>JAQPZY010001478.1:1760000-2380000 GCA_029931535.1 Margaritifera margaritifera | reverse complement strand
ACTTACAAAAAGTGGACAAATTCATACATAGACATGAGATAGTACATATAAAACAAGGACATTTTTATACATAAAATTTTGGCAGGTACATACGGAACGGGGACTTTTTCATACACACAACCATGATATAGTACTTACAAAATGGGGATATCTTGATACACACAAGTATGATATGGTTCTTACAAAACGGGAACATTTTCGTATGAATATACAAACAAACAGAGAGAGAGAGAGAGAGAGAGGCAAATATAGCTACGAAGTCAATAAGGAAAACACACTGCAATGTGATAACTTCATAATAGACACACCTGAGGAATGTATAACTGAAGCTATTATTGCATATCCGTATTGACTCTCTCTGTGTGTATAATATACTGCGAACATGTAACGAAGAACGTTATTCGTCATCTGATCTCTTTACCTTACATTGGAGTTAAAAGTAAAAGCATTTTTCATATTGTGAATGAAAACAATATATTCCATGTCCACATAGTAGATCTGCCTAGTTTATGGCAGCTACTATATGAAAATGTAGGTTTAAAAGAGGAAAGGAAAAGTAAAAGACAATCAAGAGAAGCATCATCATTTTCTTTTCATGACGAGGAGAGGAAAAGCACACAATCTATTTAATATGACTTTAATTTTCAATAAGAAAATATATATGTGGATAAAAGAACAGAAATGTTGTTGTGGGACTCGAACAGCCGCTGTGCAATAAAATGTCTTAAAATGCAATTCTTTTACACTCACGACCACTGAACTCGCATATATAATGAATGTAATATATAACTATGCTATAACTGGGTTTTTGTTTGTTCATACCTATAGTAAGAGTACAGCAGCAATAATCTATTTCTTGATGTACAATTAATTTGGTTGTTAGACTGTTATATTTTCCATGATATATGACAACCAATGTATACGAAACCTTCAGATATATTGCGAGGATGGTACATAAAACATAATGGAGAGTTTGCAGACAACTGATTTGACATTTATTACTGTTGAAGTGCAGTGCGTTAATCTTAGATAAATGGATACATTAAATAATCTGTTTTTAAATATATGAAGACAAATGTTATTGAATATTTATTTACTCCAAAAAGCTTGCTCAGGAGATTCTACCAACTGATTGGAACTGAATGCAAAAACCAATTCTGGCATACTGTCACCAATGTAAACACTGTTGTACATGTGTCGTAGAAACCGTTTTACCGAGGATGGAGCAAGAGCATATCCTATAAGAGCGGAATTAAAGTATTTTCAAAACCCAAATACACAAGGTTAAAATGCTTAAGATTTCTCGAGGCCATAATTTGGTCCTGCAGCCAATTCTTCATAAAAATTTAAACCTCGATGACATAATTGTAACTGATGCAACAACTGTGGTCTCCATGCAATTTTTATGCATGTCGAGGATAATTCTTGTCTATAACAAATTCTTCATCTCTACCTCTGGCTTTGTAATAAGAATACTTGATCAGTACAGTGATCCAAACAACCACTTAACGCAAACAAACTTAAATGTTTTCGCTTTTCACATCTTCCACATGAGACTAACAAGTTATTCACACATACCGTTATATTCTGTAAAAATACGATATTGGTTGTCGCATCTTGGATCACTTGAAATTTTAAAAATAGGTGCAATTTATCATAAAAGGGCTATTTCATAGCCAAACATGACGTCAAGTAAATGCGTATGACGTCACATTTAAATCTTTGTTAAACATCAATTGCAATTTTAAGTTTTTCAAATGCTGATCATATTTTTACCATGATATGTTCAGATCAACTACTGTTTTGAAAATTTATAAATGTTGGGACTAAAAAGAGGCCTAATAGCTACCTACCCCTTTGTACGATATTCGATGTTTTTGTCATCCGAACTGACATTTGCTTGTTTTGTTTTGTTTGATTTTTTAAACACAATTTTTGCAGTCTCTCATATACTTATAGAACTGCACATTTATACAATTATGATATTCATCAAGTTCAGCAGACAAATCTATGTGTATCTCTGTTTATACATTGTCAAGGATGCAATCAAACTGTCTATCGGTGGGAGAGCTATCTGAACTGCCTATAGGATAAAACAACAAACATATTTTTATTTTAATATATAGTTACGATTATGTACTTTGTGATTCCGATTTAGTGTCAAGATTCGGTTTTGGAAACATCACCCATTACTAACACAGATATTTAATAGGGTGAAGAGTATCTTTGTTTAGGTCTAAAGCATGGGAAACAAAGATTTTAGTGACAGGTGCATCAACGTTAAAACAAAAGTCTTTTCCTTCATTAAAAACATTTGGAATAAAGACATTTGGTTGTATATTTACATGTAAATGGAAATTGTTAAAATGTTTGCATTATCAGTACCAGAGACGGGAAACAAGAAAACTGTGCGGCTAAATTAACAAAACGTTGCAGAACTTTACAATCTCTACATATATAATTAAAAAAATGATATTTTCAAAACTTCACCATTTATGATTGTCTGATGAACCTGTATCATCGCCTTAAGTCATTTTGTCGGCTAAATTGTTGCCATGAATACGCATGCATATTGAACTCCAGATTATAAGTACAAGTTTAAATAAATTTTCTTTAATGGCTTAGATTAAAAAGACGTGTGCACAAAACTTTCAACATGTTCTTCACGAAGTCAGTCTTATATTACGTTTGAAGTCAGAGAAAGTGTCATATATTTGTTTAAAGTTCGTTCACAATTGAGGGCATGATATCTTATGCATACTGAGATGAAATGTAGAAAATAAGCTCTCTCTCTCTCTCTCTCTCTCTCTCTCTCTCTCTCTCTCTCTCTCTCTCTCTCTCTCTCTCTCTCTCAACCTAGACCTATAAACTGTGTACGTTTGTTTGAATATCCTTACCATACTTGAAGTTTTCACATATCATGCTGTCATCATAATTTTATCTGTGAATGAATCTGTATGAAAACCCTGAACTGCTCAGTGTACATATATCATTAGCGGTATGTATGTGAATATAGGACCGGTTCCAAACATATGTCATTGTAACTTAAAAACTCCAACTATTACACCATCAAAGCTTGATATGTTTTTTACAAATACTCATTTAATTCTTCCAGCAATATTTACAATACTGCAACATCGAACTACGAGAAGATCTTATAAAGTAGATGAAAAATAAAAAAATTTGGACCCGTCTCCCCTTAGCCCGTGTCCAGAGTGCTGGCCTAAATTCTTAGGCAGCCTTAAAATAGGCGTTTGGGCTCAGCTTCAAAAAACCTCCAGCTAATACCTAGGGGGTGTCTTAAATTCTAAGGGAGTCTTAAAACGGGTTTGAAAAGACTCCTGGATACTGGCCGGTCCCAAACTGACAGGGGGTCTTAAAACTATTGCTTTTGAACCAGTCAGCCCCCCCCCTTCACCCCCCCCCACTCCATGGGCTTGTCCAAAACGCTCTCTTTGTCCACACTTTAACACTGTTTTATTTGGATTAGCCAGCCCGCTGTATTTAAAAAAAAGAAATAATGTTTTTTAAAGGTTAACATGTTTCCTATAAATACTCATTTAACAATCATATAAGCTGGCCTACCAGTGAATACTATTTAAACATTTATGTGTGCTAACATTAAAAAACAGCATGCAAATATTTAACAGATTGTTGATGAAATCGCAGGGCCATAGATAATCCGCTGAAGCCATTTACACACATCTGCGCACTATAATCAGTTTATAAGGAAGTTAACGCTAGATAAACTTAGCGCTGTCTGCTTCATTATGGTCTGAAAACAGTGGTTTAAAATACATTATAGTCAAATGGTTCACATATTAAAGGGATTTGGCTATATGTACTTGAAAAATCACTGTAAAAATGAGACCTTCTCCCAGGCGAGGAGAACGTAAGGTTTACAATTAGAGTGTTCTCCTCAATGAGACTGACGGATGATATAGACAGATAGATTTTGTTAAAAATTATTACAGGTACACAGTGGTTTCTTAGTCATTGTTGCTACTGTGTGGTCGAATCCACATCCAGTTGTTTTTATTTATTTGGTGACATCTGTTAGTTCTGACTAATTAATTTTCTAATATGAAAGTTGATTGTGATGCCGGTCATGAGTCGAAACTGATTACATATGCACAAACAGCTACCCATGCACTAATTATCTGAAGGGTAGCTGTTATGTATAGTTTTAATTATCTCCGGAATTCCTAGCATTTCGTTACACGCTATGACTGCAATGAGGGTACAATTCAAATATCTAATCGTAATCAGTCGAGGCAACAACCCACACAATTGACCATAAGAAAACGGTGTATATTCTGTCTGGGACAGCCTAAGTGCATTAATCAGAGGAGGACTTATCTAAGGACTGACAGATAAGGGCTAGCAGATGTCCTTCTGCCCATTTTAATTTTGATCTTATATCATCTAATATCGCTGACGCTTATTTAGAGGTGCAGTAGTATGCCCGACAAACAACTCACACCTTATTACGAAATTTCAGCGAAATGTTTTATGATGACCTTGCGAGTCTCGGCTCTTCCGCGGGCAATTAATTTGGTTTTTGCCACTTCGTCAATTGCAACCGTTGCGTATGCTTTGTGCATTCAAGACAGTATTTTATTCTTCGTGGCCGTATATTTGTCGATTTCATTGAGGATAAGAGTAAACTCTTAATCGGAGATGGCGTTGTCGCGTAATGCCTTAGATATATGGTCCGAGATTGTGTTGAGCTTTGATTCAGCCAAGACGCAGATTTCGTCGTGATTTTAGATTTCAGGAAGAGTCGTCGGCTAAGAACATTTTCCGCAACGGAAATTAGGCCGCAACTTAAAACAGTGATTTAAAGGATAGTAGCAATGGGGGCAGCATGACTGTTAACAATATTCCAATCCCTGCCACACCAGTGCCCAGAGAGACAGTCCGTCAGCGAAGTGTCAGAACCACGCACCGCGTTTACTGCGCGTTTGCACTTTCTGTAGAGGGTACGCCGCTGTTCAGTCTCAGTCTGTAAGGAGGTTTCAGCCTCGCTAATATTTTACAGGCGAAAATCTTGTGGGTCTTGGATTCTTGGATATATCTACATTATAATTCTTAATAAGCAGCGTGATATGAAATTTTAATTAGTTCGGGGAGTTGGTTTGTTTGTTGACCAACATCGTTAACCGATTTTCTGTAATTACATGCAAGACGGTAATATTTTCATATGAACTGATAGATTCCCTGATATCACCAGATTCACAAATCGTTGTATTATTAAGGACTTAAAGTACCTTTTAGCGAAAGTTGCGCGACGATTCGACCTTGCTGTCAATTACTGCGATGTGGTAGGGTGCATCTTTATTAACAACAACTGTTCCTTTGTCGTCGAGACGAGTTACTGAGGGATTTATGTACTCCGACAAAAATGTTACCGATGTGAGCTCTTTTATTTCAAATATCATGTTGCAATTGTAGTAGCAATCACGCCCGAGACTCTTCGAGGGCAGTACTTTCAACTGATGCTCCGGCAGTACTTTCGGCTGTTGTTCCTCCAGTGAACGCGCAATTAATTTTTTCTGCTCGCGGGTTGGCTTAGGGTGCTCTGGGTGGCCTCAGTGCTCGATGTCGTTCTGCTTTGCATCCTCGTTTCACCCCAATCTGAATCGGTACGTGTTGACCACAGTCGAAGATACTCTTACACCAGTTGTTTGTATTTCTTATCCATGTCATGCATCAATACTCAGTCTTTCTCGTCGATCTCAGGATTGGCAGGCTGCACGAATAATTATTATTCTTTGTCCATGTCTGGTTGCTCCTCCATGTTGTCTTTTGTTTGCTTTAAGTTATGTATAACGCAGGTGATAATTGAAGAAGCGGAAGATTGTCAGAGAGGGTGAGAATCAAGACAATTGTGCATTAACATTGATACCCTCACACCAGATCGTGTCTCCAGCGGCAAGTATAGACGCAAAGGTAGTTGTAAAGCTTTCGTATGAGACGCCATTGTTTGACTGATCACTACCGTCATTGTTTGCCCGTATGACTCTATTTACATGGTTTGAAAACGACGCCTACGTTCCGTCACCGCGCCCCGTGGAGGCTAATAAAGCAAAAATCGGCGCCCGGGACGGTGATAGTGTAGTTGTCGTTGCTGAATGTAAAACCACCAAAGTTTTTGAAAGTTTTGCATTGAATCCCAGACGCATTTATTGCCGTAACCCCACAAACTGACGTGATTCTGTCGGCCGTTGAGTACACGGCTTTAAGGCAGAACTAGGACTTGCGATTACGCTGGGTGTACTAACATTGTCAACATTGTGGCTTAGTTTTGCATTTGGGGTGGTATTAAATAGGGGTGATGGCCCAAAGCCGATTGCAACGCTGTTACTAAAGAAACCAGGACCGGGTAGATTCATAGCGTGTTAGCACTTTTTCACACTTTTCTTTAAACTCAAGGGCGATGGTGCATTCCAGCATATTAACAGGTTAGTTTTTTGCTTTTAATATGCGTATCGAGAGCTCGTGGATGCCGCCCTCACGCAGTTTACAACAGCGTGGCTTTCCATTGGAGACTGAACTCAGCACCAATACAAATAACTTGTAGCAGGGTGCTGCTTTTTCCATTAAAAATATTCCAGGTTGAGTTTATTTCTTCGAGGTGGATGTAAGCCGTGGGATGGTGATAAAAAGTTGAGATTGAGTGCCGTTTTCGTACCTCCTTCGAAGAACTCCCTTGTGGAAAACCCAAAGATGTGGGAGGGCTGTCTGAGTTCGAGCAAATCGGTTGGTTTATGGAGCGTAATGCTGACCCGCCCAGCCCCAGCGTTGTAGTCTGCAGTAATTTCAGTACTGGCAGACTGTATTTCTTTTTCGAGTGTCGTTAGGTTGTAATACCTATCTAAATAGCATGGAATTCCCAACTGTTCAGTCTATCCCTGTGAAACCCAAAGCTTCTGTTGCCAAGCGCCACCAAGACATTATACCATCCTGGACTGAAAGAAATCTCTCGGAGTCCTACACGAGTGTCAGAAAAAGTGGAAATTACCTGTTCTGTTGCCACCTGGCCAACTAGAGGATTGGTTAATACAACATTCATTGTCAGGACTAGTGCGCCCAGATCCACGAACTGTTGCTCAACCTCTACGTGTATGTGAGGTTTCGTTAAGGACCAGATTTATTGATATGGCCGATAAGTACGTGCTACCTTTCGTCGAGTGGAAGAAGATTGTAGACAATTGGTACTCCGGAACGACAGACAAAATCGAGTAAACTTTGCTGTTTGGTGCGCGACCACCGCTTGTGGTGTCAGCGTTCGCTACCACCTGTTGTCTGCTGGATTAGCAGGGCTGCCGGAGACGGTGCGTTATCGGTTCCATATATACTACGAAGTTTAAAAGATTCTCACTCAGATGCAGTGCCCCCTTCTGTGACAGAAAGGGTGGAACGCGCTTGAAATAGCATTGACAATGTTGCATTTGCAATGAGTTTCATGTGGAAAATAAACTAGGAGTGGCTGCAGAAACACAGCGAAAACCAAGGTGTGGGTACGATGTATAACTATAGCGTCAACAGCGGCTACCAGTCAATAGGTGATACATGGAACCACAGCACGTATGCTTTTGACTTTTCAAAGTAGCACAGAGTTTAATACATTGTGCTGGACACCCCGGGGTGCGGGGATAAAAATGGCTTTTTATACATTGTGCTGGACAAGTCGAAAGTGTCTTTACTGGAGCCAGGATAGAGCGCTTCAGCAATAGCTTTCTGACGTCTATTTGGGCAATCACGCAAAACATGATAGTTGGATCAAGGAAGACCATTGATGCAGAAAAACGGTTCCTTACAAACGTAGAAGATAAGATCGCCCACTAAGAAAACATCCCCGAGTTCATGCAAAAGTATCTGGATGTGCTCGGAAACGCCAAAAGCAAGCTAGATTACATCCTTGTGGGCGGCCTTTACATGATCCAGCTGATAATACAACTTAAAGTTGACACCTAAGCACAACAGTCCGCACAAGATCAAAGTACGCCACCCCCACCCCCACCTCCCACCCCCGCAGCCAACGAAGCATGATCATCAAAAGGTGATGAATCCATGAAATGAGGCTTGATTCACAAATTAAATTATAAATTCTCAAGTCAAAATGTCTATATCTGCTCCTTGTATTTAAAATAAAGACTTTTCCCCTTCCTCTCCATGAAAAAAGAATGTTAAAAAAGCAGAAATTAGTTTTTTTTGTTCCTATTTGTATTCAAAGACACAGAGATTTACGAAGTGCAAAGACTTCAGCAATTTCACGACCCCCATTGAAAATGAGAAAAATCCAGAGTTAAGAGGAAAATACATGTCACTTAGGGACTGTCACTTAAAGGAGCACCAGTAAGCACATGCTACAATATTATTTAAAAACAACAGAGTAGAAAAGGCTATTTTGATAGTCTAAAGGGACAGTTTACCTTAGAAATTCATTGGGGTGTATGTATACATGTTACTGACTAAAATAGTTCTATAAGGTAGACAAACATATTTATTTTGTAAACAATATACATCGAATTGTTCCCAAGGCAAAATAATAAAAAATTATATTCATACCTACGTTCGCTTATTTCATTTTTATAAATTATCTTTTTTATGCCAATTGCACAAGTTCTAGCGACTTTAATCATGTGACGCACTTTCAGTGGTTTACACATTGGCAAAATGTGGTACTTTAAGTGGAAAAAAAGCTGGAGAACCAGAGGAAACCAATAACTTTGGGTAGCAGCTGACAACCTTACCCTTGCATGTTATGGAAATCAAATACGATTTGTAGTGGAGACAAATTTTAAAAAAAATACAAAAAAAAAGTAAATGGTTAATTCATATAAACACTTTGACTTGCAAGGTATGTACCCATATAATTTACAGCTGTTCTTTCTGTACGAATTGTAAATTACTCATACAATGTATTGTTATGACTCTAGGTCTTAAAAATAAGTAACAGAAAGAATGAGTTCACAAAAGTCCAAAGTAATATATTAATCAAAAATTCGACCAGCACTTAGTAATTCCAATGAATGTTTAAATAAATACTTCGTTTCGAATTATATCTGAGTTCAATGGCACAACAATAAAACTCTGATCAAAAAATGATTCCCAGACTGATCTTAAAACCGGAATGAAGTTAATGCGTATCCAGTCTCTGTTACATACATATTTTCTAATGACCTACATCATAACAGGACGCGAGCCAATATATGGAAAATACCCAGTCTAATATCAAATAAGAGAGGCCTTGAACTCAAATGGCGGTAAACATTCTGTTTACAAGTAACCGTATTTTAAAGTACAAATAACTATAACCTTGCTGTAATGGACAAAGTTAAGCACACATTATAGATTCAATATGATAACAGTATGGATTCACTTACTGATAATTTCAAGCAACAAGAATAGAAATGTATGTAATAATTAATAAGTTAGTGACTAGTCACTGCATACAGCAGTGTATTTAAACATTCTATCCGCTGATGAGCACATGCACGCTTATTAGAGTTAGGCAGTATTTCCTCCTTAAATAATTATGTCTACAGCCAGAACGGTCTTAAACAGTCACTTATGAGAAGTGAGAAAAGTGGCCTCTAAAGACAAGCAGTTCTTTAATAGGTTTGACTTTCTTTAAAATTTGGTTTACTGGACTTTAAGTACCGGCTGTATAAGACAGGTGATTACTTCATGCATGTTCTTCAAAGTGGGTTTGGCTGCAAATGAACTACGGAAAACATACAGTAGAAGTACTGACATATTAAAAATAACCTGGATAATTAAATTTGTATACAATTTTAATTATAAGTTTGTAGACATGGATTCAAAAATTCAAAGACATTTTGAGTAATTCATTATTTAGTAATCGTAAAAAGTGTGCTTCTGTAAGAATATAAACTCTTGACATTTGAAGAATTACTTTTATCCCACATGATGGAAAGAGAAGCTTACTATGTTCTCACATCACAAGCAGAAATGTGGCCAAAATTATATTTTATCAGTTATTCTTGATCAAGCAAAGACTAATCAGCTACACTATGATTATGGTAGCAATCCTAGTGTACGTTTGATCCAATAATATATGTATTCTTATATAATCACAATGATGACAGTATTTCATAGGCAAAGACAAGCTTAAACAAAGGCAAAATGCAAACAAAACAAAAAAAGGATTATATATATATATATATATATATATATATATATATATATAACTATATAACTATATAACTATAACTATATAACTTTAGAACATATATATGTATGATGTTAGTATTTTTTTCTCCATTATTTGTTTCTGTTTTGTTGGGTGGGTGGGGGAAAATCGGTCGAATTTTTCTAAGTAATCAAGATGATTCATTGTTTCTTTGGTTATTAAGCTAGATGAGTAAAGAATCGGGCCTTACAACGTTATGCATCACACAGTTTCTTACATGTTGCAGATGCTATGATATAAGAATACCTGACATTGTCTTGCCTACTGAAAATCTTGCAACAACAGGCAAACGATTTCAGGCTCCCATCAATGCTTTATGCGCAACTTGTCAATAGCTGCAGGTTAAACTTTCATAAAAAAGATAACATAAAATTTCCATACCTAAGAGTCAGTTAAGGATTTAATTACATTTATACTATTTTCAAAAGGAGAGAAGTTTGTAGTTTCGAAAGATTTAAGCTTTTACATATCGATTATAGCTTCATGTGTTGGATTTTGAAATTTAAGTTTATTTACACATATTCTTTAAAATTTAAACCTGTTGAGGGAAAATAAAACAGGTACCTTTGGGGTATGATGGCCACTTACCGGACATATTACGTATATATAACATAAAATCCTGAAGTTGATGCTAATTGTTACATTATTGTGGCAGATATAAAAATTATTCTACACACAGTCTAGTTGAAAGTTAATCATATTGGCACAGTCTGAAAAACTAAAATTTTGTCTTCCGTCCCACTTACATAGTAGAACGTAATAAGCAGACTTAAGTGAACCAGAATCAGCCATTCCATGTGATTTCTTTATGTGCGGATAAGTCAATCAATATGATGATACATGTCATTCATTGTCAGGCTAGAAAAGTAACAAGTAGCATTATCTGATGAATTATGTTAATTTGCGCATGATAATAGATACAGGAGGACACCAAACTAAACTAACCATTTATGATAGATGGCTCTTTAGATCCAGTACTGTAAAGGTTTATAACGTTCATCCTTCTCCATCAAATCAATATTGCTTCATTTCCAGTATTTGTATGCTTATGTGGCAAAAACCTTAACAGAGTTAATTTAATATGTCATGGAATAACTGATAATATTGAAGGATATGACTAATGAACTATGGACTATCAAGAGAACTGTCTGCATCTTAATGTATTCTACAAAACAGCTTATATTCATGTAATAATACTTGTGTTTGATGAGTATGAGTATGTTTTTTCTCCTGACATTATGTTCTTTTTTTTCTTCTTCTGGTTCCATTCCTTTTAGTTGGTCATAATCACGAGAACATTGACTAATATCTCTCTATGATAAGTGTCAAGTTAAAAGGTAGCAACACACTGACATTGCCGACACTATAAGTAGTAGAGGGGGGGGGGTGAATAGCCTCAAGAGGGGGGGGGCGCTATGGCCTCAATGGGACTTAACATTGAGGCTGTAGAGGCCCCAAAAAGTTTTGAGGCTATAAATCTGTGGCTATAAATCTGAGGCTGTACAGGCTCCAATAGTATTTGAACATTTGGGGCCTGTACAGCCTCAAGGGTAGGCAAGAATGGAAAATTAATCTTTTCTTGTGAAATGGGTGACCCTGAAAAGGGCCATTGGTTTTTTTTTTGCTTGCTACTTTAGCATTCACATCGCCTGGTAGGTCTTCTTTTTCTTCTACTTCTTCTTACTTCTGGGCCATACATTAAAACTCTTTGTAAGCAACCTTGCCTTTCTATGTAGATTCTTCTTTTCCAATACGTGCTTTCATCAAGTCTAGTGATTGCCCATGATGCTCGAACATACATGGGATAGTTCGGATTGAAGAGCATCCCTGAGACGATGTTTGAGGATTCTACACTGGTCCACATTTTTTTTCTTTAGGAGTAGTCTTGGAGACAAAACCGGTGAAGCTTTATGAGATAAGCGGTGGTATATATAACTTACGATCGGATTGAAATTCATCGAAATGAACTACCAATCCAAACGCGCGTTACAAGCGGGTCGGTTTTTCTTCCAATGGGAAGAGAGTAGGGGTATGACGTCATTTGGGGTATAAAGACATCGTAGCGTTCGTAGGGATTTGACTTAGAGCGGTATCATGGAGAGTACTAAGCCTATGAATTGGAGCGAGAATCCTATCTTTCACTTCCTACCGGAAGACTTTAATTTAGATTTTCTGAATCAAGAATTTGAGTCTGAGACTACTACTGCTACTGCTGCTGTTGCTACACCACCACTTCCCTCTTTGCTGCCAGTGATGGAGGAATTTTAAAAAAAGCAGCAGGAAGAAATGGATTTTTTTTTAAAGAAACAGCGAGAGGATGAAGAAATGTTTCTTCATCAGCAAGAAGAGGAGAGAAGAAGAAAAAGTGAGGAATAAATCATACAACAGTTAGAAGAGGAGGAGAAGGAGAAGGAAACACCAAAGGAAGACAGTCAGGAAGAAAAAATGGTGAGTCTTTTAGAAGAGATTTTATCAGAGTTAAAGTATCTGAGGAAATTATATGAGTATTCTTTAACTCAGCCACCTAAACGAAGAAGACCATCACGGGCTAAACATTCCAAACCTACCACCACTTCTAGTGAGATGCCACCACCACCACCACCACCACCACCACCACCACCACCACCACCACCACCACCACCAGTGACTACCACCATTACCAAATCACCAGCAGTAGCAGCAGGACTCGGATTGGGTCGTGGTAAAGGACTACGACAATTGAAGTTGATTATGTCAACTCCATAAGTTTGTTTTAACCAAACAAAACAAACACCCCCAACGGTCCTTTTCAGGGCCACCCAGATTTCTAGAAAAGAAATCAAATTGCAAAAAAAAAAAATCAAGTAAAACTTAAAAAATTACCCATTTTTTTGTGTAAAAGTGAGTGCGTGCGTGCGTGCATCCATACTCTAAAAACAAATAACACAAAAACACTTACTTTTTTTCCATTCTGGTGTATTCTCATTTTTTTTTTTACAAAATAAATCTTTTGTTTTGTCTCTCTTTTCTTTTCTTTGTTGACGTTGTGGACATTCTGGAGCCCAATGTCCTTTCTCTTGGCAGATATAGCAAGTATCTTGACTTTTATCTCTCTTTTGAGTTTGTTGACGTTGTGGACATTCTGGAGCCCAATGTCCTTTCTCTTGGCAGATATAGCAAGTATCTTGACTTTTATCTCTCACTGTTCTTCCTCGGGCTATATAATCCCAATAATACTCAGAAGGATGTCCTTTCTTAGGTCATCGATTTTTTCTTTTTGACTCTTCCATCTTTACAGTTTGAAAGTTCAATCACCAAAGACTGATTCTGAAGGTAAGAAGGTCTCTCTATATATACTCTCCTCTCTCTATATATAGGTATCTGGGTGAAACTGAATCAGTTTCAAAGTAAACTTGAAGATGAAAAGATCACGCCCAAACCATGAGAAACCAGAAGAACAAGAAGAAACGAAGAGGCCACGACGCCAAAGATTGTCTGTACCGCCGCCTGAAACACCGCTAGCTGAACTACTAGCTCAAGTCTAAGCTAGTGACTTCGAAGAGGAGATGAGTGAACCTGAAACCCAAACTTCTAACCCACCCAAAACAAAACCCACCACCACCACCACCACTACCAACACCAGAACCCCTGACCAAAAAACACTACCTACTACCTTGGCTCCTCCTGAAAATTACTATCGGATTCGAGAGACTCAAAAAATAACTTCTCGAACATTTAAAACCACAGCCTACACTCACACGGTTCACTTCAAAGACTTCAAGTCTGAAGTACCTCCCGAGAAGGCGGCGGGGTTCATTAGCGATTTGTGGGAATCTGTGTTACAGAACTTGAAACGCCAATGTGGAGCCAAAGAAGACAATCGATTGAGACTGGCCATTCATCATGACAATTTGAAGAGTCCCGTTTGGATCGAGTTCAGCACCCCGGCAGAATTAACGCCAGACAAAGTCATGTCCAAAATAGAACACGTTCAACAATCGAACGACAAGTTTACATTCACGGATGGAAAGGCGACACTTTACATGACTCACGTTGCTCCTCCTCGAGGGAGCGGACGAAGTAGGAAACCATTATTGGTGGACGATCTTCGCACTACCAAACACAGTGTCGTCCAAATTGACAATACCCAAGACCAGATGTGTTTGGCTCGAGCCATTGTGGTCGGGTGTACGTATGCCAACAAGAACGAGAGTAAAGAATGGAAAAGAGCCTGGAAGAGCATTCGACAATCGGACAGAGCCAAACAACTAAAAGAAGCAGAACTCCTGTTGCAACAAGAAGGGATCCCTAAAGAGACCGTGTGTGGTATTTCTCAAATGCAGCAACTTCAAGACATCTTGGCACCTCACTACACTTTGAAAGTTCACCCTCAAGAAGTGCGCGGAGATATGCTGTTTCGAGGCCCAAATTCCCCGAAGGAAAATACATTCACGTGTATTACCACCAAGAACATTTCAATGCCATCACCAGTATCACAGGATTTCTAGGATACTCTTACTACTGCGAGAAATGTGACCAAGGGTTTAACAGTCGAGAGCGACACACTCATTGAGGAGCAAGATGTCGGGGCTGTTTAGCGGCCAAACCATGCCTTCCTGAACAAAATCACGTCCATTGTGAGACGTGTCGACGCAGTTTTGTCAGTCCTTCTTGTTACCAACAGCATCGCAAGACACAAGGACACCAACAAAAATGTGCTTGCGACTTGTTGAAATCGTGTTCCACGTGTGGAAAACTGATGCGCACCAACGACCCTAAGAGACACATTTGTGCTGGAAAGAAAAGATGTTCTATTTGCAAGCAGATCGTCGATTTTGATCATCAATGTTTTATTCAAACGTTTGACAAGACAGAGAAGAAAGAAATAAAGAAGAAGAACAAGAACCAAGTGGATTTCATCTTCTTTGATTTTGAATCCATGCAAGAAATGGGTATTCATTCCTAATTTCTGCGTGGCTCATCGGGCTTGTGATCAGTGCATTCAAGAAACGATTCACTTTCACTGTCCTCATTGTAGTAGGATTCCTGGAGGACGTGAAAAAATCTTTCGTGGGGTTAACACTTTGTTTGAGTTTGCTGAATGGATTTTAGACCCTACCACCCACGACAATTGGAGCGAAGAAGACATTCATCGTTACGGAGACTGTCATCGGTATGCGACCGTCATAGCTCACAATTTTTCGGGATACGATGGGCAGTTTTTGTTAAATTATTATTGAACCATAGTATCGAACGTCCTGAAGTCACCATGAACGAAAAAAACTCATCTACATGAAAGTAGGACAAGTACAGTTCAAAGATTATATGAGTTATTTGGCCATGCCTTTGAGTCGAATGCCAAAAACGTTGCCATGCGAGGAGACGGATTCCGTACGCTTTGGCATCAGTGATTCACACGATGCGACGGATTCCGTACGTTGTGACATCGTGGATGCAGTAGCTCACCGACCCTCTAAAGATGCAGGACGTCCTTTCTTCTTTATTGGGAATACTAAACGTGTCTGTGAATGCCATCCCAACAGGGGTAAAGCATTGACGATATCTGTGGTTTTGACTAGCTATTTCAAGTATGAAAGTCGACTCCAGACGTTCCAAGACAAGTGGCCTAAATATTTAAAAGGACCTACTCCCGAAGCCTTAGCCAGATCTGGATTTAAATACGTGGGAGAAGGAGATCAAGTTAAATGTTTCAGTTGCGGTGTGAGACTTAAATTTTGGGAGTCTACCGACTCAGCTTAGATTGAACATGCAAGATGGTCTCCGCACTGTCAGTTCTTACCTTTAGTAGCCTTAGAAGAGTACGGGTACGATGAGCCAGATGCCAAGCAGAAGAAGTAAAAAAAAACATGTCGAAGGAGGATACTTTACAAGAATACATTTGTGGTTTACCTTTGGAGTTGCGAGAACGCATTTATCAGTATTTTGTCACTATCAAACCTAGTTTAGAAGATCGCATTCGTGGTTTACCTTTGGAGCTGCGAGAACGGATTTACAGAGAATTGGTTAAGATCCAAGTGAAACGTAAAGAACAGTTACATCCTTTACGACAGACATGTTGTAACCATTGGTATCTGAATGTGATAAGACATTTGATTTGGGCCAAGATATTCAAATGGTCAGACATTCATGAAAAACTAACCGACAACTTTAAGAGTTTGGAGGGTACCACCTACAATGTGGCAGTGGAATATAGAATTCGATGGAACGAACTGAAGGAAAAAAATGTGACCAACATACAAGAATACCAAAAACTGTTACAAGAACTGTCACCTCAAGACGAATCGCCTTTACGTCGTTTGACGTTAGATAGGATAATCACTGATGATTGTTTTGGATATCCTTTACCCACCGATTCCGTTTGGTTGGCATGTGAGTATTTTGTTACCAAGAAGACCACTTTAGAAGACCGCATTCGTGACTTGCCTTCGAAGTTGCGAGTTCGGATTTAAAAAGAGTTGGTTCAGATTCAAGTGAAACGTAAACTCCAATTTATTCCTCGATTTGCACACTACCGTGATTTTCACCGTATCAGAAATCTGATTCTGGACAATAACTATCACCGCTATCGTGAAGAACACAAAAGAGAGTTACTTCTTTCCAAATCGGAAACTTTACCAGAACACATTCGTGGTTTGCCTTTGGAGGTGCGAGTACGCATTTACCGAGAGTTTGTCAAGTTACAAGTGAAACGTAAACTCAAAGTCATTTCTCGAGCTGTACGCTATGCTTACTTCCAAAGTATGAGAAGACTGATTTTGGGGAGATTGTATCGCTGGCACTACCTTGAAGGAGACTATCACAAAAAGGTACCAACCTTGGGAACCTGGATATAAAAACCCGCCACCCAAGATACCTACCTTAGCCATCTCACCCTATAAAGTCTCACCATGACTGATCTGTACTCCTCACTCGTGAAACGGATTCCGTGGAAGGAAGTCAACGATCGTGTTCAGACCTTAGAGGATTATAAAGACTTGATACAAGAATTCTTTCCATTGAATTTTGGACGCTATGCGGTTTGTGTCTTAGTGACTGCTTATCTTGGAATTCGTTTTCCAGGACATTCGTTGTGGAGTATTTTTGAGGACAAGTGTTTGCCTTGGATTATTTTGGTGGACCCGTGGTTGTTTTGGACTATTTTGATGAGTCCAAAAAAAACAATATGACCATTCATGCACCACCCTTAGTAGAGGATTATAAAGACTTGATTTTATCAGTACACGAAAGAAAAATTGTACTCAAAGTGTTGAGAGTGGTGATGAAAACAAGTGAGGTACCTCCGTGTGAAGAAGACATTCGTCACACTTTATCTGTCTATAAAACATTTCAAGAAGTGTGTTTTGCTAGTGAGTTACACCAACAACTTTTCAATTGGAAAGATGTACGTCCCTGGAGAGGTCTTGGTTTCCATGCTTGGCTACAAGAAGTGGCTCAGTTTGCCAAAGATTTGGCAACATGTCCATAAGTCTCCAAAAGAAGTGAAAAGAAGTGAAATGGGAACGACTGAAAGAAGAAGAACCTGACACAGCAAAGAAAGACGACCACACTGTTGTCCAAATTCAACCACCCCCTGAGGAACACAACCCTTCCTTACCGCCGTCAGAGACATTTCATTCTTCTACCAAAACAAAGACGACCAGAAGAATTCCACCCCCTAGGACACCAGAATGTTGTACATTGACTTGTTTGTACAGAACTTTAATTCTTTTAGTGGTAGCCTTAATCTTGTACATGACCATTTTTGCCGTTTGCATTTTTTGTCCTTCATGACTTGTAAAAAAAAAATGTTTTTGTTGTGTTGTTTTGTTTTTACAAAAAAAAAAAAAATAAACGTGTATGAAACGTATAAAATGTCTCGTGTCTTTTGTCTTCTTCTCAAAAGTCTTCTTACCTCAGTCATGGCTACATCTTCTGCCTCTTCTACTTCCTCTGCTGTTGTCAAAGTGATTGACGAAAAGTTAGATCGTCCCAGTTGGGACGCTTTGTATCTGCGCCATCCTTTTAACATGTTGATTGCTGGACCGAGTTGTTCAGGCAAAACCGAATTTGTCAAACGTTTGATCGAACACAAATCTCATTTGTTTGATCGTCCAAGTCAACGCATCGTGTGGTGTTACAAAGAGTGGCAATCGTCTTACACGTTATTGAAAGAAAGTCAAGGAGAAGCCATTTCGTTTGTAGAAGGCATTCCTCGCGAAGACGATGGAATCGTGTCTGACGTGAGTCAAAAACATCTGGTCATCTTCGACGACATGTTAGGAGAAGACGAAGAAGAAATTAAACTTTGGTTTACACGAAAAGGCCACCATCGAAATGCTAGTATTGTATACATTACTCTAAATTTATTTCAACAAAGTAAAGCCCATCGTACCATCAGTCTCAATGCTCATTACGTGGTGTTGTTTAAAAGCCCCAGAGACAAATCTCAAGTACAAGTGTTAGCCAAACAGTTAGGTATGCCTTGGTTGAATTATGCGTGCGACGATGCCACTCAAACCCCTCACGAGTATTTACTCATCGACTTAAAACCGACCTCTCCCGACTATTTGAGATTTCGTGCTCAATTGTTTCACCCTTGGTGTCACGAATGAGGTCCTGTCATTTACACGTCCCCTTCAGCCACACTCTGAAGAAAAAAAACTATAAAAACATCAACTACGTCATTTCTGTCTCACAGTCTTCGAGATGACTTCCTTTCAATCTCATCCTCCGGCTAAATTGATTCGTGCCTTGTATGGCATCAGTCGCGAAAAAAAATGCACAAGTCCGTTCTCATTTGTTAGAAGCTAGTCTTAAAGAAGTGTTACGATGGTTTACTTTGACAGCACGTCAATTACTGCAAGGCATCATTCACATCCCTCATCAAACTCAACGTTTTTTTCAAAAACATAAAGGGGAGTTGTCACAACTAGCTGATCCTAGAATCGATCCACGGACTAAAAAACAAATCATTTTAACCCCTGGAGGAAGCGGTTCTTTAGGAGGGGTTATGATTCGTTCCCTTTTGAAATGGGATCCTAATGCCCAAGCCAAAAAACCCAAAACACCAAAAAAGAAGAAAAGTCCCAAAAAGAAAGCCACAAAAAAGAAAAGCCCTAAAAAGAAGAAAGCCCCAAAGAAAAAGAAAAGTTCTGCCAAGAAGACAAAAACACACACCACTGCAAGGAGCCGCAAGAGAGGTACTGCTGCCAGGACGCAAACGTACACCCCCAAGACACCACCACAACAACCAGCAGTGACGAGGTCTCCTTCTCCTTTTCCGTCCACATCTGCATCTTTGTCTTCTTCGCCACCCTTCAGGATGATGCCCGCCAAACCGGACTTAAGACAAGTGTTTCCTAATTTGATGCAAAAATGGAAACCCATTTCGAAAGTCACCACGTCGGGACCCTCGACTTCGGCTGATTTGGCTATCCCCTAAAACCAAAGTCCAAGAAAGAACCGGCGTGTTACAAAGTTTAGTGGATTTATCCAAAGAAGAATTGAGACAATTTAGTCCACTGAAAACACCTCAACGTCGAGTGAGGCCTGTCATGAAGATGGTACGTCGTGCAGACAATCAGTGGAGACGTGTTCCAGTATAAAATAGAAGGGTGATCTGCCAGAGACTTCAGACTTGTTTCTACCCACTAAAAAAGATGACCCCCAAACGTGCACACAACCACCACCAAAAAAAGAAGAAAAGCAAAATAGGACAACTTCCACCTCGTTTGGCGAAACATTGGGACGTCTTGTCTGTCCTAACCAAATCCAATCCTCCCATGTGAAAACAACTCATTCAAAAAAGCCCCTAAAGAAATCATCGATACCGTGTGTGAATGTTGTTTGAACGTTTTGAAAGGAACGGTACCTTTGTCCAAGATACAGAAACAAAAATTAGGTAAACATCGGAACGTTCTTCGTCAAATGGTGAAAAAGAAAATACCTCTCCAACAAAAGAAAAAAATGTTGGTGCAACGAGGAGGATTTCTACCTATGCTGTTAGGACCGTTGTTAAAAATAGCGGGTCCTTTGTTAGGAACAATTGCTGGACCCCTTTTAGGAGGTGTCAATGCGATAACCAAAAAAAGAAGATAAAAAGGACACCCTTCTCTGGAAAGACCACTCCTTTTTGTACCTTTGGATGAAATCGAAGGACGAAAACTGACTTTAGTACCTTGCAAACGATGGATGGAATTTCATCGTTGGAACGAACAACGGATACCTCATTTACCACCCAATCTGAATCTCAACGAGATGTCACAGTTACAACAAGAATTACAAGCCCTGATGGAACGAAGCGATTTGTCAGAACAGAAAAATCGCAACGGTACGGTCAACTTTTACAACGTCTGCAACTCTTTCATCAAAAAGCTGTCGACAAAACAGCTCCACCCACTCTGAGAGATTTCAAAACCCTGATGAAAAGCGAACCTAAAGTGACCACCACTAAACCAGACACCGCCACAGGGATGACCGTGAAAGAAGAAGAAGAAGAAGAGTTACAAACTCCATCTCTTAAAGAAAAAAAGTTAGCCACACCGGGTTGGATAAAAAAGATGATGTCTACCCCATTACCATCAAAAGTGAAAAATTAAGAAGTGAAGACAGAAGTCAAAACAGAACCGATGACCCCTGTTCAAACAACATCCTCCTTTACACCAGTGGCTCGTCGGACACGTAAAGTATTTCAATCCAAAAAGATACCCCACGAAGAAAAGAGCATTGGTACTTGGTTGACTTATTCTTGAGGAATCATGGAGAAACTTTTAGCTAGCCTTTACTACAATCCTGGCCATGCTGCTGGTTACGGAGGAGTTCAAAAATTATATCGAGCTGCCAAAAGTAAATTGAAAAGTGTACGTTTACCTGAAGTACGACGATGGTTACAAGAACAATCGACGTACACGTTACACAAACCCATTCGACGCAAATTTTCTAGAAGTCCAACCCAAGTGGAAGGCATCGATCATCAATGGCAAGCCGATTTAGCCGACGTCTCTCATTTGGCAACCTACAATCGTGGTCACAAATATTTGTTTTGTGTCATCGACGTATTTTCCAAATTTGCTTGGGTCGTGCCTTTGACATCTAAAAGCAGTACCGAATTGGTACGTGCCTTAAAATTGGTCTTGAAACAAAGTGGTCGTCACCCTTTACGATGGCAAACTGACAAAGGCACCGAATTTCTAAACCAAGCTTTTCAAAAAGAATTGAAACAAAGACAGATTCATTTTTTACCACCGAAAATCCTGAAACCAAAGCCAGTATCGTGGAACGTTTTCAAAGAACTTTGAAAGAACGCATGTGGAAATATTTTACACATCAACATACTCTCAAGTACATCGACGTGTTACCTCGTTTGGTCAAAGCGTACAATCAATCGTACCATCGAAGCATTGGATGTGCCCCCGAAGAGGTCAGCCCTGAAAACGAAGTGACCGTGTTTGATAAATTGTTTGGTACACCCCAGAGGAGCAGACCACCACCACCTCAGAAAAAAACCTTGCTGGAGTTGAAGACGGGAGATTGGGTTCGCATCGGAAAAACCAAACGCACTTTTGACAAAGGTTATTTACCTAACTGGACCACCGAATTGTTTCGTGTCACTACACCCGTGCGTGGACGCGATCCTCCCGTCTATAAATTGGAAGACATGCATGGTGAAGTGCTCAAAGGAACATTTTACTTGCCTGAGTTACAACGAGTGACCAAAAAAGAAGACGCCTTGTACGACATCGAAAGCATTCTCGAACAAAGAACACGCAAAGTAGGCAAACGTCGAGTAGAAGAAGTAAAAGTACGTTGGAAAGGATATCCTCCTAGTTTTGATTCTTGGATTGCTGCTTCTCAAGTCGTCGACTATAAAAAGAAAAAGAAGTAACCTAACATGCCATTCAACACAACCACGACTTCGACTCCTTCGCAGAGTTCTTCTCTTCAAGAATGACAAAAACAACCGCTCTGGGTGTGGTGAGGAGAACGTGTGCCTAAAAATCAAATCGTCTTTTTCTGCCAAATTTTTGTAGTGTATTGTGTCATCTCCGCAGCTATTGCCAATTTGAGTTTACAACAAGGAGACAAACAATTGTGGACCATTTTACTTAGCAGTTGCATCGGTTATCTTTTACCCAGTCCCTCTTTGAAATTTACGACGACGACGGACAACAGCAGCCACAACAACGGTAGTACGACCAACGTCAGTCCACCTTCTTCTTCCAGTCACCATAATACCACTCCTCTTTTGGAACCCTTTGAACATCCTTTGAATTCGAGTGACTCCTCGGAGACCAAAACAACTTTGGACCTACTATGAATGACCAATTTTATTTAACTTTACCCAGTGACAGTTCCATGGATGTGTTTCCCAACAACACCTTATGTTGTTTCACGGCCAAATTACCTCAGGCCATCCAAATGGATCACAAAGCTCATTGGGAAGTGGCTTTGGTAGAAATCATTCATCCTACGCAAATTCAAAACATCGACGAAGGTCAAAACACTTTCGTCGTGGAAATCTTGAACCCCAAAATACAAGATGAGTTGGAAAAAAATGATCCTATACTTTACGAGTAAAAAAAAGGGTAGTAGATCCTACATCTCATGTCTTGTCGCAGTATACCATGAGAATTCCTACGGGGTATTATTTTAGTGGTGAACATTTGGTGGAGACGATTGCGAACAAGTTTGGACTCCAATTTGGCCCAGCCTTAGTCAAAGTCGATAAATTTGTACGAATTGCTTACCATGCTGTGTCACGCCGTTTCATCTTGCAATTTTTCAAAGATCATGGGCAACTCATTGGCGAGAAAGACAAAGGCTTACCCGTGGAGGAGAAAACACCCTTAACCATCACTTTTTCTCCTGGATTGTATGCTATTTTGGGTGGAAATAAAAAGTATCCTATTCGAAAAATCAAAAGTAACGTAGAATTCGGAGATGCTTTTAAAACCCCTATAGAATTGAACGAAGGTTTAAATTTAATGTTTGTGTACTCCGATGTGGTGGAATACAACGTGGTGGGACACACAGCTGCGCCCTTACTGAGAGTCATTCCTTTCAAAGTGGATTCTGCTGCTGGTGCGTACGAAGAAGGTGGAAACACGTTTCATGTTCACCGTGAATTTGTACATCCTCATTATCTTCCAGTCAGTAAATCGTATTTTGACAGTGTCAACATTAGTATAAAAGGAGATTTGGGACAAGATGTGCCATTCATTGACAAAGAAAAAGTCACGGCGAAACTACATTTTCGAAAAAGGTTCTCTAACGCATTGTAACCAAAAATGTATCCAGTGTACCGAGGAGTGGCTCGACAACGAGGACATGGTTTAGGAGATATGTTAAGATTGGCTTTTCGGACGGTAGCCCCTATTTTGAAACCGATGGTGACTCGAGGATTCCATGCCTTAAAAGATGCCGCTTTGACGCAAGGAAAAGAATTTTTGCAAAATGTCCTCATTGACAAACAAAATCCTAAAGAAGCCTTTATGAGAGCAGGCAAAAATGTGTTGATGAACACTGGCAAAGATCTTTTAGGTCTTCGAGAGAATCCTATAAATGCGCTTCAATCTTCTGGCCCTGGCATTACTTCCTCCTCCACTTCACAGCAAGGACAAGGTAGAAAGAGACGACGACGTCGAAATCACTTCAGAGTTCATAAAACACACGGTGGTGTTCCAAAAAAGAATAAGAAAAGAAGAAGAACCGTCAGAGAATTAGTGTTTGATTATTAACTGTGAAAAAAAATGATGCACCGAGATTCTTGCGAATGTACCAAGTCAGAACTGGATATGTTTACCATGCCTCCCACCATGATGACGATGCAAGAATCCCAATGGGTGGAATTTCATCCTGTATCGTCTTTGACGGATTCAGCTCCTATCGAATTTGAAATCAAAAGAACAAACCGAAGATTACATCGATCTGAATAACAGTTACTTGTACCTGAAACTCCAAGTGCAAAAAAATGACAACACCCTTCCTGGGGAAGCTGCCAGAGTGGCACCCGTCAATAATTTCATGCATTCTTTGTTCAGCGAAGTAGATTTGTACTTGAATAACAAACTGGTCAGCAGCAGTTTGGATACTTACCGTTACCGTGCTTATTTGGAAAATCTCTTGACGTACGGAAAAGAAGCCAAGAACACTCATCTGGATGCTTCGGTGGTCTGGAAACCTGACACCTCGGAAAAGTTCAACGACACAGAGCTGTCAGTACCGGCGAAGACTGCTGCTAATGATGGTGATCCTATAATTCCAGCAGTCCCTCACAATGCGGGATTTAACGACCGTCGAAATAAAATCAGACGTAGTTTAGAATTGATGGATCGTTTGCATTTGGACATGTGGTTGCAAGACAAGTATTTGTTGAACGGAGTGGATGTACGCCTGAGTCTGAATCGCAGTAGTGCCGTCTTCCATTTGATAGCTCATGCTAACGAGTGGAAAACCAAAATCCAAGAAGCCAAACTTTACGTGCAACGTGTGGAAGTCTTACCAAAAGTAGCCAACGACATCAGTCAAACGTTGAGCAGAACCACCGCCAAGTATCCTGTGCGACGCGTGGAAGTGAAAACCTTTACCATTGTCGCTGGACTCCGATCCAAAGTCGAAGATCACGTCTTCCAAGGACAGCTCCCTAAACGTTTGCTGATTGGCATCGTCAGTAATTCATCCCTCAACGGAGTCAACGACGAAAATCCGTTCGAGTATAAACACTACACCGTCTCCAAGATAGAAGTCAGTCGAGATGGCAAAACCTTGTGTACCAGACCTTTTGAACCTAACTTTAGCGACGCCCATAAAAATTACTTGCGATCTTACCTGAGCCTGTTTGAAGCCACAGGACAGTTAGGTACCAACACCAGCCACGGCATTTCGTACGACGATTATGCAGGAGGGTATGCGTTGTGGGGATTTGATTTCACTCCGGACCAAGGCAGCGATGAAGGACATTTCCACCCTATTAAAGCAGGCTCACTTCGTGTGGAACTTCAGTTTGCAGATCCTCTACCCGAGACAGTGAACGTCGTCTTGTATGCAGAATTTGATAATACTCTAGAGGTCAACAGTTGGAGAGAAGTGATTCTTGACTATTAGAAGAAAAAAACAAGATGCAGCACGTAGAAGATGAACCTATGGAGATAGATGAGGGATTTTGTGAAATTCAACAGTCACAAACTACCACGGATGATGATGATGACGAAGTCATTCATTCAGAACCTAAAAAAGAAGAAGAAAAAAATTCGGTTCCCTAGTTTACTGGATTTATTTCTCGATGGCCTGAACAAGAAAAACATTTAGTCTCCTGTTATGCTAAGGAATTGAGTGAAATAATTAACAGTCTAGAACATTGTCATGGATGTCAAATCGATCATCCCAGCCAAAAACAACACGACCAATGTTTGATGATGACAGGCGAAGAAAAATTGGATGAATATTTGGAAAAGGCTTGGTCACAGATCTCGGAAGAAAAGGTGTTGAAACAATGGTATAAAGACTTGGTGAATTCTTGTTTTCCTCCACTTGATTCTCTGGAGATCAGACGCATCGAAGGGCTCATTCAACAGAGTACAGAAACTATCCGCCGTGAATATTCGTGGAATTACTTGACAGACCCATTCAAGCATAAAGTCAGGTGTGAATTGGTGACTCATTATTTCCTGTGAAGAAGAAAAAAATGGATACTAGGGAACTTCATTACCTGTTGACTCGCAGTTCCTACACTTCTTCTTGGAATCCTGTGGTGTGTGCTAAAGATGAACTACCTCATCGCAAACCTAAAGACGTTCATGCCTATGTCATCAATACCGACGACAGTCATCTACCAGGAACCTATTGGGTAGCTGTGTACTTTCCCAACGTGGTGTGGAATTTTTTGATTCTTATGGATTACCTCCTTTGGAAGACGACATCATTAACTTTATGAGAAGAAATGCCGTCTCGACTCGATTCAATAATGTTCGATTACAAGGATCGGATTCCATGGTGCGTGGACAATATTGTGTACATTTTCTTCATCAACGCAGTCTCGGATATTCCTTAGAACATTTAGTGACTTGTTTTGATAGAGACTATGCTCCAAACGATGCTAAAGTAGAACGATGGTTTTGTGAACGTTATGGATATCTCTTGTCTTTAGCTCAGAAACGTAATGTGCATCAGAATGATGTCGATGTAGAAAAGTGGAAATTTTGTTTACCTTCCCAACGTTGTCAACCCTGTAAATACGTTTCTGTTTAATATCTTGTTCATTGTTAGTTTTGAATTTTTTATGTTAGAGAAGTTTCTTCTTGTTGTTCATTAAAAAAATGTTGATTGTTGGAGAAAAAAAAATATGGTGTTGTGTGGTTTTTTATTGAATTTGAAAAAAAAAATATGTTCTATCTCTCTCTCTTTCTATCGATCTGAAGTTACCTCTCTATCTATTATCTCACTGTCGATCTGAACCCCATGTTTTCCATCGCGTCCGCGCTTCTAGCATATAAAGCGGTGCGTTGGCCAGTGTAGTCATTCTCGTTGACTCGTCAAGATCTCAACAGTTCAAGAAGAAGAAGATGGCAGCAACAAAGATTACTAAACTGAATGAAGCTATGGTAAACATTCAGAGGGAGAAGAATCATTTGATGGAGACCAACCCTGAGAGAAAGACGATGACGTTCATTCAAATGGCTCATGATCTGGTGGAAGAAGTCCTGAGGGAAGAAATACTTCGGGAAAGAACAGAATGGGAGGAGAGACAAAGACTACAGCAGCAGCAACAACAACAACAGCAGCAAAGACAACAACAACAACAACAACTTTTGCAGTCCATCAAACTACCCGACGGAGAAGTCAGCTATAAGATAGACTGCGATGAATTTGCTTTCTCTTTTACCAGAAAGAGAGCACCTTACCTTAAAGCTGTGAGACCAGTGGCTAAACGTGGCCGCCCTGCTGGAGCTGCTGCTACCGCTACTTCAGCCACAAGAAGTTAAAACAACATAACTTCTTAAAACACCCCAACGGTCCTTTTCAGGGCCACCCCAATCTCTAGAAAAGATAACTACTCTCAGATTGCCATATATATATATATATTTGTATGTTTGTATGTTTGTATGTTTGTGCTAACCCACCAAACAAAAAACCCTTTTCCCTTTTGTATGTTTGTGGCGTGTGTTTGATATATAAAAAAAATGTTTTTTTTTTTTGTTTTTTTTTAAATAGTGTGGTGTGTGTTTGGTTTATAAAAAAAAATATAAAAAATGGATTGTATGTTTTGTGGTGTGTGTTTGGTTTATAAAAAAAAAAATATAAAAAATGGATAGTGTGGTGTGTGTTTGATTTTATCAAAAGTAGTTTCTTTTAGGTCCGCGCCTTGGGGGGTAAGGGGTGATGGAGTGCAAAATCCGCGAAGCATAGAATGACGTCAGAAGAATGACGTCAGACGCGGGGTAGTGGGGTGATGTTTTTTTTTTTGGTTTAGTTTTAGGTGTAAGGGATGTTTTCCTTCACGCCCGCGCTTCTAGTATATTAAAACAACACCTTCCCTAGTCGAGCTACCCACTTATTCATCAAAATGAATAAAACTGAAATGATCAGACAAGTTAGAGTTCATCTAGAGGTGGCCTGGCACCTCCTCCATGAAGTGGAAAAGAAGGAGGAGGAGGAGAAGGAAATGAAAGTGGTCATCATTCCCGTCTTGTGGCCCTTTGAGGACAGTCACGTTTGGTCGTTCTGGACTTTAAAATCAACAAAATCAACAAAATCAACAAAAACCCGCTGACCGCCTAGGACCTTGGGAGTAACTTCAAGCCGGGCTTGTTGTCCCATCCCTAGGATTCGACGAATCAAGAGTTCTCCTTGCAGCGCAGCGGTAGAAAAATCTTTTTAACCACCAATCCCGCCATATTTTCCATTCCCGCCATTGCCAGCCAGCCAGCCAGCCAGTCCAGCCGGTCCAGCCAAACCACCCAGCTATTAGGAAATTAATCAAAATTGGTAGGGTAAGCAAGACTCATTAGAATTAAACCTACGGGATATCTTTTATTTTTGTACCAATCGGCTAATTTAGGAATTTTGATACTAACTACCACTGTATTCCTTTTTTTGAATCTTTTGCCATTCTTTATTTACTCTTTTTTTTCCCTTTTACTCAACGCTTGTATTCAACAAACAGTTAACACTAACTTCATACATAACTAGACAGCATTAAAATTATATTTATTATAAACAGGTAAATATTTTAAAAAAAAAAAAAAAAAAAATCTTTTTTGCAATAACAACAACAACAACAAAAATAAAAAATATGATGAATAGGTCAATGAACAGAACCCTTACCGGTACTAGGGTAAGGACGACTTCGACTCCCCCAGCAACTCATATAGGGGAAATCAAACTAACAGATAGAGTACAGCTAAGAATACTAGACTTCGCAGAGCCACTAAGGAAAACAAACACCTTGAATATCTCGGCCATTGAGCAGATAAACAGTGGGACAACCCCAAATAGAAATCTAGCCCTATCATTAACATCTCCTCCAATTGTATTCAATGGGTTGAATATATCAGAACAACTGGACAGCTCAGTGCAATTTAAGGGCCCAGATTTCGAGGGTTTTAGCCACGGGGATCTTAACGAAACCCGCCCAGAAATAACAAAAATCCCTCTCAACACTCCACCCAAATCAACAACAACAATCCAGATCGAAATAGGTCCCTCAAAACAAGTAGGAAACCAAGGGGAAAATAAAAGGTCAACCAACGACCAAAACATTATAAAAAATTAGAAGGAGGTGAAAAATGGGGAATCCGACACACCAATACGTCCTATGGAAACAAATGCGAAATTAGCCACAGGGCTCACCAAGGGACTATTTTCAAGAGTACTGAGCCAAACCCCAAAATCAAATATGAAACCAACACTGCCAACACTGCCAAATCCAAACCAAAAAAAGGCAACTATACATAGCAGCCAAACAGCGGGCCCCTCAAAACCGTTGAATGAAAAAGACCTTATATACCCATCACCCCCTAAGACACAAATAACACCACCCAAAAAGGAAACCCAAAACAATCCAATTAAAGGAAAAGGGAAAGGACCACTAAAAGGGATCTCCAAATGCAAAAATTCTGGGTTCAATTGTGCTGGAAAAAGTCAGGAACAGCAAAACTTAAAATTAATTAACAACATCAATAACAACAAAAACAACAAAAATAACGAATTTAAAGGGCAACCAAAACAACAGGACTTAGGAAAAAGCAAACCACACGCAAAACCGTATCACCCCAAACACCTGACCGTTTTTCTACAGGGATTAAATTCCAATATAACAAATCTGACTATAAAAAGTATTACCAATGAACTCCTAAAATATCACGGCGGAGAGCTCACCATCGTTCAGACTAGGGAAAAATATCTGGTGATCAAATGTAGTACCACCACACAAGTCGCAAGATTCCTCGAGGTCACAACAATTGGGCCGCACAGAGTCGAAATCACAGGACACAAGGACATGAACCAAAACATAAAAGTTAAGAGGAAACCTAGACAACCAACATCATTTAAACATATAGTGAAAATTAACCCTGCAGTAGACCCCAAAAGTTTAACTCAGCAATTACAAAAGCAAGGGCATGAGATAGAGCAGGCCATTCGGTTCAATAACAAGAAGGGACACAAATCGCTGATAGTCCTATTACACCATAAGAAAAAGCCAGATATATCACAAATGGTTAGACTAGGGCCTCATGGATGCTGGTACAGACTGGAGAAATACCAACACAAAGCAAGGTTCTGTAACAAATGCCAAAGATGGGGCCACTTCTCCACAGTATGCAGGTCACAAAGACGATGCGCCAAATGTGGAGGGAACCATAGTGGCCAATGCCGCTTATTAAAACCTAAATGTGGAAACTGCAAACTCGAACATATGACCAACTCAATGGAATGCCACTTGGCTATCCGAGAAAAAACAATAGTTGAATTAATGTCAAATGAAGGAATAACATACTCAGAAGCAAAACTCTCAGTTCCACCAATAAATAAACAAGCGGAAGTGAATAAACTCAACCATTCTCACAATCAAAAAGCGGATAATAGGGAGATAAATAACAAAGGACATCAAAGGAGCCAGCCCACATCCTCAAACAAAAAAGATAATCAAAATAATAAAGTTAAAACAAAAAACCAAGTAGTACACAGCAAAAAAGCCACTCCATCACCACCAACCAATAAAAAACAGATCCCAAACACCAACAACAGTAAAAGTACTAAACAGATACTACCAACACCTACCCCAATCAACCCGGGAACCCAGGAGGGAAAACCTCAAGAGAAATCAAAAATAACCTCCGGAAGTCAGGTAGAAAAAGTAAAAGTAGATAAAGTAGCAACGACCATAACAGATCAGGTCCTACAAATAATTAGAGATATTCTAAACGAGACTCAAAGCCTCACCAAAAGCAAAGAATTAACAATCTGTAATCTTTGCAATAAGATTGTCGCCATTGCGAATAAACTACGAAGTCAATAAAGGTTAGAGGGGGGAAATAGGGAATTAAAATAGTAACATAGAAAGCTAACACAAGTAATTACAAAATATATTAACGTAAATAGACTACAACATATATGAATTACAACAAATCAATAAATATATGGCAGTGGAATTGCAGAGGCATTAGACTTCATGCCGCAGAACTTGCAATAAAAATCATAAAGGAAAAATACAAACCGGATGTGGTGTGCCTACAGGAGACTCTCCTAAATGAAAAAACACCAACATTACCTAAAATCCCTGGCTACTCAACTACTTACTGTAAACAAAGGCCCGGGGGCAAAAAGACAGGCGGAGGCCTAGCTATATACGTAAGCGATGCGATATCGAGCGAATCAATGGAAGACACACCATCGAACATAAATACAAATGAAAAAACTGCGCTCGAACATCAAATAATAAGGATAAACACTGGTAATACACCAATAACTATAGTGAACATATATGACCCAGGCGGGGATAAATTCACTGAATTAAAAACCATAAAAGCAATAACTAGTAATATAGGGGATAAATTTATAATTTGCGGGGATTTCAACGCCCATAGTGAACAGTGGGGAGGGGACCATTTGGATCGGAGGGGAAAAACCATAGAAAAATGGACCTCAACGTCCAACTTGGTCATACTTAATGACGGCAATGGCACTAGGATCAACCCAACGAACGGGATACTATCAGCCATTGACCTCACCTTATGCTCTCCCAGGTTAGCGGAAATAACCGAATGGGAGGTAGACCAATCAGGGACCTTAGGGAGTGACCACTTCCCGATACGGACCATCATTAACACCAAAATTCATAAAAACATCTCAAACGGTACCCGAAAATGGAGAAATTACAAAGCGGACTGGGAGTCGTTCCGTTCTCTCTGCGAAGAGATTACACTCGCTCGGATACACAGTGAGGACATTGATATATACTATCAAAACATCATTGAAGTACTGTCATCTGCGGCCGAGCGGTGTATACCGAAGGCGGGAGGAGGGCCCGGCAAACAGTCCGTTCCATGGTGGAACAACGAGTGTAAACAAGCCATAAAGGAGAAAAAGAAAGCCTTAAATAAATTTAGACATACAAAAAACTCCATGGACTTTCTTATCTACAAAGAAAAAGAACAACTAACTAAAAACATCATCAAACAAGCAAAACAAGCATCATGGAAGTCATTCTGCTCATCACTAAATTACAAAGCAAATGCTAAACAAGTTTGGGACAAGATCAAAAAACTTAGGGGAAAAGGAGTAAACACGACCCCAAAACTCGCATTGATTACCACTAATTCGGAAAAAGCAGAAAAACTGGCCCAACACTTTGCTAACATGAGCAGTAACGCTAACCATTCAGAAAAATTTAAAAAACATCGCAATATAGTAGAGGTAGTATATCCCCACTTGTTCACGGATAAGGGAGACAAATCTAACCCCCTAAACACAGAATTCACCTTAAGCGAATGGAAAAAGGCCCTAAATAGAAAAAGCAAATCAACTGCACCAGGGGAAGACACGCTAGGGTACGACATATATAAAAATCTCCCTGAAAAAACGGCCTTGATGGTTCTATGTATGTTGAATGCCTCATGGAGGACGGGAAAAATTCCAAAATAATGGAAACACGCAATAGTAATCGCAATCCCGAAACCCGGAAAAAGCCGAGCAGACATGAACTCATACAGGCCGATATCCCTAACAAATAGTCTCTGTAAAATCATGGAGACTATGATAAACAATAGGGTTAAATACCACCTAGAAAGCAAAGGACTGCTATCCCACAATCAAAGCGGATTCCGTAATAAACGATCCACTTTGGACCAGATAATGCGACTGGAGTCCAGCATTAGACTCGCATTCAATGTCAAAAGAAAAAGGGACCGTAACCTAATTGCGATCTTTTTAGATCTTGAGAAGGCTTACGACCTAATGTGGACCAAAGGACTTATAGCTAAGTTGAATCACTACGGAATATCAGGCCGAGCACACTCGTGGATAGCGGAGTTTCTCACAGGTCGAACCATCCAAACCAGGGTCGACGACAAATACTCGGAATGCCATAATGTAGAAAATGGCACCCCCCAGGGAAGCGTTCTGAGTCCGACCCTGTTTAACTTAATGATTAATGACCTTGAGAAAGCAATCGACCCGTCCTGTTTGGAATTGTCCCAGTTCGCCGACGACAGCGGGATCTGGAAAGGGGGAAACCCCGACAGCAAAGTTGTGGTCGGAAAACTGCAGATGGGACTTGACAGGATAGGTGGATGGGCCGACAGGTGGGGTTTTAAGATGTCACCTGGTAAAACAGTAGGCGTAATGTTTTCCCCCAAAACAAAAATCAGACAAAAATCCCCAAAATTATACTTAAATGGGATCTTAATTAAATTTGAAACATGTGCTAAGTTCCTAGGTATGCTCTTTGATGAGCATCTAACCTGGGGTAAACACATAGAAGATTTAGAGAGACGATGTGGACAGCACCTAAACCTCCTACGCAGCATTAAAGGCTCCGATTGGGGGACGGATCCCGCAACCCTCCTAACCCTATACAAAACATTAGTTCGGTCTAAACTAGACTATGGGTGCCAAGCATACATTTCGGCTCGCCCCAACATTCTAAAAAAACTAGATGCGATCCAACGGAAAGCTCTAATTATATGCACTGAAGCTCTCCGAAATATTTCCGGGGAAGAGCTCAGTGTCCTAACAGGAGAACCTCCCCTCAATCTGAGACGGGAGGAACTCCTACTGAGATATAATGCCAGGATCTCTGTTCACCCCGAAACGCATCTAACTCAAAAAGCCCTCAAAAAATGCGACAAACCATTCCGGCATAAATTACTAAATAACCTACCAGGAGGAAAAAGAATTCAAGAACTAAAAAAAGAATTAAACATGCAAAATATCCAGGTGGAAATCATTAAATATCCAGACAGCGCCCCCTGGACAAATAAGGCCCCCATAGTAAATTTAAACGCCTTAAAATATGGGAACAAAAATGAACAACCGAATGAAGTGAGGGTCAAAATTCTTGAAGAAATAGAGACCAAATACGAAGGTTACACCGCCATTTATACTGACGGTTCAAAAACTCCCGACCCAGAGCGCACTGCAGCGGCAGTGGTGATCCCCGGGGAGGGCATCACGCTGGGGGCGAGACTACCTGATCTCTGTTCTATCTATACAACGGAATTCTAGGCCATAAAACAAGCTATTGAATGGGCCCTCGAAACCAATCAAGCAAAAACAGTTATCATTAGCGACTCCCTTAGCGTGCTGCGCTCCCTGGAATCGGGTAATTCCACCAGTAGGGAGAACATACTTCGAGAAGTCAACCTTAAACTTAAAATGTTAGATCAAAAACACCAGACAGTGGAATTTATGTGGATACCCTCTCATATTAACATCCCTGGAAATGAAAGGGCAGATAGAGAAGCCAAAAACAAACTTAATGAGGCCGCAATTCAAACCCTGGACTATAGCGTCCAGGAGATATATAGTATTATCAGAAAAAAAAAATCTAAAATGGCAGTCGGAATGGGATAAATTTAACAAAGGGCGCAAACTCTATGAACTGCAAAAGAAAATCAACAGGAAAATTGAATTTCCATCACTGGCAAATCCGCACGACTACAAAATTATAAATAGAATAAAAGCGGATAAAACACTATTAGCAAACAGCTTGGGACAATATGTGTCGGGACTAAATACAGCAGGAATTAACTGCCCACATTGCCCCACACCGGAAACCTTAGAACACGTTTTCAACATCTGCCATAAATACAGCAACGAAAGGAAAACATTCCAGGAAAAACAAGCAAAGCTTAAATCCCCAACTATATACCCGGATTTCCTTAAAGAAGGCGAACAAAACAGGAATTCGGTATATGCAAATATAGTGGGGTATATCTCAGAAATAGGAAAAAGGGGTAAAATATAAGAACGGGAAAAATAAACTAACCATAACCAATAAAGAATCCAACGGGACAATCGGAGTAAGGGAAAGCTTCAAACACATCAAAACCAACTGACGTGACTGTAAACTTAAACGTAAATCAAGACAAAACCTCCGAATCCCATGGCAAAACACCAGCGGGAAGAGGCAAAGGACAAATTCCCTCTTATAGGGAGTACCTATAAGGAGCCGGACCCTCAACCCTAAAGGTGTATGATGGGAGACGGGGGCTTGTCAAGCATTAAAAATAACTGACTTGACGGTTTTTCTAACACAACATATTCAATAGGTAGACATATATATATATTTTTTTTTCTTTATCTCTCTCGCCTTCCTAGATTTGACTTAGTAAACAACCAATCAATCCCACAAACGACTAACTAAACTAAACATCTTTTATAGGGGTTTGATGCGAGTCTCTCGGTCACGCTTTTAAACAGGTGCTAGGAGCCATACTAGCAATCACCTGGGCGGAATCCCTGCGTATCCTCAGGTGGGAGTGATCGTAGGATTTTCTGCTAGCCAAAGCACTGGTGCCTGGTACCTTACGGGCATGCCAGGACTGAATCCTTGCTGGGGCCAGAAGACTAGCCCTCCATAATTGATTTTTTTATTTTTTTATTTACAGAATGAAAACTTTACATTGCCATCCCCAAATATTAAGATAATAAGGTGATCATAAACCCTGATCATCAGGCCCGGCCGCACAAGGTGGCATTCAATTGGAACAAGATTACATAAATTAATTAACAAAAGAATGGTATATTAAACATAACAACTATAACCCAAAAATGTTTACATTATAAGGTGATCAGCAACCTCGATCATCAGACCCAGCCGCACAATGTGGCACCAAATTGGATAATCTAACCAAAGAATATAGATAGATATAAAAAACCCACGTAAATCAAATGCATAAGGTGGTTACAAGATATAACCATCAGGCCCAAACTGCATAGCGCGGTTACCAAAATTCTGAAACGGTATTAATATTAAGTAGGATAACTAGAACGAAAATCAAAGACTAAGAGATAAACCAAATAATCAATATAAGGTGGTTCTAAATCCCGGACCATCACGCCCAGCTACACAAAGTGGCAACTGTTTAAAAAAAAAATTTTTTTTTTTTCTCTCTCCCTATCTCTATTCACTAACCTACAAACACAGCCAAATGGTACAAACATAAGCTTCAAAATTGTTATATGTCAAAAATACTTTCGTCTTTTGGACAAATTATCAAAATTACTAAATATTAAATAACCCTGGATCAGCCGGAGCCAACTGTGACGCAACGACGCAGCCAGCCGACCCTTGCCGCCTTTTCCTCGCCCTGACAGAGTCAACACAACAAATAAGTAATCCTGTAAACATTGTGGTACTATTCATAAGAACAGGAAAATAAACAATCAAATCGTAGAATTTAAATACACGCACCCCTCCAGATCGCTCGTTCAATGAATCCCCATAGCGGGGAAACCATGTAGCGATGGAGCGGTGCGTAAATAGCGGCCATATACGCACCATTCCGTCTATTGGGTTATAGCTCTGAAACCCACTGGACGATAATAATAAGTGTGCACAGCACACAGTTTAATCCCTCATTGCTTGCTTCGCACGCAATGGGGGTAAAAAGTCGTACATGCCCGAATGGACGAACACGACTAAAATCTAATTATCATCATCATCATCAATTCCGCCATCATATATTTCATTCAGGCAGCGCAGGTGGAGCAGAGCAGACGTGTGGCAGACGTGCTAACCGGTAGATGGAGACGCAATGGACGAGGAGGGAAGGAGGCAGTCTTGGCAGCCTTGCAGCAGCTATGGAGTACTCAACTACAACTGCAAGACCATCCCTCTTGCAGTATGGAAGTATGGGGCCCAGCTGCTGTGCTGACCAATTGAGGGTATGTCGACCTATCCCCCCGCCAACAGCCGACCACATGGAGCAGCAATAAAGCGAGCTACCAAGGGGGCGCTGCGTTAAGGAGAGAGCCAGCATGGCAGATAGACAGAGCTTCTCTACCGGGGACCACCTGCAGAAGAATAATAGTCCTTCTAAGGGCTAAACAGTCCTTCTAAGGGCTAATTCATTGCCTGAATCAATGGGGTTTTCAATTTGGCTTTTTTTCGAAAACCCCTTTTGATTATACTCTTTAAAACACAAATTTGATCAATTTCGAACCACCGTCTAAAATAGTACAACTTCTAATTGTAGTGTGCGTGATACGAAAAAGATATGAGTAATTCTTACTTAAAGATTGGTATTGATTTTTTTGTGTAAATAATATGTACACTTTGTACACACAATTTTTACAACTGAAAACATACGCGTTAAGTGGAAAATTCTTTGTAACTCGTAGTATTGTCATAATTGAATAAGTGGCTTACACTTTATTGGTATTAGGGACAGCCCGACTTAGTATAACTGGGCAGAATTTGATCATGTATGTACGTTCTTGGCGTTTCGGCTTCCGCCACGCTTCGCGCCTTCGCTTGCTTAGTCCGTGCCGCCTTTTCACTCCTGACTGCATACTTCAAACAATTCAATCAACAACGTGCGCTACAACGAGCACACATATACCTGTAAACATGGTGGTTCTAGTCCTATGTACAGGTATATCAACACACCTTACGATTTCGTGCGTTCAATGAACCCCCTTTGTGGGGCAACCATGCATTGACTGTAGGGTGTGTTAAGTGTACTACCTCTCCAATAGCGCGCATTCAATTTAACCGCTTCGTGCGGAATCATGCTGCGCTGGAGGAGTGTAGATCTGTAAGTGTCAGGTGTGTTACGAACTGTTAACACACCTGACCAACTAGAAATGTGTTCAATCACATATTTAATCCCCCTAACGGGGGTAATTCGTCGTACATGCCCGAAGGGCGAACACGACGTAAATGCAAGCAACAACAATTCCGCCATTCACACTTCAACAGAAGAAATGAATATTCCAGAATATCTACAGGAAGCCTGGGACTGGATGGTGGAAGTAAAATATTACAGAGAAAGAATGATGTGGTGGTATCCAGTGAACCTACACTTGGAAATAGAATACTTAGCCCAGATAAACTTGATTATGAGTTTAATTCAAGAAGTGAAGAAGGAGGAGGAAGTAAAGAAGATTAAGAACTCCTCTTCACATTGTCGAGTAGGACTTCTTAAAGAAGTCCTGGATTGTTTAAAAAAGTTAGATGACAATTTAAAGTGTCCAATCCTCACTCGACAAGAAGCGGCCCTGCTCTGAGTTGAAACCATTGTTAAACAAATTATGGAGCAGGAAGTCGCAAAAATCAAGATTATGTGGGCTAAGGAAAAGAAAAGAAAAGGAATTCAATCGCCTCAACTTGAACTGGATGAAAATTCAGAACAAGTTCAGGCAATTGGGACATCCTGACTGGATACCCCAGAAGAAGAAGGAGGAGAAGAAGAAGAAGTTCCACCTCCCAGACTTCCTAACTAAATGTTGGAGGAAATAATAATTCTCCTCCAATGGCCCTTTTCAGGGCCACCCATTTCACAAGAAAAGATTAATTTTTCATTGTTGCCTACCCTTGAGGCTGTACAGGCCCCAAATGTTCAAATACTATTGGGGCCTGTACAGCCTCAGATTTATAGCCACAGATTTATAGCCTCAAAACTTTTTGGGGCCTCTACAGCCTCAATGTTAAGTCCCATTGAGGCCATAGCGCCCCCCTCTTGAGGCTATTCACCCCCCCCTCTACTACTACTATATACTGTAATAGATAGTTTGCATCTTCCATGCCATATAGTGCCGATAACATTTTTACAACAGATAACAGCCATGCACAGAGCACAAAATAGGGAGGAAACAGTGTTTGCTTCTTTAAACCGTTTTTGAATAGATCTGTCGAATTTTAGGATAATGCTCTACTGGCTAATTAGAATAGCTATTTCTGTAAAATCGGGGTTGGGGTCAGGGAAAGCGGCTTTGTCTTTGAAAAAAAAAATCAGGCATGCTGACAAAGGACTTTTAAAGGCAGGGCTCTTGTACAAATAATGCACTAAATCTAAAATGGATACTCTTAGTGATAAACATATTATATTGACAGCATTAATCTTGTGGCATGATAATATTGAAAAATAATAAGAAATAATGAATATTTAGGTTCTCAAAAAAGTGGAATATTTTATGAATATATGTAGAACATGGCTGTAAACTTTCAGTTGCCAAAGTCCCGTAGTATTTAGTATTTTAATTTAAACTGGTATAAATATTGCAAATTCCGAATACAATTTGAAAATGGACCATGCAACTCTGTGGTCATTTGGCAGTATCTCTCAGATAATGAAATCAACACTTTATTGAGCACTCGTATGCTGTGAACACGAGATCAATGTGGTTCAGATGTTAGATCAGTTTCAAAAATATGGTTTTTCTACTAATTTTACGTGCTCGTTCAGAAATACATTTCGTTTATAATTTCTTTTCAGAACAGAGACTGTCATCAAGGAATGGAACCGTTTGGTTTAGCTTCGTTTAAGACAATTAAAAATTGATATTAAAATGTTTAATAGGATTTTCAACATTGTGTTAGTATATGTGTACATTTTGAAAGTATCAGCCGAACAAAATCATATATTTACAGAAAATACTGTTACCTATAAATGTCACTTAAATACTTGAAAACAGTAAAATTAATATCATGACGTAGCAACTTTTAATGAGAAGATGTGTACATTTTTAAAGATTGCCTTAAAATTACTTGAGATATTATTTATTTTAACGACTGATAAAACAAATCAGTGTTAGTGGTTCTTATTATAATGATGGATTAAAGTGTTATGTTGAGATTAAATTTATAATTTAAAATAGGTGATAGATTATGCATCATAACCATAGCATGCAGGGAAAATTAAAACGTTTTGCTTAGAGCGTGATTATTCTCTGTAGAACATCAATAAGAAATTTAGAAGTACTTCTTTCCTTGAGATATGTATGGCCCTGAAATGGGCCGTTTTGATGTCTGGATGTGAACTGTATGCTTACTTGCTACTGGTGTATTGGTAACATCCTTGGTGCCCTCGCTTACGGCAAGCTTTGCAAGTTCACCGAGTAGAAGAAGACGGGCACCTGTCTGGATTTCTCTGCTAGAATTTGTAGAGCGCTTGTTATACTGTGCCAGTCTTGAAGCTTCAGCAGCGATTCTCTCAAAGACATCGTTGACATCGTTGACAAAGCTGTTCATGATGGACATAGCTTTGCTGGAGATACCGGCGTTTGGGTGAACCTGTTGCAGAACTTTGTAGATGTAGATTCCGTAGGATTCTCTCCTCCTCCTCTTCCTCTTCTTGTCCCAAGGTCCCTGTACCTTAGCTTAGGTGGCAGCCTTCGTGGCATCCTTACTGCCTGCCGCTTGCATTGGGGGCATCGTAAGTCAATTCTACACTAACATAATTTGGATACAGAGTCACGGCGGCCGATTTTGTAGGTCAAAGAGTCACGATGTTGATCGTGGTATTTATATGTACACTGTGGATTGAAACATCTAAAAGCGCGGATATGATGGAAAATATGCCCTTTCTCAGATATGCCACTAGCATGTCTGTAGATTTGTTCCCCTGAAACGGAAATTATCTGTATCACCGGTATGTTGTTTCTACTCACTAATGCAGTAGGTTTGTTTGTTCCTGCATACTTGTCAATATTATAAAGAGCGGTGTGTAATAACGTTCAGTGTGTTGTCTCTAGTCAATTTTTGTTCTTTGATAGTTTTCTTTGAGAACGTAATGTAGTCAAGGAGTATTTTGTTCTGTTGAAGGTAACGTGTGGGAATGAATTTTGTCTTTTTTTTAATTGAGGGATGGCTTGCGGTTTTATATGATACAATTATATTGGCACATTGAGGAGAATGATCTTTTCTAGAGTTTTGTGTGGCCCTTACATGAACATCGTTGGTAAACATGCACAAACACATGGAGAAAACTTTTGAGTAAAAGAAAGTGTGTCTGTAAGCACTTTGAAAGAAATGGATGAAAGGATTTGTTACAAAGCAAAGTAAGATCCAAGGGAATATTTTATATAACTGGCAGTAGGTAATGTGCAAGGGGGGGGGGGGTGAGTGAAAGATGGAGGGAGTGGTGTGGATTGACAGTTTGATAGCACATTTTTTCTGGCTTAATTGAGTTGTCATGAAAAGGACCTTTGTGTACACTTTCGTAAGGAGAAAGTCTGTTGACTTACTGCTTGGTGGCTTCCTTCTTCTTTGGGTTCTAGGCCTCCTTGGGCTTAGGTGTCTTAGCATTCTTAGGAGATTTTGTTTTTTAGGTTTAGCTGCCGTGGCCTTCTTAGGGATCTTGGCCTTCTTGGGTTTTGCTGGATTTTTCTCTCCGGATGTTTTTTTTTACTGAATACTTCTTATTACAAAACAATGGTTAATGAAATGGCAAGTGTTAGCACTAAAAACTAACACTGTGATAATAATATGACACATTGATAAATAAGGGTCTGGAATTGGAAAACAAAATGGATAAATATTTGTACGGAACTTATTTGATAAGCTACTTTATTAGAGATATTAGTTTTTATTGTTCTACTTCCTAAACAATTCTTCACCACAGTGATTTAGTACAAAGCAAGTTAATGTCTGCTTGTTAAATTATCACACGTTATGACCCATAATCCTTAACATAAGGAAACATTGTAATTACAAACATCCCTTGGGCCAGTGGAGTCATCCTAAAGTAGATATAATTAGTATCATGATGTTAGGAAGCAAAGCTAGCCAGAATCGACCTGTATGGGTCTATACTGTAGCAGTATGACCGCTGCTGCAAAGAGAAACATATGCCCATTACTCCATTAGCGGGGGGGGGGGGGGGGGGGCACATTTTATGACATTGGCTGAAAGATCTTGAAGTTATAAAGATTTAAAATTGTATATGTTATGTAGTACAACCGGTACAGGTGACCCGATGGGTTCCTGACAGACTACTTGACCGAGTCACACATGGGGCAGAAATATTAGGGATCACAAAGCTGGGTGATTAGATTGGCCTGTGGGCCATTGGAATTTCAGTTACCCGCTAGCTGAATGATAGTCTACACTCTAGGTATAAAGGTCTGATATTGAATAGGAGGTAAATATATTAGACATGGCTATATGTTTTCAGGTTGAATGAATTGTAGGCTTAAACCATTCATTTATTTTCATTTGAAATAAATGTATCAGCGGTCATTCACGGTGTCTGTCTGTACCTATTGATTCTAATTTGTTGATCTCTTTAACTTGCCTCTGGGTTCATGTGAATAGTACATTATAGTTAGGGTTTAGGCTATCTAAACATAAACTATAATGTACTATTCACTATCGTTCATGTAAATAGTACATTATTGATAGGGTTTACTTAGTTAAATCATTTACTGGAAGAATGAGGGTATTTTTGCAATGCATTAGATCCGAGTAGCAGCTGTTATCATGTCCAAATATTGACCTATTGAAAACAGTCATTCAAATACTGCACTATGGTGGCCCCAGTGGACCTGTGACAAATTAGATTGCAAAAAATATAACATAAATTGTGCAATCATCTATTTACTTCATGTTTGTCCAAGTTCTTACAGATTAAAATCTGACACCTGAACAAATTTCCAAATATAACATCTACAAATATTATTTCAACTTGCTATAATTTTTTTTTCTTTGCCCTATGTTGGCAAAGTGTTCAGGAAGTAATCAGCTGTTCTATTGCAGTACGTTTGTCATTTTACCCGCAAAATCTTGATTTTATATAACTATATATATATATATATATATGTATATATATATATATATATATATATATATATAGTTATATATATAGTTATATATATATATATATAGTTATATATATATATATATATATATATATATATATATATATATATATATAGTTATATATATAGTTATATATAGTTAGGGTTGCACCACAAGAAAAGAATACAAATTATACAGAAGAAAAAGAAGTATATGTTCAGACCCCTTCCATGACAGAAAGAAAACGTACATCTCCCCCAGTTAATTGAAATGGAAATATCCCTTTATTTTTATGTCATCTTTTGTGTAACAAAATACAGGGGTGGTCTGGGGTGCATGAAAAATTCTGTATCCATGAAAATATTAATACTTAGGAATACGACTTTATTGCTATATCCTGTAAATAATATGTATGTCTACTAATTTACACATCCTATGTGTGCCTAACTTTGAACGCAGTGAATATAATTCAGCAATACCTTGAATATACAGTATGTTTACATCAAAGTACATATCATTGTTTTGAAGTATAAAAACCATAGCAATCTGCTGCCAAATTGTCATGTGAAGTTCATTCAAGCATTTATAGGCCGAGGGTTAATAAATCATCTATATCTTTGCAGAATATAACAAGATTCAACTGGCCACGTAACAATTCAACACAAGCATTGATCGGTAGAGGGTTCACAAACGATAAAAATCATTGCAGAATATACCAGGATGCAATTGAACACGTAACAGTTCAATACAAGAAATGTTCCACATATGAAAAGTGGCATCCCAAGCATGACGGAAAACCACCTCAACTCTTTTAAATAAGTGATATACAATAGCAAGTGCCGGGGGGGGGGGGATGTTGTACAACTTATGTTGATGACAAGATCATGATGGATTTGAAAAGGTTATTTGTCATGACTACTATTTATTATGTGAGCGGTACTGTTCGCTCAAAGGGTGCCATTATACAACAATCATGTTGGCGAAAATTACATTATTAATAGAAAAATGTATTAATTGTGATTTATACGCAACTTTTTATTCTTACATAATTCTCTTTGCTTACTTCACAGTTACCTGTGCATATTTACAAAATTAATTTTATATTGTGCATTATTATCCTACTTATCCATATTTGTTAAGTAGTAGGGTCTGGGTAGTGTTAGATAGTGAACATAATTCACCCACATAAATCTATTAAGACATCTAGGTAATCTGGGGATTAGATCATTCTTAAGCTAGATAGCAAGCTCATTTGGAGTTTTGATCAGTCCAACAAGGGTAACTATTTACAGACATGATCTCTACCGTATCAAACTGTTGTCAAATTAAGGATGTATATAGAGGCCAATCAGAATTGACTTCCATGAATAATTTACTCTAATGGAGACCAATCAAGATAAACTCCATTGAATAATTAGTCCAATTATTTATTAATGTAATTATGAGGTCAACTCACTGCGCTTAATTGTTTAATTGTGGCAACTACGAGGTCACTATAAGCCAATCACAATTGAGCAAAGACTTAACTAATCGATAAATATGTATATTATGTCATTACTAGAAAATCAAAATTTGGGTTGAGGAAATGGTTTGGTTCTGGACACTAGACGTCAGTGTTTGGATTCATGATCAGTCAACCAAACGCACTTCTTCGTGTTCATTTAACTTCAAGTAATTCTGTTCTTTATTTCTAATCATTTAGCTGAAAATCCCGCCACCATCTTCAGGCACCACCTTAAAGTATTCTATGCCGTATGAACAGTAAGACAAAGTTATATGTTCATCTTCTTATCTGTCATTGGGGCTACTCACTATCCAATGGCTTCTGTTTTACCCCCAATTCGGATACTCTTTCACCTACTAATTTAGTAAGTACAACATACCTTGATTTCACCTGGGTTTTCAAACACTTCATGATCTGGGATCATCCTCGCTGTTCAGCCTCTGGGCTCAACCCCGATATAGAGTGGGGATTATGCTGGGATCACCCAAGTACAGTTCATTTAGCCCAGGATGATAAAACCTTTCGGCTGCGCTTGGAACGGATTTGTAGAAAAAAACCCGACGCCGGATTTGTAGGAAAAAGCCCGAATGTATACGTTACCATTCCCGATGGGTATTACATCATAGATATGCTCGAAACATAATGCAGAAAGCCATTTCTGGAATAACAACGAAATACAACACGGCTAATAAAAAGGTCAGCATCACGCTCACTGACTCAAAATATCAGATCTATCTTAACTCGCTCGCCCTATCTTTTAATTTATTTTGCACGGATTTTTACAGAGCTGGCACGCACACACGGCCCTCAATACCCTAGTCTTCTTTATTAACGGCGCTTTTGATCTTGTCTGTGATGTGTACTTAATTAGCATGTGTAATTAAATCAATGCATCCTTATCTGTAAATACAGTTCAACCTACTCACCCACATACATACATACATATATATATATATATATATATATATATATATATATATATATATATATACATACATACATACATACATACATACATACATACATACATACATACGTACATAGCATAAAGCCTGAGAAATATAACTCTTCATTTGCACAATTAATTTGATAAATGTTATGACCGATGCACTATAATTTTTGTGGAAATTGAAAAGAAAACTTATCTTGCCCGATGCGTTACGCTATAATGAGAAAAACATGAAACCTGTGCCTGGTCGTTTGTATGTGATGCGTCTCGTGTCTAAGAGACTTAGTTTTTGATGAAAAGTGTAAAACCTACCGGGTATGTTATCTTTTTTCTTAAATAAACTTCAAGGACGATCTTTTTAGCCATATATCATTAACATTCAAGGCTGTTTGTCTACTTGAATGATCACAATAGAACTATAAATCAACCTTCAATTTTACAATTATAACAATAGCTAAAAGATATATGGCTCATATATTATCTTTATATTGCACACACAGAGAGAGAGAGAGAGAGAGAGAACAAAAGAGAGAGAGAGAGTGTAACGTTTATCATGTGTAATAGCCAAAGTTTCGATCATGCAACAAAACCATGAGTGGTGGTGCGTCAGGGAAAGGAAAGGAGAAAAATAGTTAGCGATGAAGTGATATGACAGTCTGGCGAGGAATACAAGTACACGTCAAAAGATTATGATATTTGAAGTAGTAGCAACTATTATCAAATCTCATAAGAATCAACGATTTAAATATAAATTTAATACACTTACTTAATCTAATCATTACTTTAGCATTTATAGTATTTCCTACTCATCAAATGTTATTGTGTGTACATTAAAATCTGTTCTTTACCTATACAAGGTTTCCTTCATTCAAACCAATATTGACACATAAAGATAATGAAATTCATCGCCGATATTTTTGTAAGACACAAAATTTATATGTTCTTTCCGAAAAGTTACAATTTTGCATCTTCCAATTTCAATGGGGAGTGTAAGATTAATGGTACGAAAATCTGTTAAGGTTATTTTATACCTCTTTTAGGGAGATACATGTTACGTGTTGTTGAAAATTGAAAGATTCTTTAAATATGGTTTTGTTGTTCATGTAAAAGAACCAATGACACTCAAATTCCAGATTTGTATGTAGTGATATTTAAGTTTCATCGTGATTGTTTCCTTCAAACAAGGAATAGTAGGAAATGACTAAAATAGCTATAAACAGGACAGACCCTAATTGTGATAAATGTACTCGTAGCAATTCTATCAGTCTTTTCATACAACATACACCATGGAATTCTCCGTTTAAAAGGAAGAAGCCTGTTCTAATAATTCGATATGCAACGTATCGGACCACTAATTAATTTACAGCCAGGGAACCAATCTAAATCTTTTGAGATGCACCCATTGGTTAAACATTGAATGTAAACAGATTAACTAAACATAATACTTTCGGGTAAAGTACAGACTGGTGAAAGAAATGTTGAATCCAGAGGTAAATACATTGAAATGTAATCAAGAATGACAATACCACAATTTTAGCAGAAAGTTTGCCTCTTTTTGTTAATGCAGTTTTGATAGTATTATCTCTTTACTCGCTTTCTCTTTGACATATAAACAGACATGTGCAAAACTATATATTTTACGAGCTCGTAAATATACGACTCACTAAATCATATGCTACGTCCTCGAAAGATTCCCAAATGTACTCAATTAGTATGCAAACATTTTGAACTCTCCAGGACGTATTTATATTTGTACTACGTGTGCCACAGCCACTTGACACGAGTAAAAATGCAAAACTTCATATCTTTGCTGTTGACTCAGTTTTAAACAGTATTGAACGATCGCATTAAATATTTATGTTTCTACATAATGAAGAATGTCAAAGCCCTGTGTAAACATTTTGAATATGTAACTCTTATTGGGAAAATATGGGCTATGGTATAATATCAATCGATATACTTCATAGCACTCATTACATCTGCACCATTTGAGCACCATTCGTGCACCAGTTAAGGTGAAACAGAGACTTAATTTCTAAATTTTCCCACACAGGAGGTTTGACATTTTCTAGTAGATGATATGCACTCAATCGAGAAACTTCATTTTATGTATTGCCTCTGTAGAATTTGAGCACCGCTGGTTTTCTTTTTCTACCTTCCTATTAATACCTTTTAAAACACTGCGTAATGTAATTGTTTTGACAATCGTATTTACCGTACTATAAAGCCAAAGCTGATCGAGTAGGCCTTAGAGATAAGGTGGCATGCATGCACGTGTGACAACCCCCACCCACCCACCTATGCATGTTCTGTTTTCATTCTACTTGAAAAGAAAGAGAAGCACGAACTATTTATATTTTCCAATACTTTTCATAGTTAACAAACAGAAAAGTGATAAACAAGCAGCACATTGGATAGAGTTTCAAACCTTGAAATGTAAGAAAAGAGATGCATTCATTTAATTGCAACATATTTCATTTGCAAATCTTAAATGTACAGAAAAAAGATTGGGCATAATTTCTATAAACGTGTTCTTCCCCGATATTTCATAAATATGCACAGTGACATGAAAAGACATTTAAAAAAAAGTAATATAACAGGTCATGATATCGTCACATTAGTAAATGAATGGTACAGGAAACATTTGCAGGTGTATAATAATAATGGCGAGATGTCATTGCAAAAAGGAAATATTCTTATGAATATCTGGATAAAGCTTACATAGAACATGTTTCCTTTGGCGAAAGCGATTTAAAGATAAAATGAAATTAAAATGGGTGGTTACAAGTTATAATTGCTCAAGTGTAATTAGTTGCTAACATTTAATTCCTTCATAGTGAAGAATTACTGACTTCTTGATGTAAGCCATTCATATGTTGACTGTTGAAGTAACGACGAATGTGGCTGAAAGTTTGCAGACTGCAGAAAGGAACAACGTAGTTGTACTTATTTTTCATGTCGTATCTGCAGTCAAGATTTTCAGCAACAATTGATGATAACAAATCGTTTAAAAACCAGCTGTCATTTGATGAACTATTTTTATGAAAGGTCACTAATTTATGAGTCTGTTTCCATAGTGTTAAAGGCTTGTAGCCAGATTCATTGTACAAATATTCCAATCTCGAACTTCTTGTGCAACCGGCAGCGTCTTTGCGAAATTTTCTAATCTATTTGTATCCGTTTCACTACATCCATTCCAGAAAACACAGACATATTAGCGTCAACAAAAGATACATACATTATATTTAAAGAGAGGCTGTTTAATTTGAACATAATTGGCCTTATAGTGTCATTTTAAAAACCTTTAAAATGAGATGGGGGAGGGGATTGAGGGAGCGTCTGGCTTGTAATGTTTTTACTGATACTTTATAGATTCCGCAGTGGAGTGGGCCGTGGGCCAAGATATACCAAGGCAAGTGGACGTGGCCCTTCAGTTAGCCTTGGATTTTCAAGCTTTCTGAGAAAATAGCAAACGACTTTTGGGAGCCAATGGGGTGGCTCCAAATTAACGGATATGTTCTTCCAGGGAGGACATGGCAGATTTGCCGTTGTGGTTGTTTGATAGTTAATATGTTGAAGTTGGTATTTGTGGTGTTAGCTTGACTTGTTTGATAGGTACCCCTGGGCAACTGCAATTTTATATTAGTTTCTTATTAATTTCTTTTCATTTTGCTGTCAATATTTATGAAATATCGAGGAAGAACAGTTGATAGAACGTATGCCCAGTCTCTTTGGCATACATTTAAGATTTGACAATAAAAGATGTTTAAATCATATGAATGCAATCTTTTCTTACGTTTCAAGGTTTGAAACTATATTAATGTGGTGTTGCCTGTTCATCACTGTTCTGTTTGTTATTTTTATTTGCTTTTACGTTTTATGAATACACGATGTAAAGAATGAGCAACTTTTATCCACGCACTTTATCTAATTCACACAGCCTTCGATCATTGAAAATGAAGTCTATTGCGTACTTTGAGTTAACCATTTAAAATAACACGCTCTGTCATTGATCAATGTCTTGACGGGGTTTGTGAAATGTGTGAATCTCATACATACATTACCACCAGCGAGGTCTGTCGGTGTGAGGTCACAGAAAGAGAAAGATAGTTAACACTTCGTCTTACTTGGATAAAACCAACATTGCGCGGCCCTATGCTAGTTAAATTTGGTCCTATATCTTGACTATCTGATCAGCAAAACCTTTACAAATTGGTAAAATAAAATATAATTAATGATGATAAATATATTGCTGATGACTGGATTTTCCATTTACTCAGGGAAAATCCGATTAAAAGTATGATATGCACTCAATCGACAAATTTCATTTTCTGTATTGCCTCTATAGAACTCGAGCACCACTGGTTTTCTTTTTCTATTTTCTTTTTAATATCTCTCAAAACACTGCGTAATGTAATGTTTAGGCGCCCGTATTTACCATACGATAAAGTCAAAGCTGATTGAATAAGTCTTGGAGATAAGGTGACAAATCCACCCACCCACACATTCATGTTCTATCTGTTTTCATTCTACTTCCAACGATAGAGAAGTACAAAATATTAAAATTTTCAATACTTTTCATACCTTTTCATAGATAACAAATATAAATGGGATGAACAGGCAACACCACATTGGCTAGAGTTTCAAACCTTGAAACGTGTGAAAAGAGATGCATTCATTTGATTTCAACATCTTTTATTGCCAAATCTTAAACGTAAGGCACAGAGTTTCGGCATAAGTTCTATAAACTTTGATTTTTTTTTCTTCACCGATATATCATAAATATCCACCGGAAAAAAAATAATTAAAACAAGCCAATATAATGGATCACGATTTCGTAACATCAGATGGCATAGTAGTAATAGCGAAGATGTCATTACGAAAGGGAAATAGTCTTATACATTTCTGGAGAAAATCTTACATAGAACAAGTATCATTTGACAAAGCCTATTTAAAGATGAAAATGAAATTAAAATGGGGGCTTGAACATTTCAGTTGCTCAGTTATTTTGTAGCGAGCATTTAGTTCCTTCACATTCAGTTACAAGCTGAAAAGTCAACAGACTAAATTTGTTTTTGAAGCTAGAAAACACTCCAAACCTGTACTGTGTGCTACTGCTGAAGGAAGACAGATACAAAATGCAATGCTAAGAACATTCACAAGCACGGAATTTTCAGCAACAATTGGTTGTAACAAATCGTTTAAAAACCGGATGTCATTAGATGAACTATTTGAATAACATGTCACAATTTATGAGTCTGTCTCCGTAGTGTTAAGGGTTGCCAGCCAGATTAATTGTACAAATATTTCTATCTCGAACTTCTTGTCAATCTGGTTTCTACTCTGGCAGCTTCAATGGGAAATTTTCTAGTCTATTTGTGTCCGTTTCACTTCATCCACCCCAGACAACATCTACATATTAGCGTCAACAAAGGCTATATGTGGTATATTTAAAAAAGAGTCTACTTAATTTGAACGTAAGTGGACATATTGGCAATCGCTTCAGAAACCTTTAGAATGAGATCATCATTGTATTTACTCCATTTACCATCATTCGAAAGGGTAATACCAAGGTGTATATATTTTTTGACAAATTTGATAAATATGATAGGTGTACCATCAAATTAGGGCAATGGCGTCGCTAGCATTGGTAACATTTATTAGGATGGCTTCAGTTTGTATCTGATAAATGTAGGGAGACGATTCATTGCTTGGTCAATTTAATGATTTCTAGGTCTTCATTAATAGTATTGCAACGTGCCGAGGCTCTGCTTTACAAACTAAAACCTTGTTGGGGGTGTTTAAGGGTGGTGGCAGCCTACTGCTAGATGCACTGGTGACCATATATCTAGGATAATCGTATAGAACAAGTATCTCGAATGCGAAATATATGATATAACCCATTATTATGAGGGCTCTGGGTAGCCGAGTAGTCTATGGCGCTCGCCTTTATATATCACTCACATCTCACCTCTGTCCGCGTGGGTTCGACTCGGCTCGACTAACATGGGTATGCAAGAAAACTTGCCAGTAGCTTCCCGTGGATTGGTGTTTCTTCGCTGGTTCTTCCTCTATCAAATATACTTGCCACCATGTATAGCCTATCATGTGCTAAAAATGGCGTTAACTCTCCCCTCCCCCAAAACCCAACCCATTATTATTCTTCATAAAGGTAACTGTGTCAATGATTTGTACACAGAATGTCACGTGTTAGGGAGCAACACATCAAGTCTCCGTCATGCAATCGTGTTTCCCTGTCTTGTACGATTCAATATAATAAACAATTTATTGCCCTTGTTCGTGGGAGATATGAAGATTTGTTCAATCGCGACAAGTCATGTTCCACTCTGACTTTGCCCTCATTGATTTGCCTTTGGTGAAAAAAAATCTACCTATCTACCCTGAACAAGGGTATTAAATGATGTATAATATTGTCTCATAATAAATATAATTGTGGGTGGGTGGGTAAGAAGCCACTGACTGAAAAAAAAAAAACATTTCACCACAGCTTTTAGGAATGAATGAAATATTTTGTAAAATATACATTTATTGGAGGTTAAAGATAGCACATCTCAGTTTTGTAATTTGGCCCCGGTCAAATATTTCAACTTGAAACCTCCCTTAAATTAGTAGCATGGAAATGTGTATGAAATCAATATATATATATATATATATATATATATATATATATATATATATATATATGTGTGTGTGTGTGTGTGGATCATGGTTGACTAGTGTGTTAATGTCGAAATTGATAAGGGCCGTTGAGGGTTTTCCTACAGTGTAGGGTACTGCAACCTGATGTAGATATCAAATTGCAGCTGCAATGCAAAAGGTACCACACGATGCTTGCACAGCATCACTGCTGGGGATCTTTTATGAAAGTCGGCAAAAAATTAAATGCAACAAATACAAATCAATACGTTGAAAAAGAAAAAAAAATAGCGCGTAATTCTTTTTAAAATTTCTAGTCATCTCCTCCGCTCTGCTTCAGCAGATGGCACGAAGTCCGCAACAATGCTAAATATTCATGTAATTTCGAATAAATTAATATAAATTACCCACAATTAGCCATTACACACCTGTCAGCATGGGTATATTATTTAGTCATTATACATCCATATAGGGAACTCGTTCATTTTTAATTGTCCATTTTGTTTAGCAAGGTAACTCATTTGACATAGGTCTGAATTCTTTTTGTAAAATTAATTAAATGCACAACTCACAATTTGTAAAAATTGGATGAGAAGAAATTTTATTTGTGCTATGGAATATTACGACGAGGTGAAAGTTAAATGCAGCTTCCCAAAGTCATCCCCTTGAGAAGGGCTAAATATGGAGTTCATTTCATAATATTTATAAAAAATGATTATAATTTATCATTATTAAACATTTTATCTAATAATTTAGTAGATATTCCTTTACCTACATATTTAGCTGCATATCATAAAATGTTGGTACATTCATTTTTGCTCATTATATTTTATTTTGTGTAACTAGGCATGTCCCACTTCTGCCATACCTGTTCGAAACAGCTAAATATAATCTCTTTATATTTCCTAACAAGTCATAATAAAATTGCGAGAAAAATAAGTGCATGCATTTGACCTACATTTTGTTTTAAATATAGTCATTTGTCTACCTTATTTGAATGTGTCTCAAAAATATAAAAAAGTGATCAAACTGTCCTCGAGTAACTATGCCAAACAGTTTTTGAATTAGGAATATCCTTCATCAGTCACCTTAGTCTATTGTCTTAGTGCATTAGTACATAAGCATGTTGACTGGATCCTTAGCCACTTTTCTCTAATCACAGATTGAAATCAAATAAAAAAAAAAAAAAAAAAAAGATCATGTATGGCGGCTCAAATGCACTTGATTGCGATGTTACCGGTATATTGTTAGGTCAGACACGTGCTACCCTGAAACATTGTTAGCCCTGTACCCCATTTCAGCAAGTAAAGAGCTCCTGAATTTTTCCTCCTGTGTATTAAGCAAAATCTATACATTATACACTAAAGCCATTGTGGAGAAAAGATCGTTCAAATTGCAATATAAATAGAGTGTGATGCAATTGTCAAAGCAAACGGTTTTCTCCAGGTGGCATTTCACGACCAAATTTAGAGCTGTGGCACCTGTATTATCCTTCCAAAGGGAGGTAACCCACTGCGATGGGTATATTCAAATTCTTGTATAACCTATTTATCTTGATTAAAAATCTACATTTAAAAAAAAAAAAAAAAAAAAAAAAAAATATAGCTGTCTTGAGGTGCAGAGTCCCACAATAATGCAATTATTTAAGTTTGGTTTGGTGCACAGCAACACAAATAGGTTATTTAGTGACTAGGCATTTGGAATAAAGTGCCTTACCCAGGGACACACTACCGTAGCTGACCCAGGCTGGTCCGATAGTAGGATTCGAACCCGCGAGCAGTGGCGGCGAGAGGGTGGTGGTCGGAGGCGGGTCAATTGCTCTCCGGCGTCAGGCGAGGGGGCGCCGTCGAGAGTTTTTTTTGGCAGTTGTAACCGGGGCGTAGATGGGGATGGGGATGGGGGTTGGCAACTGACATAAAAACTGTTTTCTGTGGCAAAGTAGGGTGGCCACTAACGACCATTGCCCCCGGGCGCCTCGAACCCACGCGCCGCCACTGCCCGCGAGTCTAGCACGCTAAGCACTGAGCTAGGGCCGGATTAAGACCTTTAGAGGCCATTAGCACTGAAAAGATTATGGTCCCCCCATATGTAATTACCCCCCCCCCCCAACCCCACAAAGAAAACGTAATTTCTCATTTTTTGGGGGGTGCCTCTGCTTTGTTGGTGCCCTAAGCACGTGCTTATTCTACCTATTGGGTAATCCAGCACTGCACTGAGCCACCTCAGCTCCCTGAAATTTAAGTAAATTTATCATATTTAATCCTCCATTACGGATCTCTTGATGGCATTCGCACGGAAAAACACGCGTGCAAGTCAGCCTGAAATGTCCACCTAAACGTTGATATGTATACACAAAGGCCCTTTCTTATATAGAAGTTTAGGTAAACATTTCTGACTGTTTTTTTAATGTGTGACTGCCTTCCAGGGGTAAATGCCTGATACAAAGTATGGCAAACTAACTTGTGTTGCATTAGTCTCGTCCTATTTAATATTAAATATTTCTGTAATTGACAGAAATCAATGTTTGATCCATGCACATTTTCACCTGTTACTTTTCATGCGTATCAATCACCTAATGTAGGCAGATGATCTGCCGTATAAAGGAAACCAGCTCTGGTCCGCAGTCTTGTCTCAACTCTGGATAAATACTGTGTGAGATGGAGGCAGACAGTCAATATATATATATATATATATATATATATATATAAACCAAAACCAAAAAAAAAACAACAAAATCCATACAGGTCAAAACAATTTTAGAGATAGTTCACCAGTACAAATATCAGGGTGTCATATAACATATCAGTGATACCGTCTATACTCGTTTATCAGTTGGGTCCAACTGCATACGACACAGTCCCTGATCTGCCATCACACAAATGCCCTGGCAGATCAGAGTCTGTGTTGTTTGTTCTACTGATTACTCCTAACAAACTGCATAGACACAGATCTGACAGTGCATTATGTGATGGCAGATCCTGGTCTATTCAGTTTGCAGTTTGATCTCACTTGTAAGCGAGTATATATGGTTACTTAAAACACCCATTAGAAACAATTTCTATCAACAAACACTTTAAGCTTATTTCTCATCAAGGTTTAAACTTTCCAATTTCGACTATATATCACCATTACTCGGTGTTAAATTGTTTGACTACACGATAATAACTATTCCTGCAGAGATTTAGGTATGTGTTTTAATGTTGAGAAACGTAATTGTGACAATTATCCATTAGTAATTCTTAATGACTTGTTCAGTTTAATGTGGTATCTATCTAAAAGTAAATTCTATGGGCAGTATTTTATTTTTCACAATCAAAATTGCACAGTGATGTAACTTGACCAAAGTGGATAACAACTGAAGACAATTCATGCACACAGATGATGATTCAGTGGTTTCTTGATTTGAACATTAAAACATCAAATTTATTCTGAATTGTAATGACTGTAAGTATTTAATCCCGCAAAAATTCCCAATTAAGTTACTTTGCTGAAAGGATTTATTGACCTTGATATGATAGCTGTTTTACACCACATGTTTATGTCATGATAAATAAATATGCCATTTCTGAATTTGGTTATAAGAGTTGATACTCCAGTCCAGGGTAAATAATAACCGCATAGATGTGGCCATTAAATGATCAGTAAGGTAGTTACACTGTACAGAGGGCAATAGTTTGGAATATCTCCCTTACATTGATATTAAGATATGACTGGCTGGACAAGCCCACAATATAACAAAATTAGCACAGAATTTGGGTAAGTGGTGAGATTTCAGCCCGATCAAAACTGAGATCTCCGTCATAACGAAGAACTGACAGACACCAGTACGAGTTCACGATCTGCCGATATTTCCATTCGCCAATCAAATTATAGCTTTCACAGACCGTGAATTCTATATATATATATAGCGAGAGAGAGAGAGAGAGAGAGAAATAAAAAAGGAAAATACAAAATAGAAAGGTAGAAACATAGGTAGGAAGCTGGGTAGAAAGACATACATACAGACTGACAGACAGACAGACTTGGGTAAATGGAAAGGAATAATTGTGAGTACTGGACGTCTGTTTCATTGGTTGTGGGTAGAAATTCATAACTTTAATTTTTTAAATTTCATTCATATTTTTTCATATCTAAGAAAAAATGGTACACCTAGTTTGTCAAAGGCGGCTTATTTATTTAAAAATCTTGTTTCAGCAACACTAGAACCTCACCAGCATCGTTTCATGTAAAATTCACAAGCAGGCGGTAAAACAAAAATCTGTAATTCTCAAGATAGTTTAAACTTATAGACACTTTATTTTCCATTTATATTTTACAAGCTGAAAACATAAAAGGTGCCGAAAGTATGATTTGAAAACAGATATTTACATAAAGGCAAAATCTGATAATTTGGACATATTTATGTCAAATGTCAAATGTAGATATCTCATCGAGCGTGTAGCACAATACAATACAACCATGCTGCATGCTATATTGCATATTGTACTTATACATGTATACAGCTGTATGTTTTCACATATGGCATAAAACATAGGTAACAAACACTAAAAAATTTATTTATTCAAAGGACACAACCTATAAAGTGTAAGACCTATTTGTTGAGCATATTCCTGTTGTTTGCCTTGTTGTTCACCAAATTTTCGAGAACGTTTCTCATTATGCAATTTTACATCATTAGGAATCTTTATGTCATTACTCTTAGATTTTAAAATAAGGAATAATATTTCTCCACAGAAATTTTAACAAAAATATTGAAGCAAACAAAAGCATATGTTCATTTTAAATTGAAAAGAACGGTAGAAACAGTAAGAAAATATAAAAAGTACAAAAATATCCTCTGTATTATATAATAGAAGCAATATACAAGGGTGTTTTGAACGTTCTGAATATTCTGTTAAAATATTTTTGTTTCTTTGAATCTGGCAATAAATGTAATCCCGATTGATGGACAAATACACGTTCTATGGAATGATCTGCAGCTGCACGTGCAGCACGCCGGGCATCTGCAGATATATGCATGTAACATAACATAGATAAATGACAGCAACCTAAAAGTGTCGGAGAAGGAGAACAATTCTGCTACTGAGCTACGAGCATGCTGTAAAATCCGGGTGTCCTTAGGATACTCTCTGATTGATATCAAGGCCGACTTATGTAAAGCCTACAGGTGTAATTCTCTGTCATATCCTACAATTTGGAGGTGGTTTCATTGTTTTAAAGATGGTCGCGAATCTATGGAAGATGACCCACGTTCTGGAAGATCTTTGTATGCGATGGTCGAGCGGAAAGTGGCTGCTGATGAAGATGCCCGATACACAATAGCAAATATTTATATTATCACGGGCATTAATTCGTCAGCCGGTTTTAATATAATGAAGAATCATTTGAAGCTGAGAAAGGTTTGTGCAAGATGTGTCCCGCATTTGTTAACCGTCGGTCAAAAACAGACTCTTGTTGAAATTACCAAACAGCTACTCGACAAATATGAAAAGACTGACCAGAGTCATTTGTATGAGATTGTCACAGGTGATGAAACACGGATTTACTTTTCTGAACCCGACTCAAGAGAAAATAATAAAGTTTGGATCAGAGAAAATGAATAGAGACCACAAATCGTTCGACGTAGTCGGACTGTCAAGAGAGTTTTATGCGCATTTTTTTTCGATGCAAAAAGTCTCATCATCCAGTTACCTGTGCCCGACTCTGCTAGTGACACTGAACTTTTTATTCCTCGAAAGTGTCACCAAAATTTGTGGAACACTACCGAACCACCCGTCCGCGCACCCGGCACCAAGGTATCCACCTACTTCATGCGGTGCATAAACCCACCGTCGGGACAGATTTCCTGAAAGGAAACAGCATCCAAGCTTTGCCACATCCTCCATACAGCCCTGATTTAACTCCGAGTTAAATGTGGCTGAAGCCTTGTTTTTCGCTGAGGGGCAGACGATTCAAAAGCCGCCATGGGGATGGAAGTGCAGTTTTCCAGAGTATGAACAACATACCAAAAAGTGAATACAAAATGGCATTTAATAATTGGATAATCAGACTGAGAAAGTGTGTTAAGGTGCATGGGAAGTATTCGAGGTGGTGCACTGACATTTTGTTCACTAATAATTCAGAACGTTTTAAATACCCTTTATATATGTGCAATGGATACAAATATCACAGATATATTTTCTTAATGAATACAAAATATTTACAATAAATATTCATGTTTAGGTCAGACCTATGTTAGTACTAACATTACAATTTGCATTTACATTGTTTTGTGAAGCAAAGTGATTAATCTGCAAAGAAACTTTCAGCTTGACGGCGCATTTCTATGACATAATGTCGACATTTCATTTCATAGTTAAGTATGCAAGTGTCTCTTTTTCATTCTTTTAAAGTTAAAAAATATGAAAATTTTAAACATTTTGTTTTCTAATAGCCACAATATATGCTTTGTAGTTTGAAGAAACACCGCCTAAAATTTTCTGCAATATAAAAAACAGTGGGATAGATGGAGCTTTTTTTTTTGTCTTCCTAAACACACAATTTGTCAAAAGAATAATCCATTCTAGACTTTCATCCAGACAAAATTTGAAATGCAAGTCAGATTTGATCTACCACTGTAATAATTAAAAACTGTAAAAACACCCCCCTCAAAAAAAAAAAAACAAAAAAAAAACAAAAAAAACAAAAACATTGATATTAGATTTTCCTCTCTCTAAATGCTGCTTTGATATTTTTATTTCTTTTATAAATCAGAATTAAAACAAAAAACAATAGCAGGGAAATAACAAGAAAGTAGAGACCAATTTGGCGATCGAAACGAAGTCGGGTACCCTCGCTTTTTCGTACGGAACCATTCTCGCATTTACCATTCTTCTCCGTATAACCAGTCTTACATTGGCACGTGTAACCACCAGCAATGTTAAAGCATTCGCTGTTTTGTTTATGGTCGCAAGCTTTTCCGTCCTGACATTCATTGACATCCTCGCGACACTTACGTCCGGTCCACTGCGGTTTGCAGAGACAGGATCCGTCGACGTGGTGGCAGGCTTGACTGCTGACCTGAACATTTTCAGTGGAACAGATACATTTCTTAGAGCATTCCTTCCCGTGTGTGTTTCCAGTGCATGCTAAATATAAATAAATAAATAAATAACCGCACAAATAAGCAAAGACACATGAAATATCATAATCAAAAAAGAGAAACAAACTTACAGAAATGTTGTAGATTTGTGGTGCCCATAACCCAAAATTACTATTATATTTTGTCCGATGAGTGTCCAAAATTTAGAGTATAAAACAAGATACCATCCTTCTTTCCTGATCTAAGATATCAGATATCAGAATATGTTCTACACATAATAAGCATTATCTACCTAATATTGATGTTTCATATATAAAGGTTATACTAAGTATGATTCTCGGGAAATATATACGGGTAGTTGGGAAAACGATTAGTCCCTTAATAAGTCTAAATCAGTGAATGTATCCACCTTTCTTTATGTAAAAAGCCATCCATAAAATTCTATACACTTACCTTGGCACTCTTCAGTATGGTTACTCCTGATATATCCCATTCTACAAACGCATTGATAGTGTCCCGGAATGTTCTTGCATTCAGTGTTGGTTCCATTACACGGGCCCAAACTCTGTTTGCATTCATCTATATCGACGTTACAGTTGTCTCCCTCCCAACCATTGTTACACAGACAACCGGCGACAGAGTCACATTGTTGGTTCGATTCACATCGACATTCGTGTATGCAGTCCATACCGTAGTGATAGGCGTCACATACTGAGAACAGAAATTTACAATACTTTCAATATTTATTTAGAACAAAGAAAGTGAACGAACGAAACGTCAAACTGAAACATAAGTCATTCTCTCTTAGGCAATATGTTAGCATGGGGTATGCACACAACAGTCAAAATCAATCATTGAAACCCTGCTTATTTTCCCGAAAATCGGGCGAGAATAACAGGTCCACTCTGTATGTATATTTTCCGTAACCACTGAGAAACCGATGACGTGTTATGTCAGAGATGGGAGTCAGCTTCTCACAACCTTCAGTGGTAGAATATTTAAAAATGCATTGTATATTTTCCCACAGGTAAAACAAAACTTCTCAAATGAAATAACTTTTGTTTGGGTTATATCCAATACCAATCTTAGACGCCGCCATATTTACAAACATAAATTTCAAATGCAAATACCGTTTCAGACACCGACTTTTTTGTTAATTAGGCCGATACGTCCTATTACGGGGATACTACTTAGAGAACATACTCAAAATGAAGTCTCCCAACATTATCCAAAAAATCTCACTTGAACAATGGAAATTTTCATCACTGCATGAAATAGGATGTTTTCTTGATACAGAGGACGATAGCCTACATATCAGTTTGGTTGTATGACGTCAGCGGTTCTCGGAAATGCTCAAATGCCGCGGTAAAGGCATGACGTGGTGATAGGACTTCATAGTATAAATCAGCCGAGACATGCGTTGTTTTAAAAACTTTTTTTCGTCATATGTTAACAACTGTATGCATGGATCAATATTCATATTCATGCTTTGTTTAATATATTTACATATGTATGTGTCCGTCTGTAAATTTGTATTTTCAAATCTTTTAATTAACACTCGTTAATATTTCTTTCATATTAACCTTGTTTAAGATTTCCACTAACAACTTTTTTATATTGATTTGACAATGACGGCTACTAACTATTTGTGTATTTTAAGGGAATGAGTAATTTATTGTAAGTAGACCCCCACCCAACCCTTCTGTCTCTCCACCGTGTACTGATGACATGAATGCAGTGGGATCCACATTATATGCACCATTGACATACATACACGCGCTCACAAAATAAAGACAAACTTCAAAAGAGCTTATGAAAACTTGGTAATTATTTGTTTGGGAAAGTAAAACATGCAACAGCATTGCATATAATTACTGGTGGTGTGATAAAAAGTGTTCATAAAGTACACTGTAGCAGCTCATATAACCATTGGTGTCAAAATAATGACTGTTTGATTATATTATGTTAAGACTTTGTGTGTGCTGGCGCTGGGCGCTAAGACTCACCGCTCAATGATAAATAATGTTATTGAGATATGACCTTTTTAAAAGTGTCCCTGGTTTCAAACCTAAATTATCAATAGCTAAGAAATGTCATAATTCAGCTTATGGAAAACTAAATGTTTTGATTATCACCTCAGAAAAACCTATTCTCTCTATTTCTAAATGATAAAGTTTTAGCTTTGTATTTTTTTTATTAAGACTAAAACAAAAACCTTTATAAATACCGTAAAATCGGAAATTATTGTGTTGTTTCATATTTGCAACTTTGACGGTCGAGTCGAAAATCGCTAAAATTCGCAGATTTTGATCATTGCTAAAGTCTAGAAAATAGAACTAATCCTGCCATCAAGCCTCAGAATCATGAAGATTAAATATGCATAATTTTTCATCAATTTTTATGAATTGTTCTTGCACCATACTACCTTTTGATTTGATGTCCTCACCATAATAATATATTTCCTTACATAAATGAAGTACACATAAGTCGGTTAATGTGCACTAATATCTGTAATTTAAATGAGGCTTTTGTGCGTAATGATAATGGTGTATAAAACAACTGGAAACACTTTACCAGGTTTTGGTGATGGCGTTAAGAATGCGGTTTTCTCATTTGTTGCTGACATTGATATCCTCGGAGTTGTCGACGGCTGAGGTAGATATTCTGAAAAATGTGAAAGATTTAAAACAAAACAACCCTAAAAAAACCGCAGTGTTATTAGAGAATGGAAAAACAAGCTTCTTCACAATTTTCTTATCTCGATTTCAGAATAGTATTAAGATGTTTTTTAGAACCTCAAATTTGTAAATAAATGTTTGAAAAATTTTACTTTGGTTGAGGGTATAGTTAAAATGTATTCTGCTTAACAATACATTACACAAAAATCTAATTTAGGCTTCATAAAAAATAATATAATGCTTTGCTGAATCGACATGTCTAGATACTATTATAAAATAGCGATTTTGAATTGCTTGTAAACCTAGTGTACAAAATTACTTGTATGTACCTTTGAGTTTTGCCTGAAATCACATGTAATACAAACCATACTTTTACTGATCAGAGGATACAGCTTCTGCTTTTTCACTAATTTTCTTTCAATTAATTTATTTTTAATTATTATATTATATCTCTTTCCGTGTTTGTCTTTATTTTTGTTTTCTAATGTTACCCTCCTCGTTCCAAATTTGGGCTTCAAACTTTCTGGTTTCTTTATATTTCAATAAACAAAGCATGACATGAGAGCAAATGTTGAACAATTTTGTGCAGCGGGATGAAATCTGTGACCATTATCATGATTGAATTGTGCCACGAAAATTACATTAAATTTGAATTTCTACACTAGATCACGATCAAGGAAATGTGGATGGAATGCGTTTATTTTTTTGTTTGTTTTTAAAGCTGCTTTTTTAGGATAAAAACGGTCAAAAGGAGATAATGATATGATGTACTTTTATGGATCTTCTAAAGAAAATTATAAAAACAAGTTTATTAAACCCTCCATCAGAGTCGATAGAAGATTTTTGGAGACTTTCATGGATACTCGTTTGCATATTCCAGACGATAATACGTTATTGTGATTTTCCAAGACGTTGTTCTTCACGCATGGGTCTAAAAAATGCCGATATCGTCAATATGCATATGCAACTGTAGGTACCCCACCCATCGGTAATCCGGGGTTTGCAGAACAATTTGACAGCACGCAATGTCGCCGCAGCAGAATCACTATGAATCAATCTGCATTGTCATCGTGCCGAATCCGAAACAAGCTCTATCTTGAATGATATAATAGACCCAATAAAAAAATCACAATAAGTATACGAAGACGGTGCATGTTTGTAATGTTGGATTTATACACAAATGCGGAGGTCTTTTCAGAAACCACCACATCACTGAATGTAGTTAATACTATAATAATACAATAATACAATAATTAGAACGATTGAATTGGACAATCTAAGTGGAATTATATCATCATTTTAAACAGGAACTTCAAAGAACTTCATGATATTACTTTTAACTTGTTCTTAAAAGGGAACATGCACAGAAAAGGTTGCATTGCAGTATTCAGGCAAAGACGAATAAAAAATTCTGATTAAAATTGAAATTCATATTTGATTGAAAGATCCAATATATAGAGGATATCAACATTTTTTGAGTAGATATAAGGAAATATTTCACGAGTGAAATGGAAACATTGTATTGTCACGAGTGGTGAAGAAACGAGTGACAATACAAAATGTTTCCACTTCACGAGTAAAATATTTCCTTATATCTACTAAAAACACGTAGACTATTGTTATTATGTATTTTTTAGGCAAAAAGTTTCGATTTGCATGGATTTGTTTTCCCTTTCTGTGTCAATACAATTAACGGCTGCATTACTACATCGATAAACAGAAGTTACGAAAGTTACAAAAATTTTAGAACAGCGACGTTTAATAAATTTAGATTGTACATATAATGCTTTAAATTGTGTATTTTTGTCAGATTAATGACTGTTTTCATATGAAAATGTAGATTTTTTTTTATCTGCGTTAACATATTTCTTACGCGGATTGATACAGTGAACATTTTTGAGGTGGGGGTACTGTAGAAACATCCAACAGACTTCAGAGCGTAACATTATTAAACAGCAGATTTTAATAATTGTGAGTTTACTTGTAAGGATTTTGGCTTCTATTTTTGTTTATTGCTGAATTCAAACATGAATTTTTGTGTTTTGGCAAGCTTGCAGTCTGTTTCGATAATGGACATCGCACCCAACTTTCGATAGTCACTTAATTTCGGTTTGCCGTCGAAACTAATCATTGCCTGATTTCTTTATTGTTTTCAGACATGATTATGATTGTGATGAGAGTTAAAATCGCTACTTAAACAATTTTATTACTATATGTAATTAAGAGTGTTTTCTTAAAAAATGTGTACCATTCTTCTTGAGTGTAACGGGCATACGATACTGTATGGGTGACACAAAATATAGAATGGCAAGAGGTCATGTAGGTTCAGTCACTGACTCAAAGTAATTCTAAAATAGTTTATACTTGAAACCCATTTTGTGCTGTTTGGGGTTCATATTTAGGCATTCTTGATGGCACTTTCTCATTAATCACATAGATGTATACTAGGGTCAAGAGTCATGACATATTTTAATATCTGTTCATCCTCATTGGGAGAGAGAGAGAGAGAGAGAGAGAGAGAGAGAGAGAGAGAGAGAGAGAGAGAGAGAGAGAGAAAGAGAAAAAGAGAGGAGGGAAGGGAGAGAGAGAAAAAAAGAAGAAAAAATGAAATAGGCCTAAATATGGAAATACTGGTCTGAGTAACATATATAAGGGCAGATATACTTCCTAAATGGAAAAAAAGTAGTTCTAAAAGTGATATCGCCATTATGGCGGCAAAAGTGGTATCGCCAGTGTGGTGATATAATTATTATCCCACTGATATGTTTCAATATTTCGTTATAAAATATTTAATAATTGTTAAAGATCCAATATTTGTCTGTACTTTACCGTCTCTGCAGATGCCATTGATTGCTATATATCCAGTCTTGCAGACACATACATTGTTAATGCAAGCAGCATTTCTATCATAACAGGCAGCTCTTGTACAAGAAGAACCTAGATCTAAATAAACGAAAAGCGATTCAAGTAAATCTACACCGATATATTAGGACAAAAGATATTCCTTGTTTTTATTTATACATACTTTAGGTTGTACCTAATATTACCTTATTCAATTGCTAGATCCATACTTTCTAATATTTAGAGAGTATTTTTATATAGAATATAATTTTTATAATCATTTTATTGTCAGTGATGAATTCATACCGCTTTAATGAAATAAAAGACACTTAAGAAAAGCAGCGGTGACAACTTCGATCGTGCCATTCATTTTAAAAGATATTGCAAGAAAAGAAAACTATCCAAAAGAAAACAAAATCTAAATTGTAATGGTAGCTTTTTCATATAGAAGGTTTCAACAAATCCATTATTTCTAATTACACGTGGCATTCTGAAGTAAACGAGGCATATTTTGCAACAGAAGTGGCAACAATTTAAGGAAACAAATAATTCATATTGATGAGTTTATTGAGAGCTGTCTCAATAACGTTTATTCATTGCTAAGATAAGTCACATGTTTACAAAAAGTTCTTATTATAGATCAAGACTAAATCAGTCATCGTTCTCTTCACCTTGGCATATTGATATTTGTTAAAATTTACTTAAATTTAAATTTAAACTTTAAATGCATAGAAAATATATCACTTAGTAATTTGAAACAAATCTCAAATTAGAAGAGAAAAGATAAATTGCAAAGTCTTTGAACAATTTTATTATTAATTCTGTTCTTTACAATGAACATTGTTATTTCTTCCATATAATCTCATACTGTAACAATATAATTTGTAAGATAAAATTTTAAAGAATATATAACATAAACTGAGACGCACTATATACTGAATTTTGTTTTAACAAAACGTACCTGCTTTGCATATGGCTCCACTCTGCTTGAATCCATCATTGCAAATGCATACGTTGGTAAAAGTCATGGCAGTTGCCAAAAAATGAGGACCCCGGTATATTTCGTGCCAGGAATGTGACATATTCCTGCAGCTTGCATTTGGATCATAACATGTACCGTTGTCATCAGGAGTCACCTTTAAACATAAACTCCCAACCCCTGAAAAGTTAAAAGGGATAAAGTTGGCAATCTCAGATGTAACACTAAATGATTACACCTGAAATACATTTCTTGGATAATAATGATAGGTGTGCCTATTCAGTTAAACAGACTAAAAGAGACGAGAAATGTTTTTCAGTAAAATGTTTTTGACATATTTTTACAAAAGTACCATAGTTCACGCAAGTCCATTTTGCTTGCGTTTGCATTGCAATAAAATACATACATCTCATTAAATATTTCTGTGTTATTCAAAAAAACAAACAAAAAAAAAAACAAAAAAAAAAAAACAAAACAAACAAAACATAACAAAAACAAAAAAACACAAATCCCATAAAACAAAGAAAAAGAAAAACAAACAACAAAAAAAACAAAAAAAAAACAATCGTAACTTCAAAACGTCAAAGTATTGGTGTCCATGACGCTTCTAGAAATTATGTAAAACTCATACATTACTTTCGTACACTAACTGCAACACAATGGATGTACCATTTAGGAGGATTTGCAGGGTGTTATCATCGAATGTATTTTTTCTCTTCATAATGCTTATTTGTTTGCATAGGAGCCGTGAATATGAACGGCAAAAACGGTTCGCATTACAGTCAGCAGCCTCGTGAAGGAGAAAGGGTTGTCTCTTGGGTCAGGAGGCTATATAATACAGAATCATTTATTTTAACATTTGATGGAAGGGACAGGGAAAAGGTGGCTGCTAAGAAAGATGATTGATCAATAAAGGCGACCTTTAAGGCAGGTTTGACTGTAGGACCTAAACTTTATTGATTTGACTGACTGCTGACGAAATACCATACTCTCTAAAGCAAGTAATAATTCGCAATTTGCGGCTAATTTTCTTGAGAGCTTAAAACTTTGAATAGGTAAGTTTCATATGTTCCACTTATAAAGGTCAAGTTTTAATCCATGATTTTGTTAAACGATAAAAATGTAACTAAACTGAGGTGAGTGAGAAAACTCGATTACCCCATAAACCTCTCAACTAATACAATTTATAGAAATAACTGTACTTATTGTGTATAAACTATGTATACGATATTTTACACAATGCTTCTGATACTGTAAAAAATAAGTTTTCTTATGATATTTTACATACCTCTTTCGCACTTGTTATTGCTTTGTTTGGGATCGTTGAGGCATTCACATATGCCATAAGCTGAGCACACAACGAGTGGAAACTGGTAGCAAGAGGTTTCAGTGGTGCAGTTGGAACCAATATCTGCAGTAGAACAATTCAATTATTTAACGATATTAGAATAGGTTGTTTTATAGATAGAAATAGAAGGAAGACACACAACAAGTAGCTGACATAATGAATATGATGGCCCACTTGTAATTTGTTTAACAGAACAAATCTTTTTGCATAATAACAATAAGAGTAATAATACTAAAAACAAATGATGCACTCATAAATAATTATTACCATGCACACGTTGCACCAGCTTCGTGCAGTGCTGGCCCACTTAAAACTGTTAAATCAGTACGATCTCTTTTGAGCAATTTACGAAAACGTTCACACTGATAAGTTCTAATTTCATATATATCTTTTCTTGGTAATGCAGGCAGACTAAAATATACGGCATAACAGAACATCAAAACATGACAATATATGGATCTGTGCCTGCTCACGTGAACCCCAACATACAATGTTTAAATAGGTTTCAGTAAAATGTATTGTTGTGTGAGATAGTTATACCACGTACACTTACAACTGGTTTGTAACGAATACAGACTGATACAGATGATAAAGATCCAGGATCCATCGTGATACTTATTACGAGACTATACAAATTAGTTTTGCACATACAGACAAAATGCAAAACTAGTGACTACCAAAAGAAAAAGGTATTTGGTGTCCTATCAATGAAAAAAGAACTTCCTGTAGGTTTCAAAGATGAACTAATCGGGACACCAGTAAAAGAATTTGTAGGATTGAGATAAAAACTGTAATATTCAAGACTGATAAAGACAAAGCAAAAGGTCGGTAATGGATTTTAAAAATGTGTAATAAAAAGGAATTTAAAATTCAAAATGTTCTGGGAATCTTTGTTTATTCAGATAGAAAATGACCAGGAGATAAATTTAGTCATGTCGTCCAATTATGATAATATAAAATCAAACTGAACAAGGTAACATTGTTTATATACGACGACAAGCGTTTGTTGATTGAAACATTACCATACGGTCACGTGACCCTATGTACACGCTGCTTACAGCACAACTCTATAGTTAACGAGAAAGTCTAAATGCATTAAAGGTTCATTTATTGTTGTTTTTTTTCCGTTTCAAACTATTTAGTTTTTTCTTTCATTTCATCTGGAATGACATGATTTTCTTCAAACACTGTTTCTATTCCTTTTTTGTTCTTCCTTTAGAAGGCAGCCAAAAAGCGTGTATATCCTCATAGTCTTTGTTTACAGAGTTGTACTTTTACAATATCACACATACAGATATTTCAAAATTTTACCACAAACAACTAGTTTGGTTAGGTTAGTTTTTTATTTTGTGTCATCAAGAATACCACAATCATCAATTATAACTAATGGTTCAATCGTACATATCAAGCAGTACCTCTAACAACTAATCTAATTTATCTTTGCTATAACCTTTACGTCTGTGGGTAACCATTTTATATAGTAAGTTTGTTGCTCAAAAATTATATAGATGATAACGATGCAATCGAAAATTTTCTGTATTCAGTCTTTGTCAGATTTGGTACGAGCATTATTTGACCACAACTAGTCACTTCACAAATAAGCATGTTATAAGGTTCTTTCCTGTGTATTTATCCGCAGGTGAACGTTACGCTATTTATCGAGAAATATGAAAATCTTTACAAGTTCAACCTGGAAAAAATTAAAGAAATGATAAGAAGTAATGACATTATCAAATGTTGCTCTGTCTATAGCAAAGCTGTAAAAAGTGCTGCAACTGTGGATGAAGCTCTTCGCCTCAACCTCCTACTCTGAGCGAATTATATTTTCGTTCATAAAATTAAAAATGGTTTAATAAATATCGGTAATAGTTTGTTACGACTTGGAGTTTAAACGTAAAACAAGAAAGAAATACTCAAACAAGCTTTCACAATTTCTAAAAATACAAATTTTATTTCCTAAAATATAAAATATTTTAAACAAACAAAGTGAAAGAATTAAAAATATCTTACAGTTTAGAAATTCTTTAAATAATCCTAAATTGTTCTATAGAATTCGCTAATCCGGAAACTGTCCAAAGGTATTCCGAATGAGGACACTAATGTGCTTATGTGCTAACAAGAATCAGTTTAAAATCCAAATGTTATTAATTCCAGGTAAATTCGCGTGAACGTAGATTATCCCAAAAGTTCTTGAAATGTTTCCGTTAATTCCAAAGGTGTTCAATAATGTTCAGATCTTCGAATAAGTAATTCCAAGAGTACTAGTTAGAAATAAGAATTCACAAGCTGGCTATCACAAACAATAAACAAATTCCTCTATGACTTTTACGAGCTGAAGTAATCGTGAAGAATGCCTCACACTGGGGTAAATTCTAGTTTTATAGCATCCATACTGCGTTTCAAATAAACATACCCGAATTGCGATGTTTAATTCCTATTTCGGGTAAACATATTATGCACTCTTATTATTACTAGTAAACTAGTACTGAATCAGGGAACTAGGTCACAAAAATGATTCATTTCACCACGCGTTACTCACCCTCTACCCATGTGATCTCCATGTTGTGTTAAGTTGACCGACATAGTTATTGATTTCCTTGGAAGAAACAATGACTCATGTACTCAATAATAGCGTTGGCTAATAAAAAAATATAAATTATAATACAAAAGGTCATAAACCAAATGAAACTATATCATAATTTAAAAGATGATACGTAATTCCGTAAGAAGTTTGTTTGTGTTAGATAAAAAAGCAGCAACAGCTCTGCGTGGAATATTTGGTGATGTGATAACTTGTTGTCTTGGGTGTGCTTGAAAATGTTTTTTTTTTTGGCAGGCATGTTATATTAAATAATTTAGCATTAGTGAGTTTGCTTTTTGCGTTGTTGATCAAACAAATATAAACAAAACAACTGGAAGGGCTAGTAGTTTGTAATCGGACGTTTTCAATATTTCATAACCTGTTTCAAAAGTAAAATTATAGCGGCTCATGTAACCATTGGTATCAATATCAATGATTGGTTATTTATTTCATACTAAATGTTTTGTTTTGGCATTTCTAAATTGTGATCGGGCCTTTGAACGTTCGAGAACCAGACATTATTGGTATACCTAACCAGTAGGACTGTGATCGCCAGAGGCGAGGTATTTCGAAGAAATACCATCATTGTAATCCTTCTTCTCTATACAATTCTTATCCACGTTCACTGTCCGTCATACTGCCACATACTGTTTATCAACCTTTGGAATAGTGTTTCTTTTATCTTGGTCTAATCTAATTGTAAACGAGTCACTAGATTTCGTTAGATTGTTGTCAGTCCAATTCTTCAAAGGCACTTTTGAATCTGCTATATAGTTCTGGAATTTTACTAATGTTTTAATCTGAGTCGTGATCTTGTTCATCTAGTATTAATTGTTTAAATTTAATTTTAGCAGTGTCAGATTCTATGGATATAGGCTGCGTAATAGATGTTCTGTTTTTGTAAATTTGCACCTAAAATACAGATGACATAAGACCTTATATTTTGGTTGAATGTAGATATTCCATGTCTGTGAATAAATTGCTTACTTGCAGAAAGAAGTATGTCCAATTTAATGCATGAATTAACTGTGGGATAACGGTAAGGTATTGTACTTGCTAGTTCTTTAACTATGAAGGCCATTGTTTAAAATCAATAAAATAGTTTGAAATTGGCATTTCTTGTGTAAATACATTATTTTATTTTTTTCCACATTCACATGTAATTTTGTTTATTGCTTCTTCATATATTCATTACCTCTATTGTAATACCAGCTTGTCGTGTCTTTTACGCAATATTTGCATCTCTGTTATTTTTAATTTGGTTTCGTCATTTCCTCTATCAGCTTTTCACTGTTGGATTTATAACATTTTACAAGTGCTGATTGTATCATTTATTTGTGTTGTTTGATTGTACTTATTACTACGTGTCAAACAAATGGTCAATGAAAATTGTGTCTCGAACATTTGTATATCTGCATACTGTAATAGATGTATTAGTGTTGACTTCATTCATATAGTGTACACAATCTTCCTATATCAACTGATTTGGGTTGATTTCGTAACAATTCTTTGTGATTTAAGCTTTTATGGATGCGTTAAAATAGCACAGGAAAAGTGCAAAGTTTAGGGCGTAATTCCGGTACTTTCCTTATATAGAAGTTGAAAGAGGTTTAAATATGTGCATGATTGCAGCAACGTCTATGTGCTTTTCGTTACCCTTTATGTTGCTAAAAGTCTCATATATCAGCTTGTAGTCTTTCACAATGCATATGCTTTTAAGCGTTTGTTTTTTTAAATGTGGTGACACTTTGCCCCATAAATTTGAAAGTTGCATTTTCATTTCTTCTGTAATGTCGTTTAGTACCTGATAGAGCATTGTCCATATTGAAGTCACCTAATTACGTTTGTAAATTTTACCATTTTTCTTGTTGTTGTTTAAATCTAATGTTTTTCGATGCATGTTATTTTTTCCCTTTGGTTTTGTGATGAATACTAATACATGCAATGGTTTATATCCTGTTTGTTCTAATACGCTGTTTTTTTAAATATCTGTCACATTCTAGACTTCGTTCTCTGTCAAAAGTTCAAAGCTTTTGTGGTCCTGAATACTGCTATTTCTGCACTTTTCTTTCGTTTTGTTTCCTATCTGAATATTTTGAGCTTGGTTCCACCTGTTAAACGATTTTTAAAAACACATCTGTTCAACTTTTTATACATCATCTTCTTTTGTTGTATAGGATAACCCTTGTTCGTGAAACATTCCCTCATTATCATCTTTCGTCAAGTTTTCCAGTTTGTAAACAACTGGATTGCCTAAAATGAATTTATTCCCATCGGAATTGATTTTTTGTAAGCAACTACACTTTCAGTAGTAAAAATAACTTAAATACTGTTCTTTGTCGGTCATTTAAAACAGTGTTAAACTATCCAGAGAATACTTGACACTTTATGAAGCTGTCTTAAGGCGTTATCAGCAATTCAACAGGACATCCTTTTGTACAAGGAACTTTCATTTCCAATAATTTATAACGTTTCGTTAATCCTTTCAAACGTAAGTTGGATTTCAGACTTAAGTTCAGTTTTACCATTCCTTTGGTTGAATAAAAAACAGCTACTTCATATACTGAATCCTCATCTGTGGATTCTTTTATGTTTTATTTTATTGTGAGTGGGCGAAGATTGTATTATTTAAAATGTAGAAGTAGCCCAGTATTCTTATTATGACAACTACTATAACATTACAAAAATTGTAGGTGTAAAACATATAGAGTATTAAAATTATGGAGATTCAAATTTGTACGCTATTACTTGACCAAACAAAAATAATATACAGCAACAGAATATGAAGCCTCCGCCGATTAGAATAAGTATGGGCAGAAATGATCAGGAAATTATATACTTTGATATGATGTCAGTCATGGAAATGAAATCTACCTCCTGAACGTCACTATAGTTACTTTAATTACTATGGTTAAAGAACGTAGCTACTTACGCCAGTTATATAATGTTACAGAGAATCAACTTGTTATCAACATATTGGACGTATCATAATGCTTCTCAAAAACTATTCAATATATTTCGTGTATACGTGCTGCATTTCCAGATATAATGCTCTTGAGAGTCTGCTTTTTCTAAGTGGTCTGTAATAATAGAGTCAAATTAGTCCCAAAGATCAGTCATATACATTACGATGAACACTGATTAAAATGTTTCCAAAATAAGACAGAGTTCACAGCTATTAGTCATAGGGGCAGATAATCGTTCTGAAATAATAACATTCCTACCAAAATGTCACTAATAAATTGTGTATTTAAAAAGTAGATGTGCGTGTCAAATTTTAAATTGCCCTATTCTGAGGCCAAATAGTTTTAGGTAGCTCATTGAAACTATATATGTTTCATGTCCTCCATTACCTTAATTACCGGATACAATGTTATCGATATAGGGTGGTCATATTGTATATGCAAATGCTATGAAGGAAAGTCGTTATCATGACTTATAAGAAATACTTAAAACTACTTTCCATCATATATATATATATATATATATATATATATATATATATATATATATGTATGTATGTATATATATATATATATATATATGTATGAGAGAGAGAGAGAGTGAGAGAGAATCTTTTAAAGAAAGGAAAACACTATTTTTGATTATACTATTTTTTGTTGTCTGTAACCTCTCACGAAGATATACCTTCCACCAAAATGCACTAGCAATTCATATAACATCACTCTCACGTTTCAACGCTAGGGTTAAACACAATTCATCTCATGATTCAAAAGGAAAAATCAGTAACATACCAGGGAGGCACTGCTTTTGATGATTGAATGCATTTTGTACATTACTGCCACTTTCCACATAGCCTGGTTTACAGGCGCAGATATTTTTGATGCATGTTGCAGACTGATCAATCGCCCAAGTACAGAATAATTTGCTGCAATCACGATACGGATAGTAGCAGTCTTCATCCGCAATACAATGCGAACCTATGCCTGAAAATATAAGAATTGCTGATCACTATGAAACTATAAATATAATTACATGACTTTTACATTGTAAATTGCATCACGAAATTTAGATACACCAGAAATGTTTTCTTCTCGAATATCTAAGGATATCTTTACTTGAAAATACGCCTACCTAAAAAAGCGTTCCACAGAAAAGAATAAGTAGAATAAATTACTAATGATCAGTATCTATGGTACGTCAATAGTTATATAATTATGACTTTTGTTATATGTATATATATATATATATATATATATGTGTGTGTGTGTGTGTGTGTGTGTGTTTGTGTAAGTTTACAAATACGCATTTTGTGCAGTAGAATCTTGTCACAGCATGGTCTAAAATTGTGTAGTGTTGCTAAAACTCTGCAAAAATAAAATCGGTATATCCCTCTTGTATATTAGTTTCCTTTTTATTTACTTACAAGGATTTATTGGATATAGGTGAATGCTTACCTCCTGTGCACGATCCATTGAAACCAAAATATCCGGTCTTGCATTGGCACCGTAGAAATCTGTTGTGTTTCCTACATTCCGCGTACTTGTCTGCACACTCAGTTGTATTCCCATGACAATAACCGTTTAGCTCTTTGCGTACAAATAATAGATATAGATAAAAAATGTATGCACGGAAAACTTATTACAATATATACATTTATGCTTAAAATTTGTACTTGAATCAATCGTTAGCGTGAAAGGTGGCGGCAGAAGATGGGTGAGTAGATAAATCATCAGGGAAGTAAATACGAAAACAGATACACGTGTCTCTGCAGAAATACCAAACGGTATCATACATTATATTCTAAATTTGAAAAATGTGACCTCTCAGAACATTTATTTTAGTTTACCTCTTTAAATTTGAGTTGCTTCCTTGGTACGTTGAAAGAGCTGGTTAGCATTGAAATAATACACAAAGTGACAAACCTGTTTTACATTTATTATCAACTAATTTATATCCGTTTGGACAGCTGCAGTTGCTCTCGAGATTACAGTTTGATGAGTCGTCAATGCATTCACCACTACTGCAGGAAATTTCGGACTCTGTAAAGAAAAGAATTCGACGTATTCCGATACCTAAAAATTGTGTATGCTTGTGTGATTTATATGTACCAAGCATTAACAGTTATCATTAGTAACTGATCTGTAACATTTCGTTTCCAGATATTCAGTGGTCGATCTTAATATTACATTATAAAATTATGCAAGAGAAATATAACAACATATCCTTCTTTCTCGAACATAATTGAGAATCCCAATACAATTTCAAACTAATTGGCTCTAAATACAATGAACGTCTTTGTCCCTTTTTTTGTCCGAACAGCAGAAAGCCGATTTTCATGGAGGCTAAAGATTATTTGCTTGTACCATAAAATATCTACTGGATTTGAATATCCTTCAAAACACCCGTACTAAGTTTCACCGAACATACGAGTCTAACCCCGGAAATGTTAAGAAACTCAAGGGGGAACCTAAAATAAATATTCAGCAGAACAGTCATAGGAATCCAGAACATATACTCAGCCAGAACCTGCGATTCTCCCGGTAAAGGACAGCCTTGCTAAGATTAAAGTAACGAACTAATTAACAGCAGCAATACGGATAATCTCCAACTCCAGAATGCCAAGAGTTTTGTCCTAGTTCAAATATTTACTTTTGAAGGGCAAGGTCAACAACGGGTATGTTAAATTTTATTACGTGGGTAAATATTTAGCTCAGAAGTGGAGTTTAGTGTTAGACAAAGTAACACGGAAGAATTAAGGACTTCTTAGATTTAGCAGTATATTATTATCAAAATTGTCTTAAGTGTAATGAAAAAACAACCAAAATCTTTTGACTGAATTTTACCATTTAATGCAGTGGGAGCCATGAGCTGAGGCTAGTAGTCATTCACGCATCGAAACTCGTTGGTAAAGTAAAGAAAATATGTAGATAAATTGATTATGCACTGTTTACCAAGAGAGCCAAAACATAATGTTACCCACTTTTACGAAGGCTTCCATGCTTTTAACAAAATGCTACTAACATGCTGAAACGTCTTTGAAAATTTCATTTCATGTTTCTTATCTGTGTATAAGGTACTAATATCACATGGTACTAAGGTACTAAGCTGGTGTTAAGAAACTATCAATACAATGTATTTTACAGCCACACGTCATTGTCAGCTATGGCGACAACATAAACAGTGTGGCTGCTGCCACAAGACATATTAATCTGAGACAGATGCATCTGAACTTAATGTATTAAATTAGTTCTATTAAAGTTGGGATGTCGTATGATTCTGTCGCGATAGGTAGCGTATGGATTCTTAAATCTGGATCTAAAAACAAAATAAAACATAAAAATAGAAAACTCCTACTACCTTTTTAACTAGTTTTCTTTACTAGCAGTATTAAAACGGATTAATGCAGTATCAATAGAATCTATAACACTTTAAATTAAATCTAAGAACAAGAAAGCACACAACAGACCACAAACTATGTATCAGATATATCATTTAGAAAGCCGTTCCTTACAGGACATACATCAATAGTTTGTGCCACATTCTGATCAATATGTGTCCCTAAAACTGTGCACATATCAATGAATGGTTTAACGTTATCTTAGTAATGTTTTAATTCTAAATATAAATCATTGTGCACACTAGAATGTAGATGTTTAATTAATTCAAAAGTTAAGAAGCTCAAAAGGTACGAATATCTTTCACAGAAACAACAGAATCTTTGATTGGCATCCGTTAAAGACTGCTGATAGATACAGATTGGTGTATGTGCGTGCGCGTCTGTGTATGTGTTACGTTTAAAATATTTTTTATGGCTGCTCCCACTGCAATTTAAAATTATAGTAGCCTCCGATTGAACGTTTATTCATTCATTTACATCCGAAACTCTTTCCAAAAAATCTTTGATTTAGATCATATTATGACCACTGCAAGGATGATTATTTTACACGATAATCAGATAATTTATGCAATACAACCTTATGATTGAATCCATCATAAACTTTACACCAATCTAAAACTGATGTACATGGGGTCACATATATGCATATCCCCGCCCTTTAGGCATGTTCTTCTGAACATATTTTCTTAGAAGGGAAAACACCTACATTCTCACTTTCGCAAGACCTTTGGAGAAATCTAAGATAAGAATATTTCCTAATCATTAGTAAATGTCCAGGTGTAATATTCTATAGGGTTACATACATGCCAAATAAACCGCCTACATTTTCAAAATTCCATTTTTTTCGACAGTTCTCAACTAATATCCTCTAAACAAGGCCAGAAGGAAGTAGTAAAACCTGATAGCACATCATCGCCAACAACAAATCTAATCTACAAAGTTTCAGTAATAACTTCCAGCAGTGTGGTAGAAGAAGCGACTACGAGTTAATTCTCATAATACCCCTCCTTTTTCGTCAAATTATGTAGATATGTTCCCAAATATGGAGTAGAGGAAACAATTAGAGCCTTACTGCCCATTTACACCACCATATATATAGACTACAAAGTTTGAATATAATCCTTTACGTAGTGTTATAGGAGAATCAATGACAAATCAATTCCCAAAATACCCTTTTCTATGATAATCTTTTAGGAAATTTTCCAAACAAGGGTTCAGAGAAAACAAAATCTTACTGCTCATCTACACAAAGCATATATAATATCCTACACAGTTTCAATAGAATCCTTCAACCAGAGTATGGGTAGAAGCAATGACGATCTAAAATCACCAAAATACCCCTTTCTGATAATTCTTCAAACAATGTCCATACAAATGGTCTAAAGGAGAAAAGAAAAGCCTTATTACGTATTTACACCAACTACATATATGGTATACGAAGTTTTAAAATAGTGCTCGAATTGATGTGGGAGGAGATGCGATGACGAGCTGAGTTCCGCAAATACCCCTTTTTATCATTTTTGAAGAAATGTCCTCACAAATGGGCTAGAGGAAGCGATGACAAACCTTTTTACGGATGAAAAGGCTGACAGAAGGAAATATGGATGAGCAGACGGACAGATTGACTAATGGGGGCAAAGTGCCAATACTTCCACTCTTCGCTGAAGATCAGGAAGAATAAAGTTCTTCGAGAAGTTTAGGAGGAGAGGCAATGACAACCTTAATTCTCACAATTTTTTTTTTTTTTTTTTATAGCACGTTCTCAACAAATTAAATTTCCTCAAACACGGGCCAGAGAGAAAAAGTAAAATCTTATTGCACATCTACACAAATCACATATTTAGACAGCAAAGTTTGCATACAATTCCTCATTTAATGTGGGAATTCCCAAAATACTCCCTTCTTGGATAATTTATTTGAAAAAAAACTATAAAAAGTTATTATCTTATTGTGCATGTACACAAACCACATATCAAACCCCCAAAGCTTCAATACAATGCCCCAACCCGTGTTTGAGATGAAGCAATGACGAATTAACTTATCAAAATTACCCCTTTTGACAATTTTCAAGAAATTTTCCCCCAAATAAGAAAATAAAAGTAAAATATTGTTGCACGTTTACACCAACCACATATCTAACCTACAAAATTTAAATGCAATCCTCCAGCTGATGTGTAGGGAGAAGAAATGGCGAACAGAATCAAACCCCATACACTTTGTTTGACAATTTATCGAGCAATTTCCCCAAATATGGACCAGAGGAAGAAAGTAAAACCCTATTGCGCATTTACAACAACCACAAATCTAACGTACAAAGTTTCATTGCAATCCTCTTATCGATGTGGAAGGATAAGCAATAGCGAACCTAATTCCTCAAATAAATCATTTTTTCGATTTCTCTAAAGAAATGTTGCCCGAAAAAGACCAGACACAATTAAACCTACCACTTATCTACCGTACAAAGTATCAATACAATCATCCAATCAGTGTTCTAGAAGTAATGGTGAGGTGAATGTTCAAAATGCCTCTTTCTTTGAAATTATTTCAAGAAATGTCCCTCAAAATACACCAGAGGAAAACATGACAACCTAACTGCGCCTCCATTCCATCAACACATCTAGTCTACACAGTTTCTATAAAATCCTTCATCCTGTTTAGCAGGAGAGGAGGTAACAAGATGAATTCTTAAAATACATCCCACCTTTCAAAATTTATTAAAGAAATTTCTCCAAAAGATAGGCCAAAGGAAAGAAGTCAAACCTTATTGCACATTTATACCAACCACATATCTAGCCTACAAAGGTTTCATTAAAATCTTCCAAGCGGTTTGGGAGAAGAAACGATCACAAGCTGTATCACCGACCGATGGACAGATGATAAGATGGACAGACTGATGCATAGGGGCATCGACAATATACCTTTTCTCGGCAAAATGTGGCGATAAAAATCTGTTAAATCTCAATAATAATAATAATAATAATAATAATGCTTTATCTACAAAATGTTCCTCAGTTAGTAAACGACTATTCTCCATTGGGGCTTTTCATCAATGTGTATATACACTTTAGCACTAATTCAAATAGAAAATTTATTTGTTGTTTAACATGTAAGAGAAGCATTTACTTTTAAAAGTACTGAGAGAATTTGATTGTTTCAGATAAATGGGCAAGCTGTTTCAGATTAAAACCCCTGAACATTTAAGGTTCTTCTTAAACTGCAGTGTTTTAGGTTTTGGTAGCAATAAATTTTCAGCTTCTACAGAGATTGGTACATGACTGAATTATATCTGGTTTCTACAGGGCTTGGTACATGACTAGATTATATCTGATTTCTACAGGGCTTGGTACATGACTGGATTATATCTGGCTTCTACAGGGCTTGGTACATGTCTAGATTATATCTGGCTTCTACAGAGCTTGGTACATGATCAGATTATATCTGGCTTCGATAGAGCTTGGTACATGACTGGATTATATCTGCCTAAATATGTCTTGCAGATGGTTGTATTATTAACATTTAAACATACATGTTATATTTTGTGTTGAGGATAAAAAGTTAACCATTTTAAAACATTGTCATTAGACAGAGGAACGATCGTAAGACTCTAAAAGCCATATGGTAGCATCACAACGGACGCTAAGTTCTTAAGAATTATCTCACGTAAACCTTTTTCAAAGTATTGCGAAGAAAGGCGTAATTACCTGTTCTGCATGTTCCATCGATTTCAGCAAATCCTTGTTGACAAATACATACTGAATCGTTAGAACATTTCATACTTATACTGGCACATGGAACACGACTGCAGTTTGTACCAAGGTCTGTAAACAATATACGATATATACTTGACTGATAAATAGTAATATCCAACTATACAATTATATGCTCTGCCTGAAAATAAGGTATAACGAGGAAATTAAAATATTGCTACAAGCAATTGGTTATTTATTACGAAAAAGGCTACAATATCTGAAATGTTATCAGATACAGCTGTTGCAGGTACAGTATATATGCTTTCTATTCACTTTACAGTATGATATATTTACAGTCTGACTTGTATGCTGATATTAGGCTCTCAAATAATCTCCTTTTAAAAGTTTCGTTATAAGTGCTCAACTCTTCTCAGCCAGTTACTGTGCGACTGTAATGCGTCAGAAATGTACATCCTTTGCAACAATTAAAACATACAAAGAACCCAAAGGACAATAACTACTTTAGTAAAAAGTGCAAACACTGTTCCTTCATTTCAAAAATAAAATGTAATATATTCTATTCTTGCCTGCTAAGCATGTGTGTCCTATTTGCCTGTAACCAGCATCGCAGCTGCAGTAGAAGCTCTTGAAATAGTTGTTGTACCATAAATAACATGATACATAATCACCATAGCATGTTGAATCAGGACCAGTACAGTGAAAACCCAAACCTCAAAGAGACAAACAGTGAAGATTCAATAGTTGTTTTACTTAAATATATTATTGCGTTACTTACACTGGTGCTCTTCTAAAACATACTAAATTCCAATACATTCCGCATTTAGATTGCTTTTAATATAGTTTATAACTACATGTACATAAAACATCTCGCAGAGTCTAAAGTATCTGAAACAGTTTCTCAAACTTACTAGTTTCTGTCAATTCTAAAACTCAACTATGTAGAAAATGAGGTTTATACAGTTTTATTATCTACATGGAGAGAGAGAGAGAGAGAGAGAGAGAGAGAGAGAGAGAGAGAGAGAGAGAGAGAGAGAGAGAGAGGAAATATATTTTTCTACGTTCATCTACATCTACTGCTAATAAAACATGTATTGTTTCAGGATGGCGTGGCAGTTATATATATTGGACAATTATACATGTAACACTCAATGTGCAATTAACCACGATACTGATTATTTGTGATGCAAATAAAGTTATCATGCAGGGGAAGAGATGTAAGGAAACTCACAGTGATTAAAACCAAAACGAATGCCCAATTTTAAACCAAGATAAATATGGCTTAAGCAGTTCTCAAAACTGGTTTGCCTATTATCGGCTTTGGACGCGTATCTTGGACAAAAACAAATCTCAAATTCTCAATTTGCCTCACTAGAGTTTTTCACATGTAACTCACGAGTGAGTAGCGGTCAAAAACTCTGTTTCACATACACCAGGTTAGTAGCAGGCTTAATTACCAATTGTAAATCTTAAAATATTGTATTATTCTTGATGTAATTTACTATTTGAAAGAGAGCGAAATTTGAAAATGACATTTGAACACTGTTTAATGCAAATATATTTGCTTACATTTTGTATAGTTTTATTATTACTTTGGAGAGGATATATGCTACTCTTGATAGATTTCATGCAAGAGAAGCTGACGCAAGAAAAACAAAAAAAAAAAACAAAAAAACAAGTACACTATTACTTTCAAGATTATTATTACTTTTAACTTCTCTGCAATATCCTCTGTACCGTAACAATTAAAGAGAGAGACAGACAGACAGACAGACAGACAGACAGATAATTTATATGACAATGCAAGCAGCTGTCTGAACTGACTTCGATGAATTTCTTTTCTCAGGTCTTGAATGCAATATTAAGATATATCATTCTGTTAAATGTCTATCTAAATAACGATACAATAGTGATTTAGTATTGACATCACATAAACGGAATAACGAATAAATATTGTTGTTAGCCAAGGGTCTTCAACAGAATACAATGGTGGCCATAACGTGCAAAAACCGCTAGTTAACACCCGGACAGAGCGAAGAAGTGGTGTAAATAATGCATAAGTTGCACCATGGTCAGAGGCGTAGCTATGATATTTTGCGCCCGGGGACGAACTATAAAATTGGCGCCCCAGCCCCCTCCCCGTTTAATCACATTTTTCTATTACCGATTTATTACCCTTGTTTACTTATTATAATGTAACGTTGTAAGCCTCATTTTGGCGCCCCTGTACCTTGGGGCCCGGGGACATATGTACCCCCCTGCCCCCCCCCCCTAGCTAAGCCTCTGACCATGGCAGCTGTTTATGAATTCAGTGTCCTAGATAAAAGTTGCGGTCACTAGAGGGCATTATTCTATCTTGATACAGGCTAACACTATGAACACCGTCCTCAAAATAGGGTAATTTTTATCTATACAAAATAAACGACCACACATTTCTAGGGACCCTAGCTCAGCTTTTTATAAGGATCTCTTTCTATCCGCGACCCAAGATTTTGACCAATTTCATACTGCTTGTAGTGTCTCTCAAGCTGAGCAGAATTACACTTGAATGCCATATTTCATTAGTAAAGACACGATACATAACCAATATCACACATTTGCTTTATAATTTAGCTAACTCATATGCTTGCAGACGTCTGGCTCTGACACCTCTCAGACAGCGCGGTCCCGCTTTCCTAATAAGGTAACATTAGATAGTTTCTCAGCTTAAGGTTCTTGTATCAAGTTTTCAGCTATTAGCCTATTATTTTCTTCAAATAATTAAATATATGGATATATTTGTAAAAAAGGTGTTTCTGACTTGTGTTATTTTTGAAATTAATGTGAGACATGTACACCTCCCATGGTTACGTTACTTCACAGCATCTATACTATGAAATAACATTAGTCGGCTAGGAAGCAGAGCTGGCAGCCCATAACACGGCAAGTAGAATATCTCAAAAACGGCATGGATGGCAACTATTTTGAATTGCATCAAGCTGTTTAGTATACAATGTTTTTTGTAAGCTGTTCAAAATTGTCATACAGGGAAAGGGCTTTAATTTGTATTGTGACCATCACTGTGTGTCAAAATTGACATTCGGACATAAAAAATGCATGTGTGAATTTGGGGCATAGTTGCATAAACTTCTTTTGCTATCAGCTTCCATTGATTTGTCAGGGAAATGAATGATATTATTATATTTTGATTTAATTTTGTTAATAAAAATGTGTACCTTCTTGATCTCACTAGTGTACTCATAAATACTGACCCTTGCACTCTAAGTGACGATATTCTACTGTACTAAGGTTGGGGTAAAGGGGTGGGGGAGGCGCCCAACTTGGGACTGCACAGCTGTCCTATTATAGCAATTGCGATATGAATTGCCACTGGATTGCGGCTCACGAACAAATTGTCCTGCTTATCGGCATGTCTGTAAAGTTACGTGTAGGTTCAATGCTTCCACCCCCCCCCCCCACCCCCAACACACACTGAGCTGGACTCGAGACAGATCCACCAAAATGAAATGTAAGACTTCAACAGCTTCCCATTGCGTACGTTTTATTTATAGTGCATTTCTGTTTTACCAAACTAGTTAAGAAATGTACAGACTTAGTCATTTAGAATGTTATATTGTCTTTTAGCAAAATTAATTTCCGTACAAGTAGCATAATCTTGTGTGTAACTTAACTATTACTACAAAATGTTCAGTCTAATTTAATCATGTACTTTGTTCAAGTTCTGACACATCTGAAATTTTCTTGATTAAATAGGGTGAAATAGAAGGCGTCAGTTCAGCTCTTAATAATATAGACTTGCATATTGTTCCTTATTCTGTATAAACACATTTGTTTATTTGATAACTGGCCTTTGTCCCTTGGTCCCTTTCACTAATTCAACTTCAAACACCACTCAGGTTATTCTTAGAACAATGATGTCAGAAATTAGATGAGGACTGCATTGGTGACAGGGAGCATATATTGTAATATGTAGTTTGTAAGTTGAGCAATAAATACAATAATTTATTTACAGACCATCAACACTCCGACCCAGACGAGTGGGGTGAATCGTTAAGTTATTCCTTCTTGTTCATGTACCTTACAGGACTTATGTTGAAGTGTGGTTTGGACTGAATTTCAACGTCCTACTTTTGAATGAAGTCGTTACAAGATGATTACATAATTTCCGATCGCTCCTCAAGAAATTGGGATGGATAGTAGTCATTAAGCACAATAGAAAGTGAATATTACATTTACCAACTATTCAGTAGGAACAGCGTTGCAAATATTCTGTAGCTTGATTTAGTGCTAGCGACTATCGTTTATTCTGTAGTTTTCAACAATCTAGGGACAACTTCCCCTTATTAAGCTGTGACACATATAACACTATGCCAGTTCCGTTATTACCGTGAACTTATATCTAACATAACTGCTTATTATGAAAATATAAGCAGGATTGATTAACGAACTTACTATATTTTCATGTAAACTAATTCGCATTCTCTGTTGAAATCGATATATGTATTTAGTAAACAATTATAATATTGAACCTGAGTTTATGTACTACCTACTTGCAATTACGTTTCTTCTAATATGCAAGAATATGGCCAGTGAACCTAACTTATCTACAGAAACGATAAAATTGCGCAAATATCACCTGCCATAAGAATTGTATAATCATGTTGGAAGCAATGTCAACGTTCATTTTGCCACAGTTAGGTAAGTGACATTTAAAGAATTTAAAGAGGGAAGGTTGCATCAGTTGTTATTTGGTTTGTTCGGGCGAAATTAATAGACCGCGACACAAATATTACTTACCAGGATAGCAATATCCATTTATTTCTCCATAGCCTTCATAACACTGGCATACTCCAGATATGCATCTCGCCATTGAAATACACGAACTTGTATTTGAGCAGTTTTTTCCCACTCCTATTGTTGATAAAAAGCGATATATTAAACTACTTAACTATGTCTAACGCAGCAGAGAAAACAAAAATATCAGTAAAATCACCTCACCGAGGTTTTAAGCCTTTGATGATAGTTGGTGAAAGAAATACTTCCATACACAACCCAGTTTTAGAATCAAAATATAATTATAATTATTTCCTGAAGAGTAACTCAAAGAGGCCCAAATACCTTTTCGCATGAAAATAATTAAGAAACAACTTGTAAATATTTAAGCAAACAATTTGTCAGTGAGAAATCGATTACCGACAATTTCTTTAATATAACGGGAATGGTAATCTAGAACAACGAGTTGATCTTCAAAAGATTTATTAAATATATGGTATGTTATGCTTTCACTCAGACGAGAAATACATTTTGATAAATAAATACCTGGTACACATTGCTCAGAATATCTCTCTCGTGTGTATCCGGGCATGCATTCACACATTTTGTTACTGTTACAGAATGAATTCCCCGAAAAACAGTCCCTTTCTGAACAATCAGCTCCAATATCTGTAATGAATAAGTGACTAAACATAAGGCCATCTGAAAATGGGCATTCACAGGAATATGGGATTTCAATGTAAAGTCACGCATTACCAAAAATGTAGTACAATGTGAAGTGTTATGTTTCTAAAATGTAAACAATAGAGTAAAGCGTAATACTTAAAAAAATACAAATTAGTTTATTATCAGAGACACATTTCCCATCCTTCTATTTCATCAATTTTAACATAACGATTTTCTATAAAACAGACAAGCGTTATTAATAAAGTTGTCCATTTCGTAATATCTACAAAACGATATTTCATAACAAATGGTAAAAGAATGAATGTAAAATCAACTACGGTCATTGATTATTTGTTGACAAGATCTTAGAGACTTAGGAAATATCATAATATAGTATAAATGTCCTCATGGAATAATGCCAATATGTTTTTATTTATGCTTATGATAGCGATGATAACGATGCCAATAACATTAAAGATGATAATAATACATTACCTGGCTTACATGTTCTTGTTTGAAGATCATAAATAAACAAGGGTGAGCACTGGCATGTCCCTAAGTCGTTACTGCAGGAAGCATATGTATCGAAACAAATTCCTGATCCACACTGCTGACCGAAATCTATATGGGATAAAGTCATGATAACAAATTAAGTAAAACGCTTAACAAATCAACTTACGCGAAACTCTTGTAAAATTAGTATATTGAATAATAATAATAATAATAATAATAATAATAATAATTATTATTATTATTATTATTGTTATTCAAGCCATAATTATAATCTTAATCCTGTACTTACAAATAACTATTCCAAGATATTTTTATCATGCACAAGCAAAATTAGTACTCATACAGTCTTATTTTTTTCTATCTGATCTCAGTGTAGTATGAATTATTTGTCCTGTCATGTAGCAGCATACATAGTTTACAAAGATAGGTTTTGCACGACCATCAATTAGACGATAACTTTCAATATCTGATATATTCCTGTCACATTCTATGCCAAACTACATTATGTTTAAAAGAGCAGTACAAATATTGAATATAAAATAGTTCTCCATTCTGCTTCATTTTTATTTGTGGTATAAGATATATGTCCCACCAGCTTTGCAAATATTGTTGTCTTGTACATATCCAGGGCCACAAGTACAGTTGATGTTGGAACACCTTAACGCTGGATGATAGCAATCATCTGGACTACAGGCGTCCGAATCTGAAAAAGATCAAGGACAGAACTAAACAAATTTGCCAAACAATCATCACTATATATCAAGTACTATATCCAAGCGACAGGTGCTGTAAAATGCAACAATATGAGTACAAGTCCAGACCTCCCAAGTATCATTTACGCCATTCCCCAGAGAAAAATTATATAAAACAAATGTTTGCTTAAGCACATCCATACCTATTACACACCTCAGTTTACACGCAAATAAAACAATTTAATTTTAATATTATAACGGATATTTCTTTCTTTAGCATCAATCCCCTCCGCCCCCCCCCAATCTTCATTCAACCATTTTTAATACATTTTTAAGTTCTAATAAAGTTCTCAATTCTCTAATCTGTGTCATCCCACAACGGATGTAATTTAGTTTGCATGGGCTTGTTTTTCTAAGAAATGTTTCAATTTCCATATAGATTGACAGCTAGTAGGAGCTTAAAATACCAAACACAAAAACACACAACGGTCAAATGTGTTTTGTTTTTTTTAAATTCTTGTTTATAGGGATCATGTTGTTATATGATGTTTATATCACTGACGAGGGAAAGCATGGGGAATTAAAAACATATACCATTTTAGAGAGGTCTGTATTCAGAGATTCCAGATGCATCCACGTTGAAAGGATTAGGTCAGCTCAAACATAAGGCAAGACTTCACCCAAGTTATTTTTTTAAAATATATATATATTACTATGAATATACGTGCTATAACAGTACGTGCTTACCTACCTTTCGCACAAACACCGCTTGATTCTGTATATCCAGACTCGCATTTACAGATTGAGTCAGAATCACAATAAGCGTGTTCGTCTGCACACTGCCCAACCGTTCTGCATTCAGCTCCAATACCTAGAAATGACAAAAAAACACGAAACGTAATATCCATTGGAAATCAATCAAACATACTTCATAAGAATATAATTTAAGCACGAGTACAGAATGTATGATGCAGTTATTTAGCAAAATAATAATCAATTAGATAAAATAAAATATAATGGCTATATACACACAGCAGCGGGACGCTAGATATTATTTACGATTTATTCTTTCCTGGATATGACCTTGTATATTAAGAAGAAGGACAGACAGTAACCATCTTTGCTGCCCTACGGTAGAGTGATCTCGATATGTTATTCTCCCTTACAAAGGTTTTCTTTCACATTGTTTCCGGTGAAAGAATCTAAAGTGTAAACTTCATTTTATTAGCTCGTGTCATGCACTAAACAATTTTCAAGGGCATTTATTGCAAAACGCCACATTGAAAAGGATGCGTTTTCTGGGAAGAGAGAAATGGGAAAGGAAGTTTACAGATCGTAAGTGCCTTGGTAGCAATGCAAGGGGTTCTCCTTCTCCCACTGGTTTATAGTGAAGTTTTAAAAAAGTAACTGGAACGAGAGTAAGGATTTACTTCAGTGCTTCCGATGTATTTTCTTCCTGATGGTTCCTTTTTCCTTTCTCTATTCTCAAAAAACGCTCCATTTTCATGGTGACATTTTAAAATAAAATCCCTTAAAATCGTTGAATGTATGACACAAACTATTAAAGAATTTAACTCATACAATGTGAAAGAAAACTTTTTTAATGGAGAATCATCTGCTGAGATGACTATACCGTAGGGAAGCAAAATTGGCAACTGTCCGTCCGTGCCTTTGTTGCATAGAAATTTCGATCCAGAATTTGTTACTATCTAACATCAAGTATATTAATTCTAAGAAAGACCAACTTTCTATATACATGAATACGAGTTTTTGTTTATTCTTCATTCACAATCCTCTTGATGGTAGCATTATGTCTGCCATGGAAACCAAATGATTGTGAAATATAACAAACATATTCAGGCCGTACCTCAGCGGCAACTGTGCAATAAGAAAGTCATAATAAATACTATAAGTACTTGTATTAAATACATTCTTTTGAATAACGTGAATAACGAGAGAGAGAGAGAGAGAGAGAGAGAGAGAGAGAGAGAGAGAGAGAGAGAGAGAGAGATACCTGGCAAGCAGTAGTTTCCACTCGGGATAAACCCAGCAGGACATACACATACAGAAGTACTTAGTGTTTTGTAGAATCCACACAAGGCGTTTCCATGGAAGCAGTCCGTATAAGAACAGACAGATCCTAGCACTAGAAATGATTCATATTTCGGATAATTTTAGTTTCATGATATATTACCTTACGAACTAAAACAATAGTGAACCGGTTACAGAGTACATGATGCTTGAATCTTCAACTTCCTGAAGAACATAGATTTTATGATACTAATAAAATTCCCATAGCCTTGTTTTTAAGGCTGCATGTATTTATTTATATCTCATTTACCTCTACGGCACAACACAAAAACAAAAAACACCTTGATAATTACATTGAATGAGTTAAAGGCTTTTGCTGCCCAAAAGATACCTTATCAATTATTATGATCCCACACTTTTGCGTAGGCCATATAGTGATACCCTCAGACCCTCCGTTAGTTGGTCAGTCCGTAACTCTATTACCACCTAAAATCGCTGTTTGGAAATTCATGAAACCTTGTAGTTTGTTTGATGACATAATAACTATGTGAAAGTGTGATATTAGCTTTATCTCACCCCTTAAGGGTCCTTTAGAGAGGGTTAAAGATTTCTATATCATGTTTTTTATAACCAGGGGTTATAGAAGCAATCATAGCAGGAAGATATAAAAAATATATATTACAGACTTAAATGAATGATCCATTGGTTCTCTTTTATTTTTAAATGTCAACATTTAAATTGCTTACAGTTCTGTTCTAAATTACCTACTTGCAAGGCAGTATCTATTCTTCTCTTTGTAGCCATTTAAGCATTCACAACGATAATATAGGGATGAACATCTTGAATATTGATTGCCGCAACCTCCATATTCCTCAGTACAGTTTTCTCCAATAGCTAAAACTTTAAATAAAAAATGTTTGAGATGTAGCACCAATGTATAAAAGTTAGGTGAAGTACTAATGTATTATATAATAAATACAGATTCATTATATAATGCCAGTTTCACAAAACTGTTTTGATTCAAAAGTATATTGATGATTATTATTTTCTTTGCTTATATTCTTCTTCTTATCGTTGTCGTCGTCATCATTGATGTATCATTACTTCATTAAAGAACCATGAAATAGATAAGACACAAAAATGGAACTTTTTATTTCAGAGTACAAAGTAAATAGCTTACTGCAGTGTAGTATCCCAAAAATAGAATAATAAAATAAAATCTAAGAAGTTTAAAATTAACAGATAAGCTTATAATAATTTAGAAAAGTGAAACAGTAATTATGAAGTAATTAAAGTTTTGAAAATTAACACAAAAACTAAAATAGATTCAGGGAAAGTTCTGCGTGCATGTAAGAAATTTTGCAAATATTATGTTACTAAATATTATATGGTCCAATATTTCACCATTTACTCATTTTAAATTCCGAATAAAAATTGGGACAAGTGTAAAAAAGAATTAAAAAACTACAAGAGCTGTTGTACTTTAGCGTCTCTGAAGAACAATAACATCCCAGTCCACAGAGATAAGCTACAGTATTATATTAACCTTGCTAGAACCATATGGAGACATATTTGGTAACTTACCAGATTATTTCCTGGAATACGGAACTCTTTCCACTTTTAACGAGAAGATATTATCGGTTTCTTCCATCAAAGGAGAAATTATATCGACCAATTTACTAATGGTATCTCTAAAAGGTTGGCCATGAATTGCATACAAATAGGCCATGGCTATTGTAAACAGCTATAAATATTGATATACGTAGACACTAGAGATAGTACTAATGTATTTGCAGTTCTTTAAAAAAAATATATATTTTTACAAATCTCGTATCTCTACACGAAATTTCAAGACCAATCATTTTTTTTTTAAAGAAAGCACCCCAAGGTCCGTAGACAATATCTTTACTTCAGAGGTGGACCACTTAAAAAAAGTAATAAAATTTTTACCACTACACAGAGAACATTTCCAGACCGCTCAATTAATAATGCACTCCATGTTCCTAGACAATGGTGTTATTATAGATCTGGATCACTCATATTTTCATAATAACTCAATATCTTATCTATTTACAAGAACGTAAGTAATCGATTTATTGTGCATTGAGTAGAGCGCAATCAAATTCACTATCAGACTAAGATACAGTGCTGAAAAGAAGGTCTATAACTGTCACGTGACTAAGCATACAGCAGTGGCATGTTAAGTAAGTATCATGACTCATTACATCACTGTCTAAACACTACGCTGATTCTAAGAGAGAGGATTTTTACGGGATTTTTTTTACTTTTTTTACTTTGAATCTGGTAGGTTCAACTAAAATTAGGTATTAAAATTGGCTTATTTGTCAACAACACATACTATTATTTGCTGATAACTATGTAGAAATCAAACTTTGCATTTTTTAGTCGGATGACCTACATTGAGTATGGAGGTGACAAGTTATTTATATATTTAATTTTACACAGAAACACATAAATTGACAACAGAGTATTTAATATTTAACAACGTATTAATGGAGAATTCTAACATGTTGCATTCTGGATTTTTCCAATTAGGTAGCAAGTATTACAGCCTGAAGGGCGTTGCTACAAGATCTGAGCGACAACAAAAATTAACTCCAAATGATTGAGAGCAGCCGTTCACATTTAAATGATAACTAAAACAAAATTTAAATTAGCGAGAGTAGGCGATTTATACATTAGGTTTGATAGCCTTTTAGTGGTGTATTTAACTATCCTTCAGTTGGGGTAATATCAAGAAACCTCTTTTATAATTGGGGATAGGGATCATTGTTTTAAGAACAGGGTTCCATGCTTTACACGTTTTGACAGGTACAGCTTTTTAATCATGCATTATATCATATGGAGCGACAACGGCAAAGCTGGCACACATAAAGTGCGTGATCATGATCACTTAACTGGTAATTACAGAGGTCCTGCTTATAACGAATACAATTTGAAATTCAGAGACCAAACATATATCCCTCTATTTATTCATAAATTGGTTTGACAGTCATCCGTTTATGAAGACTGCTGTAAATAATAATTAGGATAAAGAGGTAAAATAACACTTAATAATGATGAAAGATATATTTCATTCAGAAAGGAATTCATTGCTGATAGGTTCATGCAGGATGTGAATCAAATAAATGTAAAAGGAATAATTAGATTCATATATGGGCCAATCTCATGAACATTTGGCTAAGAATTTAAATGATGAAAAGTTTATTGAGAAAATGCAACATTTTGGTGAAATGAAACATATGTTTCTGACAAAGCAATATATCCATATGAGTACTTCGATAGATTCGATGAAACAGCGCTACCTCCTATACAGTTTTATTCATCAGTTAACGGTTCAAACATATCTGATGACTATTATCAGTATGCACCTGATGTGACGTCACACTTCAACCCAAACACATTTGGTAACTTTCACGACTATTGCAGGAAACATATACGTTTATGCTATGACATCTTCGAAGAATTTAGGAATGTATGTATGAAAAAGGTGCAAGGTAGATCCTGGCCACTTTTACAGTAAGCCGGTTTAGCTCATGATGCTAGTTTAATTGTATCGAGTGTAGAACTTGAACATTCGACAGACTGTGACAATTTTCGGAACTTGAAAGTGAAATACGTGGTTGAATTAGTACAATGCCACATAGAAACGCAAAAGCAAATAATGAATACTACTCGGACATAGATAGCAAGACAAAAAATGATGGAGAATACGAAAGGTCAATGTCAAAGTTATTCATTATAAGTCAATACATACCGGTAAAATATTAGATTGGCTATTGATGAACAAATTAAATGGATCGAAGAAATTTTCTCGAAATACCTGACATAGCTGCAAAGCAACAATATTCATTGTGTGCAATAGTATATCCTTGCCGCTCTGTGGCAACGTCTCATTGTGACGACGACAATAGTGATACTGGTTTCCATTAGACCTGGAAATTCCGTTACATCTTAGTGATCACTTTAGTGACTGCCTCCTTGCTCCAGATAGATTATTACCACAGGAAAATGATTCATCCCTATTACAAAATAAATTAATTGATGGTTGCAAAGGTACCAAGTGTTCCAAAGCTATTGTGTATATTGAGAATTAAAGACTAATATGTGATATATTACAGAAACGTAAAGCTTTAAAAGATACACAAAAGTGTCCTGTTTGAACATAAGCCTTTGTTGAACTCCTATTTTAGAGTTAACTACAAGTCTGAGACGAAAAACAACCAATAAATTCGAGACAGATTTTTGTTTTGAAGTAATGAGCAACCCAGTATTGTGGAACATATGGAAAATGTTTGAGAAACAAAAATATCAGTAGCAGAAAGTACAGACAAAATAATTTTCTCAGATCTAAAAAAGATTTATCATTCGCCATGAGAGCCATTAATGTCAATGATTTGGCACTAGTCAGTCTGAAAAGCAAGAAAATTAAATTCAGCAAACCGGCCGATGGTGGTTTTACTGTGATATAGCTATCCAAAGTATTGATATATTAATGTTACTATAACATGATTGAAAACAAATGCAGTGACAGAATAAGACTACTGACATCTGATAAAAATTCTGCGTGTACCTATGCTGAGACAGAAACTTTCAAAGTTATATGACACTGGTGACTATCCCAAGGATAAGGTGTTGAACATATCACAGATGAATATGTCTTGAAGCAACCACTTTCTATTGTAAGTCTTGGTTACAAGAAGTCGGAGAGATCAAAACAATGAAATAAAAAAGTAGATTTATTCATTCTCTTTCAAATGTAGTTATTCCACAATTAGTCACTTCACCGATAATCAAGTTATGAGGTTCTTTAAAATATGAATGCCTTAAACATAATTTAAAGATGATTGTTTTTAATATTTACCTGACCATAAGGCATGAGATAAATATGCATTTTGTGAGGATACATATTTTCTTTTTATTTGTATGAAAGGGGATATTTTGTTCACTTCTCAGATCAAACAGATGCATTAATTGTCAGTGTCAAACTCTTTAACACTTAATACGTTACTAATTTCTGTATGCTTTTGTTTTTAATCGAAGAAATACTAAGTAGCTTCTACAAACTGTTGTCTCAAACCCTGATTATAAGCCATGGTCGGCATACCTTCTAGGTTTGGACACTTCGCCCTTATTTCTCCGCAACATACCTTCTCCCTTTGAGACAACGCCAGTAATGGATAACTTGATTCCTTTTCACTTGTTTATCTAATAATAAAAGCTCTGATATTTTTTTAGTAACAATATTGTCAATTAGAAGTATATTTTCAACCATAAAGGAATCTGATTAAAAGAAACTGGGATTATCAGCTTTATAACTTCTTCAATATACATTGTTTATGGTGGAGGCTGGAGGAATTCTAAATGTCGCTAATTTTTACATAAACAGCATATCTTAATGTCTCATGGTACATCGTGCTGATTATTTTGTTTTTGTCTTGCTTGACATTTTATTATTTTTATTTAACTTTAAAGGTTATCTAACTGGCATTTTCTCAAAGAAACAAGACTTGTTGTGGAGCTGCAACGGTGTTCAAACTTAAACTTGTGTTAAGGCGTTTCTGGTATCGGGTTTTAAAATACTGTTTTGGATTTTGTAGCTGTGATTCTTGTGCTTGTTTGTTGTACATATCAAGATTGTTTAGAACAGGAACGTGACTTGCACATGTAGCAGAAGACACAATATTAATTACCTTGTGCAGAAGCAATTTTACTTTTCGAAACAAATTACTAATGAGATGCCTAAAACAGATACAGTATCACCTGCCAAATAATTTGAGTGTGCTTTTTGACCTTATTTTATTTCTATCACGTAGTGTGGCCTCAGCATCGTGTGATGTGTTTTCAACATTTTGAACTCTTCTTTTTTTATTTTAAAGTTTCGCTTTGGATGTTTATATTCATGTAAACAATTTGCAAGATGTCTTCCTAGTACAAATTTGCGTGGATCTTTTTGCTTTTGTAAAGTGACTTTCTTTGCTAACATTCTTTTCATCCTAAGTTTTCTTGTTCGTCTGCCATTTATTTTACAAAGAAATTTGTAAGACAGATAAGAACATGCCAGAATATGAGCAAAGGTTAGTTGCGAGATGATTTACAAGAAAAATGTTGAATCATTCAAGATGGCAAACTTCATCTTTGAGGAAATATTGATCAGTATTGTATAATCTATTGTCCCTGTTAGACTTCTTTGCATAATAAAAAAAACTTCTGTAATGATAACTATTGTGACAAGTGCAGTTAAAGGCATAATTGGATAACCAACAAAGCAAACAGTACGCATTTTCTTATGAAGTTTTTCTCAATATTTTTCAGTTTCCTTATTTTCAGTTGAGCTTTTGAAATCTACATGTTTGAAAGTTATCAAACTACCACCCAATACAGATATAATGAAATCTAAGCTAAATGACAAAAATCCAGTGATGTATCGAATTCAGTTTGACGTCATGTAGTCATCTTTCAGTTTTAGTTGTAAACTGTCCAAGTTGTAGAATGGAATAATGTTGCTAATTATTTATGTCACAGTGTGAGTTACAACATCTGATAATGATTTGGAAATTTAAGCATCTGTTAGTATCGTTCCCAATCTTCGAATTCCTTTCGCTATACAAAAGTAATTGTTAGTTTTGTCTTCTATAAATTCCAGTTCTTTTTTTAGTTGTGACTTATCCATTTCTTCACTATTTAAATCCCCCCCCCCCAAAAAAAAATGGCTGTGGGCAGCAAAAAATTTTAAATGAAGGAATTAAAAATTATGCATATCAAGATGATAATATGGTAGAAATTGTTGATACCGTAATACTTGCGAAGATCAAAATCAATGACATTTTTTGAAGATGTTCCTTCAAACTAAGGTATTGCACGCAACATGCTTATTCTGTAAAAAGGGGACACGCAGAAAGGTATTGGCCAAAATAAATTACAGTGTAACGTGCAACGGAACAACTTTTGAATGCAAAACAAAACACTTTATTATGAAAAATGTGATGGTAATTTAGTTCATATTTCGAAAAAATGCAGCGTCAAATCTATGCTAGCACTCAGGAGTATAGCAGGTAAAACTGGTATGAACTACACTGGTTATAATAATGTTATCAAAAGGAACGTCCTGTTAACGATAAGCATCAAAGATTCACCATTGAGGAAACACAATTTAATTGCGTAACATCTCTGAAAGAGAATATCCGCTTGAAGCAACTGTTGTACAAAGACAATAAATTATGAGGATAACAGACGCAAATAATATATACCAATGAGCTTTTTGATGAACAGGTAGGAGAAACAGAGACTACAATTGACGATTACCACAGAAGAAGATAAGAAGAGTGGAGAACTTTCAACTGTAACGAAAATATTATTCGCATTAAAAGAGGAAAGAGAATTAAGAGGCTATGACAATGCTGTAGAAATTGTCAACAACCAAAATATAATCTATTAAATCGGATGTTTAATCGTATTAAAAACAGATTGAAGAGTTACAAAAGAACATCAGCAAAGAATCAGGCCCCGCCACCCCCCCCCCCCAAAAAAAAAAAAAAAAGAAAAAGAAAATGTTGTATTGCAAGAGCAGTCGGGGAGAACGTGAAGTTAAAAAAGAACATTTAGTTTGATATAAAATAGAGTTAGAGAGAAAACACTGAAGAAAAGTTTGTATGTGAACAATTAAGTTCAGTATAATAAATTATTATTTCGTTAAATATTTTTCAATATGAGGGTACTCTGTAGCGTTAAAATGAGTTGCAGGAAAAGGATAATGTGCTATTCTGGGCATTGTTGTTTTTAATATGAAGTCAATTTATCTACGATAAGGTGTTAGATTTTGTTGACCCATTATTAAATATACATACAATGTAGTGTGTTGAACAGCGTTCACCTATACTCAGTATCTGCAATTCGTTTTTCTTGTGCAGACAGATTGATCCTCTGTTTACTGTTTTTCAAATTCAGATGCAAATATATGTTCATTTTGTCTCTCCAATCCTTTTGTTTCCTTCACAGTGCAGAGAATATGTTACGCTTGACCAATTGTCTTTGTGCGGTATCAATAATCCAACAGCACATCCATCGACAAACGGGAACTATTATTTTCAGCACTATCAACGTTTCGTCCATCCTTTCAAATGGAATGATATCAAATTTTCGTAAAATTTTGTAATTCCTATGGTTGATTCAAAATCATCTACTTCATGTACTGAGTTTCCATGCGCTGTTTGAATTCGTATTAGATCTATCCAGTAAAGTGTGCGAGATCGTCGAGTGGTACTCTACATTTAGCTATAAACAATTTTGTGTCTTTGCTTACATTAAATATGCAATTTATTCGTTCTTCAAACCGCACTTTTTTAACAATTTTGATATAATAATGTATGACACTTATCTCAATATTATCATGACTGAATGTAAGCTGTTAATTTTCACCATTTCTTAAACAGTGCAAGACATTTGTTTCTATATTTGAAATCGATAATACAACATGTGTATTCTCATGCATGTATTTTAATAACACAACTAACTCTGGCAGCACAAATTTTACCATGAAAAAGTTTAAACAAATACAGATTATATTTTGATACAAAGACTGTTGCTTTTATATTAAACTCATGAAATATTTATTTCACCTCTTTGAAAACTGCTGAATCGTTCACAATATAGCCTTGTACAAGTATTACTGGGTCTACTGATTTGCTCAAGAAATAGCTACTTGTACGATATAGCTTTGTACAAGTATTTATTTTATAAATCCAGTAATAATGTTGATAATTAGCGCAAAAATAGACCACAGTTGTACCCTCATTATTTGAATACAAATATCATCAATCATTTCTTGCACTTAGGTTTAAGAGATAAAGAGAACTATGTAAATGGCTAAATATTCGCTAACAACAGGAAGTATTATTCCTTATGTCCTATACCCTCGACACTGGCTCCGAAAATTGATTAATTTCAAAAACCTTAACGTCCACCAATACAAATGAATTTGTTTAATTACAGCGATTTTGTAGACCAACGTTTGATGTCTTCCAAATAAAGAGATGGTTGCTCAACGAAAAGCAAATGTCAAATGTGGTAAATTTATTTCCTGTTAATTGTATCCTGTAAGCATTTGTCCCACTATAATTATGCTTAAAATTATATTTTGCTTTTTTTATACTTCTACGGAATTTTATTATAACTTCGTTTCGCTCGTTGAAAACAGAAATGGACTTTTCATGATTTCGTAGATTTATCGCAAAGTCAGCATATTATACCCCTTTTTTTTCTTGTAGGTAATGGGAGAGTATCAAATTACTCTAAGCATTCATGAAGTGTACCATAAATGAGGTATGAAGTAATATTATGTGTAATTCACTACTGTCTGACCTTCATAATTTATGCTAGTCTTACTATTATACTCTCATGGTAGCAAACCAATCATAAGGATTTATTCATTCCATATGACTGACTATTTGAATAACATATTGTCAGGTTTCTAAATCTAACTCCATAAATAAGTTTTACTGAAGGGCAAAATTGCATAAAAAAGATAAGTAAAACATAAACTCGCGTTGTACAGAAGGTATGCAATTCTGCTTGATTTGTACAGTTATTACCCTTGTTAATATTTGCTCTTAACATTTGCTCTTAACACATACACAGATTGTACATGAGAGCTGTATTTATTCACGCGCACCTTCAGATAAAAACTATACCTTCCCAATTTTTACACACAAAATCGTTACCTAACATTTATTTCTTTAAACTTTATGTAATTTCTCTCGAAGACAAATTACATTTTTCTGTAAAACAATCGTCACACAATACAAACACTCTATTACAAGAACTACTTGTACTGCAAATTTGTGTAAATGTAAATTCTTTATCTTTAAGTTTAGACAAAAAGTACGAATTATCAAAGTTTAACATTTTAGGATAGAATAATAAATATCCATATACCTTTTCCATATCAGAAAGACGAATAAATTAAATGCAGAAAATAAGCACAGTTAGATTAACCGCTCCACAATTGCAATAACAACAACAGAATCAAAAATTAATAATAATAATAATAATAATAAAAATAATAATAATAATATTTATCATCATGCTCTAATCATTCTTTCTTCATTTGTGGATATTTCTTCTTTTACTGAAACAATAATGGCCCGAAGTTATAGTACGCGGCAGAGATAGATTACATGTGCCTTTGTTTAGGTAGATAACTGATGACAAATGATGTTTGAAAAAATCTAATGGATTAGAAAAAATAAGATTAGGTGTATAATAAAGGGACACTATTAAGTGCTCTGTAGATTATGGATTTGCAAGGCATTCTGACATGCTGTGTTGAACAATCTGTGTTATACTTCAGAGTTGTTGACACTACCTGAACCTGAACTCGTACAATAAACGTTCATAATATATAAATCCTTGCCTAAGAGCCTATTATAATAACCCAAACACGTACTCCCAATAGCGTTAGAATAAATTGTTTGTTCCACTGTTTGTACTAAGGCCCGCCCACGATGAATTACATGGAAAATCCAAAATAATTGCGTAATAATTGCTGCTAATACAAATCAGCTAACTTTCAAATCTGAGATAAATCCACTAAATAAATGTTTCTTTATATTTTAGTTTACTTTTGTTTATCCTACCGTAAGCTTGCCTATGTTATGCAACACTGTCCAATGGCCAAGGCCACGGAACAGCTCCTAATACTCACAGGTTAAGCGGCCCTTAGGTGCTGCGTAAGGTTTGATTCACATCGTAGAACTATTAATTCGATACAGTGAGAAAAAAATGAGAAAAAAATTAATCTCTATATTTAGTATTAGCGTTCAAAGCAGTTAGAATAAGCACTTATAAAAAGACCCATACGTTTCCATTTCAGAAGGAAAAGTTTCAACTTCGACATTACAAAATCAGGCTCAAAGCCAGCTTCCATTTCCACGAGATCCGAAGGTCAGAGGTATTGGAACCATATTTAAATTTGTATTTGGTAGCAACAATTTATATTATTTTCTGTTTAAAGTTGTTATGCGATAATTTGATTTAATACGGATGATATCACCGCAAACTGAAACAGATTAGTTACGGATGATATAACTGCAAACTGAAACAAGTTAGCTAAGCTGAACTGCAATAAAAACAATAGTTCAGACTTTAAAATGCATCGTATTCGCATGTTTCATACATATAAAATGTTCTTTGTTTTCTTTTGTATAAATATTCCACCAAGCAGTTTAATATGCTTCATGCTTCCAATAAAAGTTTTTTATTTTTATCAAGATATATATATATATATATATATATATATATATATATATATATATATATATATATATATTCCTTATTGTATAATATCGAGACACAATGATTGAAATTAAGGTGTCCTTTTAACATTTCGTTGCTATTTCTTAACATCGGACTACTTTAACTAGAACTTCATAAAATCTTAATGAAAATAAAATTTAGAAAAGAAATAAGTAATATTTTCCTTCTAAGTATTATTGTCAATAAAATTATCGCTTTGGATTTTCCTTTTGATTAGTTCTTGGTTGAGAAAAAAGGAAAAACTGTGGGAATGAAACTTTTGACAAATGTTTGTATAAAATGCTGGAAATCCCACCTAACTGAGAAAGTAGACTATTTAATAAATTAGCAAACAAATTTTAAATTTCTAAAGAAAGGACAACCAATTAAATATACTTCTCAACCAACAAACAAAAAATTTAAAATTATTTATTATAAAAATCCAATGCATGATTTCAAAATAAAATGAAAGAAAGAATGAACAGATCAATTCTCCCGATCTTTCAGATCATTTGCATGCAAAGTTGGCGCACCCTCATCATATCACCTTTCAAACTATATAAAAAAAAAAAATCCAGGAGAAAAAAGAACATTCTACAAATGAATATAATGGAAAGTGATTTAAATATCCATATAAAAGGCAAAGTCCTTTATGGCTGATGTAATTGACTGAAAACAGCAAACCAAAGTCTGTAAAACAACACTCTGTAATATTTGGAGTAAAGACGTATGCCCTTAATCAAACAAAGCCTCATGATGTAACGTGGTTTTTGAGAGCATGATTTCGTAATGTCGAAATAGTTCATACCTTGAACGCATCTCTGCAGCACATAAGCATAGCCTTCTTTACAGTCACATCGGCCACTTTCTGAGATACAATACATCAACTCGGCATAACACTCTGTCCCCTCACAGTCGAATCCTCGAACTGAAAGGCAAGTCTAATAATTAACCTCTAATTGGTACCCAAAGTCCTTAACATTTAACAACGTAACTATGATTCTCTAGCATTAACAGATATATACACAATAAGCAAGATATTACACTTTGATAAAGCCTATGCGTCAGCAAGGATACATGTAAATACAGGGTTGGTAGAATGAACCATTTTCTTGTACCTAACTTATTACCTAAATATCGTTGAGGCCCGATGTCTAATGAAACATGCAGTCTGTTGTCAAGGGGTGAGTTACGTGTAATCATATTTTTCATTGCTGTTTTATATCATACGTCCATTTTGATGAAAATTCATCAACGTTAATCACTTTACCGCTTTGCGTATGTCTTGATTGTGTACAGTTTTTGCTTATCCTTATTCAGTGTATTTGATTTACTTCTGTGTAATCCATTCAAGGTTGAATAGAGTTATAAATGTAGCATTCTACGATTATTTCTTTTTCCATTTGAGAATAGAACAGTTTTGATATTTAGCAGCAGTCAAAAAGCAATATGCCATATGAAAGAAATTGATTGGGTATTCACGACTACTTCAGCATCTGAGGAGGTACTGTATTATTATTATTATTATTATTATTATTATTATTATTATTATTATTATTAAATTATTCCCTTTTCTTTGGTTCATGTATCCGTGTTAGACAAAGTATATACAATTTGCTGATTAATGCATAATTTTCCTAGGTTCTCACTGTGTCAGTAAAATTGAATATTCCATATGAACTGTCTTGAGTAGATGGTGATTTACTTTACGTGCAACAATCTTATTTATTAATTCCTAGGTTTTTATCTTGGTTGTGGTATCGGTTTTAAATATTCATCTTGTATACATTAAATTATGATAATAGTTCAATTTAATGACTCAGCGTAGTGAAAGACAGAGGGCGCTAAATTACCCCCTTTGATGAAGACAAAGACAAGTACAATAGCTACTTGCACAGATTTAAAGGCTACGTCACCGCTCATAAATAGGAAAGAAATAGTTCTCAAGAAATAGTTGTCCATTACATCTCTGCGCGTTACCCATGGACAAAGTGATGGACATGTACGCTCGTTTTCCCTCGAGCAATGCGATAGACTTCGACCAATTACAAGAAACGAGTTGAAGACGTTGCTTACTCACAGATCAAGGGTTTAGAAGAAACAAAAAATTAAGTATAACAAACCAGAAAAGGGGATAGACATTCCTGCAGATTGTACGTAGGTCATGAAACTATCAACAGCGATGGTTAGAGTGTGAGATAGTTAATAAAACGTATGATGGACTCTTGCTTGTACCCAGGGATCAACTATTGACAAGTTATGGGAAAGAGTAATATCTGTTTTTTGTAAAGCAACGCAAAAGAGGTGAGAAAACCACAATGACAAGCGAAATTATGCATGTACGGAATGTGGTCATGTTTCGTACGAGTGTCCAAAACGTAAGAGAAGTGTTCTGGCGGTAACGATAGCGATCAAGAGTAATGGACATAACGAATAAGATAGTCGCCATGAAATGATGCGAGGTATTGGGAACGTAGATACATGATTCCGTGGGCGAGGTATCAGAGTGATACAATCAAGCGCCATACAGTCAATTGGCGTGTGTCATTTTCCTGAAACCAGATTACCAGTGACATCAAGCACCGTTAATGGCGACGGGTCACGTTATTCCTCCACAGCGGGTGTCTCTGGGTGGTAATGTGGCCAAGTCTTGTGAGAGACGATCACATGCCTGATCGAATATAGCCGTGGGTGCTATTCAACAAGACGTGATATAAATTGATACATATTTCTTAACGGGAACGGTCGAGGCGTTATGGATGTAAAACCCAATTTATGTATTGACAATAAGAAACGTAGATGGTTCTAGATTCCCGACTTGGTCAAAGTTCAAGTTACATCAGTTAGGGCGTCAAAACTAGGTCACATACAACGAATACGAGAACAGTTGTTCAGTTGATTAAAAGTCCTGAACACTCTGACATTTCGCAAGATGAATACTGAAGGAACAAAAATCTGGAAGGTCTTTAAACGAGATCAAAGACAAAGTACAGGCAGCAAATGAGAAGAGATGTAAAGGTGGGCGAAGTTCTAGACCTAGATGGTAGAAGATCTCTCAATTTGTCGTCCTCCATAGTGTCCAGCAGGGCAGGTCACTTGGGAGCCAGATAAACCAAAGATTGGGTATTAGCAGAGTTGTATTGGCTTGATTTACTCTATCGAGATGTACCACAGGACAGTGTAGGATTGAAACTTCCCAAGTTGGGAATGATGTCGTGATTAAAAAGGACTTAATCACTGATTTGGGCAATATTTACACTAATATTCGATTAATCATTTCAACATATTATCTGCTATAGGGAATGTTGACATTACTACTTGAGTAATTAAATCAGTTGGATAGGAAACGTTCACATTTAGTATGTGTGTTATATTCAATCTATCTTAAGTGTTGAGATATTATGTGTTTAACATAACTTGTTTCTCGCAAAAAAGTGTGCATCACGAGTCTGTCAGACCTTCAGTAGTAGGATAGAGAAATTGTGAATAATAAATTCTAGGTCGATAGATATATTCAACAGTCTAGTTTATTTTTTGACGGTATTACTGATTTTAATAGAACGGAGTTGGAAGAAAGTCACGATATTTTGAACTTATATTTTTTTTTTTTTTTTTGGGGGGGGGGGGTGAAGCATATTTTGTTATAAATATTCCTTTGTTTAAAATCAGACCATTGCATCTTCACTAGTCTTATCCCCACCCATACACTCATTCTACACTTCATCAACTTCCATAATTTTGTTTAAACGCGTCAAATTGGATGATAAATAATTTAAACAAATATTGACTGAATTGTTTGCCACTTTAGCTTTCATCTGCATTACATTCATAGTATCATAGGCAGGAGTTCATTGAAGTTATTAGATGCCGTCAGATCATGCAGGTAATGTTCTTCCGTCGATGTTGGAGATTAGTATGGTGGAGGTCAATCAGGAAAAAAAAAACGATTTTCAGCGGTTTAAACTCAATTTATTTACGCCGGTCTGCGTTAGCCTTGTTCATGAAAACTAATATCATTGTTATTATCACAAGTAAAATATATTGTGGAATTCTCTACCACTTAAAACCTGTATGAATATTATTTTTTCTTAAATTTCTGTATGGCACAATAATATATTCACTTTATTTCATGAGTGCATACTCGTAAATAAATAAAGTGCGAATTACCCTAAATACTTTTTGAGATGTTGTAAATAAGGCTGGTTATTCCGACTTGTAAGGATAGAAAGAAAAGGAGCAACAAAAAAAAAATAAATAAATAAATATAGAAAGTCAGATACTACTGAAACATACAACTCCTCTCGGTGATATATTTCATATATTATTGATAGTTTTAGTAAATTGTATATTTCCAATATTTCAGTGAAGAACTTTACATTTTTTAAAGGTTTAGATCCGAATTAAATAAAATTCACAATGCTTTAAGCGCATATTTTTATCCGTTATGTTTCTTATAGATCATCATTACATTGTGGGATTTAATATGCATATACTGTATAACAGCAATGATGACATTAACAACTAGAGGACGTTTATGAAAAATTAAGATGGAGCACTTACTTGCTTTACAAATGCCGTCTGCCTGAAGATATCCGTATTTACATTTACAAATGTAGTCTTCGGTACACATTGCATATCTGTCATGGCAGACAGTCAACTCACAACTGCTTCCCAAGGCTTAAACAGAAAAATAAAAGCGTTGTTCACCACAAATACTGACAAATATGAACATCGAAATTTAATTATTTGCTTCAACAAGAATCTTTATCATAGTGTCTTTTGCTTAATTTATTCAGATTGATGGTCACTGGAAAAACCCTACACACAACATACAAACAATGCAATTTTTAAGCTGCCAATAGTAAAATGAACGCTTTAACTGGTTATGTGTGTGTTATTTATTTGATTTTGTCGTTAAAACTGTAGCACAGAATTCAATTCATACAAGCAGAAGAATTGATTGCGTTACAGAAGAGACAGAAGAAATGCGTCCGTTTAGAATTCTGATCTACTGAGATGCAAACACATTTAAAACTAACGTTTTCAAGCATATGATAAATATTTGTTACAAACCGAATCAGGTATCTAAAATGCGTGTGATTCAGTTTTCATTGCAGATGTTCAGTAGATAAAAATGGCGAAAAACAATATGATAATGAGTTTAATTGTATTGTAAACACAAATCAGGATAAACAATGGCCGGAGTAAAAGACAACTTGTATGTGGTGTGTCTTAATTACCTGCTTTACATAGTCCGTCTGATGCATTGAACCTCTCTTGACATTCACAAACTGACGAATTCAGGGAACAATATACATGTGGTCCATGACAACCGTTAATAGATGAGCAATTATCGCCCAAACCTGTGCGGGAAAAAATCTGATTTTTATTTGCGAGTTGAGTTTTATATGCGATTGACAACAATTTCTAATTCCTCAGCAAATTGACAAATTCTCAATTACGTTTATGTTGCCCCAGAGGAAGTATTTAAATCTGGCTAGTATATCTCTCAGCTTATGTGCTGATATGTTCCATAATAATATTATTTTTCCTGATAAAATTCATGTGATTAATTTTAAACTCGTTTGCAAGTCCCTCTTCCTAAATAATTCTTGACATGAATATAATTAATTTTGCAGATGATCATAACTATGGTTTAACTCTTAGCTGAGATCAAAAATGGTCATCACGTATGCATAATATATTTAAATATGTTTCCAAAATGATAGACTTGATTAAGGCGATACAATTTAAAATAGATTTTCTCTTGAAAAGAAACTATAATTATCATTTATACTACGGATTTTAAAATATGCCGATGTTATTCGGGACGGTTGTTCAGGAGAAGGTTCATTAGCGAAAAAGTACAGTAAGAGGCAGCAAGAATTATTACTGATCTCAGGAGGAGAAAAAAGTTATATAAGGGGACCGGTAGGCCATATCTAAGTGAAAGAATAATATTTCATAAATTGTGTACTCGTTTAGAAAGTGATAAATGGGCAAAATGACCAGTCTATCTATATAATTTTCTATCACTTCTAATTGTTACTGAATCAAATAATAAACGGAGAAACCCAGTTGGTTTTGAACTTCTGAATGCTACATACAAATTTTAAGGTTTTTCATTGATTCGGGATAATCCCCGTCGGACAGAATTTTTTGTTCTGCAACAATAAGACTTTCACTAGCTCTTTTATGACCCGCCACTCCAATACACCTACAGAGCTTGAAAATTCTCAATCAGCTGTACACAAAATTTGAAACAGTTATTGGTCTATCATATAGTTGAATTCCAGTTGTGCAATTTTGTTGAGGCACTTGGAACTGATTCGATTTTTTCTTAGAGTGTAACACATTTGTGGTATATTGCATGAAATGATTTCAAACTATCAATTGCTTATCACTCCAGGTATCATTTCATTTAGCATATTTGTGGGCTTCACTAATGAAACTTGGACAGTGTTTAAATTTGTTTAAGATTTGATGAAAGAATCTGGAATATTATCGTAATATGGATGATATTTTGTTTCCTTTTATTATAAAAAATGTTCTTAGTTCGTAATCATCATGGTCTATCTGTCACTATGTCTCTCACATAAATATGTCAACTTTTTTGCAGGGGTCAGTCTTTATCTAAGATGGAGATCTTGTTATCCAATTCCACCTGTTACATTAAAAGGCAGTAACATATGTTCTAACTATTTCCAACACAATCCAATATTTTTACTCCACACATAACAAAGACATTAAAAACTATAACAAATAATTCGGAAACGAAAGACGAAAAATCTACAAAATGTCCTTTGTATACTTGTATAGGAATCGAATGATATTATCTGAAGTCTCAATAACTAATTTACCCCCCCCCCCCAAAAAAAAAAAAAAAAAAAAAAAAGATTATCATTTCAGTCTGATAAGGTTTTTGCCTAAGAATGTGTGTAAGTGGTTTTCACAAGAATTTAAAATGCATGACAGCTCTACTCAATCACGCATTTGGTCAAGAAAATAATTATAGATATAAACTCTCACGAGGTCCAGGAGGCGTGTCAACAATATGATGTGTTCAGAAAAGAACTCTGGTGTAATATTTTCATCCAGGATCTACATGGCAAACGGTTTAATATTGTACGTTTTGTGTAGAAAAAATATGTTCTTGTGTGTTAGATAAGGTGCATTATTATCACATGTGCAATGATCGCTTGATAGGAATACAAGCATTTTTACATGCTTAAGAAGTGAGAGATCTTTTTCTCTATAGTATGCAATAGATTTATCTCTCGGCTTTTGATATAGTTTTCAAAAGTCTTGGACGATCTCATAATTATTTTTTTCTACATACCGGAGTCGATTCACACCCTAGGTAAACATCCTGTTTGTATAACTCTTATTGGTAAACACCAGGCTATGGTATAATATGCACTTAATCAATATAGTTCATTTTATTTATTACATCTGTAAAATCTGAGCACCATTCGTCCAGAAGATAAGAATACATTGAGGATAAGGTATAAACTGAGTCTTAATTTTTCATTTTCTTCCGACAAAGAAGGTTTGCCATTGTCGTGCTAGTGCTGTTAGTTGTATTGAACTTGGCCTGATCTTAGCGTGTGTCTGCGAGAGAGAGAGAGAGAGAGAGAGAGGGGGTGGAGGGGTCGTTAGACATGGTGTAAAGAATCAGCAACAAACTTCATCTAATTCATGCTCCTTCAATCGTTCAAACATAAAGTATATCACGTTTTATACGTTGGCCATGTCAAACGATACGTTCTGCCATTGCTCGCTCTATTGACCGGGTGTGTGAAATGCGATTCGACATCATTGGTCACAGACCTACTTGCATTGATAGTACAAATATAATTCCCATATAAACATACATCAAATATACATCAACTGTAGTCGTACATTGTTCATATATAAATAAACCTACCTATTTCCAAACGTTTATAATATTTTGCCTGCGTTTACTGGGTCTCGATAGAGAAAAGTGGATCTTTCCCGATTTTGCATCAGAAGAATCGTCCGGTTATAAAAAATATAAATATCTTATGCATAAATGCTTGTTTTAAAAATATACTTTTGCAAACTTTAGGAGATACAAAAATAGAGAAGGTAGACTCGCATGGAAACGTATACATCCCAAACATCATCATCAGCATGATGTGCCCGTGTGAATCAACGGCAGAGAAAGGTAGTTAATTCATTTCTTTTCGGAATATATGAATAAAACCAGCCCGGCACGGGCATATGCAAATTAAATTTCGCCCTATATCCTCATTATTGGAGTAGCAACCCCTTTGAAAATCGGTAGAATAACATATAATGTATTTCTTATTAATACAGTAATACCATGTTTGAACGTCGTATTTACCATTTTATTAGGGCAAATCTGGGCTATGTTATACTATGCACTCAATCGATAGAGTTTATTTTATTATTACATCTGTCAAACTGTAGCATATTGGGCCACCAGCAAAGTATCAATGGAACCTTAATTTCTCAGTGTTTTCGACAATGGGTTGGAGGTCAACATTTTCTAGTAGATGACGCTTTGTTTGTGATGATATATAGCAACGCTGCTTTGGCTTAAGATGCAGCGCAGTGAACACGTCTGTCACATGTCTTGTCCTAGAATATAGGTTAAGTTTTATAATATATTGTTACAATCCTAACTGAGGCTGCATGGTCTAGGCGTATCGCGAGTGATTGGATTGAAAGGTCTGTGGTTCAGTTCGTTCCAGAGGTATTTTTTCCTTTTTATATAGGCCAGTACATAACATAAAACAGATCAACTGCATCCCAAATAAATATAAGGTGCGCAATTAGAAAAGCGGTTACAAGTTGCACATAAAATAAATGACATGTCAACACAGAGATATGTAGCATAGTTGCAATGTGTACGCTTTGGAATCAAAATGATTTTAGGGAGATGCTGGTTACGTTCGAGGTTTATATATGGGAGAGCCGTGTAATACAATGACAAAACAAAAGAAAAAAAAAAGAAGAAAAGACAGTATAATGCAGTTGAGCCAAGATTGCCATGCGAACGAATTAAGCATCCTGAATGAAAACCAGTATGGATTTAGATCCAAAAGTTCTGCGAAAAACAGTTTCTTTTGACCACCGACGACATAGCCATACACTTGGACAAAGGCACTCAGATCGATATGGCCCTATTAGATATCTCCAAAGCCTTGCCAAGGTCCCAGACCAAAACTTGTTTTAAGTTACCACACTATGGAAGCACAGGAGACACCTTAGTTGGATTGATCCTTTTTTACCTGGAAACATGCAGTGCTCGATTATATCGCATCAATAACCGTTCCAGTATTATTTGGAATTCCCCAGGGAACAGTACTTCGTCCAACCCTGTTCCTGATTTACATAAATTTCGTTGCCGATAACCTACATGCAATTGCCGGTTCTTCACTGATGACTGCATTGTGTACCAACATATCAAGATTTGCAATGATTATAGCTTTTACAGAAAGATGATTAAATGGAGGTACACATATCAGATTGAGCTTAATGTCAAGAAATGCACCATCATCCCTTGTAAAATAGCCAGACAAGAGCTTACCTACACCATGGAAGGCCAAGCTCTTGATATTGTGCAGCAGCATCCACTCCTTGAAGTTGAATTAATTGATAACTTGAAAGACAACCTACATATTAACAACATCATCAACAAAGCTTCAAGTGTGATTTCCTAAACGTAAATTAAGGAATTGTCTATCCAAAGTAACTCAGAGGGCTATTTCAGCTTAATACTTCAGCTCGAACATATGCATCCCTCAACAAAAGATCAAGATTAAGCAGGTGGAACAGACCCACAGGAATGCAGCCCGTTTTGTGTCAAATAAGCCATACAACATCTACCACTCTAACATCACTTCCGTTACGATTAACACCTTGCAGTGGCAATTGTTACAAAACAATGGCACATCTACTCACACGTGACCCTATTTTATAGTCATCAATATCTTAGTAGCTGTATCATGCATCTTCCGTCCAAGCCTAGCATCAATAAGATCTACAAGATACAGCCATTCATAGAAGTGCATCATATACCAGTGCAGGGTCAAAGTTTACTAGCAAAATAACTTTTTCCTCAGGTAGTTGCTTACTAGAAACAGCTACGTGAAAGTGCAGTTTCAGCCCCTAGTATGGATGCCTTCAAATCTTCCATCCAGCACATACCGATTAATGAGATACGACAATGAAATTATCTATACATTGTGTATAAGCCGCTTTATTTGTTTGTTTGCTTGTTGATTGTTTTTGTTGACTTTGTCTTTATGTGAGTATTTGTTTGTTGTTTTTCTATTTTGTTGCTTTGATTTTGCATACAGACGCAATGCAATGTCCATCAAACGAATTTGTATCGAGCTGAAGTTCAAGTGTCAAAGGAAATCAGATGTATATGGTCATCGTAATTATTTACTACCACTACTAATTGTTTATCAATCAAACAATATTCGGCAGAACGTATTTAATTTTGAACTTCCGAACGCTAGATAAGAAATTATAAGAAGGAGTTTCATTCATTCAATAAATTTCCCGTGGAACAACCTTTCTGAAAACATTAGCCTTTCACAAACACTTTTAGAATTGAAGGACTATTAGCATATGACAAAGGTGGCACAACACTCTACTACCTATACAGTACTAGAAAATTATCAATCCACAATACCAGAGTTAGAAACAATTGCAATATGTATGCGTGCTCACCACGTGCTTCACTGAAATGCAATAATAAATGTGTTTACTATTTCCTGTGCCAGACACTATTTTTACACACAGCAAATACCCTTGAAACGATAAAGAATAGTTCAGAAAAGAATCACTTGAAAAACAACGGATACAAAAATGTTCTCTTATACTTTTACAGGAATTGAACGATCTTTTCCTGACGTCTCATAGACTACTTGACATACACTACTGGGAAAATTTTGTATCATACCAGACTGATGAGGTCTTAGCCTCAGAACTTGTGCAAGCGTTTTGGAATAAAATGTATAATGAATACATGTCACTCTTCTCGACTACTAATTTGGTCAAGAATATACTTATGTATAGCAACTATCACGAGGTTAAGGAGACGTTTTCACTATAATGTGTGGAGAAATGGACCCTGGTTTAAAATTTTTAAACAACGTATTGATGGCAAGGGGTTCGCGATTTTATTTCATATGTATCATGTATTTAAATCTCGTATTTTACATATGTTGGTTGTTATTCTGATCATGTTGTGTACCTGGCTATTCGATAAGGTGAGTATTAGCGTTTCTTTGTTTTTAGAAGATGTGGAGATATCCTTACAGTGTAGTGGTAACTCTCAAATAGATATCTCTTTTATCTTATCTTAGAAAGGTTGTTAAAATTGTTGAAGGCTTTAATTGTTTTTGTTTTCCTTTTCCAGTAATGGTAAATTTTCAAAAGCGCAACTGTCTCTTGCAAGTAAATAAATAAAGCACTTAACATTTTGAGTTCACGTAAGGAGTTATGGAGTATGGAGTTCTTTGAGAATTATGGAGTTATTTGATACATACATGTCTCCTGTTCTTTCAAGCACCTCTGAAGTTGGGGAATTTCATATTGCTAAAATAATTGAGCGCGTACAACTTAGGTTTTGAAATGTATTTTGAATGTAAAAATATGTCACCAGCAAATTCTACTGTGTTTGGGGAAATTGATAGTTTGCATAGGAAAAAAAGACTTGCAAAATGTTGGTTCAAAATACGAAGTAGTGAGAACGTAATATTAAATATATTGTATAAAGCACTGTATGTACAGTCACAAAATAATGTCTCTAACTGTTTATCGTTGCTGAAACACTGGTTACCTATGTATGTTTTTTTCAGATGTATGGAAATAATCTGATTCAGTTAATATTCAACTCGTTTTTAATGTTTCAAAGTAGAATACAGAAATGTATATATGTCTGATTTGAAACAAAGCATGTTATAAATCCGTCAAAACCAGTTTTAGATATTAAGATTACCTATGTTTTTTTGTTTTATAACTTCAAAACATAGAACAGCGCTAAAAAGCCAAACTAACTGTGTCATTCACTAATTGAGAGTCAAGACGGGTATACTCGGATAGAGAGAAACCTTAGGATATGTTTAGTATGTGATCAAAATGATATTGAGAATAAAAATATTACATTTTATTGTTGGTAATACACATTACCCATTAAGGAAAACGCTATTTGCAAGATATTATCAAAAATAAATCTGTGATAAATTGTGTAGAGCTGATGAATTGTACTGATTATACAGCTTCTTTGTAATTTATCAAGATATGTTTATTTATAATTTGAAATGGGAAAACAACTTATGTAATCTGATCCCATCCTCATCTAGAAGTTTCATAGTAATTTATGTGAAATTAAGTTTCATTATCGAATACTTACATACATATTTCTTCCATATTTATAATAACATTTTATGTTGCACTCAGGGAGAATCTAATAAATAAAAGTAAATAAAGATTGTGAATATAAATCATTGATACCTATATTTATGCAATATATCTTCATCATGCTGCTTCGAAAAGCAAAGTGGGCAGTTTAACTTCTTTGAATATAAATTATCTGATATGCATTTGAAAATCACTCCATTATTCCCATATATTAGCCGTTAAAACTTATCATAATTTAAAGTGAGATGAAGAGAATATTAAATGATACTTGATTTGTGTGAATTTTCTTTTTTATTTTAGCAAACAGAGACACATCAAGGTCAAAGTGTTTGTTTTGATAGATGACATTGAATACTGTGACATGAATTCTTTATTGACGAGAATGTGCATATGATACACCAGCTGAATATACATAGATGCATATACAGATAGACAGAGAGGTAGACGAACGTACTTATCCTATGTGTGTACGTACGTACCTAAGTTTCCACCAATCTATCTGACTACCAACATACTCACCCACATATATGCATATATACATACATACATACATACATACATACATACATACATACATACATACATACATACATACATACATACATACATACATACATACATACATACATACATACATACATACATGCATACATACATACATACAAAAACAATTGTGAATATAAGTCTACATTTTTACAAATAATTTGATAAATTCATGACTGATGCACTATTATTTTGTAGAAATTAAAAAGAAAACTTACCTGCTGCTCCTGTATGGTAGATCAAGGAAAATGATATAACGAGCAAAACATGAAACCCGTTCCTGATCATTCCAGGGAGATGAGTCTTATGTCTAGGAGACTTAGTTTGTGAAGAAATTTTGACACATACCGGGTATGATATACTTTTTCTGAAACAAACAAACTACAACAACGACCTGTATATATATATATATATATATATATATATATATATATATATATATATAATTAACATTCAGGAGTCTACTTGAAAATGATCACAATGGTAGTAAAACAAACATGCAATTTTTTAGTTCTAACAGTAACTAAGAAGCATGGCTCATATATTATATTTATTTGCATAGAGAGTACGGTTTATAGTCTACAATATCCAATCAATGACATGAGTAAATATTCAGGAGTATACTTGAAAATGATCACAATAGTATTAAAACAAATATGAAATAGTAGCTAAGAAGCATGGCTCATATATTATATTTATATTGCATGGAGAGTACGGTTTATAGTCGGCAATATACAATCAATGACATGAGTGATTGTGTGACGGGGAAAGGAAGGGAAGAAATGGGCGATACAACGATAGTAATCTGGTGAGCAATAGTACACTTGAAAAAATATTTGTAGTAGTCACAAATATTATCAAATTTCATAAACATTAATTGTTATAAATATATACTCCATAATTTGCTTAATCTAACCAATACTTTTTCAACATTATTAGCATTTCCCAACTTATCAAGTTTAATTGTATGTACATTTAAAGCTGCTCATTACCAATATAACAATATCACATGTCTAGTCCAAAATAGGACAGCCCTAATTTTGATAAATGTACTCGTAGAAATTCGACCACTATCCCCAAGCAACATTCATCATGGAGTACTCTTTTGAAAAAGAAAATGCCTGTTTTAAGAATTCGATATGTACACACTGAATCAAATTATTATCAGTGAAACAAAAGACCTCATATCAATATAACAATAATGATAATATCGTGTTATCAAAATGTTTTAGTTGTACATCCAGTGGTAGTGACAAATTGTTCTTCTTTTGAAGAAGAAATATAGATTTCTTAGTTTGGACAGTGATTTTCTTTCAAGCTAAATGAACATGCTCGTTATCTCTAACAAGCAGTCCTAAATACAGAGATTGGCTAGCTATTATTATGAAAGTGTGACCACTTAGACTTTTACAGTCCTATTAGAACCTTCTATACCTTTTCCGTAACTTTACTAAATACATGTATTCGTCAGTTGATACTGTAAATGTATTTGAAAATACTAAATATAATATCAAAATGCCTCTTGAACAAGAGGCATAAGGACCAGCTAAGGCACTCGAAAGTTATCTATTTCTGCCACTTGGGCTTTTTCAATATCATTTGCAAAGCTATCACTTTCAGTTCTATTCCACTTACTGGCGATTTTGACCTAAGTTAAATTTTTTCTTCGGTATTTTCATTTTTAGGGAAAATATAGAAACTGATTGGACAATGATCTGGATATTTTATTGTTACGTCATTATATATTTTCTGTAAATTATAATAGTTTTCATTTGGGTTTATAATCATTGTATTATAATTCCTTAATTCAGTAGATTGACATTTTGAAGGGATTCTATCAAATTCCACTTACGGAGAGAGCAAAAGAAATTTATGCATTCGTGACTCCAGACGGACTTTACAAATACAAAATCATGCCATTTGGGATGAAGGGTTCCCCAAGTTCTTTCCAACGTTTGATGAATATGATAACATCTGGAATAAGAAACTGTGATGCTTACATAGATGACGTCATCATTTACAGCGCCACATGGAAAAACCACATAGAAACCATTAAGAAGTTCTTCGAAAGACTCAGCGAAGCAAATCGAACCATCAATTTGAATAAAAGTGACTTTTGCTGTGCTTGTGTTACCTTTTTAGGACATGTGGTGGGACATAGTAAAAAACAAACAATATAAGCTAAGGTTACGGCTATTTCTGAGTAAAATTTGATTGCTGATGCACTTTCACGTGCATAATATTACATTTTACATTGTTGTGTATACATGACTGTATCATATTAATTTTTTTATGCAATCAGTTACTTATATGTTTAAAACATTTGCCAAAAGAAAATTTTATTGTATAAAATATTTTTTTTCTCTAAGGGGAAAGGTGTTACGGCATTATGTGTTATCTTTAAATTATAATAGTTTTTATTTAGGTTTATAATCATTGTATTATAATTCCTTAATTCAGTAGCTTTAGCTATTAAAGTACAAATCAACATGTTTACATGAATCATGCTAAGTCCAGGGAAAATCAATAGTTATGTCGGTCAGCTCAACCCACAATGGTGCGTCACGTGATTAGCTCGTGCAGATGTATGATCTAAATCCTATCTCAATATCTTGTTGATTTGAAATAAGGTATTTTATTTGTAGAGCAAAGGCACTACAAGCAGTATCATGCGCGACCTAGTTTCTGATTGGTTAGAATAACTTATTTACTCGACAATGTTAGAACATAGTTTCAGAGTTAAGGGTTTTTCTCTTTTGCGCAGTAGAAGGCTATGTAACGCCAACATAACCACTGTATGGGCATTCTTTGCAGTTCTCAAGAATAATAAGGTTATTGAGGAAAATTATTGTTGTTTGTAAAATCAGCTAGTAAAAATCTATTATCTACGTAGTACATTTTGGATTTAACTATTATTCTTCAAGGAACTTAACAAAATTCTACATTCACAGGAGTTTACCTGGGATTAATAACATTTGGATTTAAAACTGTGTTTCTTGTGGCATATCAACACATTAGTGACTTCATTCGGAACAAAACGTCATTCGGAATACTTTGGATTAACTTCCGGATTATCAAAATTGAATAGGACATTTATGATTATTTAGGAATTTCTAAACTGTAAGTTATTTTTAATTCTTTCACTTTGTTTGTTTGAAATATTTTAGGAAATTACATTTATATTTTAGAAATTGTGAAAGCTTGTTTGAGTCGTTCATTCTTTTGTTACTATTTTTAACCCCTAGATGTAACTTTATCAAAATACCTCCTGATTAAGAGGAAAAAGACCAGATAAGACACTGAGCAAGTCATTCATTTGTGAGCACTTGAGTCAGTCAATAGTATTTGAAAAGCTATCGTCTTCCGTTCTATTCCACGTATTGGTTGTTGTGACCTGATTTCAATTTGTCTCAATTCGTCAACATTCTCATTCTTTGAGAGAATTCAGAAACTGACTGGTCAATATTCTGCAGAAAAGTGTGGTCAAATTCATAAAATGTTTAAAAAGAAATATACTCAAGAAACATGACGTACTCTTTTGATTGATTGATTTGTGTTTAACGCAACATCAACATATTCAAAGTTATATCGTGTTTATGCGACTGGAGTAATCTGTCTTGCTTAGGCAAACACCATGGCGCCAATCCCGGACTGGTCTGGGCAAGATTAAGAATCCACACCCGGCACCATATCCACTGAGCCACCGTGGTTATTATAACTGATGAAATGTAAGCGTGAATGGGTCCTACATCTCTGTCATTTCCCTAATACAAAATGAATGCATTCAGGGACTTGCACATTCAGCATTCTATAATTATCTGTATTTCGTTTGTTTTTATTTGACTTTTTTTAATGAGTGATGCCTAATTCATCTAGGGTTAAAACGTAATTAGAATTAATTTGGAAAACATTCAAATCGAACCTCATTTATTGCGCGGTTAGTATGCACCAGTGGAGCACACTGAATTTTTGTGTGACTCTTGTGCTGTGTGATACAACCTATTTTATGATTCGATCATCAGTAGTGTCATACATATTTTAACACCTGCCAAATACTAACTGACTGACAGCATGGTTTTGGAGCAAAGAAAATTATAAAACCCAGCTGCTTACTCTAGGAAATGAGTTAGCTTCAAAGCTTGACATGGTGTCGAGCATGTTTTTACTCTCTGTATTTCTCGAAGATATTGGACCATGCACATTATGAACGCCACAAACTGCAGAAGCTGAATCATTATGGAAAAGAATATTTTGAATAAAAGAATTTATATAAGGAGCATACTCGCCTATGTTTAATTTTTACATTTTAAACAAATATCCATGAGTATAGTGTTTTCAATTTATTTGTATCAAGCAAAGAGAAAAGAGTGTATTTTGGCTCTATTCAAATATACGTGATCATTAGTAGTGAAAATAAACTCGAAAATATGCTTTCCTATCTATAATTTCAACATCCGGACTGTACAAGCTAGACCACCGTTTCCATCAAGTGAAACCTTTTGGTTTACTCGGGTCTTACCTTTCATCTAGCCTTAAAATTCTTAAATTCTATTATTACACAATCTTGAAAAAGTAACATTGAAAATTCTTGGGAAGAAATTTCAACACGTTGTTAGCAATAAATATTTAGATCTAAAACACTCATGGCAGGCTAGAGGGATTTTCTTCACTATCAAAGTCAAAGCCTAAACGGATAAAACAGAGCAAATCACCTACCCGAAAACGTCAGATGGCGATTTTGATTGATTCAATGCCGATAATGACATCATAGGCAAATTATGGATAGGAATGGACCGTCAATGACGAAAGAAAGAAACCTAAGAGTTTGCATCAACCTTGGTTAAGATTAAAGATGGTGGAATCATTACGTCATTTTTCGATGATTTATTTCCTGTATCGTTCTTTGGATTTAATACAATGGCCTATGTTTAAGCAGCACAAGTCGTAGGCCTTGCATATTTCTACCCACAATTTGCTGGACTGGATAATATAATTAGTTTTTTGAGAATTTGTTTGAAACGCCTTCGAAGAATTTCCTGAAGCATAATTAATTCAGACTAAGAAGGACGTTCACAAGCAATACGTTTTATAACGTGCTTAAAGTTTTCATTCAAAATGTTTGAGTATTGTTTAGACAATTCTATTTGTTCTGATATGAAGGAAAATTTTTACGCAAGAGCGTTACTTTATGCCGCTGAAATATATGTAATTCAACGTCGGAAAAGCAATATATAATTGGCATCTTTCAGCAAAGGCTAATTTGTACCACTCTGTTTCATTCAGCAGATGTCAATCTTTTCCTTTTCGGCTGTATAGTCCTGCTAAATCTTAACTGCATATAAATATTGGTGTTTTTCATGTCAGATGGTTTGCATACATTGGGCGATTGATGGGTTTTATTTGAAAACAAAAATAGACTGTTAAATAATCCTCAACACTGTGTCGTATATATTTTCTGGCGACTTTGTGTTGAATGTGAATAGATGCACGAAAGTGATGAGCTAAACATAATGCTTGCCGGTAAAGTACATACAGATAAAGAACGAAACGTCAAATTTAGAGGCAAGATGCACTGCACTGTAAACAGGAATGGCTATACCACAATGTTAGCCGAAAATCTTTCCTCTCTTTGTTCGAGCAATTTTGATACTGCTAGCTCCCATTTTACACGTAAACACCCGACTCAGTAAATCATTTATTACCTCCTGGAAAAGAGGTACCACAATGTGTACAATTACAATGCAAACAATTCAAACTTGGCAGGAAGGATGTATATTTGTGTTTCTTGTCAAACAGCCGCTTGCCAAACGTTTTAGAGTATGCAATAAATTCACATCTCGGCTGTTGACACAGTTTTCAAAAGTCCATTTATTTTGCTACATAACAGAAACAACATAAGACCTGTGTAAATATCCTGGTTATAAATATCCTGGTTGTAAATATCCTGGTTGTATATCTCTTACGCGGAAAATGCAGGATAAAGTATAATATGCACTGAATTGAGTTCGCTTTATTTATTACCTCTATACAATTTGAGCACCATTCATCCACCAGTTGAGAAAAAGTCTACCCTGAATATCTAAATTTTCCGACACAGGAGGTTTGACATTATCTAGTGGATGGCGCTGCATTTGTGACGTGTAACCGCGATTTCTCGCTATTGTCGTGTTAACACTATCAGTTGCATTAGACTTGGCTCGATCGTCGTGTGTGCAAGAGGCAGACAGACAAACAGAGCCAGTAAGTGAGCTAGCTCATTTTCAGTCGCAGCTTATCTGATGTACGTTTTATATTTTTTTCTTTAAATAAATATAAATATATGAAGGTAAAGAATGAGCAACTTTAATCCACGAATTATATGTAATTCACGCAGCTTTCGACCATTAGAAAATAAAGTCTATCACGTGCTGTAAGTTAACCGTGTCAAATAACACGTTTAGTCATTGATCAGTCTATTGACGGGGTTTGTGAAACGTGTACATCCCAATTTTTACCACCAACGAGATGTGCCGGTGTGAGGTCACTGGAAGAGAAAGGAAGTCAATCCAGTTTGTCTTGGATTAAATTGTTTAAATACTCTGATGCCATTTGATAAAAGGTTACTAATTTATTAATTTGTCTCCGTATTTTTAAGGATTGCTAGCCAGATTCATTGTACAAATACTCTGATTTCGAACTTTTTGTCAATCCGGTCACTACTCTTACAGCTTCTTTGGGAGAGTTTGTAATCTGTTTGCATCGGTTTCACTACATCCATCCCAGACGACATCGATATATTAGCGTATGGTTCTAACAAAACCTATATACATTTTATTTAAAGATAGCCTACTTAATTCGAACATAAGTGGCCACATAGTGGCACTAATTTTAAAAACCTTTAGAATGAGATCATCGATGCATTTACTCTATTTACCATAATTCGAAATGATAATTCCAAAGTGTACATGGTTTTGTGACAAATTTGATAGCATTACCATCAATTTGGGGCAATGTTATTGCTAGCATTAGTAGCATGGAGTAGAAAGGCTTCAGTTATTCCAATGGGTTTAGGGTGACGATCCATTCTTTGGTCAATTTCATGATTATTTCTAGGTGTTAGTTGTATAGTGGGGGTAACTGTGCCAGTATCGGGCACTCTGGGTCAGTATGGGGCACTTGTGGGACAGAAGTGTGGATGGGGTAGAAGTGTTTATGGGGTCAAAAGTGTTTATAGGGTCAGTTGTGCGAATGGGGTTAAAAGTGTGGATGGGGCCAGAAGTATTTTAGATGGACAGAAGTGACAAATACACCTAACAAACAAACAGACAAACACAAAACATAGACAAAACATAGAAATACTAGGATTGGCAATGTGGAATGAGTTCTTTTCTAAGAAAGATGGATGACTCTGAAAAGGGCGTTTTTGATTTTTTACTTTTTCTTCTTTCACCATATTTTTAGGAAGCCTAGGATGTTCTTCTTCTTCTACTGGGGTGGACTAGGGATCCAGTCAGGATGTCCCAATCGCCTGAATTTGTCCTGGACCTTGATCCAATGGGCATTCAGGCGGTGGAAGTCCCTTTCTTTCTTTCTTCTTTTCCTTCTCCATTCTTTCTTTGACCCAAGCCTTTTTGATGTTCCCCACCTCCTTCTTTAGAACTTGTCTTATAAGACCTTGGCTGTGAACAGGGCAGTCTCTTCCCTCTTGACGTTACTGGGGGGTGAATAGAGCCACAAGTCTTCCTTCACCTTTCCTAGTAAGTACTCCACTTCTTGCATCAAATCGAAGGCTTCTTTAAAAAAGTCCACTCTACAGTGGGTAACTACAGAGAACACCTTCATGGCTTCCTCCACTATGACTTCATACACAAGACTCCTAGCTCTTGTCAGGGCTGACACTTGTATTGTGACATACGGCTTGGTGGTCGGGTAACGCCAATACATGCTGATTCTTTCTAATAGGGACTCAACTCCCACCATTCCATCCCAGGCTTCCTGTAGATTCTCTACGGTAGACATTCTGGTCTTCTTTTTCAGTTGACGATGAATGGCGCAACTGGTGAATACGCCGCTTTATATGCGGGAAGCTAGGTCGTGAAGGAAAACATCCCTCCAAAAAATACAAAAACCTATAGCACAGAAAACACACCAAGTGCGCGGACCTAAAATAAACAGTTTTTTAATTTTTAACTTTTAAACGACATACACAATCATACATACAATTTTTTTTAAGAATATATTTTTTATTTTTATTTTTTTTAAAACACACACACCAAACACACACCACACATACAAGGGAATGGGATTTTGTTTTGAGTGAGAAACACAAAGACAGACACACATTTAACATACAAACACATATAGGGCAATTTGATGTCTTTGCTAGAGATCTGTGTGGCTCTGAAAATGACCGTTTTTGGTATTCAAGTTCACCTAGAGATGCCCGGATCTTCCAGGTCTGGCCCCACAGACAGCACACCTCCCACTCTATCTATCTCCACGGTGGTGATTGTTGGAGATGGGGAAGGCAGAAGGAGGTTGGGTAGCTTCACTATCCCAATCTTCACTGGCAGGGACAGTGAAGGTCTGCCTTCTTCTTCTCCTAATCACCCTGTTGGCTTGGGGATGATGTTGTGGAGGCTGCTGTGGCTGTGGCTGCGGCTGCGGCTGCGGCTGCTGTGGTGTCTGCTGCTATGGTTGCGGCGGCGGTGTCCTCACCATGGGCTTCACAGCAGCACAGTTAGGCAACATCATGAGATGAGGCTTAATTATCTTGATCTTTTCCTCTTGTTCTTCCTTCTTTTTCTTTTCGTCCTCTACTTCTTCCTCCCGAGTTATGAGGACCAGTTCGTCCATTAAACGACGAACATGCTGTAGGTGAACTTGAATCTCTCAGTTTTTCGGCTCGATGGCTACTCATTTTTGGTTGTTGTTGACAAGTCAACGGTGGTAGCTCGACTGGTGAATGCGTCGCTTTATATGCTGGAAGCACAGAAGGAAATCATCCCTCACACATACATTAAAAATATAACCCACACTACCGCGTCTGACGTCATTTTGTGCTTCGCGGATCCTACACCCCACCACACTTTAAAAAACACACCAAGTACGCTTACCTAAAAGAAAACACTTTTTTAATTTTTTCTTTTTAAAAAACACATACACCAAAAACACTCTATACAAACACAAACGACACATACATTATGTAGAAGGGAAAGCACTTTTTTTTTATAAAACACAAACACAAACATACACTCAACACAGAGAAGTGAGAGGAGGTGAGGAACGATCCTGAAAGTCTTTATACCACTTTCTCAACACCTTTTCTTCCAAGATCAGAGACCATGTCTCCTCCAAATATTCGTCCAATTTTTCTTCTGCATTCATCATCATACATTTGAAGTGTTGTTTCTGACTCGGATGATGGATTTGACACCCATGACAATGTATTCTGGTCAGGGTTGTAATTCTTTCAGCCAATTCTGTAGCAAAACAGGAGACTAAATGTTGTTCTTGTTCTGGCCATCTACAGGCCATAAATCCAGTAAACTTGGTCACACTACTTATCTCTTCTTCTTTTGGTTCTTAATCAAAAACATTGTCATCACAAAATCCATTTTCTTCTATTTCCATGGGTTCTTCGTGTTGCATCTTTTTTTTTCTTCTTCTAATAGTCTAGAATCACTTCTCTCAAACTGTTGATTTCTAGAGTATTGTCAAATTCTGCATACAAGATGACGTTCACGGTGTTGGCTAGAGCTGTAGCAAACTGAAATTCCACACAAACTGATTTTATAGGGTGGAAATGTCCTTCGTCGCTGCCTTGGTCGGGAGTGAAATCAAATCCCCACAAAGCATATCCTCCTGCATAATCCTCGTACGAAATACCGTGGCTGCTGTTGGTGCCTAACTGTCCTGTGGCTTCAAACAGAGTCAAGTAAGATCTCAAGTATTTTTTCTGGCCAAAGTTAGGTTCAAAAGGTCTGGTACACAACGTCTGGCCATCTCGAGTGACTTCTATCTTGGAGACGTTGAAGTGTTGAAAGTCGAACGGATTTTGATCGATGGTTCCGTTGAGGGCTGCATTTCTGACGATGCCAATGAGCAAACGTTTGGGGAGCTGTCCTTGGAAGACGTGATCTTCGACTTTGGATCGGAGTCCAGAGGCAATGGTAAACGTTTTAACTTCCACTCGTCGCACAGCATACTTGGCAGTGGTTCTGCTCAACGTTTGACTGATGTCGTTGACCACTTCAGGTAAGACTTCTAGACGACGCACGTAATGTCTGGCTTCTTCGATGATGGTTTTGTACTCGTTAGCATGAGCCATCAGATGGAAGACGGTACTACTGCAATTCAGTCTCAGGCGTACATCCACTCTGTTCAACAATTACTTGTCTTGCAACCACATGTCCACATGCAAACGATCCATCAGTTCTAACGTGGGCCCTTGTTTGATTTTCTTTCGTCGATCGTTAAATCCCAGCTGCACGCAATTATGTGTCGCTAAACTTTTCCGAGGTGTCAGGTTTCCATAGCACGGATGCATCTAAATGGGTGTTCTTGGCTTCTTTTCCGTACGTCACGAGATTTTCCAAGTAAGCATGGTATGAGTAAGTATCCATGCTGCTGCTGACCAGTTTTATATTCAAGTACAAATTCACTTCGCTGAACAAGGAATGCATGTAATTATTGACGGGAGCTACTCTGGCATCGGTCCCAGGATTGGTGTTGTCCGTTTTGATCACTTTGAGTTTCAGATAGAAGTGGCTGCTATTCAGATCAATGTAATCTTCGGTTTGTCCTTTGATTTCAAATTCGATAGGGGCTAAAGTCGTCAAAGACGATACAGGATGAAATTCTACCCATTGGGATTTTTGAATCGTCATCATGGTAGGGGGCATGGCAAACAGATCCAGTTCTGACTTGGTACATTCGCAAGAATCTCGGTGCATCATTTTCAACAGTTAGTAATCAAACACGTCTAATTCTCTGACCGTTCTTCTTTTCTTATTCTTTTTCTGAACAAAAAGTGGTTTATGAGCTCTGAAGAGGTGTCGACGTCTCTTTCTGCCTTGTCTTTGCTGTGTCGTTGAGGAAGAAGTAATACCAGGGCTAGAAGTGTGAAGCGAATTTATAGAGTCTCTCGGCGACCCAAAAGATCTTTTCCAGTTTGCAGCAGCACATTTTTTATTGCTCTCATAAAGGCTTACTTAGGATTTTGTTTGTCGATGAGGACGTTTTGAAGAAATTCTTTTCCTTGCGTCAAAGCAGCATCTTTTAAGGCATGCAATCCTCGAGTCACCATGGGTTTCAAGATGGGGGCTACCGTCCGAAAAGCAGATTTTAACATATCTCCTAAACCATGTCCTTGTTGTCGAGCCACTCCTCGGTACACAGGATACATTTTGGTGTTACAATTCGCAGGAGAACCATTTTCGAAAATGTAGTTTCACCGTGACTTTTCCTTTAGTGAATAGAATACTTTGTCCCAGATCTCCTTTTATACTAATGTTGACACTGTCAAAATACGATTTACTGACTGGAAGATAATGAGGGTGTACAAATTCACGGTGAACGTGATACGCGTTTCCACCTTCCTCGTACGCGGCTATGGCAGAATCCACTTTGAAAGGAAGGACTCTCATTAACGGAGCGGCTGTGTTTCCCACCACGTTGTACTCCACCACATCGGAGTACACAAACAATAAATTCAGTACATCGTTCAATTCGACAGGGTATCTTCTGCCCAGTCCTTCCTTGAAATATACGACGGACAGTCACAACAGCAGCAACCACAACGGTACGGGCAACGCTAGTCAACCTTCTTCCAGTCACAACAATAGCAGCCACTTTTGGAACATTTGAAACATCATTCTCCTTTGGCCACGAGTGACTCCTCTGACACCAGAACCCTGGAAATATGAATAACCAGTTTGGAAAACACGTCGATGACACAAAACAAATATTTGTAACCACGATTGTACGCTGCCAAATGAGAGACGTCCACTAAATCTGCTTGAAATTGGTGATCGATGCCATCCACTTTGGTTTGACTACCAGAAACTTTTCGTCGAATGGGTTTGTGTAACGTCTACGTTGATTGTTCTTGTAACCATCGTCGAATTTCTGGCAAACCTACATTTTTCAATTTGCTTTTAGCAGCCCGATACAATTTTTGAACTCCTCCGTAAGCAGCAGCATGGAAAGGATTATAGTAAATGCTAGCTAAAAGTCTCTCCATGGTTTTGTTGCTCCTCAATAAGTCAGCCACTGTTCGATACTACTACCACTTTTGGTGTCGTGGGGTTTGGACGAAGCTTGTTGACGCGTTCGACGAGCCACAGGAGTGGGTTGTGAAAGGATGGTGGCAGGTTTTTTCTTGATGTCTTTTTTCACTTCTGTCTTGCCTTCTTTCTTTTTTACTTCTACTGAAGATGGGGTAGACATCATCTTTTTATCCCAAGCTTTCATTTCTTCTCGTTGAGGTGTAGGAGAGGGTGTCAACAAGGCAGCTGCAGTCTTGCCAGGTATGGGAGCAGACGGAGTTTGAAACACTTCTCATGGATCGTCTTCTTCTGTCGTCCCCGTGGAATTATCTGCTGTTTTGGTAGTGGTTTTAGGTTAGCTGTTCATCATGTCTTTGAAATCTCTCAGAGTGGGTTGAGCTGTTTCGTCTAAAACTTTCTGGTGAAAGAGTTGAAGACGTTGCAAGAGTTGACCGTACCGTTGCGATTTTTCTGTTTCTGACAAATCACTTCGATTGCAATTCTTGTTGTAACTGAGATTCGGATTGGGATACAAATGAGGTTCCATCCATTGTTTGTAAGGAACTAAAGTCAGTTTTCGTCCTTCCATAAGATCCAAAGGTACAAGTGTGTCGTCTTTCCAGAGAAGGGTGTCCTTTTTATCTTCTTTTTTCTTCCCGTCTTTTATATCAATTGTCCTCACAGCTTAGTTGCACCAGCATTTTTTTCTTTTGACTACGAGGTAGTTTCTTCTTTTTGGCCATTGGTCGACGAATGTTCCGATGTTTTCTTAATTTTGGTGTTTTTGTTTTGCCTTTCTTGGAACGAGTAGAATGGTGTGTACTTTTTCGGGTCATCTTCTTGTGCGTCAGGAACAAAGAAATAGAACTGAGGTTTCTCGGAGGTCACACTTCTTTTTATACCGGAACACTCTTTGTCTCATGACTCCTCCTAAAAGTGGTCCAGCAATCGTTCCGAACAAAGGAGCCGCTATTTTTACCAAGGGTCCTATCAGTATCCTCGTTGCACCGACATGTTTTTTGTTTTGACTGAGAGGTATTTTCTTTTTGACCATTTGGCGAAGAAAGTTTCGATGTTTGCCTAATTTATGTTTCTGCATCTTGGACAAAGGTACCGTTCCTTTCAACACATTCAAACAACATTCGCACACGAGATCGATGATTTCTTTGGGGGCTGTTTGAATGAGTTGTTTTCTCATGGGAGGATTGAATTTAATCAGGACGGAAAACACGTCTCAATGTTTGGTCAGACGAGGTCGAAATCCTTTTTTGTTTTTGCCTTTCTTGGGACTAGTAGAATGGTGTGCACTTTTTGTGGTCATCTTGAATGTCAGGAGCAAAAATAGAACTGAGGTCTCTCAGAGGTCACACTTCTTTTTTATACTGGAACACGTCTCCTCTGATGGTCAGCACGGAGTACCATCTTCATGACAGGCATCACTCGATGTTGAGGTGTTTTCAACGGACTAAAACGTGTCAGTTCTTGTTTGGATAAATCCACTAAACTTTGTAACACGCCTGTTCTCCTTTGGACTTTGGTTTTAGGTGAGGCCACTTTTATAGCGGCCTCCGCAGTGGCTAAAACACCCGAAGCAGAAGCCCCCGGAGTAGTGACTTTCGAAATGGGTTTCCATTTCTGCATCAAATTAGGAAACACTTGTCTTAAATCAGGTTTGGTAGGCATCATCACGAAGGGCGAAGAAGAAGTGGACGGAGGAGAAGAGGGCACCGTCACTGCCTCTCGTGGCTTTTGGGAGTACGTGCAGCAGTACCTCTCTTTCGGGCAGCAAATGTTGTTGTTGGTTTTTTCTTGGAAGGGCTTTTCTGCTTCTTTGGGGCTTTCTTCTTCTTCTTAGGGATTTTCTTCTTGGGGTTTTTCTTTTTCGTTTTGGTTTTGGGATGGGCATTAGGATCCCATTTCAAAAGAGAACAAATCATGACACCTCCTAAAGAACCACTACAACTATTGGTCAAAATGATTTGTTTTTAGTGCGTGGATCGATTCTAGGATCTGCCAGTTGTGACAACGCCACTTTATCTTTTTCAAAAAAAAAAAAAAACGTTTGGTTTGATGAGGGATGTGGATGATGCCTTTAAATAATTGACGTGCTGTCAAAGTAAACCATCGAAACACTTCTTTGAGACTAGCTTCTAACAAATGGTCTCGGACTTGTGCATTTTTTTCGCGACTGATTCCATACAGGGCACGAATCAATTTGGCAGGATGAGATTGAAAGGAAGTCATCTCGAAGACTGTGAGAAAGAAATGACGTGGTGGATATTTTTACAGCTTTTTTTCTTTCAGAGTGTGTGCGAAGGGGACATGTAAATGACGGGACCTGCTTCTTGACACCAATGGTGAAACAAACTGGAACGAAATCTCAAATAATCGGGAGTGGTGGGTTTTAAGTCGATGAGTAAATACACATGAGGTATTTGAGTGGCATCGTCGTACGCATAATTTAGCCAAGGAGTACTAACTGTTTGGCTAACACTTGCACTTGAGATTTGTCTCTGGGGCTGTTAAACAACACCACGTAATGGGCGTTGAGACTGATGGTAAGATGGCCCTTACTTTGTTGAAATACATTTTGAGTAATGTAAATGATGCTGGCATTACGATGTTGTCCTTTTCGTGTAAACCAAAGTTTAATTTCTTCTTCGTCTTCTCCTAACATGTCGTCGAAGATGACCAGATGTGTTTGACTCAAGTCAAACACGATCTCATCGTCTTCGCGAGGAATGCCTTCGACAAACGAAATGGGACCTCCTTCACTTTCACGAAGTAAAGTGTAAGACGATTGCCACTCTTTGTAACACCATACGATACGTTGAGATTTGTGTTCGATCAAACGTTTGACAAATTCGGTTTTACCTGAACCACTGGGTCCCGCAATCAACATGTTAAAAGGATGGCGCAGATACAAAGCTTCCCAACTTTGACGATCTAACGTTTCGTCAATCACTTTGACCACAGAAGAAAAGGCAGAGGAGGGAGAAGAGGATGTAGAAATGACTGAGGTAGGAGGAATTTTGAGAAGAACACGAAAGACACAAGACATTTTATACGTTTCACACACGTTTATTGGTTTAAAAAAACAACAAAAACATATTTACAGGCCATGATGCACGAAAACACATAAAGCAAAAATGGTGAGGTACAACAATAAGGCACACACTAAAAGAACCAAAGTGGTGTATAAAGAAGTCGATGTACAACAACAATACTCTCGATGGAGGTGTGTCCTACGAAATGGACGTACACGCACTGGTATTCTTGTCACTGTTGTGGAAGAATGGAATGTCTCTGTCGGAAAGGTTCTTTGTTCCTCAGGTGTTTCTATTGGTACGACGGTGTTGTCTTCTGCTTCTTCTTGAAGTTCGAGTGTCATGGTTAACTTTGGTTCCAAGTTCACTTTTTGTCTTGGAGAATTAGTGACTTGCAAGGTCCTTGGCATAGTGTGCCACTTCTTGTAGCCAAGCATCGAAACCAACACTTTTCCAAACACGTACATCTTTCCAATCGTAAAGTTGTTGGTGTAACCAACTGGCGAGGCACACTTCTTGAAACGTATGAAGTGTAGATAAAGTTTGACAAATGTCTTCTTCACACGGAGGTACACAACTGGTGTTCATCACGATTCTCAACACTTTGAGCACAATTTGTCTTTCGTGCACCGATAAAGTGTGAATGGTCATGTTTTCTGTTGCATGTACCGTTCATTAAAATAATCCACAACAAACACAGGTCCTCCAAAATAGTCCACAACGAATACTGTTTCTCCAAAATAATCCACAACGAATTTCCAGGGAAAGGAAATCCAAGAAAATTAGTTACTTACACACACACCAGATGGCGTCCAAAATTCAGTGGAAATAGTTCGTTTATCAGTCGTCTGTAATCCTCTAACGTCTGAACACTATCATTGACTTCCTTCCACGGAATTTGTTCCACAAGTGAAGACAACGGTCGTGGCATGGTCAGCTTTTATATCCAGGTTCCCAAGGTTTGTATCTTCGGTGATAGTCTTCTCCAAGGCACCTGCGACAGTTTCTCCAAAGACTCAGTCTTCTTATACTGTGAAAGTTGCAATAGATTAAAAATCTAGGAATGACTTACTTTGAGTTTGCTTTTCACTTGTATCTTAACAATCTCTTTGTAAATGAGTTCTCACAGCTCCAAAGGCAGATTCTGAATGTGTTCTTCTAAACTGTTCATTCACAAGCACGTTTTTTTTGTGACGAAATAGTCACACACTTGCCAAATGGAATCGGTTGGTAAAGGATACCCAAGACATTCAGTGATGACCTTTCTATACCTCAGACAGCGTGAAGGCGTTTCGTCTTGAGGTGACACTTCTTTTAAAAGTTTTTTGTATTCCTCTAAGTTTGTCACTTTTTCCTCAACTTCGTTCCATGGAATTCTGTGTAACAGTGTCACATTGTAGGTGGTGGCATCCAAACTTTTAAAGAGACTATCTGGTCCTTTATGAATGTCTGTCCATTTAAATACTTTTAAACTAATCAGTACTTTTATAGCATTCAAGTACCACTGGTTAAAACGTTTATATCGTAAAGGATGCAATTGTTCTTTGCGTTTCACTTGTATCTGAACCAACTCTTGGTAAATGCGTTCTCGCAGCTCCGGAGGCAAACTACGCATCTGCTCTTGTAAAGTATTCGACATGTTACTTCTTGGGACCGACCAAAGGTAGGTACTGACAGCGCGGAGACCAACTGGCATGTTCCAAGTAGCTGAGTCTTTATACTCCCATTCGTGAAGCGTCACACCGCAACTGAAACACTTGACTTTATCACCTTCTCCCAAGTAGACAAATCCGGATCTGGCTTAAGCTTTGGAGTAGATCCTTTCAGATATTTAGGCCACTTATCTTTGAACGTCTGGAATCGACTTTCAAAATCGCAATAGTCAGGCAAAGCCACAGGCAACGTCAACTTTTTGTTAAAATAGGGATGGCATCCGTAGGTAGGCACACGTTTAGCATCCCCAATAAAGAAGAAAGGGCATCGTGCTGCATTGCTTTTGCTAGTGGGGTGGCAAGGCACACGAACGGCATCGGTTTCGAGGGTCACAGATAAGCGACAATGTCGTGCTGCATTGCTGATGTAAAAGCGTACGGCATCATTCTCATCGCAAGGCACCGCATCGCACTCGAGGTCGTGATCGCACTTGGAGTCCACAGTAGGTTCCTCGCTCGGTGACTGTGTCGAGTTCGTTAGCATCGATGCCTGTGTACTGGTCTCCCCATTGAACTTGAAGTTCACAGTGAGTTCCTCACTCAGTGGCTGTGTGGCATTAGTATTCATCTTCTTCATCTTGCTCGGTCAACGTTTGGATTCACAATGAATTGTTGGTCTTGGAAGTTGTCCCTTTTTATACTGAAGATCGGCGTGTCCGTAAGGCAGAGTGGTGTGGTCTGGAAGTCGCACTCGTTTCTGGTACACAATTTGGTAAACTTTTTCTAAAGGACGACTGACGATTTGGTGATTTGGTAACCGTACGATTTTGTGAGGTTCTAAAGTTTTCACTCGAAAGTCTTGAGCTTGTCCAGACTGTAAAGCATTTTTCAAGACATCAAAGTTCACTACTTGGCTGGTTCGATAATTCAGTGTCAATCCTTTGACTTTGCATTTGGTATGGAGTTGGCCTTGTCGGTCTCGGTATCGGTACCCGTACTTTTTAGGGCTACCGCTGGCAAAACTGTGGATCGTCTCTTGCGGGTGCTCGTCCGTCAATGCTCCTAACCAATCTCCTTCGATGGTGGGGTGTGGGCAACCATGGCGATGGATGTACATACAACTGTCGGTGTCAAAGTACGGGACACGATCTTCCAACACTTCGAAAACCTTGTCGTACAATTTCAAGCGAGCATGGGCTATCACATAGGCTGCAATGACCACATTGTTAAAGTAGTCGGTGTGTACAAACTTGGGTTCTTCTTCGTAATTGACCAAGATCAAATCTTCACGGATGATTTCCACGTGTTTCATTAGTTTTCCTTTGTCGTCCACCAGTTGAAAGTAGCGACTGGGATCTGCCAAGTATTCCATCTTGGGATAGATTGTACGTTGTGCCATTTTTCCCCACAAGCAATTGAGCTTGATGTTGGCAAACGATCTTCTTCCTTCATTCTTTTCTACGTCTTCCAAAGTGATGCCTTCTACAGCAGGGTACTGTTCTTTGAATTGGACTTGGTCTTCTGGCGTCCGATACTAAGAGGGATAGCCGCTGGCTTCTTGTTTCAGTTTCAGAAATTCGTGGATGTAGCCTGCAAAAAAAGCCTGGATCCGAGGCGTCGTCCTTTTGGTGTTGAGTTGTATTAGGAAAGTGCCAAATTTCGTACACTTTCAACAGTGGTATCCCCAATCCAGAGCCCAAAACAATTCGGCACTGACCCACGTTCCTGTCAAAATGCGTTCTTCCTCCGTGTGATGACATGGGTGATCTTGATTGCATGTTTTGGCACACGTAAGACATAAAGAAAACATCAGTTTTCCTTGGCAATGATGGGGTAAGACAGGATGGGACAAGTTTGTCGGGGGTAAGACTTTGCATTTGATCAATCCTATTGACAAATGTGTTCCATGTCGATGTGTTCTGTCAGGATTTCAGGGTGTCCGGTAGGAAATCGCTTTTATTTGCACACCCAAGGATACAACGAACACACGTCGATGTATTTGCTTTTTTCTCCTCGAGATTCGTCTACGTCGTACAGCAAGCGTGTGGCATTGGTTCGTCCTCCAAACAAACTGTGGCGTGGGTCCAAAGGTTCGATGTCGACCACGTCGTAACTCTCGGCAATGCACCTAAATTCAGGATCAGTTTTGAAACGTCGATCGTATTCGTGCTCCCACATTTCTACCACATGGTATCCTTGACTTTCTAACTTCAGGCGTCGTTGGTAGGTGTGTTCGTACAACTCTTCCATGGTGCAGTCTGGAAAAGGAGTTTTCATGTCTCGTTGAGGAAAACACGTAGGGCATCCGTGAAACAAGCATTCGTGAAATTCGTACACCGTCTCTGGGTTTTCTAAGTCCCAACCATCTACAGAAAGACTTTCTACTTTCTTTTCTCCCCCTCCGTGTCTGGCATGTTGTATCCATTTGTCTTCCTTTTCGCACAAGTAATGCAACCAACGCAATGCTTTGGCAGAGTATTGACGGCTGGCTATGAGAGGAGTGTTAGGGCCTATGATGGCTAGTTTTTGGTGTACACTAATGTACAGGCTTTGGATAGGGTGCACGCTTCCTTCAAAGGATCGACTTCTCCGTGATCTAGAAATAATTGTCGAAACTTTCCACAGCAACGGCGTAAAATGTCCACATCGGATATGCAATTCTTTGACATTTCTTCTTGAAATTCAAACAGTTCTGAAGCGTGAGCGTGGTACCAAGCGTGAAAGGCTTCTCGGTGTTCAGTGTGCAATCCGTCGGGGTCGTAATAGTGAACGTCAGGCAAATGCGGCAGAAGTACGTGTTGATTGGCTTTAGTATTGAAAAAGTGGGGAAAATATCCTTTGGCCATTTATGTAATTCCAAATGTTTTAGGCATTCGACTCAAAGGCATGGTCAAAAACTCATGGAATCTTTGAATTGTATTTGTCCCACTTGCATGTAGATGAGTTTGGCTCCGTTCATGGTGACTTTGGGGCATTCGGTGCCTTGTTCTGAATAATATTTTAACTGAAACTGTCCATCGTATCCCGAGAAAATCGTGAGCCATGACGGTAGCATATCGATGACAATCCCGTAACGTTGAATGTCCTCTTCGCTCCAAGTGTCGTCGGTAGGGTCTAAAATCCATTAGGCAAACTCGGGCAGAGTGTTGGGACCGCGAAAGATTTTTCACGTCCTCCTGGAATCCTACTACAATGAGGACAGTGAAAATGGATAGGTTCTTGTATGCACTTCTCACAAGCCCGATGAGCGACGCAGAAATTAGGGATGTGAATCCCCGTCTTTTGCATGCATTCAAAGTAAAAAAGATAAAATCCACTTTGGTCTTGTTCTTCTTCTGATCATCCTTTAATTCTTTCTCCAGTGTATTGTCGTATTTTTGAATGTAACATTGATGTTGATAGTCTACGATTTGGTCGCAAATGCGACATCTTTTCTTTCCGGCACAAACGGGTGCCTTGGAGTTGTTGGTTCGAATCAGCTGTCCACACTTGGAGCACAATTTCAATAAGTCACAAGCACGTTTCTGCTGGTGAACTTGTGTCCGACGATGTTGTTCCTAACAAGAGGGGCTGCACGTGTTTTTCAGGAAGACATGTCTTGGAAGCTAAACAGCCCCGACATCTCTCTCCGAAATGAATGTATTGCTCCCGACTGTTAAATCCATGGTCACATTTCTCGCAGTAGTAAGAGTATCAAAGGAATCCTGTGATACTTGTGATGGCATCAAAATGTTCTTGATGATGATACATATGAATGTATTTTCCCTCCGGGAAATCGGGTCCTCGAAACAGCAGAGCTCCGCGAACTTCTTAAGGGTGTACTTTCAAGGTGTACCGAGGAGCCAAGACATCTTGAAGTTGTTGCATTTGAGAAATGCCACACACGGTCTCTTTTGGTATGCCTGCTTGTTGTAACAGGAGTTCTGCTTCTTTTCGTTGTTGGACTCTCTCCGATCGTCGAATTCTATTCCATGCTCTTTTCCATTCTGCGGTCTCGTTCTTGTCGGCATATGTTAGCCCCACCACGATGGCAAGGGCTAAGCACATCTGGTCCTGGGAATTGTCGATTTGGACGAGACTGAATTTGGTACTGCGAAGGTCGTCCACCAGTAACACTTTCCTGCTTCGTCCGCTACCTCGAGGAGGTGACACGTGGGTCATGTCAAGTGTGGCTTTTCCATCGGTGATGGTAAACTCTTCGTTGGATTGTTGAACGTGTTCAATTTTGTCCATGACTTTAGACGGTGTTAATTCTGCCGGGGTGCTGAACTCGATCCAGACAGGAGACTTCAAACTGTCGTGATGAATGGAAAGTCTCAACCGATTGTCCTCTTTGGCTCCGCATTGTCGTTTCAATGTCTCTAACAAAGAATCCCACAAATCGGCAATGAACCCTGCAGCTTTCTTGGGAGGCACTTCAGACTTGAAATCTTTAAAGTTGACGGTGTAAGTGTAAGCCGTTGTTCTAAATTTTCTAGAGGTCATTTTTTGCGTCTCTCGAATGCGATAGTAATTTTCGGGGGCCACATAACGACTTTCTTTGTTAGGGGTTCTAGATTATCTTGGTTTGGTGGAAGGTGTGGTTTCAGGCTCACTCATGTCCTCTTCGAATTCGCTGGCATGCTCTTGAGTTAGCACTTCAGCTAGCGGTGTTTAAGGCGGCACGAAAAGTCTCCGTCCCGGCCTCTTCGTTTCTTCTTCTGTTTTCTCATTGGAATTGCGTGATCTATTCATCTTGATGTCTAACTTGAATCTGGAGAGACATTCCTACCCTCAGAGTCACTATTCGTTATTCAAGTTTCAGACAGTGAAGATGGAAGAGAAGTCAGAAAAGCTTACCCTTCTGGTCAGAGATTTAGCACAACAGACGTCTGTTGCTATTGGAATTTTACAGAGAGTCCCTGGAAAGTATACCAGTAAGACTAAGGACTACTCCTCCTCCTCCTCCTCTCGGGATAAAGGTCAAGATAGTTGCAATATCTGCCAAGAGAAAGGACATTGGGCTCCATAATGTTCACAACGTCAAAACCAAGGAAAGAAAATAGAGACAATAGAAAATATACCTGTTATCAATGTCAAGAAAAAATACATTGGTCTTCAGAGTGCTCTAAGAAACAAGAGAACAAACAAGAGAGGGAGGAAGCAGAGGGATCTTCAGCACCAGAAGAAGAAGAAGAACTCATCCCCGTCGTCAAGAAAGGCAAGAAGGCAAGACGACTGGACGACAGTGAAGAAGAAGAATAACCTTTGATACCTGTGAGGAAATTCAAGAAAAAGAGAGACAGGCAGTGAACTATGAACTTGGGTGATGTGTTATGAAATGTTCATTGTGATTTTTAAGAGAATATACCAAAATGGAAAAAAAGTTAGTGTCTTTTGGTTCTGTTTTTTAGAGTATGGACGCACACACGCACTCATACACAAACCAATGATGGGGTTTAAAGTTTTACTTGATTTGGCAATTTGATTATTTCTTTTCTAAGAAAGGTAGGTGGCTCTGAAAAGGACCGTTGGTTGTTTTTTTTTTAAACAAACTTATGGATTGGACATGATGAGTTTTAACTGTCTCAATCCCTTTCCACGACCATGTCCTACTCCTCCTGTTGCTGCTGCTTTGGTAGTGGTAGTAGTAGTAGTAGTAGTCAATGGTTGTGGTGGCAGCATCTCAGTAGTAGTAGTGATGGGCTTAGAATGTTTAGCTCGTGAGGGTCTCTTTCTCTTGGGTTGTGTTAAAGAAATCTGATACATGTTTCTCAGATTCTTTAACTCGGCTAAAATGTCTTATAGTAGACTCACCCTTTTTGTTTTCATCACTCCCTTCCTTCTGTCCTTCACGATTCTCCTCTTGTAGCTTTCTTCTTTCCTCTTTTTGCTGAAGAAATGCTCTTCTGCTTCTCTCTGACGCTGCAAAACTTTTTCCAATTATTCTTTTTGTCTCTTTTTAAAATCATCGACCACGGGTAAAGATGGTGGTACTACTACGGCGGTTGTTTCAGGTAAAAATTCTTGCGACAACAGAAAATCCACAAAATCTAAATTAAATTCTTCTGGTTGAAAGTTAACCGCTGCATTGCCCGTCGTACTCTCACTACGAACATACGAGGTTCACCCCAATACATTGTCTTCGTTGTATCAGCCATACTCAAAATGTTGCAAAAGGTTAACCATACAAACGCTATGACATCTATATAGTGAAGGTGACGTCACCCCACCCCCCACCCCCCACCCCCGGCTCTCTTCCGATTGGAAGAGAGGCCCACAATGTTGTAACGCGCGTTTGGATTGGTGGTTCATTTCGATCTGTTTCAATCCGCTCTTAGGCTATATATACTGGCGCTTTTGTCACATAGCACATAGCTTCACCTGTTCTCAAGACAAGAAAAATGTATACCTCTGTAGAATCATCCAACATCGTATCGAGTATGCTGTTCAACCCAGACTACCCCATATACGTGAAAGCTTCATGGGCGATTACAAAGATGACAGATACAGCTGTTTGGAAGAAAAGGATCTATATAGAGAGACAAGGCTGCCTCAAGCGGGTATTGATTTACGGACCTGAAGTACGTCGAAGCTTAAGGTGTGATATCTGTTAACTTAGTTCACACCACTCGAACGGCCCTTTTCAGGGCCACCCACCATTCTTAGAAAACAACTAATTCCACATTGCGAATCCTAGTGTTTTTATGTTTGTCTATGTTTCTGTGTTTGTCTGTTTGTTTGTTAGGTGTATGTATCACTTCTGTCCCTCTAAAATACTTCTGGCCGATCCACACTTTTAACCCAATTCACACAACTGACCCTATAAACACTTTTCACCCCATCCACACTTCTGTCCCCAAGTGCCCAATACTGACCCAGAGTGCCCCATCCATGTTATTTTCCCGTTACTGACCCAGAGTGCCCCATCCATGTTAATTTCCCGTTACTGGCCCAGAGTGCTCCCTACTGGCCCTGTTACCCCCACTATACTAGTGGTGTTCATTAACAGTAAAGTAAAATGCTGGGGCTCTGCTTTAAAAAATTAAACCTTTTTGGGGTGTTTAAGGGGTGGTGACAGCTTTATTACTTGATGCAGTGTTGACCATAAAATCTAGGATGATATGCAGCTGCAAAGAGCTTCGAAAAGGTTTTCTTTTATAAGAAGATCCAGTCACATTACAAAATAGTAGCAATGGTGGGCTCCCATGTTTCCTGTGGGATCTTTTTCGCACTCAGATTTAAGAACAGCACCAGAGGTGATTGGAATTCACAACAGAATTTCTGTTCATTTATCAGGCTCAAGAGGTGCAGTTGTTCAACAATTTTTAGTAGGATATTTTCTTTTTTTAAATATAGCCATGCCTGGCGAACTCATGGGAGGAATGATAAAGGAAATTGATGCTGTACAGTTTCCACGCTTTCCCAAAAGACAAGCTTCGTGAGTGCCGGCAGCGAAGGTCGCTTTGATTTCGGAGCAAAGGGGATGCGGCCGATAATAGTGGAGAAGTTGATCGGCTGGTAAAACAACTAAATGAAGACATTTCACATTTAGCAATGAAAGTTAAAGAGGTAATAAACGCCTTAATGACTGATAATAATGAAATAAAGAATAACAATAGTAGTCTACATTAGCCCATTGAATTTGATGTTTTCGAAGAAGGTCGCAAACGGTGTTTGCCAGTCAAAGGATAGGCCCAAAATGAGCTGCCCTGGAATACATGGCACATTCTCTGTTGGGGAAGTTGCATACAAATACTCCCCAAGAAGCCAGGACACTCAGTGCAAATTGAGCATATTACCCAAGAACTTCTCCAGATGGTAAATGAAATTTCGACTGGCAAAAATAGCACCGGTGACAGCGACAGTAGGGTCCTTACTGATGGGTCCAGGACTTTTACCAATAAACACAGCGATATATATTATTATTGTGGAACATTTGAGCATTATGGGCGAGTTTTGCCAAAAGCGGAAAGAAAATATGAAAACGGCGATAGACGATATGCAGAAAAATCACGACATCATAAAATAAGTAAAATAATAACACAAAGAGTAGAAACAGCTGCGGCTGTGGGGCGAGCGTCAGATGAGCTGAAAGGGCCTGAGAACATTAAGAAGATAAAGGAAAATACTTTGTTTAATGGTGTATATGTTGAGGCTAGTATTTGTGGTGTTAGCTTGACTTGTTTAAGAGATACTAGTTCTGCTTCTACTATTTTGAATTATTCTCATTTTGTGATTTGAGGCCAAAGTTTAACACCAAGTAGGATATTTAAAGTGGCCAACGGAGCTTTGGTGAAGATGAGTGAACGCTCTACTATAGCACTAGAGATCGCAGTGGGCAAAACTAAGCAGTCCGTGATAGTTGCTGATATAGATACACTTGTTGTTCTGAGTTATGAATATTTCTTCTATAATATATGTCAAGTTGGTGTGGTGTTATCTCAGTTGATAATTGGGAAATTGAATGTTTCGTCTATTCAATGTTAAAGGTTACAATTGCAGAAAGTGATGTGGTACCAGCAGAGATAGAAATGATACTGGATTGCAAAATCTAAGTGGGTCACCAAGTGGAAGAGTGAGTTTGGCAACAAGAGGTTGAATCAACGAGGTATTTTGATGGTTAAAATAGTAGCAGAAACAAGTACGGGCACGGTTCCCCTGCGAGTTGTAAATATGAGCAATAAACCCCAGAAAGCTTTTGGTGCATAAATGTTGCTTCTTGTATGCACGTGTATAGCGTGGAGGAGGTTGAGCTACATCTAAGTAAAATGTACATAAATACTGTTTGTACCGGTGAAGTTCCTGATGATTTAATTTAATTTTGGGAGAAATACAAAGCACAATTGGCCTTGAAGGCACTGCTGGACCACAAAGATGTTTCTCGCAATCCAAAAGAAGATAAGGGGCGGACGGTTCTTGTTCAGTATGCCACTGATATATGAAATACGATACCTATAAAGCATAATCTAGAAGTCTACCACTTGCAAAATCAGATGTAGTCAATGATGAGATGCACACAATGTTGAAGCAACGTATTATAGAATCTTCGATTAGCCCCTAGTCCTTTGCCATAGTTTGAGTTCAGAAACTGGATGGTTCCGTGAGTTTTTGTGTTGATTATAAGAAACTAAACAGTGTGACTAAAAAGATTCATACCCTTTGCATTTGATTCAGGCAACTTGTTATATGCTTCAGATATAAACGTGGTGTTCTACCCTTGATTTAGTGGCTATTATCAAGTGGAAGTAATACCATAACACCGAGAAATAACGGCTGTTACTACTTCTGTCGGCCATATCAATTTAAAGTGCTACCATTTGGTGTTTTCCACGCAGCTGGAAGTTTCTCTCGCTTAATGCAGTATATATGGCATGGGTTGAACTGTGATGTCTGTTTGATTTACCTAGATTGCAGAATCGTATTTGGGTGGAACTTTGAAGAGAATAATTGAGTAGGTCGATATCCTTAATTTTTTCACTTTCTCTGCAGAACTAAGTCACAGTTTTTCTTTAGAACTCGCGTGAGCGTCATTCGTAACTATAGAAATTCAAGCTAGTACAGACTTTTATACTAATGTACTGATTCCTACATACATACCTTAATATATACATATATACACACGCGGATGCATGCAATATAGGGGCATATATACATATAGAAAATATATGATAATATAATTAATCTTCAATAGATAATGAGAAGCCGTTTTGATCAGTGTACGAAACATTTTCATAAAAATCTAAGTGAAGACTTCATTCTTGCTCCTCTAAATTTGATAAGGAGAAAGGACATGATAAGTGAAATATAAACCCTTGCTTGGTCACTTATTATTATCATTTATACTATATAGGAGGCATAGCTTTTTGAGAAAACATGATACCTTTTGGATTTATGAACCAGTTTTGCTTTTCAAGTATGATGATAGGCGTTTATGTTAATGTCGCAGCATACTATGGTAAATTACCGTTAAAGGCATATGTCAGTGATATTCAGAAAGTTTTCTATGCATAACAGATCAAGTAAAAACTACAGATTAACAGATCATGTGAGCAAATTCCGAAAGAGCCAACCACATTGCTTAAAGAGTAAAATTAAGTAAGTAAGTTATTCGAGGGTTTATTCACTCAGTTTCAATCATGTGATACGGTTAAATTTACTGCAGCGCTGAAAAAGAAGACTTGACATTATTTATATTTTTTATTAGAAAATATTTTCTATCCAGTTGTCAATGTGTTGCTCAGCATGGATGAAATATTATTCATAACACTTTTCACATAAATTAGAACAGATCATCTGATGCTGTTTTTCTTTTCTTTTTGAAAATCTCCTCTTTTGGAATTTTTTTAAATTGTAAAATGTTGATATGTGCTTTTAAAGTCCATGGCCCGATATACCCCCATACTCTGGCTAGAAATGACCTGAAAATTACATAAAATCACAATTGAGAATGGATATGAGCATAGTTACGGCATTTTATCCATTGAGAACATAAACAATTATATTCAGTTCCTAACATTCGATGGATTCACAGTAAATATGATACACAAAATGGTCTTATAAACTTAAAACAACCGTTTAAGAATGTTGCATGATCCCTATATTTCAAACACATTAAATACCCTAATCAAAACTATATTATTGTCTAGGAATATTTAGAAGAAAAAAAGCTTTTTGAAACTTCTTTCGGCAAAGTCATGATGCCGATCAAACAAAATGTGAAAACATATGCTTTTTACAAAGGTAAATCTTATAATGCTTACCAGAATTACACTCACAGAAGCTTTCTTTGATTAATTAGATGTTCCACAACAGCTCATATATTAATTCTTTTTCTTTAATTTTAATGGTTCTTGCTCTCGTGTGTCTCCACTGGGTTATATTAGCTTCTGCAAAGTACATCTCCCATTTACAGCAATGAGACAATAAGTGGTACATGAAAGTTAAGAAAACGTTGTCAAAACTTGTCTGTCATGTTTTCGTCTGGTGCTTCATTAATTTGTGACTTAACGGTGTAACGTATTCTTTTAAGTATTGTAGGAAGGAAAGTGTTTCTTATATGAACCCTTCTAACTTGTCGACTCAGAGGTAGGCCTACTGGTACTAAAAGAAGAAAAGTACTAAATTAGAATGAGTAACCTTGACTTAATATGGTAACAAGGATAGTTTGAAGTTAAGTATTATGTGTATTTCCAACAATGAATATGAAGGAGACACAACTTGAAAGCTAAACATATCATATGAAATAAATCGTTGACGTTTATCAAGAGCCATGATGTTTTTTTTCTGCATAAAATCTAAATTTAAAAGTAAAAATCAAACGATCATGTGAAATGTTTACTGACGGAGAATAATATAGAATGGAAAGGGAAGTGGAATACGTGTCCTTCCTTTTCGATTGGTTTATTCATTCGTGTTAAAACATGTAACACAAATACATAAATAATAAATTTAATACTCTTTGCATATATAACAGCTGTAGAATGCAGAGTGGGCATTTGCTATTCTGTACAAAACAGTACGGATCCTTTGGGGTCAATATTTGTGGCAATATTCTCCAATTTGTGGGTTCGATACTATAAGAACTTCATTATGTGAAACAAATAAGGAGCATTTATTCATTTCCACATACCTAACTGACAACTTTGTTATACCTTCGATATTCGTGCGACCGTGGATAACTATCATCCTCCATCTTTGGTGAAAGTACGGAATCTCCGTACTTTTTTCCCCATGATACACCGCGCTGATGTGAAGCTGCCAACCATTCACTGCAGTTCAGTGGAAAGTTTCTAAACTAGCTGTTATGAAAATGATATCCCTTTTGTGCGAATGACGTCACTAATTAAGCAATCGTAAGCACATATTTACTAGTTACCGGCCTATGATATTGGCTAGCCACTTTAGGCTGGGCACCAGAGAATCCCACATACCTACTTACATACGTACAGGAATGTATACAACATACATACACATATACATATAGAAAAGTAGAGGATGCTGAGAAGCAATAATTCTTGAATGTACTGAACATTTCTAACGAGATCGAAGAGAAAACTTTAGTTCTTGATCTCTAAGGTTGGTCAGAAAAGAAGTTGTAATGCGTGAAACATAAACCCATTGCCTGGTAATTCTTGACGTCATTTCTCCTTTACAGTAGGCTCGGTTATTCGCAGAAAGCATACTACCTTTCGGTTATATAAATGTGTTTAATATTTTGAAGTGAATGTTGCAACATACTCTGGTAAATGACATGTAAAAACAGCACATGATATTAATAATCACGAAGTTTACCCTACGAACGAGATCAATTTAAATTAAAAATCAGCATATCACGTGAACGTTTAACCCATGACTAATTATTATACACGAAAAGGAAGGTAAACTACAAAATAATGTTTTAATATTCAGGATTTGTTTACTCATGTTCAAATATGTAACCCAGTTAAATTTACGATGGTAGATGTAGCAGCTGAAAAACTGCAAATTTAAAGATTTGCGTTATTCTTTACAACGTTTTTGCTGTCCACATTCCTTCTCTACATATGAGGCTCAGTATTAAGCTCACACATTTATCACACTATTGGCATTGTTTCAAAAATATAAGGCCAGTATAGTTGAATATCTACTCTTTTAAACCTGAAAATATTTCAAGTTTGGATATGTACTTTTCCAGACCATGTTCTAACGTATATTCCCACAATCTGGATAGGCCTGACCTGAAAGTGGTCTAACAAAAGAATTTGAAATGAGTTTGAGTATGAGACTGGCTTTTGAATAACTGACTAAAATTAAAACTACTATCATTTTGTCGTTTTCCATTCATTCATATTAACGTGTTTCTATAACTTTCAGAGATGTTTAAATTCTTATATTTTGTTTAAACACACATAATATAAGTCATATAGTTTCAGGACTGAGATGTGGATCTGATAATCACAGAAATATATATGATATTATTCACTAAAGTCATCTAATGTTTAGTGAGTAACATTTAGTTATTGGAGGTTTCACAAAGTTCAGACCTTAGATGCTCTTCTTACAATGTAAAAATGTTTATTTATTTTCTCAAGTTTCTGAAATAAATTGTGCAGTTTAAAAAAAAATGTAATTCTGTAATTCACTACACGGAGAGAAGAAAAGCTAAATTGATTTTTAAAATGTTGTGAAACTTTTCCGTAACAATTTCGCCCTGTGTGACTTGAATTATCTGACTATATAAAGTAACTAATAATAAAGTAAATAATAGATTTAACAATGATTTAAATTGTTTTTGGGTTTTTAAGGTAGTCCTACTGGCACTTAATGAAGACTAGATTTTAAAAAACTTCACTCCGTGTGGTGACCAGCGGACGTTAAAGTTAGTTTTGATTAAGTTAGTATTACCGATACTTACTATCATGAAAATGGCACTCAAAAGCTGATACACAGGCTTTTAATAACTAACTCATAGACTAGTGCCATATCCATAATACACACAATCCGTGCATATTAATAAGAATATCAATTTGAGGATTGTTTTGTGGGAGGTGTTGTTTACAAAACATCTCTCTTTAGCTATCAACGTCATTGCTTTCAAATTCACTGTCCCATTAATAGCATGTCGATTAAAATAAATAAACAAACATCCACATATATGCACTTGATTTATGAAACCGTACATCACTGACCTTTCCCGAAAAAGCCGAAGAATTCTTGCAAAGATTTAATGTTCTATTTAAGAAGGAAATGCATAAAGTTATGTTTATCTATATATACCTAATTGCATCTTTTATGGTATTATTATCCCACTGCTTTTTATAGGTCTGAGGAATGTGGCTAAGACAAAAATCATAATATTGGATCCCATTTTATTCACTTCAATAAACTTATACCTCGCTTTAAAATATGCACACGTATTTGCATTGTCTTTGGTTAGTTAGGTTGCCACTATGCATCTAATCATGTTAAATCTAGGATGTTTGCGTTGTAGAAAAGACTAGTCTGTAGAAATCCTGGTAACATTTCCATCATTCTGTATAATGTTACATCAACTTCATAGAAGTGTACTTTTGCACTCTAAATGGTTGATTTATATTAAAAGAAGAAGAAAAACAAAACATAATGACCATGGTTTTTAGGAATCAAACTGAGCCAACAATTATCAGGTAGCTTAGCATATTTTTGTATACATATTGCCTTATCCAGGTCTCATTGTATATTGTATACATATTGCCTTATCCAGGTCTCATTAGTTTGCCCGCCTAAAGCATGTTGTTATTTTCTCTGTGCCAATTATGTTTGTATTGGTGTGTCATATCTTACTACAATCCATACTGGGGTCTTAACTTAAAGAAAGTTTCAGAGATTCTGTACACATCCCAAATGTTTTAGATGACATCTTTACAGTATGTAAATTCTTCTTATGTTGCTATGGTTCCGCTATGTAGTTTTTTTACTTTGCTCAGGGTTTAGTTTTTAAAAGAAAAGACATTTGCAGGTTTTCCTCACTGGTTATCATAATTTTTTAAGAAAGACCTTGTATATGTTAGGTATTGCGAAAATAGCTTTTAATTGGTGTATGATTGACGGGTGTAATTTGGGTTATAGATTATGCAGCTTGGCTTTACTGCAAATGTGCATCTCTCAAAAGACTGCTAGCTCTGCTTGATCATTTCCACTTCAGAAGTAACTGGAAGAAGAAAGAAAAAAAACCCACTAGCCGTTAACATTTTAAATTCTTTAAAATATATTTTGTAATTCATTTATTCATTGCTTGCTTTGGCAAAATTCATTTACCTCTATTTTAATAACTGCTAACGATAGTGTACTTTCCACTAGAAAATGTTCCCTTTTCCAGCACATTAGCGCAGCGATGCAATTAGCTGTCTGCTTTAGGCAGCAAATTGTTTCCCCAATAGCACATATAAAGAATACATGAACGTAACAGAGAGGTGTGCCAGTATTCTCGCCATTGTGCATGTTGCAAATACACACAACGTCACCTTACAACTGTTCCACTTTCAGAAATACTTAATAACTGTCGAGTGGATTCATAAGGACCAAACGGGTGTATTAGTATATGATTTAAGTTTAGTTGTATAGCTAATGCATTTAAGTCGCAAGCATGTAATCAGCCATTTTAAACAATTATCATGACTTTTTTCCACAGAACAGTTTTCTTTAGTACCAAAGTCGCACACAAGTTCCCCCTCCTCTCCCATATAGTAAATAGAAAGCTATTTTAAAAATACACATTGCATTTTCTAAACATAGCAACCACTGTTATGCTAATAAACAGGTACATTAAACTTTCCACAATTATTCCTGAGATGTTACTGATAAATATTATGGTTTAAACACGAATGGAACAGTTCAGGTCAAAAGTCAAAGTATACAAAATTTAAAATTCTTCTAACGTCAATATATAGAAGCATGCGAATCTAATGTGTCATCATTTGTTCCTTAATTGTATTACATATGAATAAAAAGAAACATTGTTGATATATTTTTCTTTCACATAACCAGTTTTAAATTTAAGTACTTCTATGTTCTAAGATTCTTTATTTCCCTATAATTAAGGCATATTGTATTAGCTAGAAAATACAATCAACACAAGTAGCTTATTTATATACATAGCATCAATATTAATGTATCAATGTATTGAGAAAATCATGAATGATGATATGAAAAATAGAAAAACAATTGCACAAATGTTCATATTTGTCTTAAGGTTCTGTCCCACAGATTAGTACTTTGCACAGGGTTTGGTTATATTGGACTAGTTCAAGATAAGATCTCGAGCACATAGAGGCAGTCATTTTGATCAGTTGTCTGCTTCATGCAGCTCATTGTTTCCCTAATACCGCATATAAAGATTTTCAGTCTCAATATATGAAAGTAGCATAGAGATTGACAACATTCTCTCCATTGCGCTTGTTGCAAATGCACACAACATGATATGACACATGTTCCGCTTTCCGAAGTACTTAATAACTGTAGAGCGGGACCTAAATAGCAAGCAATAAAGGTACACTCCAGATGTCGACATGGTTTCCAAAAATCATGGACAATCATTTTAACGTACTTCATTTCCATGAAAGGTAATGAAGCTGAACATTAGGTTAAAACAGGCTAGTCCCGCTATTCTAAAACATGAATCTGTTAGAAATCCTTGCTTCCGAACGGCAGGCATTTTGTTGCGAATCTATAAACCACTGAAGCAGTTGGAAGACAATTTGTTAATAGCTGCAGTCCAGATAATATTAGGGGGCACTGGGACAAGAATACTAAAGGAAACATGAAAAATATTCCACAGTAAAGCCTTAGCCACAATATAAACCTAGCCATCCATCCAAATACCCTTGGCTCACTCACAAAGCCCCGCAAGCAATATCCTCCCATTTTGGCTAAGATCGCGCACCTGCCTAATAGGAAATGCAAGAGCAGTTTGGAAATCAATCTTTGCAAGTGGAATGCTTTCTTTCAGAAAATTTATTGCAGTTTTGTTCATTGGGTAAGAGAAAATGTATTTAAAAGTTTTTCTATATTTCGGTATTTTCTGTTATTATTTAATGCTGAGCAGCACCATTTAACTGACACTGAATGGACTTTAAACCAAGATATTTTATTTTTTTTGTTTTTCTTTTTTATTTTTGGTTAAAATCTGTCAAGCGGATTTTGAGACTGGTTTAAAGTACCTTTTTTTAGTAACTTCAGTAATACTGGATTTCATATCATCATCATTATTACAAATGTAATAGGCCTAAATGCCAAGATGCTTCTTTTCAAATCTGATCCTATTATGTTGAGCAATTTTTGACCAAAAAATAATTTAAATAGTTTAAACCTAATTTGTAATAACGGCCATAATAACCGGCGGATCGGCTCATTTAAGAACAAAATTAAACTGTCTTCATTACAGTTTTCTTGTTTTCAATAAAATGTGGCTAACATTGAAAAGAAGTCATTTCTAGAGCGTTTTATTTGTAGTAACGATGGAAATATGGGATGGTGGATCGGCATTATTTGTTTTAAATTGAAAGGGCTTAATCTCAGAATGATTCCTGTCATACAAACGTTCCTTGAGCATATTTTTAATAAAACTTTAAAAAAAGCAAATGTGATCAATGGACAACCGATGTAAGATTCACGACGATGCCCAGCCGTGTCATAATCTAACTTAGGCTTCCTTCAGGCAAGCTGAAAAATACATTTAGTTCTTTCAAAATGAGAAACGTTATGTTTATAACCATAATTCATTTCCTGTCCCATGACTGGCCATGGAGTGAATTTTCCTGAAATTTGTAATGAACAGACAGGTATAAGCCGATACAATTTTTAAAATTATTTTTCGATATGCTACTATATAATTTTGTCCAGAATGTTTAAGCGCGTTGTTAAAGTTTTTGCACAATGCTCCAATAGGTTACGGTTTGTAATGCTAGCCCTAACAATTGAACTAGTTCACCTTAGACAGCGCATATTTACTTTTATTAGAATGGGTAATCCCTGTATTGAGTTGTTCCTTCCTTTTGGTTGGTTTGTTGGTTGTTATGGGTTTAACGCCATTTTTCAGCACATGATAGGCTATACATGTATATTTGATGGAGGAAGAACCCGAGAAAACCCCGGGAAGAACCACCGACCCACGGGAAGCTACTGGCAAGCTTTCTCACATACCCATGTTGGCCGAGTCCGAGACTCGAACCCACGCGGACAGAGGTGAGATGTCAGTGATCTGTAAAGCCGAGTTCCTTACACCACTCGACCAACCGGGACCCCCTCCATCCCTTTGGAAAATTAGTAAATAGAAGTTCATGCTGATATTTCAACTCAAGTAAGATTTAAAATAGTTTCATTTTTATTGTAAATTTCATACAATTAAAATTGCATGGGCAGTCAAGGTGCATCAAAGAGACAATATCTGATATATATTTTTTTATATATTTTTCAAATCATTTTGATGTATGGAATGAAATCTCTGTTCATTGGTTTTTTTATAATAAATATTAATAATTTTTCTATTGAACGTTGTAATAAACATTTTACTGATTCTTTGTATCTATTACATTTTTCCAATGACTAAAATCCCTATTAAAGACGTTGAGGAGATGAATAAGATACGATCATGTTCATATTGTTAAAGGTACTTCTAACAGTATACAGAAGGAAGCAGCAAATGGTTTTACTGGCATGATAACTAACTGAATTCATTATAGTCAGTAACGCGGAAAGGGTACCCCAACTTGAAAGCAGGGCTGAGCGAAACGGTGGCGCAAAATCGTGCGTGAGTTAGCCTTGGGTCACTTTCCACAAACAGAACGGCCTTATACTGCAGCATCACCACAGGCTTTTTCTATCGCCGCATAATACATGATGTCAGTTTATGCCAGACACTTTGAATACGCTTCTCAGAGACCTTTGAACCAGATATTTGAGATATTTCTATATTTATGCTTGTGCAAGATGGAATCTTTATTCAATCTGTATCGAGGACCTGATAGTTTTGTGAGGCTCCAGGAACCTCATATTCTGAAAATAGATTTTTGCTTCAACACTATGACTTTACGTTTCCGTGCGGACTGATATCTTCTCACTAGGCGAGATGAATAATAAACATTAATCTTAATTATAAATGCTTGAATAAAGTACTAACCATAATTATTCCCCTGCTAAAACGTTTCGCTGTCTCAAATGGCTTGGGGACATCTTCTTGGCCGAACTCTGTATGTATTACATTGCAATCGATATTCACACTATTCACACACACTATTCACACACACACACACACACACACATATATATATATATATACTTTTTTGGATGCCCGATATACAACAATAAATATTAAAGAAATAACTTACCTCTTGTTCTACTGAGGAAGAAAATAGAGAAAGTGTGATGACTAAAATATGAAGGTCTTGCCTGGTCATTTGTGGACGAACCTTCTCGTAAAGAGGTGGTTAAGCTTGTTTAAAAAAGTATGATACATGTAGGGTGCAAAAATCTGTTTCGGTTTATTTTATAAATAAGATAGAAAAGATAATGTGGACATAGCAACATAAATTACCAGTAACAGAATTTGTCGTTTCAGGAAGCTTTATCTACATAAAATATCAGTATACAAGTACAAATCAACAGAAAATGTTAAAACGTTTCACTAATTGCGAATCATATTGCATGCAAAGTGAAATAAAATACAAATGTTTCAAATTTGATTAGTTTCATAATTTATGTTCTAGTATCTAGTACATATAGATTTAAGATTGTGAGAATATTTAGCATCTGAAACAATGCAGACACGATATTTGTTATTATGCAGAAAGGATCGATGTTCTATTAGTTTCTCAAATTTGAAGATGAGTTGCTCAGCACGAAGGACAGAAATGTTATAATACTTTCAGAATTTGCTAACACTAATAAAACCAAAGTAATCTTTATTCCAAATGTTAGCCAATATGAATTTTGATCAGTTGATAACATAACAGTTTTATTCATTTCGCCACCTTGTATTGAATGAGAGTAACATCCTATGCGCAAAAGGTTTATTACACAAGTCCAGCCTTCGTGGATCTTAAATATTCTATACATTTCAAAAACATCAATAATTTTCTAAGAAAACTGATACGTTTTTCATGTCAAGGATATATTGTAAGAATTATTTAAATACTTTCTTTCCGAGAAGTCAAGATGGTGGTCATACTGTCATAGAATCAGTAGTATACTGTATACAGATTAATCATCCAATGCTTATCAGAACTACATGTACAGGTATTTGTTGGATGAACACTTCTAATGCCTATCAGAACTACATTTACAGGTATTTGTTGGATGAACACTTCTAATGCCTATCAGAACTACATTTACAGGTATTTGTTGGATGAACACTTCTAATGCTTATCAGAACTACATTTACAGGTATTTGTTGGATGAACACTTCTAATGCTTATCAGAACTACATTTACAGGTATTTGTTGGATGAACACTTCTAATGCCTATCAGAACTACATTTACAGGTATTTGTTGGCTACACATTCCTAAAACCTCCTATGTATATTTTATTACTTGTGACTTGGCGCTTACTTCAAGAGAAATATCAATTCTTAGTACAATACATTTTATTTAGATATAACATAAATAAAAGCGTTTAATCGGTTGAACCGCATCTTGATTTAAAACTTGAAATGTAACATAGAGACGCAATGCACAATACATACGTGAAGTTCGTGGTCATGTTTACACGCGTTATCTATTATTGCATTTCCTTCTGAAGTGATAAGTAAGTACGTAGACTTCTACGCCAAATATCGTTACAAAAGTGGCACAATCGGCGTTTATAAATGTAGAATCAGATTGGGCCTGTTTCCTCTAAACACAGAACCTTTTATTTTATGAAGGGAGTTTGATTCAGCAAAAGTAGTTTACAAGTAGAATAAACTAACACACTTGTAAACTTTAACTTGGCTTGGTCATTTTTTCGTGGGATAGGCTCACACACTAAATAAAAAACAAATGGTCCAATGGTAAGTTACAACTGTATCTTTTTCTATAATTGTAAACTACTCTAGCACAGCTGATGAGCCAACACACTTGTAAAATTTTAATTAGTTCTGTCTTTCTTTAAAAAGCAAAATGAAACTGGTAACAATAAGAAATTCCAATTGTAGGTCCAGCTAGCTATCACCCTTGTAAAATTTAAAATACGAAGATCTCTTGTCACAATAAATGAAAATGATCAGAGCCAGGCACGCATTGTTGAGATGCCAGCATATGAAAAATGCTACGTTGGATACAGGTACATAGTAACAGTTATCTCTCTCTCTCTCTCATACATACATATGTTGTCTCCAAATACACTTGGGGTGAAAAAGTAAAAACCAAAAAGAACAAAAGCCTGGAACCGAAAGATACAGTATGATGAAGGAAAGTAGTTTTACAACCTGAAAGTTAAAGAATTACTGGAAAGGAAAGCACTGTATTAATTCAAATTTACTCAGATATAAATGGTCTCTGTAGTTGAAAGGTTTAACAGATCCTTAACGATTAAAATATGGAAGGACTTCAACCACACACAATAAAAACAGTTCAGGCAAATTATATTGATACTGTTAGCAATAAATGCATCTAAAGTATCAGGAAAATTTACGGAAAAGCGAACGAAGTGCTATTAGTCTATTACTATTTCAGGGGCAATATGCAAAGCGTATTAGGTTCAATCATCATATAAAGTTGGCCAACACCATTCAATTTCCCGAAATGTGGACTACTAAAAAACTAGTAAAATACCCAAAATGTAAACTATTTTTTTTTCTCGGACTACGTTATATGGAAAGGAGTTTTCAGACATTGAATGCATACATACAACTCACGCGGACGTCATGACATTATTCCCCCCCCCCCCCACACCAGATACCTTTAAGTCCTGTGGCGATGGGCGAGCGGCAAAGCAGCAGGTGTGGATATACTGGGAGCTGCAGCTGCAGACCTACACACAGACGGCTCAGGGCATAGACTCGCTTTTTCACTGGACCGAAGCAGCAGCAGAACTTTGCAGCCCACTTGTTGACTGAGCAGCCCTGCTCACCTCCAAAGCATGAGAAAGTGGCCAGGAAAGGTTTCCTTAACATTCCCAGCTTCACCTTAACTGTGGTCAGCACACCGCGGCTGACGGGAATTCCCACCTTAGCGGTCAAACATATAATAAGAAGATAAAGGTGATGCAACTCACCATCAGTGTCTGGAACATACGCACACTAATGGACAGTACATCAGCAGATAGACCAGAGAGAAGAACAGCTCTAGTTTGTAGAGAACCGGCCAGATTCAACATCCAGACAGCAGCCCTGACTGACACTCGCCTACCTAAGGAAGAAGAACTCAACTGGTGCTGGATTTGCCATCAAGTCACAGCTAGTTAGCAAGCTCACAACTCTCCCAAAGGGTGTGAATGACAGACTAATGCAAATGAGGCTCCCACTGTCTGAAAAAAGACATGCAGCGCATATGAACCCATCATGACCAGCCCAGATGAGATCAAGGACAAATTTTATGAAGACCTTGAGTCTATTATTGAAGAAGTACCAGAAGCAGACGAGCTCATCATCCTTGATGACTTCAATGTTAGAGTTGACACAGACTAGACATGGCAAGGTGTCTTGTCAAAATTGGATTTGGCAAATGGAACAACAACGGACTCCTCTTACTGAGAAAATGCGTTGAACATGAACTCCTAATCACCAAGACATTATTCCGCCGGCCAACCGCAACAAGATGTCTTGGATGCACCCACGCTCCAAGCACTGGCATCTTATCGACTACGTCATCGTCAGGAGAAAAGACAGGCAGGATGTCCGAGTCACGAAGGCTATGAGAAGTGCAGAATGCTGGACTGACCATAGGTTCATAGTCACCAAGTTCAATATCCGTATTCATCCTAGCAGACAACCACAAGGCAAAATAGTGACCACAAATCTTAATCTCGCCAAATTGAAACATGAGAATATAAAACAGGCATTTATCGAAGATCTGTGCAGCCAACTGGATACAATCAATACAAACCCCGAGAATGTCGAGGAAAGCTGGGAATCCTTCAGAGACTCTGTGTACTCAACTGCATCCAAAACCCTCGGTCCCACCTCACGTAAACATCAAGATTGGTTGATGAGAACTATGATGCCATGCACAGACTTCTGAATGAGAAATATCGGCTAAAGAAGGCCTATTTAGAAGACAGCACTTCATCATCTAAGAATGCAGCCTTCAGCAACATCAAGAGGATTGTCCAATGCAAACTCAGAGTTGCAAGACTCATGACTGAGCAATAAGGCAGATGAGATTCAGTCCTACGCAGACAGGAAAGACATGAAGAACTACTATGATGCATTGAAGACAATCTACGAGCCACATTCATCAGAAACATATAAAATACTGAGTATCGACAGCGACACGCTGCTCACTGACAAAGAAAAAATACTTCAAAGATGGGCAGAACGCTTCAGCAACATGCTCAACAGTCATCTCTCAGCGAAAAGGCAATTGATTGACTGCCCCAAGTGGAAATCAACATATCACTTGCTGATCCTCCAGAGCTGACTGAAACTATGAAAGCAATCGACCTGTTGTTAAATGGCAAAGATCCTGGAGCAGATGCTATACCAGCAGAGGTCTACAAAGCCGAAGGCTCGCACATGGCACATAAACTGACTTAACTCTTCCAGATAATGTGGACTCAGGGAACTATACACCTGGAGTACAACGATGCATTCAGCGTCCACTAGTACAAACGGAAAGGCAACAGACAATCCTGCGACAACAATCGGGACATCTTCTTGGTGTCAATAACCAGCAAAATACTTGCCAGAATTCTGCTGTATCGTCTTGTGCATCACATCGATCAAGGGTTCCTGCCAGAGAGTCAGGTTGGCTTCAGGATAGGACGAAGGAGCACATACATGGTGTTTGCAGCTCGTCAACTCCAAGAGAAATGCCAGGAACAGGACTCCGGCCTGTACACTACATCCATCGAACGGACAAAAGCCTTTGACACAGTCAGCCCTGGAGGTCTTTGGAAGATCATGGCAAAATTTGGATGCCCAGAGAAATTCATCGTGATGGTTCTGCAATTCCAGTATGGCATGCTAGCTCGTATTGTAGATGACGGTGAGTCATCTGAACCGTTCCCAGTCACCAGTGGAGTCACGCAAGGCTGTGTGTTGACCCAAACCTCTTCAGTATGATGTCCTGTGCCATGCTTACTGATGCCTTCCGTGACTATGACACTGGGATTGACATCATATACCGGACTGACGGCAAGCTCTTCAATCTGAGAAGACTACAAGCAAAGACTAAGTTACAGGAAGTGACTGTTCGTGATTTCCTATTTGCTGACGACTGTTCCCTGAATGCCGATTCTGTGTCTGACGTGCAACACACTATCTACCATTTCTTCTCAGCTTGTGACAATTTCGGTCTCACAATCAGTATCAGGAAGACAGAGGTGATGCACCAACCTGCACCAGGAAAGCCTTACGTAGAGCCTACCATCACAGTAAATGGCCAAACCCTCTTGGCAGTGGACAAGTTCACCTATTTCGGCAGCACACTGTCACGTGCAGTCCACATCGATGCTGAAATCAACGCTATAATTGCTAAAGCAAGTGTGGCCTTTGGCAGTTTACGTGCAAATGTGTGGGAGCGCAGAGTGACATGAGTTTACAACCAACACTGATCGTCTACAAGGATATTGTGTTGATGACCCTGCTGTATGCTTGCAAAACCCGCACGATGTTCAGACGCCATGCCAAGAAGATGAATCAAATTTACATAGGCTACTTGTGAAACTGATGATGATACGATGGCAGGACAGGGTCCCAGACACTGAGGTTCTCACACGGGGAGGCATTCCAAGCATCCACTCTCTGCTAATGAAATCACAGTTGAGATGGGCAGGCCACGGAATCAGGATGTCAAAAGAGCGACTACCAAATAAGATCTTCTACGGAGAGCGGAAGGAGGGAAAGCAATCTCACGGTGGTCAGAAGAAATGCTTCAAAGTTTCCCTCAAATCACCCTTCAAACATTACAGAATTGATCCTGAGTCTTGGGAAGATCTCACACAGGATCGCTCCACCTGGCGGAGTCTCATCCATACTGGAGCTACAGACTTTGAACGGAGGAGAACTGCAGAGGCAGTGCAGAAGCGTGAGCAGCGTAAATCTCAGAACTGCAGCACATCCTCTATTGATCCAGCAAACCCAAGCTGCATCTCCTGACAAGAATGCCACAGACAGTTCAGAGCACAAATTGGCCTGATCAGCCACTCACGTATTCGCAGAAACCAAACCAGTTCGTGATGTCATGGTCATCTTTCAACTCGGAGGACGAACAACAACAGCAACACATACATACATACATACATACATACATACATACATACATACATACATACATACATACATACATACATACATACATACATACATGCATATATACATACATACACCCCCATATATATATATATATATATATATATATATATATATATATATATATATATATATATATATATATATTAATTTCTAATTTATTGGAAATCAAAATTTACTAACAGCCGTATTCTACATCCATGACTTTTAATACGACACCTAATATGTCCAAATAATGAATGTGTTTATCAATTTTGTGGCTTTGGAAGCGACGTTTTATTTCGTGGATTGGGTAAGAAGCCTGCTGCTTCCACTAAAGAATTACTGTTTGTTGGGTCCTTATATTTCTGGATTGCAGCATCACGAAATCCCCGAAAACGCGTAACTATCGAGAAATAGTGACTTTACGGTGCATAAATTTTAAGAACCATGTTCTTCAATTGATCACATATTGAGCCTTTCCTGACAAAAGACATCGTGCTTTGGATTTCTCTACATGAATACGTTTTTCAGTCAAAAACACTGGAAGTTCTATACACCTTTTCAATAAGACGGGGTTTCGGTTACATACAACGTTCACTGAGATGATTGCTGAGCTTCTGTAGATAAACTAGGATAGAAATGTTTCTATTCTCTATTTTTATTACTTTTTTATAAACCTTTGCTTGACTGAGTTTGGTTATTATGATGTGAATTGGATAACTGAACCTTCCAGCCCGCTGATCGCAGATAGACTAGGAATCAACGAAAAATGTTAAACAAATAATCCCCCACTTACTGATAAACGTAAGATGATCATCCTTGTTTTTCATTATTTAAACTATCATACCATGTGTCCCTTTTCAAAAGGTAATCAATAAAGTCTAGATGGATTATAATAGTTCCAATATTTTATTACTAGGTTACATTTTAGTCAAACTTTAGTCAAGAAAGATTCTCGATCCGATTATTAGTTCATTCTATTAAATATTTGCTAGCTATCTTTTCAAGTCACCTCTTCGTTTGAAAAGTTTTTGTATATCGGAAATCATTTTTTTCTCATGAATCTTTAATGAATTATGATGAAAATTGATGTATTAGATCCAGAATGGCATCTATAATTATCCTATCATTAAAAGTGGATCAGTTTGAGAAATTGAATATATTTTATCAATATAAGGAATATTTAATGATTGTCTCCTTATTAGATCAATATCGAAAATTGATGTCAGAAATCAAGACTGACTAAAAATTACTCTAGCATTAAAAAATAAATAAATTTAAACAACTCTCCTTCAATTTAGAAAATGGAATCATTAACAAATCTGTTACAGTAAGAAATTTAACTCTTTTGACTTTGATTTCCTTCTTGAATGAGGTCGAACTTAGTTGTTATAAAATAGTTGTTATAAAAACCCTTTTACTATCAAGATTATACAATTGATTTCAAGCATCCAAAAAGACTAAACACCCAACAATAAAAAAAAAAAAAATAATAAATAAAAAAAAATGTAACAGTCGGCTTTTCGAATCCTTTGTTCGAAATAATAAAATCAAGGTCATAAAATCCATGTCGTCTACAACATTATACTCACATTACAAAGTTTATAAATTAAGTAAAGAACATGCATTTTAATGAAATACCGGTAAGTAACGCAGCTAAATCTTAAATCTATGTGGAAGATTTCCTCTTTTGAAGACTGAAATAAATATCTATGTAATAAATTCAAGTTGGAAATTTTATTTAGGGCGTTCCGAACTATCTAGTGCATATAACTTCCGCAATGATACAAATGTTCACGGTTGAAAAAGTTAAAGTCCATTCTTATCCCAAGATTAAACCAGACTGACAAAAAATAATGATTCAGTCCTCTATTCAACTTTGATGTAGAATTGACTTTCGTTTTAAAAATAATAAATAATAAAGTGAATATGAATTAAAAATTAAAAATGACAACAATGAACATTTTCTCGAAATTAGAACACCGAATTTGTATCTGTAACTAGGTCAATCAGTGCAAAATGTATCGGGGTGCGTCTTTTGTGCTAGTGACTAAAATTATTGGTTTGGTCGAGATCATTGCTCAGATATTTTGGAGACTTTGCTTTAGCGAATTCTAAACATGAATCACTTTTCTTTAATCATAACAAGGTTTTAGGATGTAAATGTGTAGCAATTAATTTTAATTTTGATTATTGGGAAAGAATGCTAAGTGATGATGAAAATAAGGGAGATAACCCGATTTATTTGCACTATGAGATTGCCAGTAGCTTCCCTTAGGTAGCTGATTCTTCCCTGAGTCCTCTGGTTGTTACTTCACCAAATATACTGAATTCCATGTATAGCCTAGACAATGGCACTAATGACACATGAGAAAAACACATTAACAGAAATAGGCAAGACATATGGTTTTTTTTGGCATTTGTTTATTCAGCGATATCGCTAGCTAAATTGATAATTTCTGATGTTGTAATAGATGATATCTTCTTTTTGAAATTAAGTACCTCAAAGTTAAAAAGACAATATTTCAAATTCACAGTTTTAATTAATAAATGGTGTTTAATATATTTTATCCGTGTGCGTTATGGTTGCCTTTTACACTTACATTAACATTTAATGGGCGATGGTAAGTATATTTAAACGCAGACAAAATGAACCGTAACCTTAAATGTATTCCCCCCCCCCCCCACGTTATCAATAAATATTCAGCATTCCCAATGTTATGATCAACATATTGTCTTATGCCAAACTGTAACATGTACCAATAACGAATGGGCCGCTGGCAAGGTATCAGCCAGTATGTAGTCACAGAAACACGATGATGTCCAGCCTGTCGGAGTTTCATGTCTGATGCCCCGACACCTGGATGACTGACATGTATAACTTAGAGTTGCCACTACTTCAACATTTTCCAATAATTTTTAACTAAATTTTCAGTTTGTACTTAAACATTAGATTTGTTCAACGTGGAAAAATTGTAGAAGAAAAGAATCCAAAAATAAAATGTGTTCATAAAATGTGGATGCCCGACCACAGTGCCTGGAAAACTGACTTAAACGCCCAATTTAACTATGGTGACAGACGTGCATACGGTATAGGGAAATACCATATGCCCTACCACTGTCGTTGTGGGGCATACATTTTATTATTTATCTTTTTTGATTTCCTAATTAGTACGTTCGGTTATCTCTTCTTTTGCGATAATATGACATTTGATAGTTCTACGATTTTCCTTGAACTCCACCCACACTGATTTGCATAATAAATTATTTATTATTCATACACAAATTGCAAACTTGTACACACTTACATTTTGTAACGGAAGCTATCTTAAAACATTGAGCTCACTCCAATCAGTAATCTTGGACTTATCAAAGCTCATATTTATAATATATTCTGTACATTTTTGCTAGACTTTGTGGGATATTGCCAGTTATTGCTCCATTATGTTTACCTGTGTATGTAATGCTGTGCATTCACTAACGTCAGTCAGCAGTGTCGTCCTTGAATTGGTCCACGGCAAAGAGATATTGAGGTCTTAATTTGATTGACATTAACTTGGAGTTTAAACGGAAGGAAAGGGAGGAGGGGAATTAACGTTAAATAAATAGTGATTTCAGATATTATATATACATATATATATATGTGTGTATGTGTGTGTGTGTGTGTGTGTACGTGTGTATATTAATATTAGGAACTCTGAATGCGTATTCATGGCAAGAAAGTTCTGTTTAAACATTCATTTGTTGGAAATATTCTCCAATAAATTTATTCGTTCAATCTAAATTTCAAATTGAAATATGACATGCAAAATAATTACAATTTCTATTCGCATCAAATTATTCGAACTTTTTTTACCTCAAACTTTGGACACTAAATTAGTCTTCAATTCGCAATCTCTCCATCGTTATAATGTCAAGAATATTACCCAAGTTGCTTAGAAACTATACAATATAGATACAAGTTTATCTAGGGCATTTAAAAATTCAGAAAATAAGTCTTATAATTATTCGAGTTCATATTTAAAAGAATTTCTTGTGACGTTCCCAGAGTCATGAAATGTTAATATCAGACATGCTGATTGCTTTAAAAAAGAACAAATAGAGTAAACAAATATTATAATTGCAAAAGCAAACAACAACAATAATCATAATAATAATAATAATAATAACAACAGCAACGTCGTTCCGCGCTATAAGAAATGACGCCTTGTCAAATCAGTATCTCACTAACGAGTTTACGAAATCTGCTGTTTATCGCTATCACGGCCACCAGTCTTTTTCATCAACCAAAAATACTACGAGGAGACAACCATGAGGGGAAATGTCAATTATGCGCGAATGGAATATAGAATCAGACAAACATTTAGTTGTCCAATTAAAACCGAAATTTCTATTTCAATGCATCATGTTTTAAAAATCTAAGAATGTGATTCGATCATTTCGTCACTATTTTTTTTTATCTCCGAAAACAATTGTTAGATGTGAAGACTTGGTGCCGACATTATCGTGAACTAATTAGGGGTCTGAGAGAGTATGCGTGAGGGTTGAGGCATTATACATACTTGTATGTTACCACTCGTGCATATTACATCAGATTTGACCTGACTTAAATGATCAATTTTTTCCTTACCTACTTTGGTCTGGGCTTTTTTTTCAGACAATAGAGCACAAAAATAATATTACCTGGAGAGAGAGAGAGAGAGAGAGAGAGAGAGAGAGAGAGCACGATGGCTTAGTTCTCGACGAGTATCTCTTTATTTGCTGGGGAAAATAAGATAAATAGCAACTAAGAGAATAGCCTCGTTGATATAAAATAAAAAAAAAGAAAAAAAAAAAAGAATAAAGGATTAAAGATGGTAAGGTAGAAAAGTAGGTAGAATGTTGAGTAGGAAGACAGAGATATACATAAGCCCACACCTACATGCATACAAACAGACAGAGAGACTTAGGTAGATAGAAAGGAATAAATGTGAGTCCTGTTTTGTAGAGAGAAGAAATTAATAATTTTTGTCATTGAAAGACTGTAATTTTTCTCTACATTTTTTTTTTCCAATTGTATTTATATATTTTGCAGATCCAATAAGAAATGGTAAACTTTTTTGTCAACTGAAACATCTTCTATAAAGTAATATTTGTTCACGCGTGCGTAAAAGGAGGTTTTATTACTTACAAAATCTTGCCCAAATACTCCAACAACCAAATACTCCAACAACCAAATACTCCAACAACCACCTCCTCTTCATGTTACTTTACAAGCAGGTGGTAATACAAACAAATCTTTGATTGTAAGTATAGTTTACAATTATATACACTTTATTTTCCATTTTTGTTTTTACAAGCTGAAAACATGTAATGTGCCGACAATATGATTTTAAAATAGATATTTAAATAAAGGCAAAAGCTGATAATTTGGTCATATTAATGCCATATGTAAATATCAGATTCAGCGTACAATACAATACAACTATGCTGCATGTTGTGCTGCATATTGTATTTATACATGTATACAGCTGTATTTTGCTCACATATGGCATATAACATAGGTAACAAACATTCACATATGTGTTTCCTGAAATGACACAACCTGTCAACTGTAAGACCTTTTGTTGACCATATTCCAGTTGTTTGCCTTGTTGTTTATTATTTTGTCCACAACATTTCTTGTTGTGCAATTTTATATCATTAGCAATCTTTTTCACATTACTGATAGATATTTAAATAATCAAAAATAATTTCTCCACACAATATTTAGGCAAAAATATTAGAGCAAACAGATGCAAATCTTCATTGTAAGTAGTTAACAATGGTGGAAACAAAAGGAAATATTTTAAAAACTCTACAACAATATCCTCTATATTATGTAAAAGAAACAATATAAATGAACAATGCATACAAATATCACATATATTCAGTTTGACTTATGTGACGTAATTAACTATAGAACATATATTTTGTAGTTAAGTAACCTAGTGGATTTTTTTCTTTCATTTAAAGCTGAACAAATATGAAACATTGAAACATGTTGTTTTCAAATACCCACAGTATATGCTTTATACTTTCAAGGAACAAAATTACAAATAAAGTGACATAGATAGACTTTTTTGTTTTCATAAACATTCGATATATTCAATTTGTTAGAAGGATGATTCATTTCAAACTTTCATTCGGTCTAAACCTGAAATGTTAGTCAAATTTGCCTACTAATATATAAAAAAATGAATATAACAACATTGATTTTAGAATTTCCTCACTGACAGTTATGTTATAACATTTTGCTCTTTCAAACATTTGAACTAAAACGATATTATGTAAACAATGACAAAATAGAGACTAAATTGGAGATCAAAACGAAGCTGGGTTCCATCGCTTTTTGGTTCTGTATCATTTACGCATTTACCATCCTTCTCCGTGTAACCCGTCTGACATTGACAAGTGTAACCACCAGCAGTGTTGAAGCATTCACTGTTTTCTTTATTGTTGCAAGTGTTTCCGTTCTGGCATTCATTGACATCCTCTCTACATGAACTTCCGGTCCACTGCGGTTTGCAGAGACAGGATCCGTCGACGTGGTGGCAGGCTTGACTGCTGACCTGTACGTTTTCCACGGAACAGATACATTTCTCCGAGCACTCCTTTCCGTACGTGTTTCCAGAGCATGCTGAATATGAATAAAATAAATAAAACATAAATAAATGCATAAATATACAGTGAAACATGAAATATGATATTCTTAGAAGAGAAACAAACTGACAGACATTTTATAGATTTTTGGTGCCTGTAACCCATAATGAGTGTTGTAGATTTTTGGTGTCCATAACCTCTAACGAATGTTATATTTTGTCTAATTAGTGTTCGTAGTTTACAGCACACACTATATGCGATCCTTCTTTTGTGATCTAATGAAGTGGAATATTTTCCACACCGGATAAGCATTATTCACACTGGGACTGATCATTTCATTTTTGGAGGGGGGGGGGGGAGGGGCGGGAGGGGAAAGGTATTTAAGGAACTTGGATTTTCTTTGAAAAAGATTTTTAGATCCCTAGCTTGAAAAAATAATCTTACTCTGTTTGGAATATAAAAATGAATGTATTATATCCACTCTGTTGTAGCTTGCTAAAGACGAAAGAAAATAATGGTTCCAAAAAAATCTGAGCAGCCCCCCCCCCCCACTCGAGAATTAAATGGTTGGTCCCTAACTTTGATGTTCCAGAGCTGTAGACTATAGTAAGTATGAATCTCGGGCAAGGGATACTGATATTTGGGAAAACGTTTAGTCTACATTTTCTCTTGATCAGTCTAAATCACCGAATATTGTCCATGTTTCTTCATATCAGAATTAACCCGGAAAATTTTAGACACTGACCTCGGCACTCTCCAGTATGGTTACTCCTGAAATATCCCACCTTGCAAACGCATTGATAGTGCCCTGGGATGTTATCGCAGACAGTGTTGGCTCGATTACACAAGCTTAAACTCAGACTGCATTCGTCGATATCGACGTTACAGTTCTCTCCCTCCCAGCCTGTCCGACACAGACATCCGGCGACAGAATTACAATGTTGGATAGGTCCACATCGACATTCGTTTATACAGTCCACACCGTAGTGGTAGGCATCACATGCTGAGAACACAATTTTGGAATACATTTAATTGTTTAAATTAAAACATATATAAAGGTTGTATTCTGCTTTTGATCCATATACAGATCAGTTCTCAAAGAGAAGAAACATCAAAATAGCAACTAGACATCTTCCACTAAACGAGTGGTGGGAAAAGGACAAAAACGTCACAGTATTTGAAATGATGTTTGTTTTTTGTGTGGAAGTTTTGTATTATTATTAAAGAAAAGCAACGCGTAAAAACTAAAACGAAATCGTTCGATCTAGTTAATAGCTAAAGTAATTCAATAAAACAATAAAGTATGTTATGATTGAGGTGCTTCAAATAGCAACGATCATTATTTTCAACTTTAAAAATATATTACAGACACGCAAACAAAGGTGTTAAACGGTTTCTATGGAGGTTTTTATATTTTTATCCTGATTGTTGCATTTGAAACATATAAAGCCAGATATTCCGGTACAAAACGTCCAATTTTTTGGGCGAGAATAACAGAGAATATTCATAGGTCTCTGTGCATATTTTCCGTAACCACTTGGAAACCGAATACATGTGCTGTCAGAGGTGAGAGTTTCGTACGACCTTCAGTGGTAGAATATTTAAGAATGCATTTTATATTTGCCAACGGTAAGAATCATACCTTTGGAACTGATAACATTAGTACAAACGGCTCCACATTTTAAGCAGCATTGGCACACATACACGCGTTCACAAAATGAAGGTGATCATTCGATCATGTACATCTAAGCTAAGAATACAGATTTTAGACAGGCAATACATGTTTTGGTTTACTTATTTAGAAGTGACCCAGTTTGAGATATATTTGGAGGGAATGTCAAAACTGAAACAATCGGCAAAACAAAACATAAAAACTATGAAAGTAGGAAAAAGAAAAATTAAAAATTCAACAACATGTAATTGTATTGCGATGGCTTGGGGAAGAGTTAGAAACCTCGGACTGAAACCATTCGAAACACGTTCGCTGGCGCGCTTAGGACACGCTTGTATTCCTTATGCAGTAAGCCTTTAAGAAACGTTTATTGGAGCTCATGGGTAAGGCTTGGAAACCTCGGACTCAAACCCTTCGGGAAAAATATTGCTTGAAAGCTTTGTAAAGCCTTGGAACCTACGCCTTCAAAACTTTGGGAAACTGTTACGCACAGCAAAGCGTGCGTGGTCACTATATGTTTCTATGTTTCACATCTTCTACAAATATTGAAGCAACAATGGAAAAAAGTCATGAAAAAGGTCAATTAACAAAGTATCTAACATTCCAAGTCAGTAAAATTTACGTAATATTACCTAGGCAAGTGCGTCGATCATTCTGAGGTTTATGTCCAATGGCACACCGACATTCATAGCTCCCGTTATTATTAATACAACCATCAGGCTGATTACATGTGTTTAAACTGCTGCCATCTGCACATTCGTTGATATCTGCAGAAAGTAAATTTCTAATGGTGATCTTATGTACTATTATTTGTAAAATGCATAAAATACGTTCAAAAAGAGGCCCATGCAGGCTTTGGATCTCTTAGTTGCTGACATTGGCCAAATGCAAGGGCAGTTTGGCATGTATTATGGGTCAGTAGAATGCCTTGCTTGAAACTTCGAATTTATTTAAGAGTGTTATTGTTTTATCTGTTACACTTTTTAAGGTTTGCCTATCTTTAACAACAGCAGCCATTTTAAAATGTCTGCATAATTGGTATAAGTTTGAAAGGCTATGAAACCGGGATACTTTCGTTCACACTGGTTAAATTATGTGGAGTGACTTTTGAGAAAGAATTATTTAAATAAGTTTCTATTTTTAGTAACTGCGGCCATATTTGCCAGCGAATACACATTATTTGTAACAGTTTGAAAGGTCCGTAAGTCAGAAATCTGTATGCTAAATTTGCTTAAAGTCTCTTGGGCAGTTTTTAAGAAGCTACTTCAAAGATTTGCTTAGTTTAAACGGTAGCCATAGTTGATATCTGATTGACTTCTCTAAATCAAAACTAAAAGGCCTTAATGCCAGATTGCTCTTGCCCAAAGTTTGTTCAGAACATATTGAGAGGCATTCATTTAATGGATTTTAGACTTATTGACTTGGTGGCCATATTTGATGGCGGATCTGTATTATTTAGAACACCTTAAAACACTCGATTTTAGAATGCTTTCTGTCAAATTTGATCAAATTCTGTTGAGAGCTTTTTTAGAAGTCTTTTAAGGATTTTATTAAATTTAGTAACAACCATCATAGTTAAGGTCGTATCGCCTTTATGTGTAAATAATTGAAACGGCTAATTAGTGGGATCCTTTTGGAAAGTGTATCAATCGGTTTATATAAACGTTGTTGTTGTTTATATTTTGTTTTACTAACAACAGCCATGTTCGATGGCAAATTGGCATCTTTTGAGCAAACTTGAAAGACTGTTACGCACCAATGTGTCTTCTAAAATTTCATATCACTCGGTCAAGCCAGTTTGAGAAGAAGTTGACGATCGCACGACTAATAAAACACGAATAAGGCAAGTCATACCATAACATAAATTCAATTGGACGATGACCGGGGTAACTAACAACCGGATCTGAGATGTTCAAGTAAAATACCTGTTCATACTGACATAGGCAGTTGTAACTGGTTAGAATTAAATAGATAAGTAAAATAAACCACATAACTGAGCCGAATTACATGTATGTAGTTAATTTTTAAAAATAGGAAAAGAAAACTATAAAAAGAAAGAAAAAAAAACTAATTGATTTTTTTTAACCAGCACTTTTCATAATCACAATACGCATAAACTGCATTCATTTTCGGAATGTAATAGATCAAAGAGAGACCCAAATTATGATATTTTTATACCTGTACATGTCGTGTTGTCATCGAGGAGTTTGTAGCCACGGTTACACGTGCAATGGGTGGTGACATTACTCTCCGAGATGCAGATGTGATCACACTTGAGACCAGCCTCTGCACATATATCTTCAACTGGAATTTGGAACATTACGGGTGATAAATATGCATTATTTTTTATTATTTTTCCTTTTTATATTTACTGTCGAGCATGTGCTAAAGTCAATATCTTGGTCCTCTTTGGTGTTTTTATTAACACAGGTTCCATTGTACTTACTTATGATTAATTTACCATCATTGTTAGTTACTTCTTGTGGTAATCAAAGAATAAATATATATATATGTTTAAAGGCAGGACAAGATAAATATAATATTCCTCAAGTACCCAATTCTAATCGTTTTTCTCAAGAGCTGTAAGATAAGTTATTAACATCCACAATGGATATATGATCTATAGAGGAAAAGAAAACTATGCTCAAATATGTATTTTCTTCACTAGAAATCTTTCATTTCCTGTCCTAATATATTCACAATAATTGCTTCCTAATATACCATATAATAATGGACTTAAAAGTAGAGAGAAGTAACATTTTGATTCAGTGTAATTCGGGAATGGACGTATTTTTGAGGTACCCTGATTACATGCAAAGTGCTAATTAGTGAAAATTACTTAACCCGAATCATGTAAGGTTGTAGACTTAGAGAATGCCCAGGAATGCAAAACTTTATATGTCTAATGAGCAAAGTATATTTGCAGTATACTAAAATGCATCCCGTCATTGTTACCATAAAAGTGTCTACTAAAACATTTAAAAAGATCATTACGAATGAGCATTTTCAATACTTTGTTGGAGGAAAGTGAAACTAGCGCTTCTATTGGACTATTAGAACGACCCATGCAAGCTTACTAGGACGTTCGTAACCTGTAGTAAAATTTCTACTAACGTTACAGTCTCTCGCTGACGCCGCTGGCAAGGATGCGTGAAAGAAAACTATATTTAAATAAACAAGTGATAAGCATATGTTAAATGCGGCTGTGCTTTTAACTTAATGGCAAATAAATGTGAGACTATGGTCCAGTATCGTTCACACATCTTCATACATGCTGCCCTATCCTTTAAGCAAAACGTAATTTTTACATTGAGATCCACTTGCTGCTGTGTTTGTAAATATGGTATTTTTAATAATAATAATAATAATAATAATAATAATAATAATAATAATATTATTATTATTATTATTATTATTATTATTATTATTATTTCCAGAAAAATAGTTCCCTAATGTAGACACGTGTGTATCACTTAAAGAAACTGTGAATACAAATTCAGCTACGATACTTTGGAATGTTATTGACACTTTTACATCGATGAGAATTATTTTAACACACACACACACACACACACTCACACTCACACACACACACACACAAGCCTAATAACGCTTGTTTAAAGTATTCATGGACATCTCATACCTTTTCTGCAAGTCTTTCGATCTTGATCCAACACATAACCAGGGTAGCAAAGGCAGTTGAACCGCCCTGGTAGATTTTCACAAACTTGTTGACATCCAGAGATGCCTAGGGAACATTCGTCGATATCTGGAAAATTATAATTCGTACAGAATACTCTGCTATATTCTTTCAATAAAAGGAAAGACGTTACATCCGATCTTTTTAACGTTAATCATTCTGCATTTGGTAGGTTCTTGTGCACGGAGCACAATTCTATTAGATTCTGACAGTTATACCATGTTCGGGTTCATTATTTGCATTCTTCCCCTGTAGCGGTTGAATTTTTAACTTGTTTTGTTTTTCATTGTATTTTCTTTTCTTACCACGAATTGTCCTCTGTCAACAAGTTAAATTTATTTCCGGTGTTTGTGCTCCTATACCATGCATTATTTAACTTGCAGCTGGAACTTTAACAATTTACTTTCATTATTCACTTCACTTAAATAATTGACATCCAATTCTATTTCGAAGCATTCATTGCGATCGGTTTGAAACAGCTGATATTTTTCATTACCCACCTGTACATAAATATGGATTTTCAATGCTTTGTGTATATCCTGCCCTGCAGCTGCAAGAATAACTACCCAGCACGTTGTTACATCTCTGTTCGCAGGAGTTCATGTCTTGATATTCACATTCATTGATATCTAAGAAAAAAAGGAAAAAGAAGACAAGAACACACACACACACAAAAAAATCAATCGAAACAAAAACATGGACATGCTAGGTTAAATCAAAGAAACCACACAATGTAACCTGGTTCATGAACATAACTAGCATAATATCTTAGTTGTTCACTATATAATATAATTCCTCCCGGAAATTCTTGAATAATAATACTTTTTTGGATGGGACAAATCAAAAACGTCCCCCATATTATGACCTTTCCACTTTATTTGTCAGCTGATATATGTAGACTTTGCGTACTTCTTATTTTGGTTCTGGGTCTTTTTTGATTTGGTTATATTTTTTGAAAACAGTATTAAAACAGGTTTAACATTTCTACGCTGGGTATTTCCGTTGACCCATATTCAATCATTATATAAATGCATTGCACGGGATAACTGGCGTTTTGTAAGATACAAATGACATGAATGACATTTCATGTATATGTCGCCTACACTGTTTTAGATTTAGTACTCTCTCACCCCCCCCCTCTCTCTCTCTCTGTTTTTATTAGGTCAATAGATAGATACACAGACTATTCCATAGGGCACCTAAGTTTGTATCAATGTGTGGTTAAATTATGTTGGCATCAAGAAAACATGTATACAGCATATGAGCAATCTATGCCATTTATTGAATGCCCCGTATATACACTAAAGATCAAATGTACTACTGAGTTACTAACAGTACCAATAATGTTCCTCTCTCTCCCTACAGATAGATAGAAAGATACATATTTCGCAAGAAAAGGGTAGTGGAGATTGTATTCATGCATATTGGGAAGCTATGTCATGCAGTAGCATCTTGGTCCAATAATAGTGTATTCATCTCAGTGAGACTTACAATTTGTAACGTTATGTGCACTACCCTGCAAAACTGAACCACAGCCTTTTCCTTTAGTTCGCTTTCTACTCTTATATATTTGTCTACGTATGAAAAGACTAATGTATGCATACTGCTTGTATATATATATATATATATATATATATATATATATATATATATATATATATACATACATAATTATAATTGTTCTCTTTTTGGTATGTGAGTTCTTTTAATGTTTATCTGCATTTAATCATCAAATGGTTTTGCTGCTTTTGAAATTGTTTGTTTTTACATAGATATTGATATTACTTGTTATAGTACTACTAGGAGTAAGGAATAGACTTTATTCATTAAGCTAAATTGATGAAATTATTTTCCCTTGTAAGTTATTGATCTGTTTGTTACGATGCCGAGGTTTACTACCTGAATATTTCTGACGACTTGATAGGGTATGGATGGACAGATGGATGGATGAACGAGTTTGAAGAATACAGTTATCTTTTCTTTTCAAGTGCTCACCGAGGCTCATATATATCTATATTTATTTACTTACTGGGAAAGACAGCACAATACTCAGAGCAGCAAGTGGAATAGACATCACAAAGCTCAGTGCATCAAGCCAGAGAAACGTGCCAAACGCTTTCGAGATGTACGGATCATTTTTCATGGAGGACAACACAAACAAAGAACAATTATAAATAGATAAACATACACAAAATCTATATTTACATACAGTTTTGTTACGGTGAAAACGTAATCGAAGAATGTAATAGTTATATACCTGGAAATACATGTATAAAAATGTATACTTAGATCTATTTACATCGTGGAAAATCAGATATTTAAATCTGGCCAGAAGACTTCTCCGTTATTACTTGCCCGCTGGTAACCCAATTTGTATCTGCTTGAAACAAAGGAAACATATCACGTTACGACAGTCAGGTCACAATATGGCTACCCAAAACATTCTCCCGGATAGCATCTATTGTACAGTTATAATCCACGGAGTAAATATAATCTGTTTCCATAATTAAGGATTAAATGAAGGGAACAGAAACACATTTGAACATTTTCATAGGCTTCTAATCTTCTTGATCTAAGCCGTCTGGCCTGACAGTTCTGAAGCGGCGGATCCAATACGTTTCCTTTGCTCTTCTGCTTTCGAGGTTCCGTTTTAGCTTCTGGGCTATGCTAGTCATGACATTGAAATGGTGGCCAGTCGAAGAAAGGTGTTCTGTAACAGGGCTTCTGGCAAATTGTTTGGTTTGCCAATCGGATATATGTAGATTCATCCTGCAGTTTGGTTTTTCGGTATACCCCACATACTGGATTAAGCAAACTTTGCATTTCGGTGTCCCCCACATAATGAATTAAACAAACCTTGCACGTTTTTAAATATATCATATTTTATGTTTTACATGTGATGGAGCTACTGTTAATACTGAGTTTTTCCAATGTTACTGTGCTGAAAAACTCGCTAGTTTTGTTCATGTGATCGCATGTTTTGCATCTTTTATACGCAGGCAGTTCGGAGAAGCCATTTGTAGTATGGCTTGTGAGGGGTTTTAATTTTGCTTCGACGAGGATGGCACTCAGCTTTTATTTAATCTCCGGTACGCTATAACTGCTGTTTTTGTGGGGAGTTTGGACACGGAGGGGGACTTATATTTGAATTGCTGATGACTAAATGGTAGGCCAGTTTTGTTAAATGATTATACCTCCTGGAGGGCAATTTGGATAGAAAATTTGGATAAATTATATATTGTCAATACTCTCCTATGTTTTTAACTGTACAGGGTCATCCCGATTTTCCACTTGTGCCTTTCTTTTATTTCATCAGCAATGTTTATGTCATTGTTCCACTTGACTAGATGCTGAAACAATTCTTTAGGTTCTTTTTATACTGTCTCATCGTCAGAGCAGATTCTTCTCACCCTTAATGCCTAGCTAAAGGGAATCTTTTGAATCCAATGTTTTGGGCGGCAGCTGGATGGGAGCAAGTATCGATCTTTGTCTGTTGGTTTGGAGTAAACATACATACATGTGGAGTTTACGTGCAATTTGTTTTGTTGTTTTGTCTTCATCGGAGATTTCGGCCGTGAACTTGACTGAATGGAATTTATTTGCTTTGTTTATAAAATTGTCAAATGTATTGAAGTGGCTTGTAAGGCACCGGTGCTAAAACCGATGAATGAATTCGAAGTTATGTAGTTCTAGAATTAGTTTCAATAGTTGTATAATACAGCAATTAACTGTTTGATGGTTCTTCTTGGTCTTGCTTATTATGCTTCCTATCATGATTTTATTCACTCATAGTATCGGATATTGATGTATAGGGAAATTACAACTCTTGAAACAAGGGGATTATTGGGTAGAAATATATTTAAGATAGGAGCGGAGATTTAAGACGTGGCTTCTCATGTGAAAGTTGAGGTATTCAGAAATCTTTTCCGTTGGGTGACTATCACACACAATTATTGATCTCCCAGTAATCCGTGGTTTATGTATTTCTCTTAGGAGGTAAATTATGCCTGCTGTAAGGTAAGGCATTCCGTTGTGTTTGTCATCTTTTTGTTTCTTTACCAAAAGTAGTATTCAAATGCAGTTTACATCACCACCTTTCTTCTCTTAAACTTTCAAATATTAATTAAAAAAATGGAACTTTCAAGAAAACTTTCTCAATCTTGTATCACAGTGTGTATATGCATTCGTGTACGAACATGTCATATTGTTATCCTCAGAGTATGAAATGTTCTTTATTTGAGGAAATTAAACTTTTTAAAAATAGTACATCCGATATAAAATTCATATGGTCTGTCGCAACAATCATCATAGATAGCACTGGTGATATGCTTCCATTAATTAGTTTTCTTTTTGTTCTAATCATGAACAGTTCCGAGAGCATTTGATCACGCCGCATTGGGATTGCTAGACACGACATCGTGATATATTTTCAATTACTTTGGTATACAATTTATCTTTTGTAATTACATTTACCGCCCCCCATGTATAATTTGAGTTCATTATTGTTCGCTCTCTCTCTCTCTCTCTCTCTCTCTCTCTCTCTCTCTCTCTCTCTCTCTCTCTCTCTCTCTCTCTCTCTCTCTCTCTCTGTTATGTCATTGTTTGTCTTTGCTAAATGGACCTGTAGGTTCAGAAAGCGTCCAGATTGGTCGCAAGCTAGTTTTGCAATTTTGTTGTTTTCGAGTTTGTCCCAAATACAGTTTACTTCTGATAAATTTAATCTCCATACGATAAACTAAATCAAATCCAAGCACAAAGTGTTCTACAACCTTTAAGAAATGAAGAAGTGAACTAGAAATCGTTTTAGACTAAATTAGCACATGAATTGTTTCATTACTAAAAGAAATGGTGGCAAATCTCCACTCATTCAAAACCAAAACACACACGAACAAATAGAAAAATAAAAAACAAGGAAAATAATAAATCAGTGATCAAATTGCAAGAAAAAGACCCTTCTTCAAACACTTACCTTCGCAATGACCGCTTGCGTTTTTTCAAAACCCGTTTGGCACTCGCACACATAGCTACCCATAGAGTTTCGACATTCAGAGTTACTGCCCGTGCAAATATCAGTATATGATGTACACTCATCAATATCTTGTTTGCAGTTCGATCCTGTCCATCCAGCACTGCATACACATCCGGTTACATGATCACACATAATACCACCAATGTCGCATTCACAAGTCTTGGAACAGTTGGTACCATACATAATTCCCGTACAGGCTGTATGCGGAGAAACAAATAAAGTTTGAAAATATGTTTTAAAATACTCTTTTTTACCGTTTGTATCACATATAATGGGTATTATCTTCGGTGTTTGAATTATAGATTACAGAATGATAATTTATGCATAATAGTTGTTGCTTTGTTTCCTACTCAAGGCGCTATGTTAATGTCTAGGAATAGTATGATACTATTTGAACCCTACTTCACCTCTGTGCTGAAATTACATAGGTTAGAATCTCTATGCGTTAAACTGTCAATTTAGGTTCCATTACAATAGTATATATAAACCAAATATAGATATATTTGTTCTCATATTTTCGCAATAACCTGAGCAGGATAATTTGTCATCATTAATACTGTAACCATCATTGCAGGAACAGAGAAAGCTTCCATCAGTGTTTTGACACAATTGCTGACACTGGTTCTCGTCACATTCATTTATGTCTGAAATCACAAATAGTCCATGTTGACTTAATGTAATGAACACACATATCTGCGTTTGTTGCCACTTAACAAATACTCTCTGTATTCAGTTCGAAAGAGAAGTAGCGTGTCTCTATTAAAGTTATATAGTTCACAATTATTTCAACATTTGCAGAAGAAAATACAAGATAATACCTAAATGCGAAATAAACATCATAGTAAATCTGGTTCACATATATATATATATATATATATATATATATATATATGATTATATATATGTATATATATATATAGAGAGATAGAGAGGCAGACAGACAGACAGACATACACAGAGACAAATGGTTTGTGTGTCTCTGATTCAGAAAGTGTTTTGCTTCTTTAAACAAAATTATCATGTCTCATGCATCCTTTTAGAGTACAAAATATAATCTAAATTTTTATTTGAATCATTACCTGTTGTCTTTATATTTGATATATGTAAATTTCTTTCTTTCAATTTAGAACACCTCTTTTTAGTGGATACAGTATGTGGACAGAAATAATTTGGTAGTTACATGCATGTAAAGTCGTATATATGTTACATCAGAGTTTTCCTATTGGAAGTATCATTTATTGCACACAGCTCACCCTGACATGTTTTTGCATCAGGACCCAACTTTTTTCCCTTGCCACAGAATCAACCTGGATTTCCAGTGGAGTTAGCAGTGCAACCAGTAGCGCGAGAACAATCAAGCTGCCTGCATTCTGCATTTATGGTACCTATACATGTAGAATGATTCATTTCACTTTGTAATGAAAACGGGTTTGTATTAACTCTAGCAACTAGAATATTAAGCATCGAAGATTAATTGAAGAGAAAGTAATGTTTTGTCAAAGTTACTCTGCTGCAATTCGTTGTCTCGTTTTATAATATGAGACTCAACATATCATTGGAGAGACGCTTTAATGTGTTATATATCACAGAAATATTAGCAAGCCTTGAAATTGTTGCTTCTGATCTGTTCTAATCAGCTTTATCGAGCATACCATTTGATGAGATAATAAAGGACTAAGGACTGGGACGTACTTCCATTGACCTAACACATTTTTTTGATATGTAGTTTTCAATAAAATATCATAGATCAATAAACTGTCCCATTTAGAATAATTTTCACTGATGTTATTCATTCGGCTGATGTAAAAACTAGGTCCTTATGCTCACAGCTATTACAAATTTATACAGTACTCGTTTTGGGTTACAAGTCCACACACATGCTGATATAATAGACCATGAATTTACGACAGCACCTCCAATTAAAATTGTAACATCAGAGTGCAGATATATGTAAGTGTTCTATCCTTTGTAAAATGCTCTCTAAGGCATAGGAAGATAAAAATTGGACATTTACAATCTGGTTTTATTTATCCCTGGAAACTCTACTTTTGTTAAAATGTTAAATTGTCTCTCTCTCTCTCTCTTTATATATATATATATATATATATATATATATATATATATATATATATATATATATATATATATATCTTCTCTGCAATTTTTTGTGCCACTTTTTAATTCGTATCCTGGAAAGCATGAACAGTTATAAGCTCCAAAAGTATTCTCCAGCAAACATGGGAGCAGGTGTGCGTTTCTTCTTCACATTCATTTGTATCTATAAGACAGGATATAAATGGAAAGCTGAATACGTAAGTTGACTCATATATAATTTTGATATCTTCATTCCTAGAAATATTTTACAATTCTTGCAGCAACTCATAACAAAGAATGTTTTATATGATTTCAAGCACTACTTAATTGTGTCAGTTGTTACGCCAAGCTACTGAAATTGTTTCAACAGCAACTTTTGTCAAAAATGAAACAATTGTCTATGTTGAAATATACACCTAATTAAATAATTACACAGAAAAACATACTTTTTTTCTTATAAAAGAAGTTTTGAGTAGCATTATTCATCCTATTTAATCACATGCTGGAAAGGGTTAAAAGTTAAAAACAAAATGAGACCAAATCTTCTCAACATTTACCACTGCATGATTTGGCATCGGAATCCAGTTTGAATCCTGCTTGACATGAACAATGAAAACTGCCGTCTGTATTAACACAGATTTGCATGCAACCATCTGTCCCAGCACCGCATTCATCTATATCTGCATCAAAAGGCAAATGTTCTAAGTTATACAATGCAATAAAAATTCACTTACTCACTTAAAACATTTAAATTTTTTTTTTAATGCTGGCAAGTACCAAATAATTATTTATTCTTATAACGGACGTTACTGTATGTAAGCATTTTATTTTGTAAGCTACATAACACGTCCATTAAATGAAATTTCTATTGATTTTATAATGTAGTTCAAATCAACCACGTTAGGTATTGAAATCGACTGTTCCCCGAAATTCCATATGGTTTACATCTTGATTTTTCTTCTTGTCTTTGATCTACCATATAGAAAGAATCAAAATATTAAAGCCATCATACTTTTTAGCCCATAGTTGGTATGAAGTTACTTTATTACTGAGTCTACAAAAAGATATTAGGAAAAATATTAATTTTGAAATAGTATGGGTCTTTGAACAAAACATTAAAATGATAAGCGTGTCGTAGTGCTCTCATAAAAATAAAGTAAATACTTTTTGATAAAATCACAAGGACATATTTGGGATGTGAAAAAATTATTTTACTTAGCATTACAAAAATGATAGATATACCACTTTTTCTGGCATCAACTGTTGTCTTTTGAAATATAAATGTTTTATATTCTGCGAAAAATTTTACAATATGATGTTCAAAACATAACTGTGGTCAGAACGAAAGAAGCAAAATTTTGTTTCTAAATATGTGTCTGATAAAAGTTTATGATTTGAAATAGAATCAGTCCTCTGAGCCCATTTACCTCTACACTTGCTTCCATCTGATTCATATCCTCTGGGGCAGCAGGAGCAAGTTATATCCCCTTCCGTAGGTTTCATGATCCTGCGCACTCAGGTCTCTGAACAGTTTCTTCCTAGGGAACATGGTGACGTGGAACACGCATCGTAGTCGTTCTCACAGTTGATACCTAAACAATATGGATATACTTGAATGTCAGGTAAGCATTTTGATGCATTTTTACCGATATGTACAACTGCAAAATATACGTAATATGGAACTACAAAGTTTCCTCGAATTTCTATAATACTAGCATCTGACAAAACATTTAAAACTACAATTTATACATCAACTGATATTGCACTAGGGAATCAAGAAAACCTCTGCTATATATTACAACAAAGATCCTAAAGCGCGTTTTTTAGACACATAACTAAAGTTGTACAAGCCACGCTCAACTTGGAGAAGGATTTCCCGTATTTGATTTCACTGAGGTTTAAATAAACATATGTTCTCACTAAATTCATTTTGACGAGCGCCCTTAATATTTCTAATACTATTGGACTCATGTTACACAAGAGGTAGTAAACAGATGAAAAAAGAACTAACTCATACTTTTAAAGCTTGCTAGTTTGTACTGTCTTAGTTAACATATATGGTAACCTATTTTCCATTGGTTTACTTTCAATATCACATATTCAGGTGAACGTTATCATCGAAAAGAGTCACATGAGGGTTTATTAAACATTGTATTTTTTATACTGGTAGAATTTCTGGTACCTTCCCAATATGGTTGACACTGGCATGTAGCATACTTGTATTGGTCCGTTGACTTTGGGTCGTTTCTAATCGTTATATAGTCACAACTACCGCGATCACTGCATCCGGTGCAAACAATGATCAAGACATCCTATGGGGAAGACTGGAATCCTTTGTCATCTTCCACCGTGATCCTTGGTAATATAAACAATCATATTGTTCACGTGGAAGAGTTTTAACTAACAAAACCACCAATTTACCAGCGGGAATAGATTAATCATCTTTTACACTCTTAATAAGATGGTATCATTTTTACACAAAAAAGATCCCTATAAAACAAAACAAAACAAAACAAAAAGAAAAAGCAACTATGCAAGACATGTGTTTTTCATGGATCCTTTTTTATTCAAATATGTGGAATAACACTTAAAACTCCATGACTACGATAATCAAACCATGTACTAGTCAAACACGTTAATGAACGAGTTACATGTAATTGACACGAATCTAATTATCAAATAAAATTACATTGTGAGAAAAATCTGCAAGTATCATTAAAAGTACCATATAAGAAAAAAAAAAAAACAGTTAAATGCTACACGAAAAGATTTCAACAAATTACTACAGAAAAAAAGAAGTAATCTAACAATAAAATTAAACGATTTTAATATGGTATAACATTCCATGTTTTATTCCAATTGGCCTTACATATTATATGAATAATATTTCTATAAGAAATTTTAATCTTTTGGATTTGGAATTTATTGGACAGGTTTGTCTAACCTTATATTCACCGGTTTGTCCTCCCGGAGTGTAAAAATAATCTCTGCAGTAACTCCAGAGACTTTTAAAGTGGCGTTTGCTGTATTTTCTAGCATCTTATACTCTACTATCCCGTCATCATCAGCTTGTAATAAGAGTCTGTATTCAACACCTAACTCTACAAGGATGGTAGTATTTCCACGTAGAGTTGGAATCCTGTTGTCTGCAAATACGTAAGAAGAAACGTTATGATTCTTTGTTCTCTAAGTTATTAGTTTCTTCATGTCAAGCAATGATGCAGACACATGTTAAGACATTTTTGCTATGCTTGTAAAGATATTATAGTTGTAAAATATTTATGTCAAAGCAGAAGATCACAATGAAACATAATGTATCTTTATTTATAGTTAATGCAAAAGAAAATGTATACTAATTCTCTATCATAAAATATATTTGTAACTTTGTCGCAGTGGTGTAATCAAATCCATGTAGGTTCCTCCTGAAAAATCCTAGATCGATTTGTCTCATAGAATATGAATTTGTTAAGCAAAATACTACAAGATAAGCAAAAACAATTAATATTTCACTTGTAATTTCTTGTTTGGGTATTTACCTCTAAGTTACTATTGGTATCGGCTGGTGCAAGGAGATATAGTTGCCTTTTACATATCACATACATCTATATTTTAACAATATCCTCTTTTAATCTTGAGCTTGCTTGCTATTCATATTTATCTACCCACCCGTTTCATTCATGATTATCTCCAGAGTCTTCTGGATATCGCCTGTTACTTTGGCAACATTTGCATTCCGAGTATTTAGTAGGTCATATACACATTCCGGGTTATCTTGTTTTCCTAACAGTTCAGCACACGTCTTTTGAGCATTCGCTCCTTCTACTGAGTCTGTTTCATCCATGAATGTAGGTTGTCCAATTAAAACCAAAATTTCTATTTCAATGTATCATGTTTTAAAAATCTAAGATCTTTCCGTCACTATATATAGTTATCTCCGAAAACAATTGTTAGATGTGAAGACTTGGTACCGACATTATCGTGAAATAAAGAGGGGTCTGATAGAGTATGCGTGAGGGTTGAGGCATTGAGGGTTGAGGTATTGAGGGTTGAGGCATTATACATACTTGTCTGTTACCACTGTTGCCTATTACATAAGATTTGACCTGACTTAAATGATCAATATTTTCATTACCTACTTTGGTCATGGTTTTCTTTTCAGACAATAGAGCACAAATATAATATTACCTGGAGAGAGAGAGAGAGAGAGAGAGAGAGAGAGAGAGAGAGAGAGAGAGAGAGAGAGAGAGAGAGAGAGAGAGAGAGAGCACGACGACTTAGTTCTCGACGAGTATCTCCTTATTTGCTGGGAAAATAAGATAAATAGCAACTAAGAGAACAGCCTCGTAGATATAAAATTTAAAAAAAAAGAAAAAAGGATTAAAGATAGTAAGGTGGAAAAGTAGGTAGAAAGTTGGGTAGGAAGACAGAGATATACATACGTCCACACATACATACATACATACAGACAGACAGAGAGAGTTAGGTAGGTAGAAAGGAATCAATCTTATTTGTAGAGAGTTGAAATTCATAATTTTTGTCATTGAAAGACTGTAATTCTCTACATTTATTTTTCCAATTGTATTTATATATTTTTCAGATCCAATCAGAAATGGTGAACTTATTTGTCAAATCAGATATCTTCTATAAAGTACTATTTGTTCACGCCTGCGTCAAAAGAGGTTTTATTGTTTACAAAATCTTGTATAAATACCCCAACAACCACCTCCTCTTCATGTTACTTCACAAGCAGGTGGTAAAACAAAAAATCTTTGATTGTAAGGATAGTTTACAATTATATACACTTTATTTTCCTTTTTTGTTTTTACAAGCTGAAAACATGTAATGTGCCGACAATATGATTTGAAAATAGATATTTAAACAAAGGCAAAAGCTAATAATTTGGTCATATTTATGTCAAATGTAAATATCAGATTCAGCGTACAATACAATGCAACTATGCTGCATGTTGTGCTGCATATTGTATTTATACATGTATACAGCTGTATTTTGTTCACATATGGCATATAACATAGGTAACAAACATTCACATATGTGTTTCCTGAAATGACACAACCTGTCAACTGTAAGACCTTTTGTTGACCATATTCCAGTTGTTTGCCTTGTAGTGTATTATTTTGTCCACAGCGTTTCTCGTTGTGCAATTTTACATCATTAGCAATCTTTTTCACATTACTGATAGACATTTAAATGATCAGAAATAATTTCTCTACACAATTTTAGGCAAAAATATTAGAACAAACAAATGTATATCTTCTTTTTAAGTAGTTAACAACGGTGGAAACAAAAGGAAATATTTTTAAAACTCTACAACAATATCCTCTATATTATGTAAAAGAAACAATTTAAATTTCAATGCATACAAATATCACATATATTCAGTTTGACTTATGTGACGTAATTAACTATAGAACATTCATTTTGTAGTTAAGTAAGTTAGTGGATTTTTTCTTTCATTTAAAGCTGAACAAATATAAAACATTGAAACATGTTGTTTTCAAATACCCACAGTATATGCTTCTACTTTCAAGGAACAAAGTTTCCACAACATAACACTGTAATAAAATGGTAAAAATAACAAATATAGTGACATCGATGGCTTTTTATATTCATAAACATTCCATTTATTCAATTTGTGACACGAATAATCCATTCCAAACTTTCATCGGGTCTAAAACTAAACGTAAGTCAATTTGCCTACTAATATATAAAACAATAAAAAATGTTATGTTTCATGGTATGTTGCATGTTGTATTTATACATGTATAAAGCTGTATATTTCCACATTCTTTCAAATAACATAAGTAACAAACATTCACACACGTGTTTCCTGAAATGACACAATCTGTCAACAATAATGCCTATTTCTTGACCATAATCCTGTTGTTTGCTTTGTAATCTACTATTTTGTCGACAATATTTCTCATCGTGCGATTTTACATCATTAGTAAAAATCTTTATCTCATTACTCGTTGATTTTAAAATGATGAACTATATTTCTCCACACAATTTTAAACAAAAATATTAGAGTAAACAGAAGCATATATTCTTTTTAAGTAGGAACCAACGGAGGAGACAATAAGAAATATTTTTAAAACTCTACAACAATATCCTTTATAGCATGCAAAAGAAACAATATAAATGTACAATGCATACAAATAAAACATATATATTTTCAGACCTCTGTTAGTACTAACATCACAATTTATATTTACATTGTTTTGTGAAACAAAGCGATCATTCTGCAAAGAAACGTTCAGTTTGACTTATGTGACGTAATTAACTGTTACAAATCCATTTCGTAGTTAAGCAAGGAAGTTGATTTTTTCCTTTCATTTAAAGCTGAACATATGTAAAAAATTGAAACACGTTGTTTTCCAATAGCCACTGTATATACTTTCTACTTTCAAGGAACAAAGTTTCCACAAGCTAACACTGTAATAAAATCGTAAAAATTACAAATATAGCGGCATAGATGGATTTTTTTTTTCATAAACAATCGATATATTCAATTTGTTAGAAGGATGATTCATTTCAAACTTTCATTCGGTCTAAACCTGAAATGTTAGTCAAATTTGCCTACTAATATATAAAATAATGAATAAAACAACATTGGTTTTAGAATTTCCTCACTGACAGTTATGTTATAACATTTTGCTCTTTCAAACATTTGAACTAAAACGATATTATGTAAATAATGACAAAATAGAGACTAAATTGTAGATCAAAACGAAGCTGGGTTCCATCGCTTTTTGGTTCTGTATCATTTACGCATTTACCATCCTTCTCCGTGTAACCAGTCTGACATTGACAAGTGTAACCACCAGCAGTGTTGAAGCATTCACTGTTTTCTTTATTGTTGCAAGTGTTTCCGTTCTGGCATTCATTGACATCCTCTCTACATGAACTTCCGGTCCACTGCGGTTTGCAGAGACAGGATCCGTCGACGTGGTGGCAGACTTGACTGCTGACCTGTACGTTTTCCACGATACAGATACATTTCTCCGAGCACTCCTTCCCGTACGTGTTTCCAGAGCATGCTGAATATGAATAAAATAAATAAAACATAAATAAATGCATAAATAAACAGTGAAACATGAAATATGATATTCTTAGAAGAGAAACAAACTGACAGACATTTTGTAGATTTTTGGTGCCTGTAACCCATAATGAGTGTTGTAGATTTTTGGTGTCCATAACCTCTAACGAATGTTATATTTTGTCCAATTAGTGTTCGTAGTTTACAGCACACGCTATATGCGATCCTTCTTTTGTGATCTAATGAAGTGGAATATTTTCCACACCGGATAAGCATTATTCACACTGGGACTGATCATTTCATTTTTGGAGGGGGGGGGGTGGTGGAGGGGAAAGGTATTAAAGGAACTTGGATTTTCTTTGAAAAAGATTTTCAGATTCCTAGCTTGACAAAATAATCTTACTCTGTTTGGATTATAAAAATGAATGTATTATATCCACTCTGTTGTAGCTGGATAAAGACGAAAGAAAATAATTCTACATTTTCTCTTGGTCAGTCTAAATCACCGAATATTGTCCATGTTTCTTCATATCAGAATTAACCCGGAAAATTTTAGACACTAACCTCGGCACTCTCCAGTATGGTTACTCCTGAAATATCCCACCTTGCAAACGCATTGATAGTGCCCTGGGATGTTATCGCAGATAGTGTTGGCTCGATTACACAAGCTTAAACTCCGACTGCATTCGTCGATATCGACGTTACAGTTCTCTCCCTCCCAGCCTGTCCGACACAGACATCCGGCGACAGAATTACAATGTTGGATAGGTCCACATCGACATTCGTTTATACAGTCCACACCGTAGTGGTAGGCATCACATGCTGAGAACAAAATTTTGAAATACATTTAATTGTTTAAATTAAAACATATATAAAGGTTGCATTCTGCTTTTGATCCATATACGGATCAGTTCTCAAAGAGAAGAAACATCAAAATAGCAACTAGACATCTTCCACTAAACGAGTGGTGGGAAAAGGACAAAAACGTCACAGTATTTGAAATGATGTTTGTTTGTTTTTGGAAGTTTTGTATTATTACTAAAGAAAAGCAACGCTTAAAAACTAAAACGAAATCGTTCGATCTAGTTAATAGCTAAAGTAATTCAATAAAACAATAATGTATGTTATGATTGAGGTGCTTCAAATAGCAACGATCATTATTTTCAACTTTAAAAATATATTACAGACACACAAAAAAGGTGTTAAACGGTTTCTATGGAGGTTTTTATATTTTTATCCTGATTGTTGCATTTGAAACATATAAAGCCAGATATTCAGGTACAAAACGTCCAATCATCGAAACACTGTTTATTTTTTGGGCGAGAATAACAGAGAATATTCATAGGTCTCTGCGCATATTTTCCGTAACCACTTGGAAACCGAATACATGTGCTGTCAGAAGTGAGACTTTCGTACGACCTTCAGTGGTAGAATATTTAAGAATGCATTTTATATTTGTCAACGGTAAGAATCATACCTTTGGAACTGATAACATTAGTACAAACGGCTCCACATTGTAAGCAGCATTGGCACACATACACGCGTTCCCAAAATGAAGATGATCATTCGATCATGTACATCTAAGCTAAGAATACAGATTTTAGACAGGCAATACGTGTTTTGGTTTACTTATTTAGAAGTAACCCAGTTTGAGATATATTTGGAGGGAATGTCAAAACTGAAACAATCGGCAAAACAAAACATAAAAACGATGAAAGTAATAGAAAGAAAAATTAAAAATTCAACAACATGTAATTGTATTGCGATGGCTTGGGGAAGAGTTAGAAACCTCGGACTGAAACCATTCGAAACACGTTCGCTGGCGCGCTTAGGACTCGCTTGTATTCCTTATGCTGTAAGCCTTTAAGAAACGTTTATTGGAGCTCATGGGTAAGGCTTGGAAACCGCGGACTCAAACCCTTCGGGAAAAGTATTGCTTGAGAACTTTGTAAAGCCTTGGAATCTACGCCTTCAAAACTTTGGGAAATTGTTACGCACAAGCAAAGCGTGCGTGGTCACTATATGTTTCTATGTTTCACATCTTCTACAAATATTGAAGCAACAATGGAAAAAGTCAGGAAAAAGGTCAATTAACAAAGTATCTAGCATTCCAAGTCAGTAAAATTTACGTAATATTACCTAGGCAAGTGCGTCGATCATTCTGAAGTTTATGTCCAATGGCACACCGACATTCATAGCTCCCGTTATTATTAATACAACCATCATGGTTATTACATGTATTTAAACTGCTGTCATATGCACATTCGTTGATATCTGCAGAAAGTAAATTTCTAATGGTGATTTTATGTACTATTATTTGTAAAATGAATAAAATACGTTCAAAAAGAGGCCCATGCAGGCTTTGGATCTCTTAGTTGCTGACATTGGCCAAATGCAAGCGCAGTTTGGCATGTATTATGGGTCAGTAGAATGCCTTGCTTGAAACTTCGAATTTATTTAAGAGTGTTATTGTTTTATCTGTTACACTTTTTAAGGTTTGCCTATCTTTAACAACAGCAGCCATTTTCAAATGTCTGCATAATTGGTATAAGTTTGAAAGGCTATGAAACCGGGATACTTTCGTTCACACTGGTTAAATTATGTAGAGTGACTTTTGAGAAAGAATTATTTAAATAAGTTTCTATTTTTAGTAACTGCGGCCATATTTGCCAGCGAATACACATTATTTGTAACAGTTTGAAAGGTCCGTAAGTCAGAAATCTGTATGCTAAATTTGCTTAAAGTCTCTTGGGCAGTTTTTAAGAAGTTACTTCAAAGATTTGCTTAGTTTAACGGTAGCCATAGTTGATATCTGTTTGACTTCTCTAAATCAAAACTAAAAGGCCTTAATGCCAGGTTTCTCTTGTCCAAAGTTTGTTCAGAACATATTGAGAGTCATTCATTTAATGGAGTTTATACTTCTTGACTTAGTGGCCATATTTGATGGCGGATCTGTATTATTTATAACATCTTAAAACACTCGATGATAGAATGCTTTCTGTCAAATTTGATCAAATTCTGTTGAGAGCTTTTTTAGAAGTCTTTTAAGGGTTTTGCTAAAGTTAGTAACAACCATCATAGTTAAGGTCGTATCGCCTTTATGTGTAAAAAATTGAAACGGCTAATTAGTGGGATCCTTTTGGAAAGTGTATCAATCGGTTTATATAAACGTTGTTGTTGTTTATATTTTGTTTTACTAACAACAGCCATGTTCGATGGCAAATTTGCATCATTTGAGCAAACTTGAAAGATTGTTACGCACCAATGTGTCTTCTAAAATTTCATATCACTCGGTCAAACCAGTTTGAGAAGAAGTTGACGACCGCACGACTAATAAAACACGAATAAGGCAAGTCATACCATAACATAAAATTCAATTGGACGATGACCGGGGTAACAAACAACGGGATCTGAGATGTTCAAGTAACATACCTGTTCGTACTGACATAGGCAGTTGTAATTGGTTAGAATTAAATAGATAAATAAAATAAACTACATAACCGAGCCGAATTACATGTATGTAGTTAATTTTTAAAAATAGGAAAAGAAAACTATAAAAAGAAAAAGAAAAAAAACTAATTGATTTTTTTAAAACAGCACTTTTTATAATCACAATACGCATAAACTGCATTCATTTTCGGAATGTAATAGATCAAAGAGAGACCCAAATTATGATATTTTTATACCTGTACATGTCGTGTTGTCATCGAGGAGTTTGTAGCCACGGTTACACGTGCAATGGGTGGTGACATTACTCTCCGAGATGCAAATGTGATCACACTTGACACCAGCCTCTGCACATATATCTTCAACTAGAATTTGGAACATTACGGGTGATAAATATGCATTTTTTTATATTATTTTTCCTTTTTATATTTACTGTCGAGCATGTGCTAAAGTCAATATCTTGGTCCTCTTTGGTGTTTTTATTAAGACAGGTTCCATTGTACTAACTTATGATTAATTTACCATCATTGTTAGTTACTTCTTGTGGTAATCAAAGAATACATATATATATGTTTAAAGGTAGGACAAGATAACATCCACAACGGATATATGATCTATAGAGGAAAGGAAAACTATGCTCAAATATGTATTTTCTTCACTATAAATCTTTCATTTCCTGTCCTAATATATTCACAATAATTGCTTCCTAATATACAATATAATAATGGACTTAAGAGTAGAGAGAAGTAACATTTTGATTCAGTGTAATTCGAGAATTGACGTATTTTTGAGGTACCCTGATTACATGCAAAGTGCTAATTATTGAAAATTACTTAACCCGAATAATGTAAGGTTGTAGACTTAGAGAATGCCCAGGAATGCAAAACTTTATATGTCTAATGAGCAAAGTTTATTTACTGTATACTAAAATGCATCCCGTCATTGTTACCATAAAAGTGTCTACTAAAACATTTAAAAAGATCATTACTAATGAGCATTTTCAATACTTTGTTGGAGGAAAGTAAAACTATTGCTTCCGTGCAAGTTTACTAGGACGTTCGTAACCTGTAGTAAAATTTCTACTAACGTTACAGTCTCTCACTGACGCCGCTGGCAAGGATGCGTGAAAGAAGACTATATTTAAATAAACAAGTGATAAGCATCTGTTAAATGCGGCTGTGCTTTTAACTTAATGGCAAATAAATGTGAGACTATGGTCCAGTATCGTTCACACATTTTCGTAGATGCTGCCCTATCCTTTAAAAAAACGTAATTTTTACATTGAGATCTTCTTGCTGCTGTGTTTGTAAATATGGTATTTTTAATAATAATAATAATAATAATAATAATAATAATATTATAATTATTATTATTATTATTATTTCCAGAAAAATAGTTCCCTAATGCAGACACGTGTGTATCACTTAAGGAAACTGTGAATACAAATTCAGCTACGATACTTTTGAATGTTATTGACACATTTACATCGATGAGAATTATTTTAATACACACACACACACACACACACACACACACACACACACACACACACACACACACACAAGCCTAATAACGGTTGTTTAAAGTATTCATTGACTTCTCATACCTTTTCTGCAAGTCTTTCGATCTTGATCCAGCACATAACCAGGGTAGCAAAGGCAATTAAACCGCCCTGGTAGATTTTCACAAACTTGTTGACATCCAGAGATGCCTAGGGAACATTCGTCGATATCTGGAAAATTATAATTCGTACAGAGTACTCTGCTATATTCTTTCAATAAAAGGAAAGACGTTACATCCGATCTTTTTAACGTTAATCATTCTGCATTTGGTAGGTTCTTGTGCACGGAGCACAATTCTATTAGATTCTGACAGTTATACCATGTTCGGGTTCATTATTTGCAGTTAAAACATTTTGCATTCTTCCCCTGTAGCGGTTGAATTTTTAACTTGTTTTGTTTTTCATTGTATGTTCTTTTCTTACCACGAATTGTCCTCTCTCAACAAGTTAAATTTATTTCCGGTGTTTGTGCTCCTATACCATGCATTTTTTTAACTTGCTGCTGGAACTTTAACAACTTACTTTTATTATTCACTTCACTTGAATAATTGACATCCAATTATTTTTCGAAGCATTCATTGCGATCGGTTTGAAACAGCTGATATTTTTAATTACCCACCTGTACATAGATATGGATTTTCAATGCTTTGTGTATATCCTGCCCTGCAGCTGCAAGAATAACTACCCAGCACGTTGTTACATCTCTGTTCGCAGGAGTTCATGTCTTGATATTCACATTCATTGATATCTAAGAAAAAAAGGAAACAGAAGACAAGAACACACAAAAGAAAAAATCAATTGAAACAAAAACATGGACATGCTAGGTTAAATCAAAGAAGCCACACAATGTAACATGGTTCATGAACATAACTAGCATAATATCTTAGTTGTTCACTATTTAATATAATTCCTCCCGGAAATTCTTGAATAATAATGCTTTTTTGGGATGGGACAAATCAAAAACGTCCCCCATAGTATGACCTTTCCACTTTATTTGTCAACTGATATATGTAGACTTTGCGTACTTCTTATTTTGGTTCTCGGTCTTTTTTCATTTGGTTATATTTTTGAAAACAGTATTAAAATAGGTTTAACATTTCTACGCTGGGTATTTCCGTTGACCCATATTCAATCATTATATAAATGCATTGCACGGGATAACTGGCGTTTTGTAAGATACAAATGACATGAATGACATTTCATGTATATGTCGCCAACACTGTTTTAGATTTAGTACTCTCTCACCCTCCCCCTCTCTCTCTCTCTCTCTGTTTTTATTAGGTCAATAGACAGATACACAGACTATCCCATAGGACACCTAAGTTTGTATTAATGTGTGGTTCAATTATGTTGGCATCAAGAAAACATGTATACAGCATATGAGCAATCTACGCCATTTATTGAATGCCCCATATATACACTAAAGATCAAATGTACTACTGAGTTACTAACAGTACCAATAATGTTCCTCTCTCTCGCTACAGATAGATAGAAAGATACATATTTCGCAAGAAAAAAGTAGTGTGGATTGTATTCATGCATATTGGGAAGCTATGTCATGCAGTAGCATCTTGGTCCAATAATAGTGTATTCATCTCAGTAAGACTTACAATTTGTAACGTTATGTGCACTACCCTGCAAAACTGAACCACAGTCTTTTCCTTTTGTTCGCTTTCAACTCTTATATATTTGTCTACGTATGAAAAGATTAATGTATGCATACTGCTTATATATATATATATATATATATATATATATATATATATATATATATATATATATATATATTATATATAATTATAATTGTTCTCTTTTTTGTACATGGTCGCATGTGTGTATGTGAGTTGTTTTAATGTTTATCTGCATTTAGTCATCAAATGGTTTTGCTGCTTTTGAAATTGTTTCTTTTTACATAGCTATTGATATTACTTGTCATAGTACTACTAGGAGTAAGGAATAGACTTTATTCATTAAGCTAAATTGATGAAATTATTTTCCCTTGTAAGTTATTGATCTGTTTGTTACGATGACGAGGTTTACTACCTGAATATTTCTGACGACTTGATAGGGTGTGGATGGACAGATGGATGGATGAACGAGTTTGAAGAATACAGTTATCTTTCCTTTTCAAGTGCTCACCGAGGCTCATATATATCTATATTTATTTATTTACTGGTAAAGACAGCACAATACTCAGAGTAGCAAGTGGAATAGACATCACAAAGCTCAGTGCATCAAGCCAGAGAAACGTGCCAAACGCTTTCGAGATGTACGGATCATTTTTCAATGGGGACAACACAAACAAAGAACAATTACAAATAGATAAACATACACAAAATCTATATTTACATACAGTTTTGTTACTGTGAAAACGTAATCGAAGAATGTAATAGTTATATACCTGGAAATACATGTATAAAAATGTATACTTAGATCTATTTACATTGTGGAAAATCAGATATTTAAATCTGGCCAGAAGACTTCTCTGTTATTACTTGCCCGCTGGTAACCCAATTTGTATCTGCTTGAAACAAAGGAAACATATCACGTTACGACAGTCAGGTCACAATATGGCTACCCAAAACATTCTCCCGGATAACATCTATTGTACAGTTATAGTCCACGGAGTAAATATAATCTGTTTCCATACTTAAGGATTAAATGAAGGGAACAGAAACATATTTGAACATTTTTATAGCCTTCTAATCTTCTTGATCTAAGCCGTCTGGCCTGACAGTTCTGAAGCGGCGGATCCAATACGTTTCCTTTGCTCTTCTGCTTTCGACGTTCCGTTTTAGCTTCTGGGCTATGCAAGTCATGACATTGAAATGGTGGCCAGTCGAAGAAAGGTGTTCTGTAACAGGGCTTCTGGCAAATTGTTTGGTTTGCCAATCGGATATATGTAGATTCATCCTGCAGTTTGGTTTTTCGGTATACCCCACATACTGGATTAAGCAAACTTTGCATTTCGGTGTCCCCCACATAATGAATTAAACAAACCTTGCACGTTTTTAAATATATCATATTTTATGTTTTACATGTGATGGAGCTACTGTTAATATTGAGTTTTTCCAATGTTACTGTGCTGAAAAACTCGCTAGTTTTGTTCATGTGATTTCATGTTTTGCATCTTTTATACGCAGGCAGTTCGGAGAAGTCATTTGTAGTATGGCTTGTGAGGGGTTTTAATTTTTGCTTCGACGAGGATGGCACTCAGCTTTTATTTAATCTCCGGTACGCTATAACTGCTGTTTTTTGTGGGGAGTTTGGACACGGAGGGGGACTTATATTAGAATTGCTGATGACTAAATGGTAGGCCAGTGTTGTTAAATGATTATACCTCCTGGAGGGCAATTTGGATAGAAAGTTAGGATAAATTATATATTGTCAATACTCTCCTATGTTTTTAACTGTACAGGGTCATCCCGATTTTCCATGTGTGCCTTTCTTTTATTTCATCAGCAATGTTTATGTCATTGTTCCACTTGACTAGATGCTGAAACAATTCTTTAGGTTCTTTTTATACTGTCTCATCGTCAGAGCAGATTCTTCTCACCCTTAATGCCTAGCTAAAGGGAATCTTTTGAATCCAATGTTTTGGGCGGCAGCTGGATGGGAGCAAGTATTGATCTTTGTCTGTTGGTTTGGAGTAAACATACATACATGTGGAGTTTACCTGCAATTTGTTTTGTTGTTTTGTCTTCATCGGAGATTTCGGCCGTGAACTTGACTGAATGGAATTTATTTGTTTTGTTTATAAAATTGTCAAATGTATTGAAATGGCTTGTAAGGCACCGGTGCTAAAACCGATGAATGAATTCGAAGTTATGTAGTTCTAGAATTAGTTTCAATAGTTGTATAATACAGCAATTAACTGTTTGATGGTTCTTCTTGGTCTTGCTTATTATGCTTCCTATCATGATTTTATTCACTCATAGTATCGGATATTGATGTATAGGGAAATTACGACTCTTGAAACAAGGGGATTATTGGGTAGAAATATATTTAAGATAGGAGCGGAGATTTAAGACGTGGCTTCTCATGTGAAAGTTGAAGTATTCAGAAATCTTTTCCGTTGGGTGACTATCACACACAATTATTGATCTCCCAGTAATCCGTGGTTTATGTATTTCTCTTAGGAGGTAAATTATGCCTGCTGTAAGGTAAGGCATTCTTTTGTGTTTGTCATCTTTTTGTTTCTTCACCAAAAGTAGTATTCAAATGCAGTTTACATCACCACCTTTCTTCTCTTAAACTTTCAAATATTAATTAAAAAAATGGAACTTTCAAGAAAACTTTCTCAATCTTGTATCACAGTGTGTATATGCATTCGTGTACGAACATGTCATATTGTTATCCTCAGAGTATGAAATGTTCTTTATTTGAGGAAATTAAACTTTTTAAAAATAGTAGATCCGATATAAAATTCATATGGTCTGTCGCAACAATCATTATAGATAGCACTGGTGATATGCTTCCATTAATTAGTTTTCTTTTTGTTCTAATCATGAACAGTTCCGAGAGCATTTGATCACGCCGCATTGGGATTGCTAGACACGACATCGTGATATATTTTCAATTACTTTGGTATACAATTTATCTTTTGTAATTACATGTACCACACACCATGTATAATTTGAGTTCATTATTGTTCGCTCTCTCTCTCTCTCTCTCTCTCTCTCTCTCTCTCTCTGTTATGTTATTGTTTGTCTTTGCTAAATGGACCTGTAGGTTCAGAAAGCGTCCAGATTGGTCGCAAGCTAGTTTTGCAATTTTGTTATTTTCGAGTTTGTCCCAGATACAGTTTACTTCTGATAAATTTAATCTATATACGATAAACTAAATCAAATCCAAGAACAAAGTGTTCTACAACCTTTAAGAAATGAAGAAGTGAACTAGAAATCGTTTTAGACTAAATTAGCACATGAATTGTTTCATTACTAAAAGAAATGGTGGCAAATCTCCACTCATTCAAAACCAAAACACACACGAACAAATAGAAAAATAAAAAATAAGGAAAATAATAAATCAGTGATCAAATTGCAAGAAAAAGACCATTCTTCATACACTTACCTTCGCAATGACCGCTTGCGTTTTTCGAAAAACCCGTTTGACACTCGCACACATAGCTACCCATAGAGTTTCGACATTCAGAGTTACTGCCCATGCAAATATCGGTATATGATGTACACTCATCAATATCTTGTTCGCAGTTCGATCCTGTCCATCCCGTAGTGCACACACATCCGGTTATATGATCACACATAATGGCACCAATGTCGCATTCACATGTTTTGGAACAGTTGCTACCATACGTAATTCCCGTACAGGCTGTATGCAGAGAAACAAATAAAGTTTGAAAATATGTTTAAGTAAATCCTCTTTTTTACCGTTTGTATCACGTAAAACAGATATGCTCTTCAGTTTTTGAATTATAGATTATAGGATCATAAATTAATAAAGTGTACTATTTATTTTTTTTTTTCTGCTCATGTTGCTCAAATTGGTATTATTATGTTTAGCTGCAGTTTTTAGTTTGATAATATGTTTAAGTTTCCTTCACTTCTGCATTGAAATTACAAATGCTAGAATCTCTGATATTTTTGAATTATCTCGAACGTTAGGACAGTGTAAATCTGGAAATGTAATTTCTGTTAAAAGTTGTATCTATGAACCGAATATAGATATATTTGTTCTCATATCTTCACAATCACCTGAGCAGGATAGTTTGTCATCATGAAGACTGTAACCATTATTGCAGGAACAGAGAAAGCTTCCATCAGTATTTTGGCACACTTGTTCGCAATGGCTCTCTTCGCATTCATTTATGTCTGAAATCATACATATTCCATGAGATATACATTCATTTACATACGACAGAAAAGGTCACACCCATGCATAAAGACATTTATAAGAAATGAAGATAAGAACTATAAATATCATAATGCATTAGATCTACCGGAGCTGGAAGGTTAATTTTACACTAAATTAGCACATGAATTGTTTCATTAATAATAAATAGTTACAAAAAAATCCTCTCATTAAATAAACATGAACATAATACAACAGTAATAAAACTGTAAGAAAAGTAACATGACTTGTCCTCAAAACACTTACCTTCGCAATGACCGCTTGAGTTTTTCGAAAAACCCGTTTGACACTCGCACACATAGCTACCCATAGAGTTTCGACATTCAGAGTTACTGCCCATGCAAATATCGGTATATGATGTACACTCATCAATATCTTGTTCGCAGTTCGACCCTGTCCATCCAGCACTGCACACACATCCGGTTACATGATCACACATAATACCACCAATGTCGCATTCACAAGTCTTGGAACAGTTCGTACCATACATAATTCCCGTACAGGCTGTATGAGCAGAAACAAAGTTTGAAAATATGTTTTAAAATACTCTTTTTTACCGTTTGCATCACATATAATGGGTATTATCTTCGGTGGTTGAATTATAGATTACAGAATGATAATTTATGCATAACAGTTGTTGCTTTGTTTCCGACTCAAAGCGCTATGTTAATGTCTAGCAATAGTATGATACTATTTGAACCCTACTTCACCTCTGTGCTGAAATTAAATAGGTTAGAATCTCTATGCGTTAAACTGTCAATTTAGGTTCCATTACAATAGTATATATAAACCGAATATAGATATATTTGTTCTCATATTTTCGCAATAACCTGAGCAGGATAATTTGTCATCATTAATACTGTAACCATCATTGCAGGAACAGAGAAAGCTTCCATCTGTGTTTTGACACAATTGCTGGCACTGGTTCTCGTCACATTCATTTATGTCAGAAATCACAAATAGTCCATGTTGACTTAATGTAATGAACACACATATCTGCGTTTGTTGCCACTTAACAAATACTCTCTGTATTCAGTTCGAAAGAGAAGTAGCGTGTCTCCATTAAAGTTATATAGTTCACAATTATTTCAACATTTGCAGAAGAAAATACAAGATAATACCTAAATGCGAAATAAACATCATAGTAAATCTGGTTCATATATATATATATATATATATATATATATATATATATATATATATATATATATATATGATTATATATATGTATATATATATATAGAGAGAGGCAGACAGACAGACAGACATACACAGAGACAAATGGTTTGTGTGTCTCTGATTCAGAAAGTATTTTGCTTCTTTAAACAAAATTATCATGTCTCATGCATCCTTTTAGAGTACAAAATATAATCTCAATTTTTATTTGAATCATTACCTGTTGTCTTTATATTTGATATATGTAAATTTCTTTCTTTCAATTTAGAACACCTCTTTTTAGTGGATACAGTATGTGGACAGAAATAATTTGGTAGTTACATGCATGTAAAGTCGTATATATGTTACATCAGAGTTTTCCTATTGGAAGTATCATTTATTGCACACAGCTCACCCTGACATGTTTTTGCATCAGGACCCAACTTTTTTCCCTTGCCACAGAATCAACCTGGATTTCCAGTGGAGTTAGCAGTGCAACCAGTAGCGCGAGAACAATCAAGCTGCCTGCATTCTGCATTTATGGTACCTATAAATGTAAAATGATTCATTTCACTTTGTAATGAAAACGGGTTTGTATTAACTCTAGCAACTAGAATATTAAGCATCGAAGATTAATTGAAGAGAAAGTAATGTTTTGTCGAAGTTACTCTGCTGCAATTCGTTGTCTCGTTTTATAATATGAGACTCAACATATCATTGGAGAGACGCTTTAATGTGTTATATATCACAGAAATATTAGCAAGCCTTGAAATTGTTGCTTCTGATCTGTTCTAATCAGCTTTATCGAGCATACCATTTGATGAGATAATAAAGGACTAAGGACTGGGACGTACTTCCATTGACCTAACACATTTTTTTGATATGTAGTTTTCAATAAAATATCATAGATCAATAAACTGTCCCATTTAGAATAATTTTCACTGATGTTATTCATTCGGCTGATGTAAAAACTAGGTCCTTATGCTCACAGCTATTACAAATTTATACAGTACTCGTTTTGGGTTACAAGTCCACACACATGCTGATATAATAGACCATGAATTTACGACAGCACCTCCAATTAAAATTGTAACATCAGAGTGCAGATATATGTAAGTGTTCTATCCTTTGTAAAATGCTCTCTAAGGCATAGGAAGATAAAAATTGGACATTTACAATCTGGTTTTATTTATCCCTGGAAACTCTACTTTTGTTAAAATGTTAAATTGTCTCTCTCTCTCTCTTTATATATATATATATATATATATATATATATATATATATATATATATATATATATATATCTTCTCTGCAATTTTTTGTGCCACTTTTTAATTCGTATCCTGGAAAGCATGAACAGTTATAAGCTCCAAAAGTATTCTCACAAACATGGGAGCAGGTGTGCGTTTCTTCTTCACATTCATTTGTATCTATAAGACAGGATATAAATGGGAAAGCTGAATACGTAAGTTGACTCATATATAATTTTGATATCTTTCATTCCTAGAAATATTTTACAATTCTTGCAGCAACTCATAACAAAGAATGTTTTATATGATTTCAAGCACTACTTAATTGTGTCAGTTGTTACGCCAAGCTACTGAAATTGTTTCAACAGCAACTTTTGTCAAAAATGAAACAATTGTCTATGTTGAAATATACACCTAATTAAATAATTACACAGAAACACATACTTTTTTCTTATAAAAGAAGTTTGAGTGCATTATTCATCCTATTTTAATCACATGCTGGAAAGGTTAAAAGTTAAAAACAAAATGAGACCAAATCTTCTCAACATTTACCACTGCATGATTTGGCATCGGAATCCAGTTTGAATCCTGCTTGACATGAACAATGAAAACTGCCGTCTGTATTAACACAGATTTGCATGCAACCATCTGTCCCAGCACCGCATTCATCTATATCTGCATCAAAAGCAAATGTTCTAAGTTATACAATGCAATAAAAATTCACTTACTCACTTAAAACATTTAAATTTTTTTTTTAATGCTGGCAAGTACCAAATAATTATTTATTCTTATAACGGACGTTACTGTATGTAAGCATTTTATTTTGTAAGCTACATAACACGTCCATTAAATGAAATTTCTATTGATTTTATAATGTAGTTCAAATCAACCACGTTAGGTATTGAAATCGACTGTTCCCCGAAATTCCATATGGTTTACATCTTGATTTTTCTTCTTGTCTTTGATCTACCATATAGAAAGAATCAAAATATTAAAGCCATCATACTTTTTAGCCCATAGTTGGTATGAAGTTACTTTATTACTGAGTCTACAAAAAGATATTAGGAAAAATATTAATTTTGAAATAGTATGGGTCTTTGAACAAAACATTAAAATGATAAGCGTGTCGTAGTGCTCTCATAAAAATAAAGTAAATACTTTTTGATAAAATCACAAGGACATATTTGGGATGTGAAAAAATTATTTTACTTAGCATTACAAAAATGATAGATATACACTTTTTCTGGCATCAACTGTTGTCTTTTGAAATATAAATGTTTTATATTCTGCGAAAAATTTTACAATATGATGTTCAAAACATAACTGTGGTCAGAACGAAAGAAGCAAAATTTTGTTTCTAAATATGTGTCTGATAAAAGTTTATGATTTGAATAGAATCAGTCCTCTGAGCCCATTTACCTCTACACTTGCTTCCATCTGATTCATATCCTCTGGGGCAGCAGGAGCAGTTATATCCCCTTCCGTAGGTTTCATGATCCTGCGCACTCAGGTCTGAACAGTTTCTTCCTAGGGAACATGGTGACGTGGAACACGCATCGTAGTCGTTCTCACAGTTGATACCTAAACAATATGGATATACTTGAATGTCAGGTAAGCATTTTGATGCATTTTTACCGATATGTACAACTGCAAAATATACGTAATATGGAACTACAAGTTTCCTCGAATTTCTATAATACTAGCATCTGACAAAACATTTAAAACTACAATTTATACATCAACTGATATTGCACTAGGGAATCAAGAAAACCTCTGCTATATATTACAACAAAGATCCTAAAGCGCGTTTTTAGACACATAACTAAAGTTGTACAAGCCACGCTCAACTTGGAGAAGGATTTCCCGTATTTGATTTCACTGAGGTTTAAATAAACATATGTTCTCACTAAATTCATTTTGACGAGCGCCCTTAATATTTCTAATACTATTGGACTCATGTTACACAAGAGGTAGTAAACAGATGAAAAAAGAACTAACTCATACTTTTAAAGCTTGCTAGTTTGTACTGTCTTAGTTAACATATATGGTAACCTATTTTCCATTGGTTTACTTTCAATATCACATATTCAGGTGAACGTTATCATCGAAAAGAGTCACATGAGGGTTTATTAAACATTGTATTTTTATACTGGTAGAATTTCTGGTACCTTCCCAATATGGTTGACACTGGCATGTAGCATACTTGTATTGGTCCGTTGACTTTGGGTCGTTTCTAATCGTTATATAGTCACAACTACCGCGATCACTGCATCCGGTGCAAACAATGATCAAGACATCCTATGGGGAAGACTGGAATCCTTTGTCATCTTCCACCGTGATCCTTGGTAATATAAACAATCATATTGTTCACGTGGAAGAGTTTTAACTAACAAAACCACCAATTTACCAGCGGGAATAGATTAATCATCTTTTACACTCTTAATAAGATGGTATCATTTTTACACAAAAAAGATCCCTATAAAACAAAACAAAACAAAACAAAAAGAAAAAGCAACTATGCAAGACATGTGTTTTTCATGGATCCTTTTTTATTCAAATATGTGGAATAACACTTAAAACTCCATGACTACGATAATCAAACCATGTACTAGTCAAACACGTTAATGAACGAGTTACATGTAATTGACACGAATCTAATTATCAAATAAAATTACATTGTGAGAAAAATCTGCAAGTATCATTAAAAGTACCATATAAGAAAAAAAAAAAACAGTTAAATGCTACACGAAAAGATTTCAACAAATTACTACAGAAAAAAAGAAGTAATCTAACAATAAAATTAAACGATTTTAATATGGTATAACATTCCATGTTTTATTCCAATTGGCCTTACATATTATATGAATAATATTTCTATAAGAAATTTTAATCTTTTGGATTTGGAATTTATTGGACAGGTTTGTCTAACCTTATATTCACCGGTTTGTCCTCCCGGAGTGTAAAAATAATCTCTGCAGTAACTCCAGAGACTTTTAAAGTGGCGTTTGCTGTATTTTCTAGCATCTTATACTCTACTATCCCGTCATCATCAGCTTGTAATAAGAGTCTGTATTCAACACCTAACTCTACAAGGATGGTAGTATTTCCACGTAGAGTTGGAATCCTGTTGTCTGCAAATACGTAAGAAGAAACGTTATGATTCTTTGTTCTCTAAGTTATTAGTTTCTTCATGTCAAGCAATGATGCAGACACATGTTAAGACATTTTTGCTATGCTTGTAAAGATATTATAGTTGTAAAATATTTATGTCAAAGCAGAAGATCACAATGAAACATAATGTATCTTTATTTATAGTTAATGCAAAAGAAAATGTATACTAATTCTCTATCATAAAATATATTTGTAACTTTGTCGCAGTGGTGTAATCAAATCCATGTAGGTTCCTCCTGAAAAATCCTAGATCGATTTGTCTCATAGAATATGAATTTGTTAAGCAAAATACTACAAGATAAGCAAAAACAATTAATATTTCACTTGTAATTTCTTGTTTGGGTATTTACCTCTAAGTTACTATTGGTATCGGCTGGTGCAAGGAGATATAGTTGCCTTTTACATATCACATACATCTATATTTTAACAATATCCTCTTTTAATCTTGAGCTTGCTTGCTATTCATATTTATCTACCCACCCGTTTCATTCATGATTATCTCCAGAGTCTTCTGGATATCGCCTGTTACTTTGGCAACATTTGCATTCCGAGTATTTAGTAGGTCATATACACATTCCGGGTTATCTTGTTTTCCTAACAGTTCAGCACACGTCTTTTGAGCATTCGCTCCTTCTACTGAGTCTGTTTCATCCATGAATGTAGGTATAAAATCTCTGTGCTGGAAATCGGCGCTAGTTTTTTCCAGCCGGATAACGTAGCACTGACTCTTCACTTAATACCATCCCTGGATCAAAATAAAATATACTTGCTTTATTTCTGATTTCATTCCCTGAAGACAAATTCTGACATTCGTTTACATTCCAGATGTCTAAAGTTATATGTTAGCTTCCTATACAAAAACGTAAAGAATTCATGCATCAAATACAATATTTACTACTTTATTTATTTATTGAGGCTTTCTGTTTGGGAATAAGACAATCTACCACGTAGTCCTCAATGGATTTACATACACAAATGAACAATAGGAAATAGTTACTTTACACATAATGAAAACTACAGTAAATTGCTCACAAAATGCATTAGTATGTCATATGGCTTATACAGAAAATACCAAAATAAATCCAGTTACAATGCTATAGATGAGACAAAGGATAGAACTTGGTGATCTTGAATATCAGACCTTTTGTTTAAAGATTTGTTGAAATTAAGTCATGACCTGTAACAAAAATTGATGTCTTAGGACTCTGTGAAACGATTATGACAAAAATCTTGGGAGTTAGTAAATCGGTTTTGAAACGCATAGACAGAATTAAATCGGTTGGGGTACTGCTCTCTACCTCGAACCAATATAACAGTCCATACATGCTTACAAATTGCTGGTTTCTTTCATATTAATTCGATTGTGAAAAGTCTTGTTCATCACCGAACTTAATATTCAAAACATTTAAATTTCATCATTTCGGATTATTTTAAACATCTCTGTTGTATCTTTTTTGCTGTTTAGTTCTGAATAAAATCATGTCTTATTTATATATAATCTTTCTTTCAGTCACTAAGAAAATGGCTGTTTCATATGGTGTATGTATACATCAAACCATTTGCATTCGCCTAAATTTTGAAATGTTAATGTGAACTAACATGTTTGACCGTAATTAAATATATCTCGATCAGACACATTTCCCACAAGATGGGTTCCATTTGGGTAAATAAAGTCATCGCTAGGATCTTCGTTGAAGTTTCCCAGAAGTCCAACTGTCATCTTTGCAAATTCCTTTGGCATTGATAGTCCCAAGGCCAACATGCCTTCTCTCTGAGATATGTTCATTGAAATACCTACAAGAGATTATATATTGCTAACGCAGGAAATTAATTCCATGGAGTTTCAACATCAAAATCAAGAAAGATGCTAAATTTTTTTAACATAATTCTATTTTACGCCATCACACTATTCCGAATATTCTTTATCAATCTAGCATACGAGGAAGAAGTATGGCAAAATAATTTTGATAATTCTTTCTTATATAAATTACTGTGAATCTTATTCGGTGGAAACGAAACAACGAATAGAAAATTGCATTAAAAAACACATTATAAACTTGTCCCCTTTTTGTAATTGTATGACCCATCCGGCAAGCGTCTTCTTGATTCGATATATAATAAACTTTAAAAAGAAATGTTACTAAATCATCTGTTTTGCTAAAAACAATTTTGGTCATCAAACAGTGACAGTAAAGAAAAATAACTACAATGGAATGGATACATTTTTCTCTAGACCTAAGGAGCATCAAGAAGCTAGTTTTTCATAAATAGTTTTTCAAAAACAATAGACTTCGTTCCGACAGAAATTAAGTTTCAAAGTTTCAAATCCAAAAATGCAACACTCGTTGAATAGGTTCAATTGGTAATCCTCCATTTGTATTCATATGTTAGTCAAAATAGTTGTTTACCCGATAAGGTAAAGAGTGCCATCAATGTTGGAGGTTCACTGTACTTGTAGAGAGTCAGTATTTCCGTTTCTAGGATTACACCATTTTCAGTTCTGGTAAATTCTGCAGAATAATCTGCTCCGTTCCCAAAGACGTACAAGCCTGAAAATCATTTACATTGTGATACTTGGGACAGCTGTGTAGCATTAAATATGTGGTCCATGTAATACCTAAAGCTTTTTTGAACACTATATCACTATCTTTTTGTCTATATTTAACTTTATTGATATGAAAACAACATGTAATTGTTCTTTTTATATTTATTATAAGTTTGGATCGTATAAGCTCTTCTTATTTTTGAGTACATTTAAGAATGCAAAATATGTAACATGGTTCACATCTTTTTACAATAACTTGTGTATTTTGTAACTTGTTTCACTTTTTTGAGAACAATATGTACTGAGGAAATAATTTATTTAATGCGAGGTGAAACTAGTAAAGTAATTGTTTTAGTAATATTTTGGAATTAGTTCAGCTGAAAATAATTTTAATGAACTTATTGTTATATATGATAAACAAAACATTTAAATGTTGTACAATCGGAAGAATACAGAATAATTGTGTTGTATAAAAAGATAATTAAAAAAGAGCAAGGTTAAAATGCATACTTGGAAATAAATGTTACTAGAACATACCATCTCTCTCGGCGTCCAATTCAACGTGTATGCTGGCATTCACCGAATCTTTGGCAGCAATTGCAGAAAAAATTGTTGCATTTATAAAGCTTCCATTTCTGTCGGCAGCAAGATCAGTGCGAGCTTGTAACACAAACGATTGGTTCCCAGTATCACGTTTAAGCATTGTATATTCACCGAATCCGTTGAAGGTGTACTTTCTTTTGTCTAATGTCTCTATATGAACATCGCCCCAAAACCATCCTAAACAACATTGAATTTAGAAATTACTAATGAAACACTAAAAATGCCCATTTAAAATTAATTGTCACTGGGTTAACTTAGGTCATATATATATATATATATATATATATATATATATATATATATATATATATATATATATATATATGAAAAGGGACTAAGAACCTTGTATGTGACAGTGTTTATTTGGTTTTCATTACATAGATGTATGTGTTGGTCTAGACAGTGAAAGATAATATTTCAATGTTTGAAACGTAATAAATTCTACACTTAACAATGTTATTACTTTAACATCTCCATTGTGCAATACAGTATCATTATGTCTAAAGTGTTATGTTGATTAAAATTAATATTTTTACAACGAGTTTCGCAAATTTGTTGTAGGAATTTGAGATGTAATTTGTATTGATGGAATTATTCTCTTGGAAGCACAATGGACACATCATTAACTTGTTAGGACAGAGTATGTTCTTCTTGTTTCTTATTGCTTAGGTTTTGTTTCCTATTGCTTAGCAGTAAAACGAAGTCTCTTCTTGTAATAATTATTTTCTAGCTAGAATGAACAACTTGCTGCAGGAAAAACTAGCTTTGATGTAAGTATGTATGTATGTATGTATGTATGTATGTATGTATGCATGCATGCATGCATGCATGCATGCATGCATGCATGTATGTATGTATGTATGTATGTATGTATGTATGTATGTATGTATGTATGTATGTATGTATGTATGTATGTATGTATGTATGTATGTATGCATGTATGTATGTATGTATGTATCTATGTATGTCGAAGTATGAGCTTTGCAATACTAAAGAAGATTATATACATTCAACCATTTGGTAACAAATATGTTTTTGCTTTACACATAAATAGAAGGTTAATACCAGTTCTGAAAGGAAATCTGTTGAAGCATCGCCAAACAGGACGTAGTTCATAGTACAAATAGCATAGGTTTGTTTTAACGCAGCATATATCCCTCATTCTGACATCCTCAGCCTCCTGTTGCTTGGGATATGAAGATGGGTGGTAGAGTAAAAATCCACCAGCGCTAGGTGGAGTTGACACCCATGTCCATAGTCTTCTATCGTAACAACAAGTCTACAATAACGTCAGAGAAAAAAGTTGTTTCAGGTTCTTCATAAAATGACATATAAAAAAAGCAATCAATCAATAAATTTGCGAAATGATATATCGCGCCTGCTCAGCCGTGGCTTTATCCAAGCACCTTGCATAGTCACTAGAGCAAGAAAAGTAGATCACTGTAACCTAAACAGTAGGTCACTGAGGTGATTAATATTCCAAGTGTCCAAGATACTTAACGAAATGCAAAACGTAACGTAATCAGAGGAGTCTGAAAAATAGATCAATATGACCTATTTTTCCTGTGGTGAGTAGTATCTTGCTACATGAATACATGGATTAAGTTTCAATCTTGTACATACTACATTGTCAGATAAACTGTAATTTATTCAACGGAACATGAAATGACAGTAATCTGCTTCTCGTCCGTGGTGAGTAATACCCTCCAAGATGAATATATTAAGTTTCATTACTGTACAAATATAGATTTTAGAGAAACTGAACGAACTTCAACAATTTAACGTTGATACCTATAAAAATAATAACGAAAATATAATCCCTATGTCTCGCCTATGTTTCACAGGCGAGAGAAGTCTATAAATACAGAATAGTTTGCTCTATTTGATGACGTAACTAGCGTGTCTACAACTATTCTCCCCTTTTCTTTAACCGAAAGACACAAGTTACAATACCTTTCCATGTGGACTGTACCAACTGGCAGGTCGTATCAATGTGCAAAATGTGTCCATATGCGTTGAAGCAAACCAGTCGGGAAATGCGAACCAATTCTGGAACCAAATCCAGCGCAAGTTACACGGACACGAAGGCATCACATCACCCATTACATCATAAAAGTGTTTTGTTTCCTGCGTTCCCTTCATACCACTCCAAACATTGGAATTCTTCATTAGATAAACCATCGGCAGGCGAAGCAAGTCTATAGTGCAAGACTCCATTGTAACCTTTTAATATTTATTAAGAATGTTTCAATATAAGATATTTAAAATAAAACAATGCATGAAATAATTGAACGCAAAACCCTTTGGAAGGATAAAGAATCTCTATTGCTACAGGATGAATTTTTATAAATGTTTGTGATAAAACTGTATGAAAACTTTTGGATTGGGTTAGCTATTAGAATAATTTCGACAAATCCCGCTAACAGCAAATAAAAAGCAACTAATATTGTCTAAGTTCATCTCTTGGTTATACATTCATATAACTTGTGAAAAACGAAATTGAAATACCCCTGCTTCTGACTTGTGTGTCAGGTCTCATTGCTGCCGATGTAAACGATGCTAGATGCTTTTGAAATTCACCGGTGACAAATGAGTATCCGATAAAAACACGATTTCGCAAGAATGTCATTTCCTTGTCAAAGTAGATATAGAGAACAAATGTATTTGCTCCATCCATAACTAAGGCCGTTTGAAAAGTCGCTCTCTGAAAAATGAAACGATTTTGAATTATGAAAAAAGTCTCAGAATATATCTACAGTTTCCCCCTCGGTTTCCATAGCGAGAAATGTACTCACAAACAAATTAGGGATACAATATATCCAAGTATCTGTGAAATGTTTAGATGTATGTTTGTTAATGTAAATGTATCATACAACCAGTGTGAAATATATTGTATTTTCATCAAAGTAACTGAAGCAATCTCTGAAAGCCTTCAAGACCTTTATGATTTTCTGGTGTAAGGGCACTAAATAATACAAACTTCTAATTTTGCCAATGAACACATTTTCTTATAAAAACAGTAATGTTATTAACTCCATGGTCTCTCTGACGACATACACTGTATTTTGTATATCTACGCGTTGTTAATAAATGCAGCAAAAATGTTTCCAGCATAACGGTATATATCACACTAAAACAAAGTAATTTTTTTTTTTAATGTTCACAGTCAAGTTAAATTCAAAATTTAACTTTATTGCACAAAATATGTGAATCGAAAATGTACAGAAATATACATACCTCATTAGAACGGATGTTCGCCGGGTAAGGTGGAACTTCATGCCATGTAATCAGAATCAGAACCTTCACAGACATTTTTTTAACGTCTTCAGCATCACGAATAAAGTTTTGAGCCTTGACAACATTGGCATTTCTAGCAAGGGTCCTGTTTCTTGTCACATCGTAAACTTGATAGAATATTGTACCCGAACTTTTGCTGAGGTCTAGATCAGTGAAATAAGGGGCCAGGAAAGATCGAGCTGATACGTCTGTGTGCTCTTTGGGTGGATCAGAGCTAGTGTACGGATTCTCAAAGGATATTATACCGTTGCTGCATGCCTAAATTTAATTGAAAAATTAAATACCCCTCTTAATATGTATAACATTGCGTTGCAAATTAAACCCTTAATGAGTTTGGTAGAGTTTTCAGAAGGCAGAATGTGAATTGAAATTGCAACATCTTTGTTCATATGTTTTTTACTAAAAAATATTTAGATCTAACCTGTATACAACAGAGAGTTAACTCTGTGTACAAACCCCAAACAAATAGTTGTATTTGCTATTACTTTCCAAGAATTATTGTCAGCGTTTGTTTCCCGCGAGAAAATGTAAATAAACTCATGTGAAATCAATGGCAACATAAATATCATGTCTAGGAACGGATATTTACATAATTTAAGTGATATGAATAGGCCTTTTCCAGTTATCCTTGAAGGGAAGATAACATGACAATGACATAGCCGTGATTGTTTGTCATGATGACAGCGATATACTATAAAAGGTATATCAAACACTCAAACGCATTTTCTCAAAAGCATGAATGATGCAAGAAATGTTTGGTTTTCGTTAAAAGAAAAAGCTACGCTCTCAACTTAATAGTGTTTGTTACAGAGGATCGCAAAACATAATGTTTGAAATCTAAATAATCGACAACACTAGCCTAAACATTAAATATTGTTTTACTTGTCATATCAGCGAATTACAAGTAAACAAACTGTATTTGAAGCAGTAAAAGTGACTGTTGAAGAATAAAATTATATTTCTTCCAATTAGAGATAAATCTTTAAAATTCGGAGGAAATATTTAAATTCTGTTTTTGTTGATGCCAAGTGGATGGTCGTCTCATACTGCAACTTTTTTATTAAATATTTCTATAAAATGACATAATTTTGTTTAATTAAAACAGTAATTATGACAAAATATAAGATCTGCTATTCCTTTCTTGAGATGCTCTTGCCCAAATCTGCATAATTTGAAGAAAAGGGCAAGTAAAATAAAAAAGTTTAAAAGGAAGCACAGCGAGTCTTAAATGTGACAAAGACAAAATACAGTGAGTGGCCGTCTACAAAATTAATCAGCAAATGCATTTTGTACAGAGATTCTTGCTGAAAGAAAATGAGATGAAAATATATTTCAACAAATATATTCACCTGCTGCAATGAAAACCAAATGGACGATGTGTTCCCAAGAATAACATAACTGTTATAGATCTGGTAGGAGTTTATTTCCAGTTCCAGTAAAAGTTAAGTAGTAGCAAGTGCATCTTTATATATATATATATATATATATATATATATATATATATATATATATATATATATATATATATATATATATATATAAAACATGGCCTGGTATGCTTGCCCTTATAAATTCAAGGAAAAAAAAATCATTTAATAATGATGACTTCACCGTATAAATAAAATAAATCTGTAAATCTGTCAGTTTTGATGTAAGTAGACTCTATAATTCCAATCATCACCACTTACCAACCGTCCGTAACAAAAAGAGAGAAAAGCATGTACAAAAAAAACTGTTCACTTGAGAACAATCACTAGCAATCTACGCAAAAGTTGGGAAATATGTACATTGTATACAAGTGATGAAAGAAAAGTTTAAATGGGAAGAATATAAGGTACATATAATAGACATGTATTAGATAAAGTTAAATGACAAAGTATACACATACAACCCCGCCCGCTGACTTCTAAGCATACATCACATCTTGTACGCAATTGCCAGATAAATATCGCAACTGAACTAACTATTTTCAAAGAAAGTCAGGGATGCCATATACAATCAGCTCTATTGTAAACGCCACAAATTTGTCCTAGTCAAAATCTGTGATCGGAGAGACTAGTTCCAGGGGTAATAATAGACATAGGAACTAATTTAAGTTACATATCTGCATTCGTCTTTTCACGCACAGTACCTGAATACATGATTCTAGGGCGGGGATATCAATATTTTTAAAGTTATGGCCTTGGACATAAGTACACAGGGGTTATGGATGGACCTACATACCAATTTTAGTTGTATGCATAGATTTCTCTGTTCATGCTCACTAAATGTATATATGGTTATTGGGTGGATATATCAGTAGTTTCTATGGTTTGGCCCATGTGGCTAGGTAGGGGGGCGGGGGTGTGGGTAAGAACATACATTGGGGCAAAAGTTAATTGCTTATATAAATTTCTCTTTTTACTCCCAAAATGTACTTGTAGTGTTATAAAGTGGGAGATCTCAGTAGTTTCTAAGTTGTATCCATGAACCACGAATGTATGATCCAGAGGTCAGATATGTTGACATATGCGTCGATAATCACAAACAATAATTCTCAGACATGTTAATATGATAATGTTGGAGGGATTTTTAATGTATGTCCCACTCCTTGGGGCTATATCAAAATTTTATGCCGTTCTGCACATCTACAGATCACAAGGCATGAAGTCTCTGTCTTCAACGGTGTAGGAGGAGTTACGGTACATTACTCACATGTGCAAGCACCTCCTGACAAGCAGGATAATATAATCCATGGTTTTCGTTGAAAAAAGCAAGGATAAAAGTGAGTGCATATTCATAAACACAAAGTCGTATTCGCGTGACTCCGAGCGGTCTCCGTCAAGCAGCAGTCTGTAAAAGACTAGAAAACAAACTGTAACACTCAAACCAAGGCTTATAAAAGTCTGATATGGTCGCTCGATCAGCGTAACCTAGCGGTGTGAAATTTAGTTATAGGATTGAAAAGGGTCTAGTTCAACTAAAAAAAGGTTAGATTGTATGCTTGTAATCTTAATATACAAGCCATGTCTCATTATACCAGAACAAATGATACATGCACATCACTAGCTATATTTTGAGGAGACTAGGGAATATTCCACAGAACGATTAGAACTACAGGTCGCTCTTGTTGATGCGTCGTGTGTTTTAGAGCAAAGATTGTACATGAAGTGTACACATTTGCTTTTATTTCGGAATAAATACACTAAACATGCACATATAGCAAACGCTTTCATTTCCGCGTAAAAGTTGTGTAAATAGATTATGATACAAAAACAAGCAATACCTGCCTGTAACAATCCGTTGCACAGATTCTCATCAGACATTTACCTCAGTGCTCTCTTACCCCCTCTACATGCAGCAGAAATTACTGAGGATGCCCCATGAATATCGATGTGCAGTTTTCCCCAAGATATGTCAAGCATATCAGGGAAACTTAAAGAAGATAATTTTGATAAAGAAGCAATTTAATACACACAGCGTCATATAGACAAAACGAGGTTACCACGGTCTTATAATTCAAAATAAAAATCCCAACGCATCAACTCCTTATAAAAATAAAAATTCAAATCCTGATTGGCTAACATCAAATAGGATGTCAGAATTTGGAGTTGAATACAAATCAGAGTGTCAGGACTGGGCTTTACCTTAACATGCCAAAAAGATCATAAACACAGCAATGGAGGCAAAGTAACATACTTTGAAAAACAATGTAGATATAGCTTTATTCACATATTGATAAGGTCTCTTTTCAAATAATCTGAAATTATAATGAAGGTATGACATCGCTTTACCTTAGCTTAACAAATAATTTAAATGTAAATTCAAACACTTGCGAATAGATTGCTGTAGGTCTTTCCAAATATGGGTATCGGTGGCGTCTGGATGGTACTACTGCACGCATCATCCTCGCCTGTAAACTGTTGATCGCCTTTATTTGTGCCGAAGTTAAACCTTAAACCTAAAATGAGGGCAGAGTAATAGACCACGAAATCAAGCTAGAGTAACTCGGCTCATAGTTTTGTATGTGTTACTGTTATATCTCAATGGTGTACGCATCATCCTTTGTATATAGGATCGCAAGTAAAAATATCGCACATCTAGGCAATTCTGTCATTTGGAAGAGACAAACTTTTAAAAGTGCCCCTGGTTGTAAACTTAAATTGTCAATAGCTAAGAAATGTAACAAAAACAGCTCATAGAAAAGTATGTTTTGATCATCGCCTCAGTAAAATATATTCTCTATAATTCTAAATGATTCATTGTTTATGCGTACTCACTCAAGAGCATAACAAAACGTTTATCAATACCGCACAATCGGACATTTTTGCGTTGTTAAATTTTTTTGACTTTCGTTTAACGAGTCGAAAATCGCAAAAAATTCAATACTGCGAAAATGTAGAAAATAAAACTATTCGTGCCATCGTGTTCCAAACTAGTGAAAACTGAACATGCAGATGTTTTCATTAATTTGCATGAATTGTTCTTGTACCGTCATTACTTATTGGTATGATGTCTTCACCCCAATTATATATTTCCCTATATAAATGAAGTACACATAAGTCTCTCAATAAGCACTAATAGCCCGCATTTATATAAGGCTTATGTGGGCGAATGATGAATAAACAATTGCAAAACAGTCAAGGTTTTGGTGATGGCGTTTACGTGGTTTTCTCTTTTATTGTTGACATTGATGTCGTCGGAGTTGACGGAGTTGTACACGGCAGAGGTAGATGTTCTAATAAACGTGAAAAAGGTAAAAATATACGCGGTATCATTGACAAAATGAGAATTAATACTATATATAAATTACCTTTTTATAATATGTCAAAATATGTCATAAAATAAGCCCAACACACCCGTATGGAAAATTGTTTTTTTTTTTTTTAGTTACTCAAAAATTTGTATCGGAATGCTTTTCAGAACCCAAAATCTGTGTATAATCGCTTGGAAATGTTTATTTCGGTTAAAAGTAGAGTGAAACTGTATTCTGCCTAACAACATTTTACGCAAAAATCTAACTTCATCAAACATATTATATTATACTGCTGAATGAATTGGTCTAGATCATGTTACAAAATGTCGATTGTGAAGGGTTGTCAAACTTGTATACAAAACTAGTTGAATGTACCTTTGATTTATGCCTGAATTCTCATTTAATGCCAACGTCACTTTTACTAATCCGAGGATACAACTTCTGCTTTTTCAATAATATTCTTTGAATTAATTTATTTTTAATTATTATATTATATCCTTTTCCGTGTTTATCTTTGTTATTGTTTCCAAATATAAAAATCTGAGTATGGGCTTCAACTTATCTTGTTTATTTATTATCAATGAAAAATGATAAATCAATGTAAATGTTGAAATATTTTGTACAACGGAATGAACTATCTGACCATTATGATGATTAAAGTCTTCTGGGAAGAAGTACAGAAAATGTTTAATTATATACTACATGACAGTAAAACAATGTGAATGGAATGCATATATGTTTCTTGTGGCTAAAGCTGCATTTATTGGCAAAATGGGTAGACTGAGATAAAAACATAAAGCGATCTTGTGGATCTTCTATAGAAAAGTAATGAAAGCTATGTTAGTAAACCTTCCATCAGATTTGGAGAATCTGATGGATAACCATTTGCATGTGTTGAATGGTAACATGTTAAAATGATTTTCCAGACATTGCTCTTAACACATACATACCACAAAAATGGCAATATGGTCTTTATGCACATGCAACTGTTGGTACCCACCCATCATTAATTCGAGATTTGTAGAACAGTATCCACAGCATGTGATTTAGCACTCGCAGAGTCACTATTGAACGATTTGAATTATTATCGTGCCGAATCGGAAACCTGCTCTAGTTTGAGTGGTGTAATAGACCCAATTAAAAATCACGATAATTATACAAACACAGCACATGTTTCTAATCTGGGACTATAAACAAAAGACGGACTCTTTTTCGAAATCACATCACTGAATGTAGTTAATACTATCTGCAATCCTTTAACCCCCCCCCCCACAAATATAAAAAGAAACACATTACAAAAAACAAATAGATAAATAAAAATATATAAATAAACTATAACAATACAATAAATATAACGATTGAACTGAATCATTTAAGTTGATTTATATCATTTGTTTTTAAATAGGAGCTTCAAAGAACCATTTTACTAGATCACTTTTAACTTGCTCTTGAAAGGGAACATGCAGAAAATTTGCATTACAGTGTTGGGACAAAGAAAAAAAAATATTTCAGATTAAGATTTAAATCCATACTGGATTCAAAGATCCAATATTTGTCTATACTTTACCGTCTCTGCAGATGCCCTTGATTGCTATATATCTGGTCTTGCAGACACATACATTGTTAATGCAAGCAGCATTGATATCATAACAGGCAGCTCTTGAACAAGAAGAACCTAGATCTAAATAAACGAAAAGCGATTTAGGTAAATCAAGACTGATATATTAGTACAAAATATATTCCTTATTTTTATTTACGAGTATTACATGTTGCATCTAATATTACCCTATAATTAATCCAATTACACGTGTTATAATAAAGTGAACAAGGCTTATTTTGCTGCAGAAGTGGCAACAGTTTAACAAAACATGTATTTATCATATAAGTCTAGTATAGAAAATTATGAAAGATTTGTTAATTTTCATTTACTAATTGCCAAAGATTGACAAATTTCTGTTACGGGACAAATAATTAAACTTTTCTTCAAATGTTGTAAACAACAACACTAACTGGAATAATTTATATTGCTGTGTCTACTGAGAATTGTATAAATAACGTGCATTCATTGCTACGATAAGTTATGTGTTTACAGAAAGTTATGAGTTTAGATCAAGGGCAAAACGAATCATTGTCACCCTTGACTTTGAAAAAGACATTTGGTAAAATTTACATAAAATTACTTATTTTTAAATTAACATTTTAAATACATGGAAATTATTTCACTTAGTAATTTTAAAGAAAAAAAAAGATGAAAGAGAAAACGATAAACAAACGATAAACGGCGAACTATTTAAACACTTTCATTAATGATTATACTCTTTACAAGAATATTCTTTTACTTCCATATAACCTCATACAATATAATTATTTTGATAGGATTTTAAAGAGCAAAGCCTAATTGTAACGCGCCAATACATTGATTTTATTTTTAACAAAACGTACCTGCTTTGCATATAGCTCCACTCTGCTTGAATCCATCATTGCAAATCCATACGTTGGCAAAACTCGTGTAATAAGCATTACTGGTAATGGAATCCACGAGTCCATTATAGATATATGACATATTCCTGCAGCTTGCATTTGGATCATAACATGTACCGTTATCATCATCAGTCACATTTCCACATAAGCTCCCGACCCCTGAAACGTTTAAAGGGAACAAGCTGGAAATCTTAGATATAACACTAAATCATTTACACATGAAATGCATTTGTTGCATAATAAAGATGGGCATGCCTAATGAATAAAAAGAAACGGAATAAAATAGATGAGAAATATTTTCCAAGCAATGTATTTAACATATTTTTACAGAAGCACTAGGGTTCATTCAAGACCATTTTGCTCATGTTTCCAGTGGAATGAAATGTTCGAATCTATTCCAATATTTATGAAGCTACAAATCATTTGTAGCTTCAAAGCGTCAAAAGACCAAAGCATTGGTGCTGATGAGGTTGGTACATATTGAACATGGAAAAATTATACAAATAATATTATTTGTTAGCATTACAGGATTCTTACTTTCATATGCTAACTGTAACACAATGGCTTACATAATGAGCGTTCCATTTGCGAGTATTTGTAGAGCGTTATAATCGAATGTATTATGTTTTTTTCTAAATGCTGATTTGTTTGCATCGGAGCTGTGAATACGCATGGCACCAGGCGGTTTGGTTAGTCAAAAAGCGCTCAGGTTGCAGTCACACCTGTATTAAGTAGCAACCTCAGGAAAGGAGAAAAGGTTGTCTTTTAAGTCAGGTAGCTGCATAATACATGATAATTTCATCTAACATTTTAATGTAGGGACATGTGAATGCTGGCTGTTAAGACAGTCAATTTATTAATAAAGGTTACCTATGGCAGGCTTGAGGGTAGGTCCTAAATTATGCTGATATGTGTGACACAACTGACGAACTAAATTGATCTATGTGAGTAAAGATTCTATGTGTTGAGAGATTATAACGTTGGCGATCCCAGCTTCATATGTTCCACTTAGAAAGGTCAAGTTTAGGTCCCTAATTGTTTTAGAAGCAAAATGAAACTAAAGTGAGGTGAGACAAATTTGTTCATGCCATTATAATCTCAGCTGGCAAAATCTATAGAAATAATTGCATTCATTATGTCTCATCATCATTATTATTCATCTTCGTTCCCTCTGAACATAGCGCCTTCACTGCAACTACATATGTCTATTCAGGACTTGCAGATGGTATTACGTTTGGTGTCAAGTGTTCTTCACCAAATCATTGCTGGTCGTCCTCTTCTGCGTTTGCCCCGATGGTTCGAATCGAGGACATGGCGAACGATATTGGACTGGTGTTTCCGCAGTGTATGTCCAATCCATCTCCACTTGCGCTCCTTAATGGTGTCGGATATGGGTTTCTGTTGCGTTCTCAACCATAACTCCTGGTTGGAGTTTCAGTCTGGCCATCTGATACGCAGGATCTGTCAAGAGAAGTATTGACGAATACCTGCAGCTTATGTTCCAAGTTCTTTGTGCGTCTACAGGTCTCTGCCACGTAGAGCAACACTGATCTGACGTTGGAGTTGAACAGTTTAAACTTTGTTTTCAGGTGGATGTTATGATTCCTCCAGACTGGTCCGAAACTAGTAAAGACATGGCGTGCCTAGGCAATCCTGGCCTTAATGTCCTCATCTGTTCCTCCTGACTTGTTCACAATGCTCCCAAGGTATGTGGACTTGTCAACATTCTCAATGGCACGTCCCTCTAAGAGAATTGGTGCATCCTGGTTTGTATTGACTTGCAGGCATTTTGTCTTGTTGCATTGATCTCTAGGTTGGTTGTTCGGGCTACGGTATGTAGCCATGTAAGAGACATTTTTAGACAATGTTTCTGGTACTGTACAAAATAAGATTTCTTATGCCATGTTACATACCTCTTTCACACAAGTCAGTACTTGGATTGAGGTCGTTGACGCATTCACATATGAAAGAAGGTGAGCACAAAACGGATGGAAACTTGTAGCAAGAGCTTACAATGGTACAGTTGGAGCCAACATCTGCGGTAGATCAATTCAATTCATTAACAAAAATATCATAGTTTGTTTTATAAATAGAAAAAGAATCCTGACACAAAACAAGTAGTTGACATAATAAGAGCGAGAGACCATTGGTAAATTTTATAAATATTGTGTCTCGGGTGTGATAAGTGGTGTTGTTCCGATTTAACTACTACCAGGGACAGTTGCTACATATACTATATATATATATATATATATATATATATATATATATATATATATATATATATATATATATTCAGTTTTAACACATCTAAACAATTGATAGTTAACATTATATTGAAATATTACTATTAAAATCAATTCAAACAATGATGAAGACTTCTGTAATCAATTAACCTATTCCAAAGCAAGTGAGGTAATAACTGCAAACCCTTATCATACGTTTTCTTACTAGAAAAGGATTGAGGCAAATTAATAAGCAATATTTAAACCTACTTATTACTGCAAAACTTAAAGTTAAATGGGTCAATATTTTATTGCGGTAAGGATCGAGATTTGTTATAGTGTCTAAAGGTATTGAACTATAAACTCGGCAATTTGTTGCTGCGAATGTACAGCTAGACTTAACGATCAGACCTATATGAAACGGCCTACACAGGAAGGAAAATAAAATGAGCACATACATATTTATCATAGAACAAGACATTTAAAAAAAGGATAAATAGATGATATCGCTGAACATTTATTGGACATTTTACGCACGAAGAAAGTAAATGAAAATACAAGAAGGATGTTTAACAGGATTGAAAAGTTAACGTTGCACATACAGTAATACCAGTCTATCTGAGGAAACTCATATATAGATTTGTCTTAATGGTTTAAGAACAAAATCTTCCATAAAAGTAAACAATAAGAATGGTTCATGTTCGTTTTGTTTATTTTGAAAGTTTTATCTCCCTAAAGGCTTATGGATTCTTAACTTTTACATTTTCAGAACTTTACTTTACATTTTCAGACCTAAGCGCTAATACATACACGCATACATACATACCTGCATACATAAAAACATACATACATACATACATCAGAACTCCAACGACTTTGTCGCAGTATAGACAACTTGATTGATATAATGCCTAAAGAGGGTTCAGTCGTTAAAATTATAAACCATAAGCATCAATTAGAGTTCCATATGTTGTTTATTGTGATTTTGAAAGTATAATCGCAGCACAGACATAAAATTGTAATAGTGCTATATTACAATCAGATATATCTTCTTGGACAATGCAAGCATTCCATCAGGGTTTTGTATGTACCTCAAGTCAATTAACACAAATTACAGACCAGTACTTTACAGGGGAAATGATTGTGTTTAATTATTTTGCAACTGGTTAAGTAGAATAACAAAACAAATGTTCAACGAATTAGGGCCCAAGAATTAAAAAAACCTGTGGCATTCACAGAGGACAATAAAAATAAAATAAAACACATTTTAACTCAACAAATAAATGTCATATACGCGATATAAAAATATATAAAGACACGGTGCATCACGTCGATGTTAGCAGTCATAAAAGTTCGCGACCACGATTACTTAACAGGCAAGTACTTATGGGCTTCTCACAACAAATGTAATTTGTATTTTCGATATCAAAATATATATCCCAGTATTCATTCATAACTCGTTAGCTAAGGCACTTGTAAAAAATGATACAGATGAAGAGGTAAAAATAATAACCAACAAACATGAAAACAACATATCGCTTAGCAAGGACTTTGTTGTTGACAGAATTATCAAACCAGGGAGAAGATATCATTTTCAATAAACGATTAGATGTGTAATTATAGATTAATGGATCAATCTATGGAGCAGCTAGCTCAGGATTTAATCGACGACAAGTTAGCTGAGACAATGAAATGGTTTCCAAATATGCAGCCTAAATTTCTGAGAAAGGACATCTGCCCCCATAAGTACATGAATAGCTTTGAAACGTTCAATGAAATATCAACACTGTTCAAGACAAATCTTCAGAGAATGATTACCAGTACTTTCAGGAAGTAAAGGATTATTTCGACCTTAATAATCTTGGCGCCCTTGACGACTATTACAAATTAAATGGTTATCAAGAAATGAACTTAGACAGATCCTTGAGTCATAATATGCATAAAATTAAAATGAACCAAGTAGCATTGACTATGTATGATGACAGGCGTGTCTCTCACAACGTAAGCATATTACCTTAGTGATACGCCAGCATTGTACCGTGGGTACATGTTCCTTACAGCGCATCTGTATAGTTAAAGAGAGACTCTAAAAAGATTAAAGATTTATTTGCTTTCATTCTGTTTCACATATTTAGTTTTACCTTTTATTTCATCTAGCATAATTGTCTTCAAACACTGTTTCCATTGCTTTGTTCTCCTTGCTTTAGAAGCCAACATAAAAACGTGTACATTCTCTATAATCTTCGATTACAGAGTTGTACTTCTGCACTATCACACACATACAGATATTTCAAAATTTCTACCACTATAAACTAGTTTCGTTTGGTTAGTTCCCTTTTTCTACTTCGTCAAGATTACCACAATCATCAATTAGAAAGAAAGCATTGGTTTCTTGGTACATATCAGCCAGTACCTCTAACAACTTATATAATTTCTCTTCGGTATATATAACGATCACCTTTTCTTCTTCAAATAGTAACTTTCTATTGTAAGTCCTTCTGCAAAGGAATATTGTATGATGCTAGCGATGTAAATGAACAAATTTGTTTATTCAGTCTCTATCAGCTCTAGCACAAACAATCTTTCTACACAGCTGTGACTAGCATACATTATCATCTTATGGGGTTCTTTCAGGTACATTTATTCGTAGGTAAAAGCTACGATATTTTTTTAAAATACGATTAATCTGAGATGATTGTTTTGGGTATTTAGATGAGCATTACACACGAAATAAATATAATTTTGTGAGCCTCAACATTTTCTTTTCTGTTGATCTGAAAGTTATTACCTTCATATTATGTTAGAAAATTTAAGATCACTATGATGTAATCTATTATCGTGTATACTTCTTAAAATGTGTTTACTTGTTGTTCATCAATGATAGTCTCAATGGTTTTGAAAACCTTGGGAATAAACCATTTTAGGCAATCCTTTTATAGTTACTAACATTGTATCATTGAATTTTAAAAATATCTTCTTTACTTTCTTTGATTTGTTTTTGCACAGAATGAAAGTATCATTCAAGCGCATTCTAGGAATTAAGTATGAAGGTTTGTTAAAGTTACATTTTCTGCTATATCGATAATCCTCTCTATAGCGATGTAGTTGTGAGAGAATTAGTTAATCGTATCGCATGGGAGGCAAATGTTTTCGTGTTCATGATCTTGATTTGCTCCTTCTTTCACTTCAGATACATTTGTTAGCGTTATGTTAACTCTGAAATCGTGTGGAAGAGCACCGTTATATAGTGAGCAACGATCTATTCGAATATAAAACTCTAATATAATACTCTAATCTAATACTCTACTATAATACTCTAATCTAATACTCTAATATAAAACTCTAATATAAGACTCTAATAGTATTCTAAGCCTTTTATTATACAGCACAAACTGTACCAGATTTTACTGCGTTACCAACTCCTTATGGTAACTTACTAAGTGTTTATTATACACCACGAACTGTACCAGATTTTACTGCGTTACCAACTCCTTATGGTAACTTACTAAGTGTTTATTATACACCACAAACTGTACCAGATTTTACTGCGTTACCAACTCCTTATGGTAACTTACTAAGTGTTTATTATACACCACAAACTGTACCAGATTTAACTGCGTTACCAACTCCTTATGGTAACTTACTAAGTGTTTATTATACACCACAAACTGTACCAGATTTTACTGCATTACTAACTCCTTATGGTAACTTACTAAGTGTTTATTATACACCACAAACTGTACCAGATTTTACTGCATTACTAACTCCTTATGGTAACTTACTAAGTGTTTATTATACACCACAAACTGTACCATATTTTACTGCATTACCAACTCCTTATGGTAACTTACTATTTGTTTCACCCATTATGTCTTCCTCAGTCCTGCTATGCAGTTCTTCTGGCGCATTTAACTTGGAGAGAGTATCACTTCTATAGCATATAGTAATGTCCTTTACAAGTATTCCTGCCACTGCCTTGTTAACATCTTTTTGCAACTTCATATTCAACAACACGAAGAACCTCCCTTGTACAAACATTATACTTGGAGTTAGCTTTGGAATTGCTATCTGTAAAGTGTGTTTGAGTTTAATGACGTTTGATGTGTATGTGATAAAATGATAAGTTGGACTGAAATACTGGACCCCTTATGGCATCGTTTCCTGCTTATGAAGGATTATATATTCACCATACATTTATTGTACACATGATCTTTGGTTCTACAAAAACTTGAAAGCAAAATCATACTAACACCCATCACAGTACAATTATTATGTATTCTTGTGGTACTTGATCGTTATTAGGTTGGTATAAATCATTCAGGTTCCGCTGCCTTGGTTTGCAAGCTTTGATTTACCATCAGGATCATTTCAATCATGTTTATCATCACCACGAGTAGAAGCGTATATATCAAAGCGTCATCCAGGTTGTTGAAGTACTCACTCACCAAACTATGTTCTCTCAATCTTTCAGATAAGTAGTCATCTGTCTTAGTTCTGGTTTTATTGAACTCTTCTGTTTTTATCTGGTACTTTTAAATGACTTTACTATACTTAATTGTTCTTTCCACTCCATTAAGATTCAATATATTGAACAAACAATTGCTTTTTGCAGTTGCTAGACTGTTAAATACTGCTCCTCTAATCATACATGTTATTGTGGCCATTTAGTTTGCCTTATTTAAGAGTAACACGTTTTTAAACCACTTACACTTTTTGTTTAAACTTCAAGTCTGGTTCCTTGAGTGTAATATGAGTCCATATAATTTAAACATTGTTCTCTTAAACATAATAGGTACGTGTTTTTATAACACTCTAAAACATAAGAATATTCATAATTATTTATAATGTGTAAGCAACACGTTGGATGTTTATCTCTAATCCAATGCAAAAAACAACTGATTCATTAGAAAATATTTGACATATTCAATATTTCAAGTTGATAAAAACTGTGCATAAGCCTGAATTTTTTCAAATATAATGGCATACTTGTATTCAGCTAAACATGCTGGAGAATAGTTAAATCCATAACTGTTAAATAATGTCTGTGAAGTAGTTTCAGATTTAAAAAAGTCTAATAACCTTTTATCCTTTGTTTATCTGTACCTAATTTATTGTTTAACAATAACATTTGTATCTCTTGTATTCAAAATTTTTGTTCACTATTATCGGGAGAGAGATAGTCCTGAATTGGTACAACTTAAAATCATAAAGCAACATAACTACTGTCAAAAGTTTTGTTTTCTCACGAAACTCTATTTTGATAATATATTTCCTTTTTTAAGTTATACATTCTTTCACTCAAGAATCTATGTGCCCGTTTCAGTGCTTAATATTGTTTTGAATGTCTCTATGATTCTTATTTTCTGCTTTAACTGTATCAGTACTACTACTAATTGCGAGAGTCCCTTTACCTATTTGATTTTTTAATTCATCTGCATATGTTGCAGGCTTTTGCTCCACGTCATTTGAATCTTTTAACATTAATTTAAGTTAGTCAATACTAGCTGTCACTACACCTATATTAATCAGGTTATCTCCGTCAGCATATTATTTTATGTCTGTTTTACATTATTCAACCTCGGCTGGTAATTTGTTGTAAAATTTGGTGAAGGTATCATCTTTGACCTTTTTGATCTTATCTTGTAAATCTGCATTACATAAATCGTAATTTTTGTTTCATAGATCCAATGATGCTTTCATTTAACATTCGTGTTATCATTTTGACTATTTTTTAAAAATTATTTTGTTGCAACTTTGACAGTGTATTAGCATTAGCAGTGATCATGCCCTTAGTGTCAGTATTTTTTGTGTCGAAATCTTTTATTACTTTTTAAATTTCATGATAGCTTTTTTCACTGTTTAAGTATTTTTGCAATTGCTTCTGTATAGTTTCTAGTAAAGCATCTATCTCACTTTTATCCTTTGTTGGATACGTTGTATATATTGTCGAATGTTAGCCATTGCATCGCCTGTAGCGAGTCATCAATTCAGGAGAACATCTATTCTTTCTTTTCTGTTTGTAAGACTTGCATAGCAGTAATTAAGGTAGGTAATCTCCATCTAAGCAATTCTTGTCAATCTGATATCTACATTTTGTTTTATTCTATTCAACTGAAAATTTTACATTTCGTAATTATTTTTAGTAGCTATTAACATTGTACGAAACAGTCTCCTTGTGAAACAATTTTTTACAGGCTAAGATTCTTGAAAGCATTATCAGGACCATTACAATATTATTTTGTGTTATTCATCTGACCGATGAAATGTATACATTTTTAGTAGTTTTAAAAACTCGCATACTGTATCTAATTTTGTAGCCACCTGGATAGTTTTCTGGCTATTGAATGATACACACTGTGTGATTGCTTAAAACTGACATATACTTTTAGATTGTGCCAGAGACATTCAACATCAATGCTTTCTTCGTGTCACCATTTGCAGTCATTGCCTTTTTAATATATATTTTTATTTTTTTCAGTTCAAGGTTGGAAAAAGCATTAGTTTTAAAGCAGCTTTTGCTTCATTCTTGTCATTCATCTAGTAGGATATATTGCTTATGATTTAATCTGAAACCTGCAAATATTCAAGGACAAAATATATTATCTGTAATGAATGAATAGTTTGACATTTATTATCAATTACATTAGTAAATATATTTTGTTCTCAGGGAGACCATCGATTGTAATACAGTTGTCTATTGGTACAGGAATATTTAATGAATACCAAAGCTTAACATCCTATATTCAACGTCTTTTTCAACTTGTATATTTTCTTGTAAGTTTCTCCAACATATCGTTCTTTTATAGGTTTTTACTTCCTTCGTCTATATCATCTGTTTATGTTTTCATATATTCCTTTTTAATCTACTTGCATGTGTGTGCTGTACTCGCTGATGATCAAAATAAACTACTCATTGTTGATTTTATTGCCACTGATAACTTTGCTAAACATGTCATTCATGCTGCTGAACATAATGATGGCAGATGTTACTATTTTATCATGCTTTAAACCTTCACTGTAAATAATTCTTTTCTTAACAGCTGTTGCAGCCATACCTACCAGTGTTGCGCTAACACCAGTAAAACCTAGTGGAACAATGATTAATACATACCAAATTCAAGCTTTAAACCCTCCCAAACCATCTATAATTGCTGCAACCGTTTGCATCCCTTCCTCCTCCCAGTTCAAAACTATGTATTCTTCTAACACTTTCAGAGTGTTCGATCATCTTGATTCAAATCATTTTTATTATCGTATCTTTTTTAGTCTGAAAGTAAGATCATTTTCTGGAGGATACAAAGATGGAGCATTTAGTAAATATCATTTATTTATTTATTTTATGATAAAATATCTGCCTTACCATACCTTACGCTATTGATGGAGTACCAATTGTGTCCGGTAAAATTCCATTTGCTAGCAGATGGAAAATTCTAAATTCGCTAAGTGAATAGCTTTACAACCTCTTCAATATCAAAACATCATGATAGATGGCAATGATTTGGTTTGTTTTTCTTTAGCATTTACCAATATTTCATGTCTTCTTTAATTGTTTCTACTCTTTCTTTTCCAACTATTTTACAGTTCAAATATTACCGGTGATCATTTCTCATCCATCTTTTTCAAGTCATATTCATTGAAGATAGTACAGGCTATCGCATTGTGCGTTCCATTTGTATGTACACTTGAATTACTGTAGACTGTAAGTTGTTTAAAACATCTACAACCCTAACGTCTTTTGCTTGTGCTTTGACCGTTGCTTTTACTATGTAAAGAGCGAAAAATGGCTGAAGCTGGTGCAGGTTTTCAAATGAAAGGTTGTGAAGAGTATGATAGTCCAGAAGATTACACGAGAGATGACTATACATTGACTCATTTATTAGGAAATATTTAAACACGTTTTGATGAACCTCATATATTAACAGAACATTTTACAAGTCTTAATAAAAAAGGATTAAAAATTATAATCTCTATAAAATAATAAAGGATTTTGCCATATTAAACGGTTAGTGATGATTTTTTTCGGCAAATATGATATAACTGAATTCAGAGGTACAAATGGAGAAGATTGTATGGTATCCCTTCGTCAAACAGAATATTTTCGTCTTACTAAGAAATTTGGAAAGAAGTTTTTAAAAACAATTCTGAAGACTCTAGTGTTGTGAACCATTAAGTAAAGAAGGTTTTAAAGTGTAGGTCTGAAAATCAATTATTTGCTAACTAAAGGTGATGTGTTTCCTACATTAGAAGACACAGAAGAAACACATCCTATATATCCAGTAGAACCTAGAGTTGTGCATAAAGCTACATATGCAACATTCTGGATGCATGTCCTTACTGGACACCGCCCCTTGGACCTGTAAACCCCACGTAATAAATGTCAATGCGCTAAACTATGGCGACAAACAACAACAACCCATATAAATAAGGGCAAAATTATTGAACGAAATAGAGAGTAGGTATGAGGGATACACCCAAATCTACACCGATGGGTCAAAATCCCCAGACCCTGGACGCACTGCAGCAGCAGTCGTAATTCCGGGGGAAAACATCACGCTGGGAGCGAGGCTTCCTGATCATTGCTCAATATACAATGGGCTATTAACGAAGCAATCAAATGGATTCAGGACACCGAAATAACCAAAGCAGTGATAATTAGCGACTCCCTCAGCGTGCTGCAAACCCTGGAAACAGGCAACTCCTCCAGCAGAGAAAAGTTGCTAAATGAAGTCTACTTAAGACTTAAAATCTTGGAACAAAATAACCATACTGTAAAATTTATGTGGGTACCCTCCCACACTAACATACCCGAAAACGAAAGGGCCGACAAAGAAGCCAAAAATAAACTTAGCGATTCCGAAGTACATCAATTGAATTACAGCGTCCTGGAAATATATACTATGATTAGGCAGAAAATAGATGTGAAACGGTATAGGGAATGGAATAACACAAACAAAGAAAGAATACTCTTCAACCTGCTCAAGCTAGTTAGTAGAAACGTTAGCGTCCCTAACCTAACAAACCCATACGACTCCAAAGTCATAACTAGACTATAAGCTGGAAACACACTACTAGCCAGCAGTTTCGGAAGGTTTTTACCCGTCATAAAAGAGGCAGGAATTAACTGCCCCCCAGTCCAACCCCAGAAACATTAGGCCATATATTCAATGAATGCCCCACCTTCAGTCATCACGGAAAAAGTTCCAAGAAAATCAAAGAGAACTTAAAGCCCCAGTCCAATACCCAAATTTTCTAGCCACAGGAAATAATAACATCAATTCGGTATACAAAAATATTCTGGGATATATCTCTGATATCGGAAAGAGATGAAAAATATAATCCCCGGTTAGTAATCAAAATCCATCAATAGAGAGGATTAAAATTAAAACAGTAACCCAAAACAAATAATTGAGCAGCCAAGCAATCTCCACGAGGGTTCTATGGACGCGAGCTCTACACTAAAAAGAAAACTTAAGGTCAAAATACGCAGGGAGGAAACCAAGTACGTTCCCAGCCCTTACGGGGAGGATACGTTTAAGCGAACGTGGTCCCTCGCACTGCAAGTGTAAAAAAGAAAAATTAAGATTAAATAAAAATAAAAAGCCGACCACATGCAATAACTAAGAGAACACACACTCAAGTATTATACCCTGCACTCTCTCAACTATCTGTAACTAATTCTATGCATGACTACTAATATGAATGAATGAAGGAAGGAATGGTTAACTACCCTTAAAAAAAGAAAAAAAAATTGTTGTGGTTCTTCTCTAACATTCCCCCTTCTTCTCTATTTCTCTCAACTCGGTGACGGTACTTCGTGAATTGTCCAAGGAGTAACAATATGTATTTTCACGTTCCTATAAACAACTTAGTTGATATAAGGTGGTCCCAACCCAGACCACCAGGCCCCAGCCACAAACACATAATAAAGTTACCTGAATACCAACATAATACGTCCCGCACGTATTGTCACCAAACAACGAAAATTAAGATTATTAGGTGGTCCCAAGTCCAAATCATCAGGGTCCCTCCGCACAAGGCGGAAACTAAATTAACCGAAATCCAGGAAAATTAAAACAAATATGCATATGCACCATGAGATTATAATCTGAAACTCATCCCAACAACAACAGAAAACTAAAGGTGGTAAATAACGCAAACCATCAGGACCAGCCGCACAAAGTGGCAACGATTGGACACAAATAAAACTCAAAACAAAAGTAACATGGTGCATCTGACTAAAAAAAAGAAAGGATAAATTAATAGAGCACTCCTTGGACTGAACCAAACTCTATTCTTCCCTAACCAACATACAAATCATCTAAAAGTAAAGAGTTGTATATAAAAAATTCAAGGAAAACATACAAGACAACAATAAAATCAAATTTGGAACAAAATCAAAATTTATATCCTGGATCGATGGAGCCATCCGGTGACGCTACGCTCCTCCTACGCCATCTCTGACTCCGCCTTTGCCTTCTCCAGACATGAATAATTAAATAGCATGCATTGCGTGCAGTTATGCGTCGAGTGGGACTACAGCTCGGTAGCTCACTTGACGAATAATAAAATAGTGTGCCTTGCACACAGTAATGCATTCAATGGGTTGCCCATTGACGACTAATTAAGTAGGGCGCCTTGCGTCCATTAACTGTTCATACATGGCCGAATGGCCGCACACGAACTAAATCCAATAAACGAACGAACGATGTCCTTACTGGAAAAAGTGATACAAAACTAATTAACTAATGGACTAAGAAAGAAATTATTGATCTGAGTGAATTAATTGGTCAATTACACGAAACCTTTAATATGGTGTATTGCAATGAAAAAGCCATAGCTAGAAAATAAGAGATGCAAGATTTATGTGGTAAAGATGTACACATCAGAAATGAAATTAGACAATTGGCAAATAAAGTGGATGGAATTTTTGATGAAATTTACGACGGGAATCAAAGAGAACCACATTGACCTGCAGATCAAGAACAATTCGTCCCAAAATTATTTACACAAAAAGAAGCGATAGAGATCATATAATATAAAAGTTGTTGTAATTGCATTCACAAAAAAAGAAGCTTTTGAAGTAGAATTCAAAACTCATGGAGAAAAGATAAAAGAGAATCTTTAAGAAGAAACTGAGGAAGAAAAAAAATGGTTGTAAAAGTCTGTACTAATAGGTTAACACTAGTTTCAAGGTGCAGCCACGTGGAATATAATGAACATGGTTTAGATTGTTTCCAAACTAAGAGAGAAATTAAAGTTACTAATCACAGTGGTGTATAAGTGCTCTGAAGCAATAATATTCCTACAAAAAAGTCACAAATAGATAGCATGCTTAAAATATAGATGCTCATATTAAATTTGTAACTTGCTTCATTTTGAGGCCGGAGACTTTCAGGTACCTCACTGAAAGTACACACACACACACACACACACACACACACACACACACACACACACACACATATATATATATATATATATATATATATATATATATAATAGCCTCAATCAATCAAAATCCACTTGCAATTCATGTAAGTCTGCTCTCATGTAACAATATTAGGGCTCAAAAAATACATATTTTTTTCGTTCAAAAGGAATAAGCAGTCACATACCAGGCAGGCACTGTCTATAATAAATATATCTTCCAGGTTGCGCATTATTGTCCATTCCGACATAGCCTGGTTTACAGCCGCAAATATTGTTGATGCAAGATGCAGATCGATCATATTCCAAATTCGAATATATATATCCGTATTCATAGTACGGAAGGTAGCAGTCTTCATCGATTGAACAATGAGAACCAAAGTCAGAAAAGTCTGAAAAGACAGGAATTGCTGATCGCTATAGAACTATAAATGTGACTACATGAGTTTAATATTTAACAAAGTTTATTTTACCATATATCCATTGGAGCCATACGTAATTCCGAGATATAGCATAACACGTTTGAATGAATGAAATGGAACTTCGTTATTTTCAATATCACCTTTTTGGGGTATTTGGCGTTCAAATATTAGCATATTTACTAAAATACCCTTAAATTAAAATTACGCAGGCATCAAAAGTAAGACGTCCCACTTCTACTATATTTTGCTTTTGAAAGTAATATTAGCCCAAAATGAAACCGTTTTCTGTTTTAATTTGATTAATTGCATGCCAATTTGGTTACATGTAAAGCGAGCGAGAGAGAGAGAGAGAGAGAGAGAGCGAGAGAGCGGGAGGAGGGAGGAGGGAGAGAGAGATTTGTTTCCACTGAAGATACTTATTTACTCTAAATTATTTCAAAATTAAACGGTAAAATCATTTAGTAGCATGAAAAAATCTATAGTATTCTTCAGCAATGCTAAATTTCAAGTAATCAATCTTTTCTATAGCCCCATAATATATATATATATACATATATATATATATATATATATATATATATATATATATATATATATATATATATATATATATATATATATATCGGTAAATTTAGATACACTAGAAACCTTCTCTCATAGAAAATGTACAGATAGCATTATTTGAACACCCACCCACCTAAAGATAAGCATTCCATACGAAAGAAATATATATATATATATATATATCACGTCTCAGTTAGAAAAAAACATTTTCTGTAATACAATCTTGCTGCAGTAGGATCTAAAATTGTGGTGTGTTGACAAATCTGCATAATAAAAACGATGTATTCGCCTTGTATATTAGTCTTTTCCCGTTTTCTTACAAGACTTTATTGGATATAGGTCAATATTTACCTCTCATGCAGGACCCATTGAACTCATGTCCAGACTTGCATTCGCACTGTGAAAATAAGCAGTATCGCCTACATTCAGCGTATATGTCTGCACATTCAGTTGTATTCTCACGACAATAACTGTGTAGCTCTGTGCGTAAATATAATATGCAAAGATCAAAACATGATGCATTGAAAACTGTTTACACAATAATATTTATATTTAAAATGTAATAGAAAATAATATACACATTACCTTTCTTTACTGGTTGTACTACAATCTATCATCAATAAAGTAAATAAAGAACAAAGAAATATATCACTCTGCGGTAAGACCAAATTATTTGCTAAATTTGAAAAAATGTGAACTCTCAAAACATTTATTTTAGTTTAGATCTTTAAACGTGAGTTGCTTCCTTTGTATTTTGGAAGAGCCGTTTAGCGTTGAAACAATACACAAAGGGACAAACCTGCTTTACATTTATTATCAACTAATTTATATCAATTTGGACAGCTACAGTTGCTCTCGAGATTACAGTTTGATGAGTCGTCGATGCATTCGTCATTACTGCAGGAAATCTCAGACTCTGTAAAGAAAAGAATTTGACATATTCTGATACGTAAATATTGCGCACACGTGTGTGATTTATATTAACCAAGTATTAACAATTCTCATTAGTACCTGATCTATAACATTTATTTTTCAAGTATTCAGTAGTTAGATTAATAGTACTTTATAAAATTGTATTAAGGGAATATAACAACATATCATTCTTTCTCGAACATAACTGAGAACTCCAGTACAAATGCAAACTGTAATCGGTTCTTTGTTCCTTGTTTGTCAGAAACAGCAGAAAGCCTATTGTCATGCAGGCTGGAGATTATTTGTTTGTGCCATCAAATATTTGTTGGATTTCAATATCCTTCAAAACATCAACATTAAGACTCGCTGAACATACCCGGCTAACTCTGGAAATATTAAGATAAAGTCGTGTATCTTGTAACTAAAGTATGCTAATGGGGAAACAAACAATAAATATTCAGTAGAAATGTCAATGGCTTGTTTTTGGTTTGGTGCTTAAAGGCAACTGGAGTAAAGTGTCTTGCCCAAGGACATACCAAGGTATCTGACCCAGGCTGCTCGGATTGTAGGATTCGAACCCGCGCCTTTTCGGTCGCGAGTCCGGCACGCTAACCACTGAGCCACCGCGGCTCCAAAAATTATCTTAGGAATCTAGAGCATATACTCAGCCAGAACTTGCGATTGTGAAGCCATGCGCCAATTACCGTAACGAATACATTAAAAGTAACAATATTCTCCAACTCCAGAATGACAATATTTGTGTCCTAGTTCAAATATTAACTCTTGAAGGTTAATGCCAATAACGGTGTATGTTCAGTTTCGTTACGTGCGTAAATATTTAGCTCAGTGGTGGGTTCTGGTGTTAGACCAAGTAAAGGAATGGAAGAATTTAAGGATTTGGGAGATTTAGCAGTACACGTGGTCACAACTGGCTTGAATTTTAGGAAAAAAAACAACTTTAGATTGAATTTTATCACCGAATGCAACCGAAACGATGAGGTGAGGTTGCAGGCAGCACCGAAGCAAGAACGCACCCATCGAAACTCATTGGTGGTCTAAGGAAAATATGTATAGAAAAAGATTGGGCACTGTTTGCCATGAGAGAAAATATTTACTGTTACCCACTCTTAAGAAGAATTCCATACTTTTAAAGAAATGTTACTAAAATGCTGAAACGTCTTAGAAGATTATGTTTCATGCTTTTTGTTTGTGTATAAAGGGAATAATATCCCATGAAATATCAATTGTTCAAGGTGATGTGAAGAAACTATTACTAAAATGTATTTTACAGATATACGTCATTGTCAGCCATGGCAACAAAATAGTCAGTGTGGCTGCAGCCAAAATCCATATTATTCTGACAGTTCAATCTGAAGTTTGATCTATAAAATATTTTTAAATAAACAATCGATTGTTGGAGCGAAGTTTTCTCTCCTCCTTTGAATAATAAGAAATATACTTTTCTTCATAAAATTCTACTGAAGCTGGGATGTTGCATGATTACGTTCCGCATGGTAGCCTATGGATTGTCAAAATTGAGTTAAAAGACAAAATAAAATAGAAAAATAGAAAACTCCTCCTAAAGACTCATGCCCCTTGTAGCCTAACAATTATTACAAAAGCAACAACAACAACAACTTAATAATAATAATAATAATAATAATACAGTTTATTTTCTTTTCGACATTATAATTTTCTAACTAGTTTTCATTATCGGCAGTATTAAAGCGAATTAAAATAATATGAATATAATCTACAGAAGATTTTGTTAAATCTCACAACAAGAAAGCACACAGCAGACCGCAAACTATGTATCAGATATATAATTTAAAAAGCCTTTTGTTACAGGAGAGACATCAATAGTTCGCATTACATTCTGATCAATATGTTTCCGTAAAACTATGCACATATCAGTGAATAGCCTAACGTAATTGTAGTAATGTTATTATTACAAATATGAACCCTTTGGCACACTAGAATGTGTCACCCTCAAAAGTACATGTTTGTTTAATTCAAAGTTAAAGTGTTAAAGTATTACATCACTTACGAAGCTCAAAAGTTACGAAAAGCTTTCACTGACACAACAGAATCTTTGAGTGGCATCCGTTTAAGACTGCTGAAAAGTATACACATTGGTGTGTGTGTGTGCGTGCGTGTGTATGTTTCTTACGAGAAATATAATTGCTGCTCTTACTGCAATTTAAAAGCATAGTCCATAAAAGGAATATGTTTTGACCCTGTCCAGACAGTATATAAGTCCGTGAAGTGTGGAAATACAATAGATTTACAGTATAGAATTTTGATAATAATGATCCTACATAACTTTGTTCAAAATTGCATTTATTTTCGAGTTCTGTCAATTAGTTTTCAACAAAAAACCGTTTTTCTGTGATAATGTGTTATTCTATCGGCACCTTGAAACAGTTTGCAAATAATACCCTATGCTTCATCGAACGATTGAAAACACATCAAGTTTTCTTTCAATATGAACTTACTTTATCGTGTTAAATCTATTACATTACACTTTCTATTCTTAACGTTTATATTCAACAAAAAGTAATACATCGATCTTAAACATCCAATGCTGTGTCATTGCACAAATAAAAAAACTACACAGCACACATTGTAACCGGAAACAACGTTATATACACCTGCATATTAAGGTACACATTACAAAAAGGACCTACGATTGAACTTTGTAATACATTCATGTTTATTTATTAAATTCCGAAACAGTCACTTTCCAAATATTCTTTGATTCAGACCATATTATGATCACTGCACGGATGATTGTTTAACACGATGCTCAGATAATTTATGCAACGGAACCTTATGCTTGAATCCACCATAAGCTTTACACAAATCTAAACCTGATGCATATGCGGTCACATATATCCATATCGGGCACTTTAGGCATGCTCTTCTAAACATATTTTCTTATGTGGCAAACAACATACATTCTCCTTTTCTCAAGACCTTTGGACCAATGAAAGATTAGAATGTTTCCTACACATCTGCTAATAGCGATGAGTAATAGTCTGTAGGATAACATACCAAATAGACCAGCTGAATTTTCAAAAGTCCCTTTTCTTGACAATTTTACAAAAGGATATACTCAAAAAGATCAGAAAGAAAAAGTAAAACATAATAGCACATCAACGCCAACAACAAATCTAGTCTACGAAGTTTCAATAGAATCTTCCAAGCGGTGTGGGAGAAGAAGCGATTACAAGTCGAATCATCATGATACACTCCTTCAGTGTTTCGTCAGTATTTTTAGAAATGTTCCCAAATATAAGGAAAGGAAAAAAGTAAAGCCTTATTGCACATTTACATCACCATATATCAAGACTATAAAGTTTCAATAAAATCATACAATTTCCACAAAAATGGGTTCGAGGAGAAACGGGAAACCTTAATACGTATCTACCTCAACTACATATCTAGCCTATGAGGTTTCAAAAACAATGTTCGAAATGATGTGGAAGGAAAACCGATAACGAATTGACTTCCCCAAATGCCCCTTTTGGGTCATTTTTTAAAAAATATCCCCAAAAATGGAACAGAAAAAGCGATATAAAATCTTTTCAAGGATGGAAAAGCTGACAGACGGAAAGACAGATTAGCCGACGGACAGACTGACCGACGGAGGCAATGACAATTTCTCCACTCTTCACTGAAGTGCAGGGTGAATAAAGTTCTTCGAGCAGTTTTTGAGGAAAAGCGATGGCAACCTCAATTCTCAAAATTCCGCTTTGTCGACAATTTTCCAGAACTGCCACCAAAAATGGTCCGGGGGGGGGGGGTATGGGCGGGGGTTGGTGGGTTAAAACCTTATTGTACATCTACATAAATCACATATCTAGCCCACAAAGTTTGCAAAAAGTCCCCATGCAGAGCAGGAATTCCCAAAAAACCTATATTCTTGGATAATTTATATAAGAAATTATCAAAACTGAGTAAGAGGAACAAATCATTATCTTTCTGCGCATATAAATAATTCACAAATATAGTCATCAAAGCGCCAATAGGATCACCCAACCCGTGTTTGAGATGAAGCAATGACGAACTATATTCCCAAATACCCCTTTTTGACAATTTTCTAGAAATCGACCCTTAAATGAGCTAGAAACGAAACAAAAAATCTTGTTGCACGTTTAGACCAACCACATATCTAGTCAACAAAGTTTCAACACAATCCTCCAGCAGATGTAGGAGGGGAGGCGACAACAAGCTGAATTGTCAAAAGGAGGAGTAACTATGACAAGGAAAGAAGTAAAACCTTATCTTTACCAACCACATATCAAACCCATAACGCCTACAAAAGTTTCATTAAAATCCTCCAAGCGGTGTGGGAGGAGAAATGATGACAAGCTGTGTCACGGACCGTTGGACAGAAAGTCAGACGTATACCTGATGCACAAAGGCATTTGCAATATACCCGCTCTTCGCAAAGTGCGGTAATAAAAATAGTACCATCTGTTTGATCTCAATAATAATAATAATATTAATAATGATAATAATTTATATATTTACAGACGGTTCCTCAGTTAGTTTAAAACTATTCTCTCTTGAGACGTTCTCTTCCATGCACATAATATAGATACAATGATCATTTCTTACTTAACATGGAGTCTAGAGAATTATTTTTAAAAAGCACAGATAAAATGTCATTGTTTTACATTAACATGCAATTTGTTCCAAATAAAAATCCCTGAAAATTTAAAACTCTTCTTAAACTGCTCTATTTTAGGTTTTGGTAGCAAGACATTTCCATCTTCTACAGGTCGTAGTACACAACTAGATTATAAATGGCTAAACATGTCTTGTAGATTTTGTGGTGCAATTTCATAGAGAGATTTGCATACTAAAACAGTATTACTGTAATCGGTTCTTTTGTCAATTTCCATCAAACTTAAGTTTGTGAACAGGGATTCAGAAGGTGAGTCAAAAAGATTATCGAGAAGTATACATGATGTTCTTATTTGTAAGTATAAATTCTGCTGGCAAGGTCTTGTGTGGAACAGTTTGTCCAAAAATTAAAACAATACTTTTGCAGTGGTTGAATATATGGATTATAATATGGCATTTTGACATCGAGAGGGACGTATTTCTTAAGCTTGGCGAGCAGTGATATTTTAGAGGAAAGCTAAGTATATACATAATTAAACTTTATACACCACTTAAAAGCCGTCAACATGAATGCCAGGAAGTTTATGATTAGAAACATTTTCAATGGTTATGTTCTTAAGATGTAAACATACATGCTAAATTTTGTGTTGAGGATGAGAGCCATTTTATAAGTTTGTCATTTAATACATAGTAAGTATATTTATTACAGACTAGTCAATTACTACTGCTGAACTTTTCAACAATTTGTGGTCTGATATCATATAGGCATGAAGTTTTATTGATATTTAGGCTTATTAATGTTTCATATACTTTTGTTTCTGATATTCTCTAAATGATCTACACCAAACGCGATTTAAGTACAAACACAAATAACAGTGTTATTTGTTTGGTTTCTATGGCAAAAGTAATACAACTGAGATAGCAATCCGTTGCATGGCGACCGAATAAATAAAAAACAAGTTAAACAGCTAAAGCATAATAAGACTTCAAAAACCATAAAATCACAAAGGATGCCAATTGTTAAGAATTAGCTCACTTAACCTTTTGTCAAAATAATTAAGAAGAAAAGCGTAATCACCTGTTTTGCATGTTCCATTAGAACATCTCATACTTTTACTGGCACATGGAACACGACTGCAGTTTGTACCAAGGTCTGTAAACAATATACGATATTCACTTGCCTGATCAATATTAATATGCAGTTAACTGTTCTGCCTTGAAGCGATACATTAGAATATTTACACACAGAATATATAAGCACTGCAAAAGTTAAAGAAAAACAAAGCCAAAAACAAAACATAACAATAGCTTATTTATTACGAAACAGCCTGCCAAATGTTTGACATGTTACCTATGTTTATAGATAAGATGAAGTTTTGCTAAACATATGTATAATGGCAGTATCAGATAAGATTGTTTAATTCTTGTGAACCAATCAGAGTTCAAGAAATGTACAAGTCGTATAATAGATGAAATTGGACCTGACGATCTTTCCCCTTTAATACGTATGCTATGTTTCAGAACATCTTCACAATTCGGCCTGAAAATTTGCAGCAGCTACAGGCTATTTGTATTCTATGCACTTTACAGTCTGATTTGTATGCTGATATTTGGCTGTCATATATTTCCTTTTAAAAGTTTCCTTCTAAGTCCTCAACTCTTCTAAGCCGTTTACAGTGCGACTGTAAAGCGTCATAAATGTACATCTTTTGCAACAAGTATTGATTTAATTCATGCAAAAAGTCCAAGGGACAATAACAACTTTAGTACAAAGGGTAAACAGTTTCCTTCATTTCAAAAATAAAATGTAACGCATTATATTCTTACCTGCTAAGCATGTGTATCCTATCGGTCTGTAACCAGCATCGCATCTGCAGTTATAGTTGTAGTAGTAGGAGTAATAGTTGAAGTTGTCATATTTGAAGTACTCGATGTTGTGCCGTTTATAACATGATACATGATCACCGTAGCATGTCAAATTAGAATCACCACAGAAAGAACCGACACCTCAAAGAAACAGTCAATGAAGATTCAGTAACTATTTTATTTAAATCTATTATTGCGTTCTTTACTCTAGTGCTCTGCTAAAACATTCTTAATTGCGGTATTTGGTGAATACTAATGTATTTCACATATTTCTAGTTCCTCTCCATTCTAAAAGTCAACTATGTAGAAAATGTGGTTTATACATGGAGAGAGAGAGAGAGAGAGAGAGAGAGAGAATTTTTTATCTTCTTATGTTCATGTAAATCTACTGACAAATTATGTATTATCTCAGGCTCGTGTGGCAGTTGTATTTATTGCACAATTCTACGTGTAAAACTCAACGTGCAATTAAACACGACAATGATTACTTGAGATGCAAATGATTTAAGGAAACTGACAGTGATTAAATCCAAAATGAATGGCCAATGTTACGGCTTAATCAGTTCTCAAAACTGATCTGGTAGTTGTTGGCAAAACCTAATCTCAGTCCTCCATTTGTCTCACACGAGTTTGTCATGTGCTGCTTGTGTGTGTGTGTGTGGGGGGGGGGGGGGAGCGTTCGAAAACTTTATTTCCCATAAGCCAGGTTTATCAATGCAAATATTGAAAACATCGTAAATCTTAAAATGCTTAAATAGTCTCGATATCATTTACAATTTGGAAGAGAATAAAAGTTGAAAATGACAATTAGGGACCGTGTAATACGAACATATTTGCTAACGTTTTGTATAATTATGACTTTCAACTTCTCCGTAATTTTCTTCGGTACTGTGACAAGTGGAGAGAGAGAGAGGGAGAGAGAGAGAGAGAGATAGAGAGAGAATTTATATCAAAATGTAAGCTGCTGTCTGAACTGATTTCGATGTACTCTTTTTTTCTCCTCTTAAATACGATATTGAAATATATCATTATGTTGAATGACAATCTAAACAATGATACATGAGTGATTTATTATTCCGCTCATATAAGGAACGAACGGATAGTTATTGTTTTCAGTCAAGGGTCTTAAACAGAATACAATAGTGGCTATAACAAGGAAAATCATTATTTAATACCGGGACAGAGCGAAGAACTGGTGTAAATAGTGCATGAGTTGCACCAGGTCGCTGTTTATGGATTTAGCGTCCCTTGACAATAGTCTCCTTCGCTGGAGGGCTTTATTCTATCTTAACATAGCCATGAGTCTTAAACAGAATAAAATAGTAACCATTGCGAGGACAAACGCTCTTTAACACCTAGACAGAGCAGAATACTGGTGTAAACAATGCATGAGGTGCACTAACGTCCTTGTTTATGGATTTTGCGTCCCTTGATAACAGTCGCTGTCATTGGAGGGTATTTTTTTATTCAGATTAGCACTATGCACACTGTCTTCAAAATAAGGTAATTTTAATCTATTTAGAATAAAAGATCACACATTCCTCGAGACCCTATCTCAGCTTTTATAAGGATCATTATCTATCTATCACCCAAGATTTGACCAATATAATGATGCTAATAGCTTCTTTCAAGTAGAGCACAGTTACAATTGAACGCTATCGCGCATTGGCTCTATGTGTCAGCTAACTCTTAAGCTTGCAGACATCTAGCCAGCGGAACCGTTTCTAGTATCCGGGCAGTGCACAAACTCCGCTATTACTAATGAATCATTAAATGCTATTTTTAACAAAAGCAACTAATATTGAGCTGCTACTACTAAAAAGCAGCTTCTATCAAATGTATGCCAAAGAGGGTTTACTAAAAGGGCTGCCGCGTCTATTCCTAGGTAGCCATTTTGCTCTGACTTGATACAGGACAAGGAAATTACATTGATCTATCTAACGCTCTCTTCGCAATGACACCTCTCAGAGAGTGTGATCTCGCTTCATAATAGCAGAAGACAGTTTTGCAGATTGGCCCCTGTCAAATTTCTTTACTTAAGGCTATCATGCTACTTTTTCATCTATTATTTTTTAATAATTAAAGATACTGATGTATATGGAATTAGGTGTTTAGGGTTTGTGTTGTTCTTGAAATTGATGAGAGGCATGTACACCTTCCATATTTACATAACATTATATAGACAGTTAAATACCAGTAGTCAACTAGGAAACAGGGCTAGCCACCCATATCATTAGATACATTGGGTTCAAGGCAAGTAGAATATTTATAAAAAAAACGGCCTGATGGCAGCTATTTTGAATTACATCAAGCTGTTTATTACACAATGTTTTTCGAAATTATCACATATGAAAATGGCTTCAATTTGCACTCTTAGCGTCACCATGTGCCAAAAATAACCTTCGGATATGCCGAATGCACGTGTGAATTTGGAGCTGGTTGCATAAACTTCTTTTGATATAAGCTTCCATTGACATGTCAGGCCAAATGCAGGATATCTTAATTTGTTATAGCTACTCAAAAATATAACCTTTTTAACCTCACTACTGTATTCTAATTTTTATTCATTTGTATATTAGGCAGTTAATGCGGCATTGAATTTGTGCCTTTCGTCGTATGTGACGGTCTTCCATTGTACCAAGGTGTGTGTATGAATGTGTGTGTGTGTGTGTGTGTGTGTGTGTGTGTGTGTGTGTAGGGAGGGGGAGGCAGCCAAATGTGGACTGTACGGTAGCTCTATTACTTGCCGTAGTCAACCCGAACGTCTGCGCCAAGAAGTATCGTTTTAATTTTATGATATGCATTGCGATATGACTTGTTAACGGACTGTGGCTAGCGAACAGATGGTCTTGCTTATCGGCACGTCTGTAGAGCTAGTCTAGTTTCAATGCTTACAACCCCGGCATTAAAGTGGACATTCGACAGATTCAACAAACGTAAGACTTCAACAAGTACCCATTGTGTGCGTTTAATTTATTGCGTATTTATTTGTTTACCAAACTCGTTATACATTTTATAAATTTTTATAAATTTGTTATATATTTATATAACTTTTATATTGTTTTTGAGCAAGAGCAGCTTCAGTACAAATATCATAGTATTGTGTATAGGTTAGTTATTAATACAATATATTCATTCTAATTCAATCATTTGCTACTTAAAGTGTTGACGCATTTGAATTTTTCTTGAACAATAGAAGGTTTTCGTGCTAATGTAGACTTGCATATTTTTCCTTATTCTGTGTGATCAAATTCATGAGAGAGAGAGAGAGTATCTTTGGTAAGATGCAGTTTGTAAACAGAGTATTCAAACACAATGGCTACAACTCGGACGATGCAAGTGGGGGGAGTCGTGAAGTTTTTCCTTCTTTTCTCATGTACCTTGTATGACCTTTGATGAAGTGTGTTTAACGCTCCAAATGCATTGGACTGAGATTCAACGCACTATTTGTTTTAATCTCTCCTTTTGTTTGCAAGATTTAGTTTTCTTTTCAGCTGAGATCGTTTTGTTTGGAAAGATACGCTTGCTTTGTGTGCCAGTTACTTCTCATTGACTCCTAGCTATTTGTTTCGCGTGGTATTGAACAGATTATGCTCAAGGTTGGTCGTCTTGTTGATATGTATTCTCATGACATTAGTCAAGGAGATTGTAGAGTCGGGGAAACAGTTTTAATATGAGCGAGAGTCCCTTAGAAAATTTGTTAGGGAGGAGCATGCTCTAGAAAGAGAACATAAATTAAAGACGAATGAGATTTAAAAGAAAATATTAGAATTAAGAGGAAGAGGAGGAAGATTGAGTAAAGAAATAAATGGAAAGGCAAACTGAAAGAAAAAAGATAGAGATAGAAAGAAAAACAGAATGGGAAAAATATAAATAGAAAAACAATCAGAAAGGGAAAGAACAGAAAGGTCAAAGCAAGCAGAAATGTTGAGGGTTGAATTAGACAAAGGAAAATGCAAAGGAAGTAAAACAGGCGATGTTAGTAGCCGAAAGAGAAAGAGTGGAGCTACATGATAGGACGTTAGAAAGAAAGGATTAAGGGGCATTAGAAGTATTAGAGACTAAGAAAGCAATTCATCGTGACTTTGATTCATAAAAATAAAGGGGCCTTAATGACTCCCCACCTCCACTCCCGTTGACGACGATAGCGATAATATAGACTGTTACCTACACAGATTTGAGAAGTACGCCACTGCGCAGAAGTGGAAAAGAAATGATTGTCCGCTTCACCTTGGTGCATTACTTAAAGCGTTAGACGTGTATCATTGTCGTCCCACGAGTGACCGGTAGACTTTGAAAAGTTGAATGAAGTGTTTTTAAAACGGTTTGAGTTGACGGAGGAAATGTTTAGGAAGAAATTAAAATACAGTAATTTTACGGGAGACATTTACCCAATTTGTAGGTAGGCCACGCAATTATCTGCAGCATTGGTTAGAATGTGGGAAGATTGATAAAACATATCAGGGGTTGTAAGATGTCCTTTTAATAGACCAATGCTGGCAATATGTAATAATGAATTGTACCTTGTTCATGAACGAAAAGTCCTTTACAGCTCTGAGGAAAATAACCACGCAAATGGGATTACTCCGAAGAAGCTCGAGGGATTCCGAAAATGTGATCTCAAGTACAATAAACAAGGTAGACAGTCTAAAGACCATGAACCCCGGAAATAAGAACCCCTATTGGAAGTAAGGGCGATAGTTCGAACCAATGAAGGGAATAAGTAGTGTTACTCATGCAAGGAATGGGTTCATATTTCGTCCGATTGTCCGAAACGTAATGGTATTATTCAAAAGGTAGCAGTTGTAATTGAAAGTTGAGACTGAATGGCAGTAGATTGTGGAGACAATTTTTCGCGAGATAGTGGGAAAATGGAAAGCAGTTATTTGGTGGTCGAGTTTTCGGTACACAGTAGACGGGATGTGTATGTAAAACCTAATTTACAACTTCACAATCGAAAATGTAGAAGGTTCTAAACTTCCGTCTTGGTCAGATTTAAAAGTTTCTCTAGTTAACATTATCGAAACTAGATCGCAGACGCGAGCGCGAGAACAGTCATACCGTAAGCTGAGAGTTCCAGTGACCGTGACCGATATTTCATACGGTGAATTTAAACAAGTACTTAGAGTGGACCCATCTTTAGATGTGATATGAGAGATAATTTAGGTTGGGTGTGCAAAGCAATGTAAATGTGAAGGAAGTGATACGTTTTTATGTTGTACGAGAATATTATGCAGATAGTTCACCGCACCAAGCGGTAGGAAATTTGTTCAGTTACCCGTACCCCAGAAATATCGGTCACGCGTACTAAAAGTAGAGCACAAGTCCAATATGGTTGGTCACTTGGTTGAAAGAGAAATAAAAGACCGAGTGCTAGCTGAATTGTATTATCTTAGTGTAAATAGTGACATAACAGAGTGTTAACTGAATTGTATTATCTTAAGGTAAATAATGACATAGCTCGACGTTTGTCAGGAGACTGTTTCAAAAGGACGGTTTACTAGAGTACCTTTAGGTCAAATGCCCATAATAGGCAACTCATTCAAGAGAGGTGCTCCCATCTGTCCTGCTACTCACCAGAAGAACATATATATTCTAACCGTAGTATACTACGCCAGTAAATATCGTAAGGCTGACGCTTTACCGAGTATCAAAGCCGAGTGAGTGGCCGAGGCACTTATGGATATATTCAATAGGCTATGAGTGCCAGCAAAAAATGCGTACAGTCTGCGGGGTGGAAGTAATGGTTGAAGTCAGAAGATTGTTACATATCTGACAGATCACCAAAACACCGTAACACCCGATGTGTAACAGTTTAACAGTTTATCAGAGTAACTTAATCTAAACGTTGAAAAAAATGTTGCATCGCATGTAAGCTGGCAGGATACAGGATTGGTGCCAGTATCTGAACCAACTTCTGTTGGTGTACCATGAAGTAAAGTAAGAAACTTTGGAGCCTCCTCTATTCAAGTTTCTGTATGGAAGGTTGGTTCCAGGGCATATGCGTATCCTACGCGAGTTATGGTCAGTAAACGTCACGGACGATAAAGTGAAGTCTGCCTCTTAATAAGTCATAGACGTGCACGAAAAGTTGGAGTATACGTGTAGGATAGCGTATGACAAACTCGCGAAATAAGGCAATCATATAAGCTGAAAATGCAGAGGCAGAGTATTGAAATATGGTGCAACTTAAATCACGTGGTGACGAGGATTTCTTGTATATTCCTAGCAATGTAAAGGATTCTGTTCTTTTCTAATTTTCTTGTTCTCCGTCCTTGTTTTCTAAGAAGTGTAACGACTTTTGTCTTAGGGGAGAGGTAATGACACGGGATAGAGAACACCAAGGTTTTCTTAATACTGTAATTTCATTTAAAGATAGCATGAATCTTAGTGGTTGCGTTATTATTACGAGGACATACTGACCGATTGTGTACGTGTCAGTTATAGTGCATTTTGCTTGCACTGAATAAGTTGTGACGCGCACAGCCCTACTTACCTGTTTGACCAACCTTTTTCCCGTGCGAGCTGTCGGTAATGATTCCGAACTCGTTTACCTAGTTCGAGCAGCTCACTTTTATCGTATGTTTTTTTATTCGGTGTTTATTCTTATATCTGTGTATAAAGGTCGGATCGCTTTAGTATAGCAACAAAGAGTTAAACCTCGTCAGAGGTCCCTCACCTTGAAGGAGAGTTTTATCTCTCACCTATGGAAGTATGTAATAGCCATTTTCATTCCCCTTGCTATCATTTGTTATGAATATATTATTTATGTTTCGTTAGCTGATCAGAGATTTTAATTAGATTTCCATTATTACAGTCAAATTTAATATCGTGTAATGTGCTTTGATTTGACAGTATTTACTGTCCGTTAGTCACATTTGCATCTTGACTGATATATTGATGTACATCATGAATATTAATAAAGGATGATAGTGGTTCCAGTTTCTTTTAATCATATATAGTTGCTTTTTCATAGATCGACTTCAAGTACGATCATGGTTACCAATTAAACCTATACTATTATTCTTATCGTAGAGCGAGTTCAAGATGATCAGTACAGGTATTTTACTTGTATAAGCATAACATGTATATTTGTATCTACACCGTAATATGGCAAAGATTTCAGAACACGTTATGCACTGTTCCGTGTTTTATCAGCTTTTGTTTTCTTCCGCACGTGTGTCTATGGGGAGGATACTAGATACATGATCATTGGTCTATGGCTGGCTGTTGTAAACCATGTTGGTTCAGCTTGACGTCGCGTAGATTGTTAGGCATATCTGGGAGTGAGAATCTACTGGGAGGTCTTCAGCAGACTAAAAGAAATGTTGTTTTTTCTGTTATTTGCTATATGTGTACGCTAGCAAAGTGAAATAGAAATTTCGACTACATGTGTTATATGAACCCAATATTTCCCAGTTTGCGTAAGTCTGGGGGAGGGGAAGAGAGTTGCTACATTTGTCACAGGAATAGCACCCTGGATATAACTGCGGGTGTTGTGTTACACGAGTCATGTGAACAAGATAATGTCATACAAATCATCTGACTAGTGCTTTATATATATATATATATATATATATATATATATATATATATATATATATATATATATATATATACTAGTTATATAAAACATATAATTTCATGTGATCCGGCCATTTTCATTTACATTTTGTGGAAAAGGCACGGTGTATTCATTTCTGTTTTGCAAGCCGAGGAAATTAAGTCATAGCACGTAGATATATAATCAGCATCTCATTTGAGTTGATACATTGCCTTTGATGAAGATTAACTTGTGTGCAAGTACAATAGTCGCGCGTATAAGTAAACTATTACTATTACAATTTCAGTCTGACTCATGTATTAGTTGAAAGACTGACATATTTGGATGTTCCTTAATTATGTAAGGTCAAACAGATGGTTTCAGAACCGCTTGTCATAATGTAGACTTGCAATTTTAATTTATTTATTTCCTTATTCTTTGTAAATAGATTTGTTAATTTTATAACAGGCTCTTGTCCCTTTCACTAATCCAAATCCATTTCCCGCTCGGTTCATGAATGTGACGTACCTATTTATTAGTTAATCATTCGGTCTGAGAAATATGTTTCAGATACAGAACCCAAATAATAGAAACAATGATCAGTAATCTCAATCAAAGTTAGCAACAATTTTTAATCAAGTCGCTACTATATGATTACATCACTTATGATCGCTCTTTAAAATATTAGGATAAATAAAACTCGTTAGTCACAAGAAAATGTGAAAATAAAATTTGCTAACTATTCGGTAGGAAAATATTGCACATGTTATGTAGCTTGAAACAATGCTACTGACCATGTTTTATTTTATAGTTATCACTTATTAGGGTGGAACTGCCTCTTGTTTAGTTATGACATGAAATTATATCAACCCTGACTGCTTAATTTTAAATATAAGTAGGATATATTAAAGACTTTACAATATTTTATCATGCAAACTGGCATTATCTTTTTAAAAATACATATTTATATAGCGTGTATTTAATTAAACAAATATAATATAGAGCTTGAGTTAATGTACTACCTGATTGGAAATAATTTTTGTTGTAATATGAATGAAAATGCCCAGTGAGCCTAACTTTTCTGCAGAAACGATAGAAGCATGCAAATATATGGGGTTCTCGCATGCCATATTATTAAAATTATAATCATATCGGAAACTATGTCAGAATTTATTGATGAAAGTAAAAGAAGAAAGTTTGCATCAGCTTTGATTCGGTTTGTTTGGACAAAATGGATAGACCGTGAAACAAGCATTACTTACGAGAATAGCAATATCCATTTATTTCTCCATAGCCTTCACCACACTGGCATACTCCAGATATGCAGCTCGCACCTGAACTGCACCACCCTATGCTTGAGCAGTCTTTTCCCACTCCTAGTATTGATAAAACACAATATATTAAACTACTTAACTACATCTCACGCAGCAGAGAAAAAAAAAATATCAGTAAGATCACCTATCCAAAGCTTAAAATCTTTAAATGATAGTTGATGAAATAAATACTTCCCTACACGGGTCAATTTAGAATCAAAATATAGTTTAAATTATTTCTTGAATAGTAACTCAAATGGGCCCAAGTACCTTATCGCATCGAAATAATCAAAAATGATTTTCACATATTTAAGCAAACAATTTTAAATTGAGAAATCGATTACCGACAATTGTTTAAAAATATAATGGGGATAAAATGGTGATCTAGAACAACTAGTAGCTCCTAACAAGATTACTTGACTACTGACAGCATTGACAGGGACAAATGCGTTGAATAATATAAGTTCTAATAGATGGTAGAGAGCTACATGATGGTATACAAGTGGCAGAGAGCCACATGATGCTATAAAAGTGACCCATATACAAGTATGTTTTTTAAAATTAAACAAGCAGCAATAATTCTCTATGCTTTATGAAAAGAATGAACGCGAGAATCTCCTCATATGTCCTCGTATAACCTTTCATTTGATAATCTATGGTAAGTTATGTTTTCAGTTAGGCGGGAAATCATTTTTAATAATTAAATACCTGGCACACATTTCTGAAACGATGCCTCATATGTGTGCCCGGGCATACATTCACAAACTTTGTCACTGTTACAGAATGAATTCTCCAATGTACAGTTTCTTTCTGAACAATCAGCTCCAATACCTGTAAGGGAGAAGTAAATGAACGTAAGGACATCTGCAAATTGGCGTTAAGAGGAACATGGATTTCAAGGTGAGGTCATGCATTAACAAACATGTAGTAAAATGTGAATCGCATAGCTGTAATTCTAAAATGTAAACGTTGGATTGCAGTTTGAGGCAGATGTGACTTCAATAAATACCAATTAGAGTATTTACAGAGCAGAATATCCGATTCTTTCATTTCGCCAAGTTTAAAACAATAATTTGTATAAAACAGACAAACTTTTTTCCCTACTCCTAGTGTTTATGCAAAATGATATATTAAACTACCAAACAGCATCTAACTCAGTCGAAGAAAACCTCTATAGTGTTCTAACTTTTTTAAAGATAGTTGGTGAAAGAAATATTTCCCTGCACAACTCAGTTTTAGAATCAAAATGTAGTTCAAGTACGTTCTTGCATAATAACTCAAATATGCCCAAACACATTTTCGCATCAAAATAATTAAGAACGAATGACAAATATTGAAACAACAATTTGTCGGTGAGAAATCGATTATCGGTAATTTCTTTAATATAATGGGCCTATAATGTTGATCTAGAACAACGAGCTGCACTTCGCAAGATTAATAAACTACTTTCAGTATTGACAGGGACAAATTAGCAGAAGAGTATACATACTAATAAGCCACATGGTGGTATAAAAGTGTCAGACATGCAAATATGGTCCCTGAACTAAAGAAGTAGATATTCTATTGTTCTGTAGGATTTATGAAACAATGAATACTGGAATCTTTGAATAAGTATTCAGATAAGCTTTCATTTGACAATATATTGTAAATTATTCTTTACTTAGGTGGAAAATAAAGTTTCATTAAAAAATACTTGGCTCGCATTGTTGAGTCTCTGCCACTTGTGTGAAGCCGGGCATACATTCACAAATTTTGTCACTGTTGCAGAATGAATTCTCGGAGAAACAGTTCCTTTCTGAACAATTAACTCCAATATCTGTAAGGAAGAAGTAACTTTACATAAGGACTTTTGAAAATTGGAATTAATCGAAGTATGATATTTTAATGTAAGGTTACGCACTAACAAAAATATAGTAAAATGTCAAACGCATGGTTATAATTCTAAGACATAAACATTGGATTAAAGCTTGAGGCAGACAGTGCTTTAATAAATATCAATCAGCTTATTATCAGAACAACATTTCACAACCTTCTATTTAGTAAATTTTAAAACAACGATTTTCAATAAAACAGGCAAGAACGTTTAATAAAACAATAACTCTTTATCGACTTCGTAATACGTTCGAGCGCGACATTTCATAACAAATTGTAAAAGAATGAATAAAAATTAACCTACAGTCATTGATTTGTTGTTGACAAGATCTTCAAGGCTTAGACAAAGTCATAACATATTGTCAATGTCCTTATGGGAATGACGCTGATATGCTTTAACTTATGCTTATGAGGGGGATGATATCGATGACAATAACGTATAGGATGCTAATAATGCATTACCTGGCTTACATGTTCTTGATTGAGAATCATAAAGAAACGAGGATGTGCAATGGCATGTCCCAAAGTAGTTACTACAGGAAGCATACGTATCGAGACAAATTCCTGATCCACACTGCTGACCGAAATCTATATGAGAAGAAAAACAAACCCTTACGATACATTTGAAATTAAACTCATGTGTAGCCATTCGACCATTTACAAGTAATCAATCAGGGATTAAGATGCGTGCTGAGCACACTATTTGTTTGTTCCATGAGTTGCCAGCCTGCGATCTCATCTTATACGTTACTGAGCACAAGCGCACTGCTTGATTATGGTCTGACCAGTTGCTGAGCTGCAAGCTTATCCGACACATTACTGGGCGCTATGTGCGGCTCTGCATTGTACGCCCTGCGTACTGTTTAATTATTAGTCGAGTTGGTGTAAGTTACCCCTTTGACGAGTTACCGTGTAAGTAGCACACTTATTGATTACACTTGTCCGGAAGAGGCAAAGGCGGAAATAGACAGCTGGTGGCGCCACGGCGTCCCCGGAGGTTCCGGCTGGTCCAGGGGTAATTTTAAACGTTATGCCTAAAAAGAAATTGTTGTTGCATCTGGCACCATATATAATTGTCTTATTATAAATTGTGAATGAGAACTCTGCACTAAGAGGCTGTATGTGGGTGTTGGCTAGTATTGAAAGAAATCGCTGGAGCCGTACTGAAATTGAATGGTTAGTATAAGTTTCATATCTTTTCCAGCACCGATTAATAATTTGTACTGGATTCTTGTTAATTGTCAACCGAACTTTGCCACCTTGTGCGGCTGGGCTTGATGGTCCGTGGTTTTAAGACCACCTTATAGTAGCTATATTTATTTTGTCGGGTTCTGTTTCTTTTTACTTGGCTAGGTTGAATATACTCATAATGTGATTGCAAGTATTTAGATTGATTAACAATCAGTAACAGCTTTGTGCAGTTTGGGCCTGATTATCTGGATGTGGTACCACCTTATGATAGTTAATTTATATGGGACAGTATTTTTTCAATATGGTCCTAATTTATGGTTTGCCAATCGATGCCACCTTGTGCGGCTGGGCCTGATTGTCTGGGCTTATGACCACCTTATAGTATACTAATGGTTTATGGGGTTGAAATTATCTTATATTCTTTGTTAGAGAGTCATATGTTAAATGGTTGAATTAGTTTTGACTGATGGTCAGACTTGAGTTATATGGTACTCCTTGGTTCACCGGGGCTACCAATAAAGTGCGTGAGGAAAGAGTGGTAATGTTTATTTCCTATGGTAATGTTAATTTCCATGCTCACGTTGTTAGTAATGTTGTTAGAAATTTAGAGTGTTGTGGATTTAGGGAAAGTAATGTTAAATTGGTGGGTAGTAAGATGTACTTTATCCATATATTTTATGGTAAATTAAGCAGTATCGATTGTCTTAGGGTATGCCTGTCCCCTTTATGGGTGTGGAGTTTCTCACGTCGCTGGGGCTGATATAGACTCTCACCCTGAGAACCATATCCCCAAGTGGGAATGGTATGCCTATCCCCTCGCCCCGTACATAACCCCTCCTCACCCGAATGAGACTTATTTGTCCTTAAAATTATACTGTTCTGTGTTATAAAGTTGTTGTTCAGCATACTATTTCCTTCCCGCCTCTGGGTAGAGCCTCTCCTCCCCCGCCCAAAACTTTTTATTCCAACTTCCTATTTTATGATTATACCTACTCTCTACTGCTGAAAGGTTCCTAAACGAGTGTTAAAATTTTTTCCCCTTTTTCCAATGTCTGAAACGTACCCCAATAAATTGGTGTACACCGATTTGTTGTTGTTACTTCCTACTTTAAGGAATTCCGGGTATATGAGTGGGGATTTTAGTTTGATTTGCTTCTCCTTAATTTGTTTCATTTCGTTGGTGTATTTAGGGCAGATGTTAAAAACATGTTCTAATGTTTCTGGGGTCGGACAATTCGGAGCAGTTTATTCCTGCTATATTTAATCCCTGCAAATACCTTGCAAAGCTGCGCGCTAGGAGCGTTTTATCGGATTTAATTCGGTTTATGATTGTATAGTCGAATGGATTTGCTAGGGATGGGGCGTCTATATTTCTGCTGATTTTCTTCTGCATATCGTACAATGAGCGTCCTTTTTCGAGTTGTCCCATTCCATCTGCCACTTTTGATCAATTGTTTTTTTAATCATACCGTAAACTTCATGGACACTCTAGTCCAGGTGTTGGGTTGTGGGTTCGTTAAGTTTAATTTTGGCTTCTTTATCTGCCATCACATTCCCAGGGATGTTGATACGAGATGGCAGCCACATGAATTCCACAGTATGATGGTGTTGTTTCAAGAGTATCAGTTTGAAGCAGACCTCTCGTAGCAAGTTTTCTCTGCTGATGGAGTTTCCTGATTCCAGGGAACGCAGCACACTGAGGGAGTCGCTAATTATCAATGCTTTATGCTTTTGGTTTTCTTGTATACATTCAATGGGTTGTTTTATAGCCCAGAATTCAACTGAGTATGTTGAGCAGTGGGCCGGTAGTGTCGCCCCCAGTGTGATGCCTTCTCCGGCGATTACCACTGCTGCCGCAGTGCGACCTGGGTCCGGGGATTTTGAACCATCAGTATATATTTTGGTAAATCCCTCATACCTGCTTACAATTTCGGCAAGGATTTTCGCCCTCATTTTCATGGGTTGTTCGTGTTTATCCCCATACTGTAGTGCATTTAAATTTATTTTGGGGGACTTTTTTGTCTAGGGAGCGGTATCGGGATAAAACAAACCCTGATACAAAACCTCATTAAGACATTTTATAAAGCAACTTAAAGAAACGCTTTAAACATTAGAATAATAATAATAATAATCTCGTATTATTGTTATTATTAATTTTTATTATGATCATAAATTTTTATCTTAATGCTGTTCGTTAAAATGGTTATTATACAAATATTGTTATTATTCCACAAGCAAAATTAGTTCCCTTAATCATGGACACTATTATATTTTTCGTCACTTAAATATTAACTTTCAATTTCATGTGTATTTGTATTACTATCTATGCCAAACGACATTACGTTCAAAAGACCACTACAAATATTCAGTATAAAATTTATAGGTTTTAGTGCTATGATGTCGACCATTTTTGTTTCATTTTCATATTTGATATAGAATATATGTCCTACCAGCTTTGCAAGTATTGTCATCTTGTACATATCCAGGGTCGCACGCACAATCGATGTTGGAACACCTGAATGCGGGATGATAGCAATCATCTGGACTGCAGGTGTCCGAATCTGAACAAAAAATCAACGAAAGAACTGAAAACATTTACCAAACAATCATTACTATATATTAAGAACTATATCCAAGTGACAGGTACTGTAAAATGCAACAATACGAGTACAAATCCAGACCTCCCAAAATAATGTTTACTGTATTCCCCAGTGAAAAATCCTAAAACTTGTGTTTGCTTAAGCACATCTAAACGATTACACATTGATTGCTGTTGTGTACATGCAAAATAAAGCAACTTTATCTGAATACTCCAAAGGATACTTCTTTCTCCGGCACATATTCCAAAACATGAATCTTCTTTCAACCTTCATTTGTGATTTTTGAGTTCTGCCACATTGCTCAAGCCTCTATTCTGAGTTACTCTACTGTACACGTAGTTCATTAAACAAGGCTTAGTTGTTATACGAAATCTGTCGATTGCTAGATACATTCGCAGCTAATATGAATCCAAAATAATTAACACCAAGATACCAAACACTCAAATAAGTATGTTATTTTTTCCTCTTTATTTTATTCCTTATTTATTCTTTTTTTATTTTGCTTGCTTCGTGTGTTTGTTTGTTTGTTTTTGTTGTCTTGTTTATTTTATTTTATTTTGTTTGTGTGTGTGTGTGTGTGTGTGTGTGTGTGTGTGTGTGTGTGGCCTTCTTTTAATTCTATTTTTGCATGACCCATGTTGTTATAGGATGTTTATATCGTCTATAAAGGAAAGCATGAAAACTAAAAAAGGATCCTCTTTTAGAGAAGTCCGTATTCAGCGATTTCACATATATCTATGCTGATAGAATTACGTCAGCTCATGCATAATGCAAGACTTCATCCGAAAAAACAAACATCCGACAAGTTAAGCTGACTATGACCGGTGGACATGCTGATAACTAGACATAACTAGATTTAATAAATGTTACTATCAATATAGACAACTTGTGCTCAAGCTATAACTTTATATATATATATATATATATATATATATATATATATATATATATATATATATATATATATACCTTTCGCACAAACACCGCTTGATCCTGTGTATCCATACTCGCATTTACAGATTGAGTCAGTGTCACAATACGCGCGTTCGTCTGCACACTGTTCAACTGTTCTGCATTCAGCTCCAACACCTAGTATTGAGACAAAACATGAAACGGAATTGAAATCCCCAGAACAGAAATAAAGTAAGCACTTCATCAGGATAGAATTTAAGCACGATTAAAGAATGTAGGGTACAATTATTTCAGAAGCAATCGATTAGGTAACCTAAGATATAATGGCTATATACGCACAGGAGCTGGATGATAGATATTGTTCATGATTTATTCATTCCTGGATTGTACCTTCTCTAATGCAAATATGACAGACAGTCGCCATCTTCGCTTTCCTAGCGTAGAGTGATTTCGATAGGTTATTCTCCTTTAAAAAAGCCTGGCAGTACCAATATGACAGCCAGTGAAACCGCATGATATACAATAAAAAAAACAACAACAACAAATAATGCGTACTAACGTCACACCTCAGCGGCGAAGATGGAGTACGAAAATCAGAATAAATGATATAATTAATATTCTAAACTTTGGTGTTTTGAATGATGTGATGTGTGTGTGTGTGTGTGTGTGTGAGAGAGAGAGAGAGAGAGAGAGAGAGAGAGAGAGAGAGAGAGAGAGAGAGAGAGAGAGGGAGGGAGAGAGAGATACACCTGGCAAACAGTAATATCCACTCTGGATAAATCCATCAGGACATATGCATACAGAAGTACTTAGTCTTTTGAAGAATCTACACAAGGCGTTTCCGTGGAGGCAATTCGTACGGTTACAGTCAGATCCCAGCACTGCAAATCATTGATATTTTCGATAATTTTAATTCCATAAAATAATTCCTTATGAAGTAAAACAATAGTGAGCTGGCAACTGACTGGGTACATTATGTTCAACTTGAACTTACTGAGACACATATATTTTATGATAGAATTCCTGAAGTCATGTTTTGAGGGCTACATGTGTTTATTTATCTCTCAATTACCTCTACGGCACAACAAAAAACTCAAAGAAGCACTTAGATAATTACATTGAATGAACTGTTCTTAATGGTTGTGTTGCCCAAATGATAACATACCATTTAGTATGAACCAGCCCTTTATGCGTAGGTGATATTTTGTGATACCCTCGTACAGTTAGTTGGCAAGTCCGTGACTCTATCGCCACCTAAAATTGCTGAGTCGTAGTAGTTTGTATGATTACATGTGAATCATGTGGGAGTTGGGTACTATCTTTGGATTATATTCCTAGTGTACTTTGAAGAGGGCTAAAAGTCCATTTACAAACATTTCAATATCATGTTTTTTTCTGGCTTTTTCAAATTATATATTTTTAACTAAATATTATAGAAACAGTTATAGGAGGAAGATATCAAATTATGTATCACAGACTTAAGTGTGCAACACCATTATAGTTTTATTTAAATGCCAAAATATAAATTACTTACTTTCCTGTTCTATATTACCTACTTGCTTAGCAATATCCATTCTTTTCAACATAGCCATTCAAGCATTCACAGACATAAGATGGGGATAAACATCTTGAATATTCACTGCCGCATGTATGTAACTCTGAACAGTTTCCTCCGAGGGCTAAAATTTTAGATATAAAATGTTCGAGAGTTAGCACCAATGTAAAAAGGCTAGGTGAGGTGCTAATGTAGGGCATACATAGTCATTTACAAAATGTCAGTCACAAAAACTGTTTTGACTAAAAGGTATATACATGATGATGATGACGGCGACGACAACGATGATGATGACTGTTACTATTTTGATTAATTGTATTCTGTTGTCCTCATCATTATTGTATCATTTCTTTCCTAAAGAACTATAAAATTATAAGATACAAAATGTAAACTACTTATTTAAGAACACAAAAACAATAGATTACTGCAGTGCAGTATTTACGAAATAGATAACAAGATTCATAAAACAAGAACCAAGGCATTTTAACAATGACATATAGACCCAATATATTTAAAGTATATTTACAAATCGTGAAATAGTTATAATGATATTAATTAAAGTTTTGAAAATTAATGCTAAAACCAATATAGATTCAGGATAAATTCTGTGTGCATGTAAGAAATATCCCAAATGTTACGCTCTTAAAGATTGTTTGGTCCAATATTTTACCGTTTATTCATTTTAACTGATGAACAAAAACTGGGACAAGTGAACAAGTTTCAAAACGACGCGAGTTGTCATTCTTTAACGTCGGTGAAGAAGAACAAGTTCCCGATTCACAGAGATATGCTACACAATTCGATTAGCTTTTCTAGAACGATATTGAGACATATCTGTGAACTACACCAGATTATTTCCTGGAAAAAGGAAATAATTTTAACAAGAGGACATATACGGGTTTCTTGGCTCAAAGGAGAAAATGTATTAACCGTTTTACTAATGTAATCTCTACAATGGTTACCATAAATGACCCACAAATAAACTAAGACCATTGTAAACGGCTAGAACAATTGATATACATAAACGCGAGAGACAGTAGTAAGGCATTTGTGAGTCTGAACCACTTTAAAGGAAATAAAATATAATTTGACAAATATCTTATTCCTACTCGAGAACATTTCTTGACGACTAATTTTTTATTAAAGAAGTCCTTAACATATTTAATAATTATATTTTGAAATGCACCATTGGGAGAGATATTATACCACTTGTGTCGCGACAGTGATTGTACCACTTTTTGGAACTATTTTCTCTTCCAATTGAGGAAATATATCTGGCATTGTATATGCTACAGACTTTGTATTTCCATACTTACGTCTATAACATATTTTTTCTTCTATTCTCTCTTTCTCGATCAGGAAGAATAGATCTTAACAAGTCAAGACTTTTGACCCTCTAGGATACATGTATGCATGCCATCAAAAAATGCCTAGAAACCAACTCCAAACAACAAAAAATAGGCTTCCAGTATATTTGTTTCTTTCAAATAGTAGCTTTCCCCATGAGTCTTGCAAACTATCAGTGACTCAACTTACATGACCTGTTAATATTTGATATTCGGTGTCACTCATACAATATCGCATAAGTGTTATATTCTGCGACAATCGGCACAAGTTGTTAGCTAAAAACTCTTGATTAAATAAAATAATAAAATTGCTTCAACAACGATTTTGTTTCTCATCGGAAATCATAATCATGTGTGAAAAAGGTGGAGATGTCGGGGATAGATGAGGGTTGATTGCAGTGGAAATTAAGTGAAATTTGATAGGAGTGTGCAGTGTCTGTTACCGAAACGGACTGCAAGCTTGCACAAGCCACACAACTCATGTCTGAATGCAGAAATAATAAAATAAAAACCAAAATTTGTACAGATAAATTAACAATCGTTAAAATATTTTGTTTACTATCTTAGATACGATCGCTCTCTGAAGGTTGTTTTCTTTGTCTTTTTTTTTGTTGTTGTTTTGTTTTACAGTACCTATATCTCAGCAATGTTCACTGTATCAATCCGCACAAGAACTGTTTACGAAACAAAATCTCGTTTTCGCATGAAAACGGTCTTTAATTTGATCAAATATATGTCTGAGATAAATTCGTCCTATAATCATTACAAAATATTGGAACATTTTTTATCAGTGTCGTAATCACTAGTTAATTGCATTGGCACAAAATGGAGGGAAAGATCCATGCAAATCGATGGTTTTTGCCTTTAAAAATAAATACTAAAAGAAAAGTCTACGTCTTTTTTCAGCAGATGTAAAGAAATATTTCAGTCATCAAGTGGAAATACTTTGTATTGTCGCTCTGACTTTACCATTTGTGACAAGGGAATTGTTCAATTTGAATTGCGAAATATTTTCTTATATCTACTGAAATACACGTAGTTAGCCGCTATATATTTCAGACTTAAACCACTATTTTGTAAAGAAATGAAATACAGTTTTTTAAAATCTCGTAACTCTACCACAGAATATATCCAGATCACTCATTTAAAACAATAAACTAAAAACGCAGATATCCACACAGTCACCCTGTTCAGAGACCATAGTGTAATTTCAGTGCTGGACTGCTAATATTTTCATAACAACTCTAAATATTCCTCATTATATTTTTTTGGTTATGCACTCAGTAGAAAACAAAATAAGATATACTAAGAGAATAATATATTTGACCCAACAGAGGATCAATAAACGTCTTCTAACAAAGCGTATACCAATGGCGTGTTAAGTGAGTATCGTGTCTTATGATGTCACTGTCTAGACACAATGCAAATTCAGATCCGCCATGGGTTTGTCAGTCTAAAACGCATTGCGTACACATCCTATGAGAGAGAGAAAGAGAGAGTTTTGGGGATTGTTACGGTAAATTTGTAGATACAACTAAATTTAAGTCACATTTTGTTCATTTGTCAACAAATTACGATCGTATTCAGCTGTATTTAAAGAGTTTTAATACTGTATGGATTTATTATCCTAAGTGAGAAAGATGACAAGTGATGTATATTTTAAATGTAATACAGAAGCGAATAAAATGAGAATGAGCATTAAACATTTCACAGCGTATTAGTGGAAAAGTCTAGTGGTAGGTCATCACAAAATCTGTTGCTTTCTGGATATTTCCCTATTACGTGGCAAGTATTATAGCGTTAAGGGCGTTGTTATAAGCTCCTAGAGACAACGAAGATTAAATGATGTGAAGTAGCTGTTAACTTTGAAATTAGTAACTACAACAAGATCTGAGTTATAGATGGATTAGGCTTTAGTATTTTCTAGAGTCTTATTTTACTATCCTTCAATGGGGACAATATCAAGCAGTCTCTTATATAATTTGGGAAAGGATTCAGGAGTCCACATTTTGTAATAATTTGGTTTCATATTTTACATGTAATGATAGGTAGTGCTTTTTGATCATGCATTTGGTACCTTGCTAAACCTGTTATTTACTCTATTTTTCGATGTCTAATCATTGTAAATTCGAAGTTGCAACATGGTATTGGCATTTTGTTGATTTAGTTTGGATTTTTTATACTTGTGCAGTTATTGGTGTGTTCCTATATAATTTAGAATTGTACTATCGGCTGTGGCTTTCAAGTGATAATAGATGTTTGTAATTTAAATACAAGTTATGGCACGAAATTTAATGTCGGTGTTTAAGGCTGATAAGATTGATTTGTTTTATGAATCCGGTTAGGGTCATTTTGAGTTGGATCTATGTGTGTTTATTTTATTCTTTTATGGTATTTCTTTGTTAGATATTTGGAGCTAGTATTGCTACTTTGTCAAACAGTTTTCGGTTAAGTTTTTTATAGCTTTGTTTTGTGACAGGTGCGTCATTTTTTATATTTATTATTTGAACTTGGATAGTAAAGTGGCGAGTGTGTTTCGTTCCACCAGAAATACAAATAATGATAACAGAGTGTTTAATATTTTACAACGTGTTAGTGAGACCTTTAGAACTGAGTCATCACAAGACTGTTGTGAAATAGGAGAAACTGTATAATCTGTCTGTACAATAGAAAAACACATCCCAGATGTATGCGAGGGAAGACAACCTTTAACAGATTTGTTCGCGTGGTCAGCAAGGGTTGTGAGTGATTCTAGAAAATGATATTTGTTGTGAAATAGAATAAAATAGGAAATCGGTCTATGAATGAAAAAAACACACAATTCGTTTTCAAGGGGACACAACCGTGAACATATTTTGCCATGGCGAACAAGAGTTGTGGTTGATTCTAGAAACTTCAACCTATTTTTGAAACAGGACAAACACGTAACATTGGTATGTGAGGGAAAACAGCAGTGGTCAGCTTTGTCTGCATAGTAAACAAGAGTTAGGTGATATTTACGTATTGTGCACAAAGTAAAATTTGTTTTGTTTATATTCAGGAGTCAGGAGTCATCATCAATAGATCCACCACCTCCACCATCCACGACCGACTATTACCGTAATGGACGCAACGAGAAGCAGCCAGTTATTTCAATATCTTTTAGAAACTGTTTGAACTAGCATGAATAAAATTTAGTAAGGACAGTTTATTTATTAATTACGAACGAACAGTGATTGACTCATTCTGGAAGGCACAGGAGCCACCCCGTCATCACGGGTTCAGAGAAAGACAACAATACACCGTCGCCAAATGTTAGGCATCTTCTTGTAATATCTCGTAAAAGTAATTTGTTTAACTTGTATTTGTACAATTATGAATTTGTTATATAGATCAGAATTATCAGATTGAATCTGAATCGTGATATATATATATATATATATATATATATATATATATATATATATATATATATATATATATATATATATATATATATATATATATATATATATAAGCATATTACAGCTTTGTCAGTACTTGTCTCATTGGTTATCAGTGGACTGATAGCAAATATACCTTTTACCCGATTGATGGTGCAGAGATATAGTGATAATGTCTGCTCGTCCAATCGCAGACGGTTTTTTCCGCAACACTCTATGGAGGTTAGGGGAGAGAACACCGTAACATAAACGTAGATCAATTTACTTTTTCCAGGAGTCGGTATGGTTTGAAAATGTCCACATGAACATTTGTTCATAAATGGCACATGTTTAGAGTGAACACCTACTAATTACGGCACATTTCTAGAGTGAACACATGATGAATCGAAGATGATTTATATACATCCAAATTACTTGATTCGCTGTAACCACAGCTTTTAATTCAGCTGATAACAAATATAGTATTTTTTTTTAACCTGACAAAGATGAAGGAATATGGTGATAACGTCTGTCGGCCTGTCCATAGTGAATGTTGTTTCCAAAACACTCTATAGGGTAACGGATAAAACAACGTAGCATAAACAAAAGCTAATTTTAAAACATTCTGGAGTCAGTATGTTTATTTTGCCATTTCTACGTAAACACCTGCTCCTAATGAACACCTGCTTAGAGTGATCGCATGATCATAACGGACGCTTTTTAAAAATATGAATATGAAACGAAAATTCATTGATATAAATCGGAACGTTCCCGTGTTGCTTCAACTAATAACAAAGTTACGTTTTCTCTCCCCCCCCCCCCACACCGTTCATAGATAAGGTTCCTTTCGCAACATAACTTTCGTTTATCGTGTCCTTTCATTCTCAGATCTTGTATATGGCTTACGCATGGGTTGATGCAGAAGCCTATTTTGTTTTGGCGCTGTTGGGTCCAAGTTAAGGTCACTGGATGAATTGTCCACTTGTTATTGATCCAGTTGGTTCGGAGAAGGAGGGAGGAGGGGGCAACAGCCATTCTTATAATGTCTTTTTTCTTCTTGCTATTTTTCCACACGATTTAAAAAAAACAACCAAATATAAATTATTTCTTTATCTCTGTCCATCAAACGCAAACTTAGACAATCAGTGGTAAAATATATATTGGACAGTTGCTTGAAGATTTCAATATCTGATTAATAATTCCAATGAAAACTTGAAATAATACAGGCTCCATACACGTGAAAAAAAAAATTGAGACGTGTGGATCAGGTCAATGTAAAAAGAACTACCGCTGAAAAAGACTTGTATCAGAAAAACTTAAATGAGTTGATTTTATGGCGATAACAATCAAAGTTTGTATGAAGTTTTTAAGTGCACTGAAGCGTATTTAAATTGGAGAAATGGATTTGAAAAATTTCAAGAATTCGATTCTGCTAAAATACAGCTCGTTTGAAGATCATACTGAAGTAGAAAACCACACAAGAGTTAAAGACGAGCACAGAAGATTTGACCGCAGAATAATACCTATTACCTTAATGAAGAGAGATAAAATGGATGACGTTATTAAATGATATTTTGACATTTTGCAACTGTTGCGCCCTTCATACATTTAGTAATAAAGGTTGCTAGAAGACAAGGAAAAATCCTTTATGTTTGTATATGCGAAAAAGTTATATAGTAAAAATGAGCACAGACAACAGCCAGTAATGTTTGTTTTCTTTTAAATTTTCGTTCCTGTAAGTTTATCCAAGATATTTTTGTCTTTGTTTCTGCTAGCCTTTAATAGATCACTCACATCTTTCCTATGTTCGCGTGGGTTCGAGTCTTGGCTCGACCAATGTGGGTATGTAAAAACAAAAGCTTGTCAGTAGCTTCCCGTGAGTTGGTTGTTCTCCCCGGGGTCTTCCCGGGCTCTTCCTTCAACAAATGTGTTGGCGGACAAGTATGGCCGATATTTGTGCTGAAAAATGGCGTCAAACCCACAACACCACAACGTCAGTTGATTTGTGATAATTTTGTGGTAAGTCTGATTACAGATGTTTTGAGCGACTTAAAATTCTACACAATAGAAACTTTGTCCAGGAGAAATCCATAGTTGATTCAGGATCAATGTAAATTGCTGATAGCCTTCTTTAAACGAAATGTGAAAAAACTGACATGTCGTCATGATTATATCAAGATCTATGTGATTTCGTTGCCCTTAACTTTGCTTAAATTCTCGTAGACCAGCTTGGATCAGCACTATATTACAGAACGTTAAATATTTTCATTTCTTCTATTATGTCGTGTGTTACATGCGAACACTACCTGCATTGAAGTCGCCTTATCATGATTTTCATATGTACCATTTTGCTGTTTAACTATGGTGTTTGGGATGTACTTTCGTTTATTCATCTGGTTTCATGGTTGACACAAATTTGCATAACGTGCATGTGTAATTCCTTCATTTTCTAACGAGCTGTTTTAACCATATTTTTACATTATATGTATTACTACACTGATTAAATCCCTTATATATTTTCATAGATTCTTATATTTTTGATGCAGCCCTTAGCAGTTCAAAAATGACTAGAAACTTAGTTCAACTGACGTTTCCCGTACCCGCCTAATAACACATGCTACATTTGGCATCCCATACAAAAGTCAAGAGGCTGAGCTCAAGAAACACTTTATTTCACATTAAAACCGTAAAGGTGCTTTCTACTAAATACAAATAATATTCCTCACTGGTTAGTAAATCTCCAGGAAAAATAAGAAAAAATATCATGACGTTTTCAGGGGCTACAATAGAATGCAATATCAGCTCGTTGACCTAATTAGTGTAGTGATACTTTCAGGAAAATCTGTATATTTAAAAACTCATTGTTTTCATGCTACTTCTAGGATCTATTAGTGTGCTTCCATCTTTTAAAATGGAGTAAATGTTGCAGTGTAACAACTCTTGACCTGAGAGGACAAATTTATATGTCTTTGATGTACCATTACTGAAAGCGATGACGACTTTTGGTACATCATAATCATTTTAAAGGAGAAAATGTTTTCGGCTGGTTAAAAACTGGTAAAACATTATTCATATCCTTTCCATTTCACAACAATATACCCTGTACTTTTTATTCTTATGGTCTTCAAAATCTTTCAACTTTTGATATGTGATCTTGTTCTTGCAGAGAGATAACGGTTGTTAGTAAAACCTCAATATCATCTCCCTTTAAGTCTTCAAGTTTGTAAACCACCTGATCACTTTAAACACCTAAAATTATTTTCCTTATTTTGACTGATCCATACTTTTTATATCTGTTTTATTCCTTGCCCGCCTTAACTATGCTCGTATCTAGTGATTTGTGATAAGTGTTACGTTAAACCTTTCTATTACAGATGCTTTTCTGTCTGAATACGACGAAAAGTATGTTAGGTTTTCCTTTTCAAAATGTCTTAACTTTTTTGTTGCAAAACACTTGTCCTCATCACAATATATCTTTTAGGCTTACGCTCCTTTCAAATGTACATGAAAGCATCTTTAATGTCACATCCTTCTTTTTTATTGATAAGATGTATTGTTTTCATCAGTGTACTTTCGTATGCTTGGAGTCAACAATATCTGCCTACCCATGTTCATCAAGGTAACTAGGTTATACATTTGAGTAGGTAGATTTAAAAGAAATGTGTCATGCGCTCTACTGATTGCGCAAAACAACGGGTTAAAAACTCAACAAGGAACTAGAGTGTATTTTGAGTCGTTATGAAGATATGGGTGGTCCAGCTCCATAGTCTACGAGCATACGGTGTATTTCTTTTCTAAACGGACGGTCTAAAATTATTTCCGTGCAAAGGTATGACATTTTTAATAAGTTTCATTATGATCAAGGGCCTAAAGCTGCATATGATTTTAAGTGAATGGTCAAGAAATGTTCTCGTGCAATTGTACAAAATTTAAAAAGTACTGTCAGAACTGTCAATACCGTTCTAATAGAGATAATACTGTATCTAAGAACTGCTGAACGAACACTGGGACATTAATATGATAGAAAAGTTCTGAACATTTTGTCATAATTTTGTTCTTTCTTTCAAACTGTCCATAAATTTAACACCGATCGATTCACAAAATAATGTTCTTTGAATTATCTGCAGCTGTACGTGTAATACGCCTGACACCTGTAGATATATTCGTGTGACGTAAGATAGGTAAATGGCAATGACGTAAGAATGTCGGCCAAAGAACATTTCTGCTACGAGGCAAATGCATTGTGTAATATGCGGACGCTCTTAGGGTACTCTGACTGATATCAAGACAAGTTTACGTATGTAATTATCTGTCATATCCTACAATTTGGAGGTGTTTTCATCGTTTTAAAGATGGTCGCGAATCTGTGGAAGATGACCGACGTTCTGGAAGACAGCTGTCTGCGATTGTTGAGCGGGAAGTGGCTGATGTGAAGAAAGCATTCGATGAAAATGCACTGTTATTATTAGCTGTTTTTAATATATTGAAGAATCCGTTGAAACTCAGAAAGGTTTGTGCAAGATGTGTCCCATATTTGTTGACTGCCGGGCAAACCAGACTCGGGTTGAAACAGCTGCTCGCAAGTGCGGAAAGAGTAAGCACAGACGGTGGAATAAGATTGTCAGAGATGATGAAATATTATATAACTTTTTGGAACTCGACCCAAGAGAAAATACTGAGGTTTGGATCGAGCAGAGACCACATATCGCTCGACTTAGTCAGACTGTCAAGAAAGCTTTACAGGCATTTTGTTTTCTATGAAAAAGGCCCGGTCGGCCAGGTACCTGTGCCTAGTTCTGCTAGTGTAACTCGATATTTGTATGCCTCCAAAGTGTCGCCAAAATTGGTGGAGCCCTACCGAACCACACGTCCGGGCACCGGTACCCGAAATATCCATCCACACCATGATAACGAACCGGCGCATCAATCCGTCTTCGTGACTGACTTCCTAACGGAGCAAAGCATCAAAAGTTTGCCACATCCTCTATACAGTCCTAATTTAGCTCCAAGTGTTATTTTAATTGAATCCCATTATCCAATATTGCCTAAGTGGCAGACAATATTGAAAGCCGCCATGTGGTTGGAAGTGAATTTTTGCAGTGTATGAACAACACACCCAAAACTGAATACGAAGTACTATTTAATATTTGAATAATCAGACTAAGAAAGTGTGTACAGGCAAATGGGGAGCACTTTGAGGAAATGCACTAACCTAATGTTCAAGGATAACGAACTTTGTTCTTCAGCGCACAGATATCTAGAACTTTTTATATACCCGTCATAAGTGGGATATTTCAAAAAGATTCAAAAGATGGCACGAACCGAAGCTTTTAATTTCTTACTCAGAAATGTATTTCCGGTGAACAACTTTTTTAAATGCCGATGATAAACTAAATGAACTATGTTTTGAAAGAGCGCTTAAAGGGGAGAAAAGGTGTTTTGGAAAGTTATATTTTTTTGTGAATCTACAAACTTATTAATACTGAGTTTCTTAAAGTTAGAATTAAAAAAGTATGTGACCATATGATTGTGCCGCAATGCTCTTTAGCGTAAGCACTAAGAATAACATCATTTGATTGAACTCCATTTCATCGCATAATTCAAGTAGGTTTATTAACGCCTGGCGATTACAAATTGAAGATACTGAGTAACATTATGTCGAATAATTGGCAAGGTGTGCATGAAATGTTAAATTCTCCCCTTTTCAATTCTGTACAGTCAGTCTTATATTATATTAAATATTAGCTAAAACAAAACGTAAATGTATTTTAAAATGTTAAATATGCAACAAATAAAGTTATTAGAAAGAAATAGTACAATATTTAGGGCTGGACATCGATGCGTATTCATGAAGACACATCGAGTTAAACGTCATCAGATGAGATAGTGACACTTAAGTATAAGCATGCAGCGGAAGTAATGTAGAGATGAAGTTGATTTATGTCTTTAATTGGAAGTTTAATTAAATGGAATACGAAAGTATTCGAGATATTTATGGCATCACATTCAACAAAGAAGTTATTAATGCCAAATTATCCGTATTAGATATGAATCAAATAATAGTTTTCATACATAGCACAATAATATACTTCTGTTGTACCATTATTTGTGTATTTGTCGGCATATAAATAATCTCTCTCTCTCTTTTGTTGCACTTAGAATTAAACTGAATTATGTCAACGGCATGCTATTTGTTAACAATTTATGGCCACATTTCTTATATCACATACCATCGACACTGACTCTAGAAACCAATTAATTTCAAAAACCTTTACGTCCACTAATAAAAAAGAATGTGTTTAATCAAAGTGATTGTTCAGAACAAAGTTATATGTCTTCCAAAAGAATAGAGAGTATGATGGCTCAAAGAAAACCTCATGTCAAAATAGTCATTTTGCTTGTAAATTGTATTTTATAAGCATCTATTCTCACTATGATCATGATTAAAATTAAATTTAGATTTTTTTTTTTTTATTGATATCAACAGAACTTTAACAAGCTTTACATTTTCTTCTACAGAATGGAATTCAAGCTTTTTTGCTTTGCCACATTTGCCAGGTGAAAATATAAATGGATCTTTCATAACGTTTAATAGATTTTCGCTGCAAAGTCTGCACAGTGTAACCATTCTCATTTTCTAATCAATAAGATCTGGCTATTAAAATAATATGAGCATTCATAAATTATACAGGAAACAACTTATGGGGTAATATTTCGTGTGATTCGCTGTGGTTTTGACTTTCACGATTTTTAGGAGACTAACTATCATACTCCCATGGTATTCCATATGACCGGCTATTTTATTAACATACTCTAAAGTTTCCGAATCTAACTCCATGCCTAAATTATATAGAACTAAACCCCACAAATAGGTTTTGGACAGGTAAGTGACTCCGTTTGATTCCTATAGTTATTTCCCTTGCTAACATTTGCTATTTGTATGGACTTATTACTGAAAAAACATTCGCCCGATCCTTTGAATCATGTCAAGTCGGCGCACACCTATCATACCTTCTTTCAAACTATATTTAAAAAAGTACCACGAAAAGAAACGAAAAGTCTACAAATCAAGATGATAAACACGTGATTTTTTCAATCAAGTTAGATAAAGACATTCATAGCTCGTGTAATTTACTGAAAACAGAGCAGACAAAAGTCTGTCAAACATCACACTGCAGTACTGGGAACAAAGCCGTAATTCCTAACCAACAAAGTCTCTTGATGCAACGCGGCTTTAGAGAGCGTTATTTCGTAATGTTGAAAGGTCAATATCTGGATAGCAGTGATGGGAATGGAAACGGTAGCCTTCTTTACAGTCACATTGACCACTTTCTGAGTCACAAGACATCAACTTGTCATAACACTCTGTCCCCTCACACTCGAATCCGCGAACTGAAAGGAATGTCTAATAATTAACCTATAATTGTTACACCAAGTCCTTTACATTTGACAGCAGAAGGAAGAATCTCAAGCAGTAGCAGGTACATACATTCTAAACAAGAGTTTACATCTTCAATAAGGAGACAGGAAGAAAAGAATAGGATTGATGGAATGAATCATGTTCTTGTACCTAACTTTTTACCTTTATAATGTGATACGGCAACGTTATTGTAATTAACGCTTAAATAGATTTTTTCTGGGGTTGTGCAAATCTGTTTACTTGTACATAATTATTTTATATAAATTTTCTTATTAAATCGATTTGAATTTCGTACCTGTCATAGTACCTTGAGGAGAATGAAGAAATTTGAAACAAGAACGATTGAATTAGAATAGCAAGCAGAGAAATAAAGAATTGAGCGGGGAAAACCAAGCAGAAAGGGGAAAGTTAGAATAAGAAAGGGATATCAACATTATATAAACTGGCTATTTTATAATAATAAAATGGTTGATGTTACTGTTAGAAGAAAGGAAATTGGAACGAAAGCATAAACAGGCATTAGAGTTACTAGAGGCTAATAAAGGAGGTGACTGTGCAATAGTTGAGAAAGACAAAGGACATAAATAACCCCCTTTGATGAAGACAACGACAATTAGGATTATACTTGTACAGATTCGAAAGTTACGCCATCGTTCAGAAATGGACAGGAACTAATTAGTTATTGTATCTCAGCGTGTTACCGATGGACCAAGCGTTGGACACGTACTCTAGTCTTCTCGCAAGCGATGCGATAGATTTCGAAAAAAATACAAGAAGCGCTTTGAAAATGTGTGTTGCTCGCAGAACAAGGGTTTAGAAAAAAGTTCCAGTATAACAAGCCAGAGAAGTGTATAGATGATTATGCAGTTCGTAAGTAGGTCATGAAACTATCAGCAGCGTTGGTTAGAGTGTGGGATAGGTGATAGATGTAAGATCTGTTCTTGCTCAGGGATCAACTAATGGCAATATACGAGAAAAAATCATATCTGTTTTTGAAGTCAGGAACCACAAAGCATCAAGCCGGTTTTGAAAGGAAGGTGATACTTCAAAGCAAAAGAGGGAAGATAACTGCAGTGATAAACTAGTATATGCCTGTACGGAATGTTATGTTTCGTTAGAGTGTCCAACACGTAAGGGACGCGTTCAAACGGTAGCGCAAGCGATCGTGAGTAGAGAAAGGAACGAAGCAGATGATCGAGATGAAGTAATACGTGGCATTGGGAGCGCGATTAAACGATTAACTGGGCGAGGTAGCAGATTACAACGGCCAAAAGTACCGTTAACTGGCTCAACAGCGGGTGTATTGGGGCGATAATACAGCGAAGCCTTGTCAGAGACGATCAAAAGCCGTGCGAGCTATTCAACAAGACGACTGAGTGCGTTGCTATCGCTTCGTTAGATATTGATACGCTTTTCTTAACTAGAACAGTCGAGGCGACAGCGTTTCTCATTGTGCAATTTTACATCATTAACAATCTTTATCTCAATACTCATAGACTTTTAACAATCTTTATCTCAATACTCATAGACTTTTAAATGATGAAAAATAATTTCTCTATACAATTTGAAACAAAAATATTAGCGCAAACAGAAGTATATCTTCTTTTTAAGTAGTTAACAAAGGTAGAAACAAAAAAAATATTTTCGAAACTCTATATCTATATCCTCTGTGTTGTGCAAAAGAAACAATACAAATCTACAATGATTACAAATATCCCATATATTCAGTTTGGCTTCTGTGACGTAATTAATTGTCAAAAATTCATTTTCTAGTTAAGTTAGCAAGTGGATTTTTACTTTCATTTAAAGCTGAACAGATATAAAATATTGAAACATGTTGTTTTCCAATACCCACAGTATATATGCTTTTACTTTCAAGGAATACAGCTTCCACAACGTAACACTGTAATAAAATCGTAAAAATACAAATTTAGTAGCATAGATGGATTTGTTGTTTTCATAAGCATTCCATTTATTCAATTTGTTACAAGAATAATCCATTCCCAACTTTCATCCGATCTCAAACTAAACGTAAGTCAAATTTGCCTACTAATATATAAAACAATAAAAGGAATGTAAATATCAGATTCAGCGTACAATACAATACAACCATGTTGCATGCTACGTTGCATATTGTATTTATACATGTATAAAGCTGTATTTTTTCACATATGGCATATAACATAAGCAGCAAACATTCACATATGTGCTTCCTGAAATGACACAACCTGTCTATGATAATGTCTATTTCTTGACCATATTCCTATTGTTTGCTTTGTAATCCACTATTTTGTCGACAATATTTCTCATTGTGTGATTTTACATCATTAGCAAAAATCTTTATCTCATTACACATAGATTTTAAAATTATTAACTATATTTCTCTACACAATTGTCAACAAAAATATTAGAGTAAAGAGAAGCATATCTTCTTTTAAAGTAGGAACTAACGAAAGAAACAAAAATAAATTTTTTTAAAACTCTACAAAAATATCCTCTGTACTATGCAAAAGAAACAATATAAATGTACAATGCATACAAATATAACATATATATTTTCACAATTAATATAAGATATTTACATTAATTATTCATCTGTAGGTCAGACTTTTGTTAGTACAAACATTACAGTTTATATTTACATTGTTTTGTGAAACAAAGTGATCAATCTGCAAAGAAACTTTCAGTTTGACTTGTGTGACATAATTAACTGTTACAAATTCATTTCAAAGTTAAGAAAGTACGTGGTTTTTATTCTTTCATTTAAAACTGAACTTATGTAAAAAATTAAAACACGTTGATTTCCAATAGCTATAGTATATACTTTCTACTTTCAAGGAACAAAGTTTCCACAACCTAACACTAATAAAATCGTAAAAATTACAAATATAGTGGCATAGATGGATTTTTTTGTTTTCATAAACATTCCATATATTCAATTTGTTAGAAGAATGATTCATTTTAAACTTTCATCTGGTCCAAACCTGAAACGTGAGTCCAAATCGCCTACTAATATATAAAATAATGAATAAAACAGCATCGATATTAGAATTTCTTCACTGACAGTTCTGCTATAACATTGTTCTCTTTAAAACATTTGAACTAAAACGATATTATGTAGATAATGAGAAAATAGAGACTAAATTGGAGATCAAAACGAAGTTGGGTTCCATCGCTTTTTGGTTCTGTACCATTTACGCATTTACCATCCTTCTCCGTGTAACCAGTCTGACATTGGCAAGTATAACCACCAGCAGTGTTGAAGCATTCGCTGTTTTCTTTAATGTTGCAAGCCTTTCCGTTCTTGCATTCATTGACATCTTCTCTACATGAACTTCCTGTCCACTGCGGTTTGCAGAGACAGGATCCGTCGACATGGTTGCAGGCTTGACTGCTGACCTGTACGTTTTCCACGGAACAGATACATTTCTCCGAGCACTCCTTCCCGTAAGTGTTTCCAGAGCATGCTGAATATGAATAGAATAGATACAAAATAAAATAATAACTAAATAAATAAATAAATAAATAAGTAAATAAATAAATAAATGCACAAATAAATAGTGAAACAGGAAATATGATACTCTAAGAAGAGAAACAAACTTATAGACATTTTCTAGATTTTTGGTGCCTACAACCCATAATGAATCTTGTACTTTTTTTGTTGCCCATAACCTTTAAAGAATGTTATATTTTGTCCAGTTAGTGTTCGTAGTTTAAAGCACACAACAATATGCCATCCTTCTTTTGTGATAATGAAGTGAAATATTTTCCACATATCATAAGCATTATTCACATATGGTCTGACCATTTCATTTTTGGAAGGGGGAGGGGGCAAAGGACTTGGATTTTCTTTGAAAAAGATTTTCAGGTCCCCAAATAGCTTGGAAAAATAACCTTACTCTGTGTGGAATATAAAAATGAACGTATTATATCCACTCCATTGTATCTGGTTAAAGAAGAAAGAAAAAACTGGTTCAAAATAAAATCTCAGATCCCCCCCCCCCCCCCGAAAGTAAAATGATTGGTCCCTAATGTTTATGTTCCAAAGCTGTAGACTATAGAAAGTATGATTATCGGGCAAGGAATACTGATATTTGGGAAAACGTTTAGTCTACATTTTCCCTTGATCTGTCTAAATCTCCGAATTTTATCCACGTTTCTTCATCTCAAAATTAACCTGGAAAATTTTATACACTAACCTCGGCACTCTCCTGTACGGTTATTCCTGATATATCCCACCTTGCAAACGCATTGATAGTGTCCTGGGATGTTATCGCAGACAGTGTTGGCTCCATTACACAAGCTTAAACTCCGACTGCATTCGTCGATATCAACGTTACAGTTCTCTCCCTCCCAGCCTGTCCGACACAAACATCCGGCGACAGAATTACATTGTTGGATAGGTCCACATCGACATTCGTTTATACAGTCCATACCGTAGTGAAAGGCGTCACATGCTGAGAACACAATTTTGTGATACGTTTAATTGTTGAAGTTAAAACACCTGTAAAGGTTCTATTCTGCCTTTGATCCATATGAGAATGAGTTCTCAAAGAGACGAAACATCAAAATAGCAACTAGACATCTTGCACTAAACGAGTGGTGGGAAAAGGACAAAAATGACACACTATATGGAATGATATTTTGTTTTTGTTGTTTGAAGTTTTGTATTATTATTAAAGAAAAGCAACGCGTAAAAACTAAAACGAAATCGTTCGATCTAGTGAATAGCAAATTTAATTTAATAAAACTATATTGTCTGTTATACCATGTTTGAGGTGTTGCAAATAGCAACGATCATTATGTTCAACTTTAAAAATATATTACAGACAAAAAAAGGTATTAAACGATTTCTATTGAAGTTTTTATATTTTTATCATGGCTGCAGCATTTCAAACATATAAAGCCAGAGTATGAAGTACAAAACGTCCGATCATCGAAACGCTGTTTATTTTTTGGTCGACAATAACAGGCTCACTTTCTGTGCATATTTTCCGTAACCACTTGGAAACCGAATACGTGTGCTGTCCGAGGTGAGAGTTGCGTACGACCTTCAGTGGTAGAATATATAAAAATGCATTTTATATTTTACAAGGGTAAGAATCAAACCTTTGGAACTGATGACATTATTACAAACGGCTCCACATTATAAGCAGCATTGGCACACATACACGCATTCCTAAAATGAAGGTGATCATTCGATCATTTACATCTAAGCTAAGAATACAGATTTTAGACAGGTAATACAGGTTTTGTTCTATTTATTCAGAAGGGACCCAGTTTGAGATATATTTGGAGGTGATGTCAAAACTGAAACAATCGGCAAAACAAAACATAAAACAATGAAAGTAGGAACAAAAATAAAAATTCAACAAATTGGGGAAGAGTTAGAAACCTAGTACTGAAACCATTCGAAACAAATTTGCTGGCGCGTTTAGGAAACACTTCTATTCCTTATGCTGAAAGCCTTTAAGAACCGTTTATTGGAGCTCTTGGCAAAGGCTTGGAATCCTCGCACTCAAACCCTTCGGGAAATATTTGCTGGAGTGCTTTGTAAAGGCTTGGAATCTACGCGTTCAAAACTTTGGGAAACTGTTACGCACAGCAAAGCGTGCATGGTTACTATATGTTTTACATTTTCTACAAATATTGAAGCAACAATAGAACAAAGCCAGAATAAAAGGTAAATTAACAAAGTCTTTAGCATTCCAAGTCAGTAAAATTTACATTATATTACCTAGACAAGTGCGTCGATCATTTTGAAGTTTATGTCCAGTGGCACACCGACATTCATAACTCCCGTTGTTATTAATACAACCACCAGGGGGATTACATGTATTTAAACTGCTGCCATCTGCACATTCGTTGATATCTGCAGAAAGGAAAATTGTATTGGTAATCTTATATACTATTTTTTTTAAAATTAATAAAAATACGTCCAAAAAGATTCAGGCCGCAGTTTGTCATGTATTATGGGCCAGTATATTGCATTGCTTGAAACTCCGAATTTATTTAAGGGTGTGTGTGTTTATTGTTTTATCTGTCACACTTGTTACACTTGTTAAGGTTTGCTTATCTTTAACAACAGCAGCCATTTTCAAATGTCTGCATAATTGGTATAAGTTTGAAAGGCTATGAAACCGGGATACTTTCGTTCACACTGGTTAAATTTGGTTGAATGACTTTTGAGAAAGAATTATTTAATAAAGTTTTTATTTTTAGTAACTGCTGCCATATTTTCCAACGAAGACATATTATTTGTAACAGTTTGAAAGGTCAGTAAGTCAGAATTGTTTATGTCAAAATTGTGATTGGCTTCTCTAAATCAAACGTTAAAGGCCCTAATGCCAGGTTGCCTTTCCCCAAAGTATGTTCAGCGCATATTGAGAGGCATTCATTTAATGGATTTTAGACTTCTTGACTTGGTGACCAAATTTGATGGCGGTTCTGTATTATTTATAACAACTTAAAACACTCAATGATATAATGCTTTCTGTCAAATTTGATAAAATTCTGTTCGGACCTTTTTTTTTAGAAGTCTTTTAAAGGTTTTACTAAAGTTAGTAACAACCATCAAACCTAAGGTAGTATCGCCTTTATGTGTAAAAAAACGAAACGGCTAATTAGTGGGATACGTTTGGTAAGTTTGTCTATCGGTTTATAAAACAGTTGTTTACATTTTTGTTTTACTAACAACGGCCATGTTTGATGGCAAATTGGCATCATTTGAGCACACTTGAAAGACTGTTACGCATCGATGTGTTTTCTAAAAGTTAATGTCACTCGGTCAAACTAGTTTGAGAAGAAGTTGACTGCAATAACATAAATTCAATTGGACGATGACCGGGGTAACTAACAACGAGTTCTGAGATGTTCAAGTAACATACCTGTTAATACAGGCAGTTGTTATGGTTAGAATTAAATAGATAAATACAATACACTACATAACTGAGCCAAATTATATGGATGTAATTAATTTTAAATAAAAGCAAAAGAAAACTAAAAAAAGAAAGAAAAAGAAAACTATTTGTTTTTAAATCAGCACTTTCATAATCACAATACACATAAAACGCATTCATTTTCGAATGTACTAGATCAAAGAAAGATCCAATTTATGATATTTTATACCTGTACATGTCGTGTTGTCATCGAGGAGTTTGTAGCCACGGTTACACGTGCAATGGGTGGTGACATTACTCTCCGAGATGCAGATGTGATCACACTTGAGACCAGCCTCCGCACACATATCTTCAACTGAAATTTGGAACATTACAGGTGATAAATATGTATTATTTGTATTATTTTTTCTTTTTATATTTATGGTCGAACATGTGCTAAAGTCAACATCTTGGTCCTCTTTGGTGTTTTTATTAAGACACGTTCCATTGCACTTACTTATGATTAATTTACCATCGTTGCTATTTTCTTCTTGTGATAATCAAGGAATAAATATAGATGTTTAAAGGTAGGACAAGAAAAATATAACATTCCAGAAGTACCCAATTGTAATCGTTTTTCTCAAAAGCTCTAAGATGCGTTATTAACATCCACAATGGATATATTATCTACAGAGAAAAAGTAAACTATGCTCAAATATGTATTTTCTCACTAAAAATCTTTATTTCCTGTCCTAATATATTCACAATAATTGCTTCCTAATATACCATATAATAATAGACTCGAAAGTTTAGAGAAGTAACGTTTTGAATCTGTGTAATTTGGGAGTTGACGTCTTTTTGAGGAACCCTGCTTACATGCAAAGTACTAATTATTGAAAATTAATAATGTAAGGTTGTGTACTTAGACAATGCCCAGGAATGCAAAACTTTACATGTCTAATGAACAAAGTTTATTTACTGTATACTGAAATGCATCATATCATTGTTACCACATGGAGTGTCCAAAATTTCAAAAAGTGTTTAGTAAAACATTTAAAAAGATCATTACGACTGAGCATTTTCAATACTTTGTCGAAGGAAGGTGAAGCTAGCGCTTCTATTTGACTATTAGAACTACCCGTGAAAGTTTACCAGGATGTTCGTAACCTGTCGTAAAATTTATACTTACGTTACAGTCTCTCACTGATGCCGCTGGCGAGGATGCGTGAAGGAAGACCATATTTAAATAAACAAGTGATAAGCATCTGTTAAATGCAGATGTGTTTTTAACCTAACGGCAAATAAATGTGAGACTAAGGCCCATAACCTCAGGGTTGTAATTTATCGTTCACACATCTTCATACATGCTATCCTATTCTTTAAAGCAAAACGTAATTTTTATATTGAGATCTTCTTGCTGCTGTGTTTGTAAATATAGTCTTTTTAATAATAATAATAATAATAATAATAATAATAATATTATTATTATTATTATTATTATTATTATTATTATTATTATTATTATTATTTCCACGAAATTATTTTCCTCATGCAGACACATGTGTATCATGTAAAGAAACTGTCAATGCAAATTCAGCTACGATACTTTGGAATGTTATTGACAATTTTACAACGATGATATATATACACACACAAGCTTAATAATGCTTGTTGAAAGTCATCAAGGACATCTCAAACCTTTTCTGCAAGTCTTTCGATCTTGTTCCAGCACATAACCAGGGTAGCAAAGGCAGTTGAACCGCCCTGGTAGATTTTCACAAACTTGTTGACATCCAGAGATGCCTAGGGAACATTCGTCGATATCTGGAAAATTATATTTCGTACAGAGTATTCTGCTATATTCTTACAATAAAAGAAAAGACGTTACATCCGATCTTTTTTACGCTCATCATTCTGCATTAGGTAGGTTCTTATGTACGGAGCACAATTCTTTTAGATTCTGACAGTTATACCATGTTTGAGTTAATTCTTTGCATTTAAAACATTTTGCATTTCTTCCTCTGTAGCTGTCGAATTTTAAACTTTTCTAGTTTTTCATTATATTTTCTTCTCTTACCACGAATTGTCCTCTGTCAACAAGTTAAATATATTTCCGGTGTTTTGTGCCTCTATGCCATGCATTATTTAACTTGCAGCTGGAACTTTAACAATTTACTTTTATTATTCACTTCATTTGAATGATTGGCATCCAATTCTATTTCGAAGCATTCATTGCGATCTCTTTAAAACAGCTGATATTTTTCATTACCCACCTGTACATAAATATGGATTTTCAATGCTTTGTGTATACCCTGCCCTGCAGCTGCAAGTATAACTACCAAGCACATTGTTACATCTCTGTTCGCAGGAGTTCATGTCTTGATATTCACATTCATTGATATCTAAGAAAAAAAAAGAAAACAACAGCAAAAAAACAAAAAACAAAAAATATCGAAACAACAACATTGACATACGAGGTTAAATCAAAGAAACCACACAATGTAACCTGGTTCATGAACATAACTAGCATAATATCTTAGTTGTTCACTTTTTTCTATAATTCTTCCCGGAAATTCTTGAACACTATTGCTTTTTTGGATGGGACAAATCAAATGTCACCCATATTATGACGTTTTCACTTTATTTGTCAACTGATATGCGTAGACTTTGCGTATTTATTATTTTTGTGCTCGGTCTTTTTTGATTTGGTTATAATTTTTGAAAACAGTATTAAAACAGGTTTAACATTTCTACGCTGGGAACTTCCGTTGACCCATATTAAATCGCTATATAAATGCATTGTACGTTATAACTGGCTTTTTGTAACATACAAATGGCATTACATAAATGACATTTCATGTATAAGTCGCCTACACTTTTTCGATTTAGTACTCTCTCTCTCTCTCTCACACACACACACACACACACACACACACACACACACACACACACACACACACATACACACACACTCTCTCTCTTTTAGAGGATCATTACATAGATACATAGACTATCCCATTGGGCACCTCAGTTCAATTATGTTGGCATCAAGAGAGTATTTATACAGCATATGAGCAATCTATGCCATTTATTGAATGCCCTGTATATACACTAAAGATCAAATGTACTACTGATTTAGTAATAGTGCCAATAATGATCCTCTCTCTCGCCATATATAGATAGATAGATAAACATTTCTTAAGGGGGTGTATTTATGCTTTTTGGGAAGATATGTCATGCAGTAGCATCAGGGTCCTATAATAGGACATTATTTTCAGTAAGACTTACAATTTGTAACGTTATGTGCACTACCCTCGGCATGAAACTGAACCACAGTCTTTTCCTTTTGTTCGATTTATACTCTTATATATTTGTAAATGCACTTGAAAAGATTAATGTATGCATACTGAGCACGTGTATGTATATATATATATATATATATATATATATATATATATATATATATATATGCACACAATGATAATTGTTCTCTTTTTCGTGTAAGGTCTCATGGGTGTTTGTGAGTTGTTTTAATTAATGTTTGTTTGCATTTAATCATCAGATGGTTTTGCTGCCTTTGAAATTGTTTCTTTTTACATAGATATTGATATTACTTGTCATAGGACTATTAGGAGTAAGGAATAGACTTTATCCATTAAGCTAAATTGATGAAATTATTTTCCTTTGTAAGTTATTTATCAGTTTGTTACGAAGCTCAGGTGTAAGACCTGAATATTTCCGACGACATGACAGGGATATATATATATATATATATATATATATATATATATATATATATATATATATATATATATATTTACGGGTAAAGACATCACAACACTCTGAGCAGCATGTGGAATATACGTCACAAAGCTCAGTGCATCAATCCAGAGAAACGGGCCAAACCCTTTCTAGATATACGGATCATTTTCACGGAGGACAACACAAACAAAGAACAATTACAAATAGATAAACATACACAAAATTTATATTTACATTCAGTTTTGTTATGGTGAAACCGTAATCAAGGAATGTAATAGTTATATATCTGGAAATAAATGTATAAAAATGTATGCTTAGATCTATTTGCATTGTGGACAATCAGATATTTAAATCTGGCCAGAAGACTCTTCCGTTGTTACTTGCCCGTTCTTAGCCCAGTTTTTATCTGCTTGAAACAAAGGAATTATATCACGTTACGGCAATCAGGCATAAATATGGCTTCCCCCAAAATTCTCCCGTATAACATCTATTGTACAGTTATAGTCCACGAAGTAAATGTAACCTGTTTCCAAATTTAAGGATTATATTAAGGGAACAGAAATACAGTTGAACATTTTCATAGGCTTCTAATCTTCTTTATTTAAGCCGTCTGGTCTGACAGTTCTGAAGCGGCGAATCCAATACGTTTTCTTTGCTCTTCTGCTTTCGAGGTTCGTTTTTACTTTTGGGCTATGCTAATCATGACATTGAAAAGGTGGCTAGACGAACAAAGGTGTTCTGTAACAGGGCTTCTGGCAAATTCTTTGGTTTGCGAATCTGATATATGTAGATTCATCCTGCAGTTTGGTTTTTGGTAGCCCGCACATACTGGATTAAGCACACTTTGCATTTAGGTATCCCACACATACTGGAGTAGACAAACTTTGCACGTTTTTAAATATGTCATATTTTATGTTTTACATGTGATGGAACTGCTGTGAATACTGAGTTTTTCTCATGTTAATGTGCTGGAAAACTCGCTACATTTGTTGATGTGTTGCATCTTTTATCCGCACACAGTTCTGTATGCTATAACTACTGTTTTTTTGCAGACGGCGGACTTTTTATTAGAGTTTCTGATGACTAAATGGTAGGCCAGTGTTGTTAAATTATTATACCTTCTGGAGGGCAATTTGGATATAAAGTTAGGATAAATGATATCATGTCAATATTTTCCCTGGTTTTGAACTGTAAAGGGTCATCCCGATTTTCGAGTTTTGCCTTTTATATTTCATCTGCAATGTTTATGTCATTGTTCCACGTGACTAGACGTTAAAACAATTCTTTTGGTCCTTTTTCTACTGTCTCATTGTAAGAGCAGATTATTCTCACCCTTAATGCCTAGCTAAAGGGAATCTTTTGAATCCAATGTTTTGGGTGGCAGCTGGATCGGAGCAAGTATCGATCTTTGTCTGTTGGTTTGGAGTAAACATACATACATGTGGAGTTTGTTTTCAATTGGCTTTTTTGTTGTGACTGAATCGGAGATTTCGGCCGTGAACTTGACTGAATGATGGAATTTATTTGCTTTGTTGATAAAATTGTCCAATTTATTGAAGGGGCTTGTACGGCACCGATGCTAAAATTTGCATACGATGTGCCATCTTTGTGCCCACTGAGGTACATTTGCGGGTATTGTTTTTCAATGAATTCGAAGTTATGTAGTTTTAGAACTAGTCCAATAATTGTATAACATATCAATTAACTGTTTAATCTTTTCTTCTTGGTCTTGCTTATTATGCTTCCTTTCATGCTTTTATTCTCTCATAGTATCGGATATTGATGTATAAGGAAATTACAACTTTTGAAACAAGGGGATTATTGGGTAGAAATGTATTTAAGATAGGAGCGGAGAGTTGAGATATGGCCTTTCATGTGAAAGTCGAGGTATTCAGAAATCGTTTCCGTTGGATGACTATTACAAAATATTTTTGATCTCCCAGTAATCCGTGGTTTATGTGTTTTTGGTTGGAGGTAAATTATGACTCCTCTAGGATTCTCGGAGGTAAGGCATTCCATTGTGTTTGTCATTATTTTATTTCTTTTCCAAAAGTAGTATTCAAATGCAGTTTACATCACTACCTTTCTTCTCTTAAACTTTCAAATATTAATAAAAAAATGGAACAATCAAGAAAATTTTCTCAATCTTGTATCGCAGTGTCTATATGCATTCGTGTGCGTAAATGTCATATTGCTATCCTCAGAGTATGAAATGTTCTTTATTGGAGGAAATAAAACATTTTAAAAATACTAAATCCGAGATAAAATTCATACTGTCTGTCGCAATAATCATCATAGATGGCACTGATGATATACTTCTATTATTTAGGTTTCTTTGTTCTAATCATGAACAGTTACTAGATCGTTTGATCACGCGCATTGGGACTGCTAAACACGACATAATGGCATATTTTCAATTACTTTTTTATGCAATGTATCTTTTGTAATTACATGCACCACACAACAGGTATAATTATTTGTATTCGCGTCGTGTGTGAGTTCATTAATGTTCTGTGTGTGTGTGTCTGTGTGTGTGTATTATGTTTTTTTTTTGTTTTTTTTTTTGTTTTTTTTGTCTTTGAGAAATTGACCCGTAGGTTCAGAAAGCTTTCAGATTGGTCATAAGCTAGTTTAGATATTTTGTTGTTTTCTAGTTCTTCCCAGGTACAGTTTTCCTTCTGACAAATCTGATCTATATACGACCAACTAAGTCACATCCAAGCACAATGTCGTCTATAACCTTTAAGAAATGAAGACGAGAACTAGAAATAGTTTTACACTAAATTAGCACATGAATTGTTTCATTACTAAAAGAAATCGTAGCAAATCTCCAATCATTCAGAAACAAAACATAACATATATAAAAAACAAGGAACAAAATTACTACACGAAATGGTGGCAGATCTCCACTCACTCAAAACAAAAACAAAAAATAAAAAACAAGGATAAAAATTAAAAAAGGAAAACAAACAAACGAGAAAACAAACAAAGAAAGATCCAAACAAAAGACAGGAAATAACATGAAAATAATAAATCAGTGATAAAATTGTAAGAAAAAGACCATGCTTTGTCTTCACAACACTTACCTTCGCAATGACCGCTTGCGTTTTTCGCAAAACCCATTTGGCACGCACACACATAGCTACCCATAGAGTTTCGACATTCAGAGTTAATACCCTTGCAACTATCGGTATATGATGTACACTCATCAATATCTTGCTCGCAGTTCGATCCTGTCCATCCAGCACTGCATACACATCCGGTTACATGATCACACATAATGGCACCAATGTCGCATTCACAAGTCTTGGAACAGTTGGCACCATACGTAATTCCCGTACAGGCTGTACAAAGAAAGACAAATCAAGTTTTACAAATATTTTTAAAGGCTCTTTTATACCGTTTGTATCACGTAATCGGATATTCTCTTCAGTTTGTGAACTATAGATTACACAATGATAATTAATGCATAATAGTTTTAAATTTGTTTCCAACTCATGCTGCTCATAGCGCTATGTTTATGTATAGCAATAGTATGATACTATTTTTAACCTTACTTCACCTCTGTACAGAAATTACATATGTTAGAATCTCTATGCGTTAATGTGGAAATTTAGTTTCCATTAAAAATAGTATATATGAACCGAATATATATATATATATATATATATATATATATATATATATATATATATATATATATATATATATATATATATATATTTGTTTCTCATATTTTCTCAATCACCTGAGCAGGATAATTTGTCTTCATTAAGACTGTAACCATTATTGCAGGAACAGAGAAAACTTCCATCAGTGTTTTGACACAATTGCTGGCACTGGCTCTCGTCGCATTCATTTATGTCTGAAATCACAAATATTTCATGTTTACTTCACGTAATGAATACACACATCTGCGCTTGTTTCCACTTAACAAATACTTAATGTATTCAGTTCGAAAGAGAAGTATTGTGTCTCCATTAAGGTTAAATAGTTCACAATTATTTCAATGTTTGTAGGGGAAAATACAAGATAATAGTCTAATACGAAATAAACATTATAGCAAACGTGGTTCATATATATATATATAGATAGATAGATAGATAGATAGATAGATAGATAGATAGATAGATAGATAGATAGATAGACAGACATACAGAGAGACAGAGAAAGATGGCTTGTGCGTCTCTGTTTCAGAAAGTCTGTTGCTGCTTCTTTAAACAAAATTATCATGTCTCATGCATCATTTAAGAGTACAAAATATAATCTCAATTTGTATTTTAATCATTACCTGTTGTATTTATATTGACATATGTACATATCTTTCTTTATAACACCTCTTTTTAGTGGATACAGTATGTGGACAAAAATAATTTGATAATTACATGCATGTAAAGTCCTATATATTCTGTATCAGAGTTTCTAATTGGAAGTATAATTTATTGCACACAGCTCACCCTGACATGTTTTTGCGTCAGGGCCTAGCTTTTTGCCCTTCCCACAGAAGCAACCTGGATTTCCAGTGTAGTTTGCAGTGCAACCAGTAGCGCGAGAACAATCAAGCTGCCTGCATTCTGCACTGGTGGTACCTATAAATGTAAAATGATTCATATCGCTTTGAAAAGAAAACGGATTTGTATTAACTCTCGCAACTTGAATATTAAGTGTCAAGGATTCATTGAAGAGAAAGTAATATTTTGTTGAAGTTACTCTGCTTCAATTCCTTGTGTCATTTTATAATATGAAAATCACCATATCATTGGAGATACCATTTAATTTGTTATATATCATAGAAATATTAGCAAGCCTTGAAATTGTTGCTTCTGATATGTTCTAGTCAGCTTTGTCGATCATACCATTTGATGAGATACCAAAGTACTACGGACTGGAATGTACTTCCATTCATCTACAAAAAATGTCTGATATGAAATTTTTAATAAAATACCATAGATCAATAAATTGCCCCATTTAGAATAGTTTTCACGTATGTTATCAGATGGTCATTCATTCAGCTGATGAGAAACTAGGTCGTTATGCTCACCGCAATTAAAAATGTCTACAGTACTCGTTTTGGGTTACCAATCCACGCACATGCTGAAAAAACGAACCATACATTTGCGACTACACCTCCAACGAAAAATGTAACATCAGAGTGCAGATATATTTATGTGAACAGAATTGCATCCTTTGAAAAACGCTGTGAAAGGCATTGGAAGAAAGAAATGGACATTTACAATCTGGTTTTATTTATCTCTGGAAACTATACTTTTGTTCAAATTTTAAATTTTACATACATATATATATATATATATATATATATATATATATATATATATATATATATATATATATATATATATATACCTTCTCTGCAATTGTTTGTGCCACTTTCTAATTCGTATCCTGGAAAGCATGAACAGTTGTAAGCTCCAAAAGTATTCTCACAAACATGGGAGCAGGTGTGCGTTTCCTCTTCACATTCATTTTTATCTATAAGACAGGATATAAATGGGAAGGCTGAATACGTAAGTTAAATCCTATAGAATTTTGATATATTTTCATTCCGAGAAATATTTTAAAAGTCTTGCAGCCATTCATAACAAAGTATGTTTTGTATGATTTCAAACACTACCTAATTCTGTCAGTTGTTACCATAAGCTACTGAAAATGTTTCAACAGCAACTTTTGTCTAAAATTTAACAAATGTCTATCCTGAAATATACACCTAAATAAATAATTACAACGAGAAAAATATCATGTTTTCTTATAAAAGCAGTTCTAGTGTATTATTCATCCTAATTTTAATCAAATACTGGATCAGTTAAAAGTTAAAAACAAAATGAGACCATTCTAGAGAATGTAAATGGAGTTCAACATTTTTAAAAGAGTATACAAATCTTCTCAACATTTACCACTGCATGACTTGACATCCGAATCCAGCTTAAATCCTGCTTGGCATGAACAATGAAAACTGCCGTCTGTATTAACACAGATTTGCATGCAACCATCTGTCCCAGCACTGCATTCATCTATATCTGCATCAGAAGCAAATGTTCAAAGTACTACAATGCAATAAAAGTTCACTTACTCACTTAAGACATTTAAAGTTTTTTTACTGCTGTCAATTACAAAGAATTATTTATTCTTATCACGAACGTTACTGTATGTAAGCACTTTTACTTTGTAAGCGACATCAAACGTCGATTAAGTGAAATTTATATTCATTTTATAATGTAGTTCAAATAAACCCCGTTAGGTATTTAAATCACCTGTTACCGAAACACCATATAGTTTACATCATGATTTTTCTTTTTGCCTTTGATCTACCATATAGAAAGAATCGAAATATCAAAGACATCATACTTTTTAGCCCAAAGTTGGTATTATTTCATTTTATGACTGCGTCTACAAAAAGATTTTGTTGAAAAATATTAATTTTGAAATAGTATGACTCTTGGAACAAAACATTAAAATCATAAGCGTTTCTTATTTATCTCATAACAAATGAATTAAATAATATTTGATAAAATCACAAAGACATATTTGGGATGTGAACAAATTATTGCATTACAAAAATGATAGATTTACACTTTTTTCTGGAATCAGCTGTTATCCATTGAAAATATAAATGTTTATATTCTGTGAAAAAATTCAAAAATATGACGTTCGAAACATAACTGTGGTCAGAACGAAAGAAGCGTAATGTTGTTTCTAAATATGTGTCTAAATAAAAGTTTATGATCTGAATAGAATCAGTCCTCTGAGCACATTTACCTCTACACTTGCTTCCATCTAATTCATATCCGATGGGGCAACCGGAGCAGTTATATCCCCTTCCGTAGGTTTTATGTTCCTGCGCACTCAGGTCTGAACAGTTTCTTTCTAGGGAACATGGTGACGTGGAGCACGCATCGTAGTCGTTCTCACAGTTGATACCTAAACAATACGGATATACTTGAATGTCAGGTAAAAATGTTGATGTATTCTGTACCGATATGTACAACTTCAAAATATACATATAACAGAGCTACAAGTTTCCTCGAATTTCATTATTACTAGCATCTGATACAACATTTAAAATTACAAGGGAATCCAGAAAAGCTCTATTACGTATTAAGACATAGGTGTTTGATCCTAAATCGCGTTTGTAGACACATAACCAAAGTTGTACATATCACACTCAACTTGGAGAAGTATTTCCCTTGTTTTATTTCACTGAGCTTTAAATATAAATATTTTCTCACTAAATTCATTTTGACGAGCGCCCTTAATATTTATACTACTATTGGGCTCATGTTATACAAGAGGTAGTAAACAGATGAAAAAAGAACTAACTCATACTTCTAAAGTTTGTTAGTTTGTACTGTGTTAGGTAACATATATGGTAACCTATTTTCCATTGGTTTACTTTCAATGTCACATATTCAGGTGAAAGTTATCATCGAAAAGAGTCCCATGAGGGTTTATTAAACATTGTATTTTTATACTGGTAGAATTTCTGGTACCTTCCCAATATGGTTGACACTGGCATGTAGCATACTTGTATTGGTCCGTTGACTTTGGGTCGTTTCTAATCGTTGTATAGTCACAACTACCGCGATCGCTGCATCTGGTGCAAATAATTATCAGGACATCCAATGGGGAAGCCTGGAATCCTTTGTCATCTTCCACCGTTATCCTTGGTAATATAAAAAAGTCATATTTTCCATGTGGAAGAGTTTTAACTATAAAAACCACGAATTCACCAGAGGGAATAGATTATTCATCTTTTAGACTCTTAATAAGATGTTATCATTTTTACACAAAAAGACCCCTATAAAAAAACAGCAACAACAACAAATGTGTAAGATATGTGTTTTTCATTGATCCTTTTAATTCAAATGTGGTATAAACACTTAAAACTCCATAAATACGATAATCAATCCATGTACTTGTCAAACACGTTAATGAAAGGGTTACATGTAATTGCCACGAATCTGATTATCAAATACGAGTACATTGTGAGAAGAATCTGCAAGTATCGTTAAAAGTTCCATATAAGAAAAAAAAGCGGTTAAATGCTACACGAAAAGATTTTAACAAATTACTACATAAACAAAAAAGAAATCTAACAATAAAATTAAACGTCTTTAATATGGTATAGCATTCTATGTTTTATTGCAATTGGCCTTACATATTATATGAGTAGTATTTCTATAAGAAATTTCAATCTTTTGGATTTGGAATTTATCGGACAGGTTTGTCTAACCTTATATTCACCGGTTTGTCCTCCCTGAGTGTAAAACTAATCTCTGCAGTAACTCCAGAGACTTTTAAAGTTGCGTTTGCTGTATTTTCTAGCATCTTATACTCTACCATCCCGTCATCATCAGCTTGTAATAAGAGTCTGTATTCAACACCTAACTCTACAAAGATGGTAGTATTTCCACGTAGAGTTGGAATCCTGTTGTCTGCAAATACGTAAGAAGAAACGTTATGATTCTTTGTTCTATAAGTTGTTAGTTTCTTCCTGTAAAGCAATGATATAGAAACATGTTGACACATTTTTGCTGTATTTGTAAAGATATTATACTTGTATAAATATTCATGCCAAAGAAAAAGATCACAATGAAACACGATGGATCTTAATTTATAGTTAATGCAAAAGAAACGTTATACCGATGCTCTATCATGAAATATATTTTTAACTTTGTGGCAGTGGTGTAAACAAACCCATGTAGGTTCCTCATGAAAAACCCAAGATCGATTTGTCTCATAGAATATGAATTTGTTAAACACAATACTACAAGGTAAACAAAAACAATTAATATATTACTTGTGATTTCTTGTTTGGGTATTTACCTGTAAGTTACTATTTGTATTGGCTGGTGCAAGAAGATATAGTAGCCTTTTCTATATCACATACATCTATAATTTTTTTAGCCATATCCGCTTTTAATCTTGGATTTGCTAGCTGTTCATATTTATCTACCCACCCGTTTCATTTACGATGATCTCCAGAGTCTTCTGGACATCGCCTGTTACTTTGGCAACATTTTCATTCCGTGTATTTAGTAGGTCATATACACATTCCGGATTATCTTGTTTTCCTGACAGCTCAGAACACGTATTTTCAGCATTCGCTCTTTCTACTGGGTCTGTTTCATCCATGAATGTAGGTATAAAATCTCTGTGCTGGAAATCGGCGCTAGTTTTTCCAGCCGGATAACGTAGCACTGACTCGTTACTCATTACCATCCCTGGATCAAAATAAAATATCATTGCTTTATTTCTGATTTAATTCCCTTTAGACAAATACTGTCATTCATTTACATTACAGATGCCTAATGTTATATGTTAGCTTCCATACATAAACTTAAAGAATTCATACATCAAAATAAAATATTTACTATTTTATTTATTTATAGAGGCAATAAGACAGTCTACCATGTAGGCTTCAATGTATTTACATACACAACTCAACAATAGGGAATATTTACTTTACACATAATGAAAACTACAATACAATGCTCACAAAATGCATTAGTATGCCATACTGCTTATACAGAAAATACCAAAATAAATCCAGTTACAATGCTATAGACGAGACAAAGTTTAGAACTTAGTGATCTTGAATGTCAGACCTTTTGTTTAAAGATTTGTTGAAATTAAGTTATACATTACCTGTAACAAAATTGATGTTTTAGGACTCCTTGAAACAATTATGGCAAAATTCTTTGTGTTAGTAAATCGGTTTTTAAACGCATAGACAGAATTAAATCGGCTGGGGTACTGCTCTCTACTTCAAACCAATATAACAGTCCATACATGCTTACAAATTGCTGGTTTCTTTCATATTAATTCGATTGTGAAAGGTCTTGTTAATCACCTAGCTTAATATTCAAAACATATTTACAATTTTATCATTTCGGATATTTTAATTGTCTCTGTTGTATCTTTTTTGCTGTTTAGTTTTGAATAAAATCATGTCTGGTTTACATATAATCTTTCTTTCAATCATTAAGATAATGGCTGTTTCAAATGCTGTAGGTATACATCAAACCAGATGAATTCGATGTAAGTTTGAAATGTCAATGTGAACTAACATGTTTGACCGTAATGAAATATATCTCGCTCAGACGCATTTCCCATAAGATGGGTTCCATTTGGGTAAATAAAGTCATCGCTTGGATCTTCGTTGAAGTTTCCCAGTAGTCCAACTGTCATCTCTGCAAATTCATTTGGCATTGATAGGCCCAAGGCCAACATGCCTTCCCTCAGAGATATGTTCATTGAAATACCTACAAGAGATTATATATTGCTAACGTAGGAAATTTATTCCATGGAGTTTCAACATCAAGATCAAGCAATATGCTACTTGGTTGCAACATAATTATATTTTACGCCATCAATCTATTCCGAATATTCTTTATCAATCTAGAATACGAGGACGCTGTATAGCAAAACACCTTTTGATAATCCTTTTTTATATAAATTACTGTGAATCTTATTCGGTGGAGAGGAAACGACGAATATAAAATTGCATTGAAAAACACATTATAAACTTGTCCCTTTTTCGTAATTGTATGACCCATCCGGAAAGCGTCTCCTTGATTCAAGAAATAATGAACTTTAAAAACAAATTTTACTAAATCATCTTTTTTGCTAAAAACAATTTTGATCATCACCTAATGACAGTAAAACATTTAACTATATTGGAAGGCATACATATTTCGGTAGACCTAAGGAGCCTCAAGAAGCTAGTTTTTTAAAACAATACTTCCGACAGAAATTAATCCAAAGTCTCAAAGTTTCAAATCCAAAAGTGCAACACTTCTTGAATAGGTTCAATCTTTCATTTGTATTCATATGTTAGTCAAAATAGTTATTTACCCGATAAAGTAAAGAGTGCCATCAATGTCGGAGGTTCACTGTACTTGTAGAGAGTCAGTATTTCCGTTTCTAGGATTACACCATTTTCAATTCTGGTGAATTCTACAGAATAATCTGCTCCGTTCCCAAAGACGTACAAGCCTGAAAATCATTTACATTGTAATAATTGGGACAGCTGTGTAGCATTATATATGTGACCCGTGTAATACCTAAAGCTTTTTGAAAACTATATCACACTCTTTTTGTCTATATTTAACTTTATTGATATCAAAGCAACATTTAATTGTTCTATTTTTATTTATTATAAGTTTGTATCTCACAAACTCTTTTTTTGAGTACATTTAAGAATTCAAAATATGTAACATGGATCCTATCTTTTTACAATAACTTGTGTATTTTCTAACTTATTTAACTTTTTTGAGAACAATATGCACTGAGGAAATAATTTATTTAAAACTAGTAAGATAATTGTTTGAGTAATATTTTGGAATTAGTTTAGCTGAAAAAAATTGTAATGAACATATTGTTATATATGATTGCAATGGATCATAACGTGATGACTAGTCATTTTCAATATTATAATGATAAACAAAACATTTAAATTTTACACGATCGGAAGAACACAGTATAAATTTGTTGTATTAAAAAGATAATTAAAAAGAGCAAGGTTAAAATGTATATTGGCATATACATGTTACTAGAACATACCATCTCTCTCGGCGTCCAATTCAACGTGTATGCTGGCATTCACTGAATCTTTGGCGGCAAATGCAGAGAAAATTGTTGCATTTGTAAAGCTTCCATTTGTGTTGGCCGCAAGATCAGTGCGAGCTTGTAACACAAATGATTGGTTCCCAGTTTTAAATTTAGTCATTGTATATTCACCGAATCCGTTGAAGGTGTACTTTCTTTTGTCTAATGTCTCTATATGAGGATCACCCCAAAACCATCCTGAAAAAGTGAATTTAGAAATTACTAATGAAACACTAAAACTGCCCATTTAAGCCTAATTCTCCTTGGGTTAACTAGGTTATATATATATATATATATATATATATATATATATATATATATATATATATATATATATATATATATATATATGAATAGGGACTAAGGACCTGTATGTGACAGTGTTAATTTGGTTCTCATTACATAGATGTATGTGTTGGTCTAGACAGTGAAAGATCATGTTTCAATGTTAGATACGTCATAAATTCTACACTTAAGAATGCTATTACTTAAACATCTCCATTGTGCAATACAGTATCATTATGTCTAAAGTGTTATGATTATTGAAATTAATATTTTTTCAACGAGTTTTGCAAATTTGTTGTAGGAATTACAGATGTAATTTGTATTGATGGCATTATTCTCTTGGAAGCACAATGGACGCGTCATTACCTTGTTAGGACACAGGATGCTCTTCTTTTTTCTTATTGCTTAGGTTTTGTTTCCTATTGCATAGCAGTAAAATAAAGTCTCTTATTGTAATCATTATTTTCTAGCAAAAAAGAACAACTTGCTGCAGGAACAATTAGCTTTGATGTATGTATGTATGTATGTATGTATGTATGTATGTATGTATGTATGTATGTATGTATGTATGTATGTATGTATGTATGTATGTATGTATGTATGTATGTATGTATGTATGTATGTATGTATGTATGTATGTATGTTGAAGTATGCACTTTGCAATACTAAAGAAGATTATATGCATTTAACCATTAAGAAACAAATGTATTTTACATATAAATAGAAGGTTAATACCAGGTCTGAAAGGAAATATGTTGAAGCATCGCCCAACAGGACGTAGTTCATAGTACAAATGGCACAGGTTTGCTTTATCGCAGCATATATCCCTCATTCTTACATCCTCAGCGTCGTGTTGCTTGGGATATGAAGATGGGTGGTAGAGTAAAAATCCACCAGCCCTAGGTGGAGTTGATACCCATGTCCATAGTCTTCTATCGTAACAACAAGTCTACAATAACGTCAGAGAAAAAAGTTGTTGCAGACTCTTCATAACACGACATATAAAAGCGATCAAACAAAGCTTCTGCGATATGATATATCGCGCCTGCTCAGCCGTGGCTTTATCCAAGCACCTTGAATAGTTACTAGAGCAAAAAAGTAGATTACTGTAACCTAGACAGTAGGTCACTGAGGTGATTAATATTCCCAATATAAATACGCTCATCATGACTCTACACACAGGAGTGTCCAAGTTACTGAAAGAAATGCAAAACTTAACGTAATTATTGGAGCCTAAAAACTAGATCAATATGACAAAATTAATACATGGGTTAAGTTTCAATCCTGTACATACAACGTTATCGTCCAAGATGAATACTGCTATCAAGTTTTATTACTGTACAAATATAGATGTCAATGAAACTGAACGAAATGCAACAATTTAACGTTGGTACCTATAAAAACAATAACGAAAACGTAATCTCCATGTCTCGCGTATGTTTCGCAAGCGAGACAAGTCTAAAAATACAGAACAGTTTGCTCTATTTGATGACGTAACTAACGTGTCTGCAACTATTCTCCCCTTTTCTTTTACCGAAAAACCCAAGTTGTAATACCTTTCCATGTGGACTGTACCAACTGGCAGGTCGTATCAATGTGCAAAATGTGTCCATGTGCGTTGAAGCGAACCAGTCGGGAAATGTGAACCAATTCTGGAACCAAATCCAGCGCAAGTTACACGGACATGTAGGCATCACATCATCCATTTCTTCATAATAGCTTTTGTTTCCTGCGTTCCCTTCATACCACTCCAAACATTTGAATTCTTCATTAGATAAACCATCGGTAGGCGAAGCAAGTCTATAGTGCAAGACTCCATTGTAACCTTTTAATATTTATTAAGAATGTTTCAAGATAGTATATTTAAAATCAAACAATGCATGAATTAATTGAATGCAAAATCCTTTGGAACGATAAAGAATCTCTACTGCTACAGATTGAATCTTTATAAATGTTTGTGATAAAACTCTATGAAATTTTTTGGATTGGGTTAGCTATTAGAATAATTAAGACAAATCCCGCTAACAGCAAATATAAAGCACTTAATATTGTCAAAGTTCATCTCTTTTATATATAGATTCTTATTACTTGTAAAAAATGAAATTCAAATACCCCTGCTTCTGACGTGTGTGTCAGGTCTCATCGCTGCCAATGTAAACGATGCTAGATGCTTTTGAAATTCACCGGTGACAAATGAATATCCGATAAAAACACGATTTCGCAAGAATGTCATTTCTTTGTCAAAGTAGAGATACAGAATAAATGTATTTGCTCCGTCGGTAACTAAGGCCGCTTGAAAAGTAGCTCTCTGAAAAATGAAAACAATTTTGAATTATGAAAAACTTTTAATGTCTCCGAATATATCTACAGTTTCCCCCTCGGTTTCCATAGCGAGAAATGTATTCACAAACAAATTAGAGATACAATATATCCAAGTATCTGTGAAATGTTTAGATGTATGGTTGTTAATGTAAATGTATCATACAACTAGTGTGATATATATTGTATTTTTATCAAAGTAACAGAAGAAATCTCTGAAAGCCGCAAGACCTTTATGATTTTCTGATGTAAGGGCACTAAATAATACAAGCTTCCAATTTTGCCAATGAACACATTTTTGTTATAAAAACAAGAAAATTATTTACTCAATGGTCTGTATGACGACATGCACTGTATTTTTTTATATCTACGCGTTTCCAGCATAACGGTATATATCACCCTAAAACAAAATATTTGTTTTCTTTTAAAGTTCACAGTCAAGTTAAGTTCAAAATTTAACTTTATCGCACAAAATATGTGAATCGAAAATGTATAGAAGTATACATACCTCATTAGAACGGATGTTCGCCGGGTAAGGTGGAACTTCATGCCATGTAATTAGAACCAGAACCTTCACAGAAAAATTCGTATCGTCTTCAACATCACCAATAAAGTTTTGAGCCCTGAGAACATTTGCATTTCTAGCAAGGGTCCTGTTTCTCGTCACATCGTATACTTGATGATATATTGTACCCGAACTTTTGCTGAGGTCTAGATCAGTGAAATAAGGGGCCAGAAAGGATCGAGCTGCTACGTCTTTGTGCGCTTTGGGTGGGTCAGAGCTTGTGTACGGATTCCCAAAGGATATTATACCGTTGCTGCATGCCTAAATTTAATTGAAATATTAAATACCGCTCATAATATGTATAACATTGCGTTGTAAGTTACACCCTTAATGAGTTTGATAGAATCTTCAGAGGGCAGAATGTGGATTGAAATTACAAACTCTTCGGTCATCTTCTTTTACTAAAAAAGATTTAGATCTAACTTGCATACAACGGAGAGTTAACTCTGTGTACAAGCCACAAAGTAATATTTGTAATTGCTATTACTTTCCAAGAATTAATGTTAGCATTTTGTCCCCGAGAAAATGTAAATAAAATCATGTGAAATCAATGGCAACAAAAATAACATGTATAGGAACGGATATTTACATAATGTGTGTGATATGAATAGAACTTTTCAACAGTTACCCTTCAAGGGAAGATAACATGACAATGACATAGCAGTGACATTTGTCATGATGACAGCGATACACTATAAAAGATATGTCAAACACTCAAACGCATTTTCTCAAAAGCATGAATAAAGCAAAAAATGTTTCGTTTCCAGTACAAGAAAAAGCATCGCTCTTAAGTTAACAGTGATTGTGACAGAGGCCCTCAAAATATAACGTTTGGAATCTAAATAATCGACAACACTATCCTAAGCATTATTATTATTTTACTTGTCATATCAGCGAAATACAAGTATTACAATATTTATCTGAAGCAGTAAAAGTGACTGTTGAAGAACGAAATTATATTTCTTCCATATGGGGATAGATCTTTAAAAGTCGGAGGGAATATTTAAATTCTGTTTTTGTTGATGCAACGTGGATGGTCGTCTCATACTGCAACTTTTATATTTAATATTTTTATAAAATGACATAAATAATTTCCTGAACACAGTATTTATGATAAAATATAAAATCCTCCATTCCTTTCTTGAGAGATCTGCCGTTCCTTTCTTGAGATATTCTCGCCCAAAGTTGCATAATTTGAAGAAAGGGGCAAGTAAAATAAAAAAGTTTAAAATAAAGCACAACGATTCTTAAATGTGACAATGACAAAATACCATGAGTGGTTGTCTACAAAATTAATCATCAAATGCATTTGGTACTGAGATTCGTGCTGAAAGAGAATGAGATGGAACTTTCAACAAATATATTCGCCTGCTGCAATGAAAACCAAATGGACGATGCGATGCCATGAATAACATAACTATTATAAATCTGGTAGGAGTTTATTTCCAGTCGCAGCAAAAGTTAAGTAGTAGAAAGTGTATCTTTACCCCGATCCCACCCACACAAAAAAATGCATGGTCTGGTATGCTTCCTCTTACCCTTATGTCCGGTTTACACATGATACACTTTGAAAATACAAGAAAAAAAACCCAGAACAACTGTTAGTAATGATTATTTCACCGTATAAATAAAATAAATCTATAAATCGGTCAGTTTTTATGGAAGCAGACTCTATAGTCAACATCCTCACCACTTACCAACCGTCGGTAACAATGAGAACAAAAAGAGAGAAAAACATGTTTTTAAAAAAAGCTGTTCACTTGAGAACAATCACTAGCAATCTATTCAAAATTTGGCGAATATGTAGATTGTATACAAGTGATGAAAGAAAAGTTTAAATGGGAAGAATATAAAGCACATATAATAGACATGTAGTAGATACAATTCAATGACAAAGTATACACATACATAACCCGCCAGCTGACTTCTAAGCAAACATCACATCTTGTACGCACTTTCCAGATAAATATCACAACTGAACTAACTATGTTCAGAGGAAGTCAGGGATACCATGTACAATCAGCTCTATTGTAAATGCCACAATTTTGTTCCACTCCAACTCTTTGACCGGCGAGACTAGTTCCAGGGGTAAGAATAGACATAGGAACCAATTTAAGTTACATATCTACATTCGTCTTTTCACGCACAGTACCTGATATGATAATAGGGCTGGGATATCAATAGTTTTAAAGCTATGACCTTGGAAATAAGTCCACGGGGGTGATGGACAGACCTAGAGGCCAACTTCAGTTGTATACATACATTTCTCTTTTCATGCTCAATAAACGTATGTATGGTTATTGGGTGTGTATCTCAGTAGTTTCTATGTTTTTGCCCATGTGGCTAGGTCTCGGGGGGGGGGGGGGGGGGGTAAGAACATACCCGGGGGCAAAAGTCAATTGCGTATATACATTTTTCTTTTTACTCTCAAAATGTGCATGTATAGTTATAAAGTGGGAGATCTCAGTAGTTTCTAGGTTGTACCCAGCTATCACGAATGTATAATCCAGAGGTCAGATATGTTGACATATGAGTCGATAATCACAAACAATGATTCTCAGACATATTAATCTTATAATGTGGTAGGGATTTTGAATGCATGTCCCACCCCTAGGGGCAATATCAAAATGTTATGCCGTTTTGCACATTAACACATCACTTCCAATTCAATCACTGGGCTTGGAGTCAAATCTTGAACGGTGTAGGAGGAGTTACAGTACATTACTCACATATGCAAGCACCTCCTGACAAGCAGGATAACATAATCCCTGTTTTTCTTCGAAAAGAACAAGGATAAAAGTGAGTGCATATTTGTAAACGCAAAGGCGTATTCATGTGACTCCGATAGGTCTACGCCAAACAGCAGTCTGTAAAAGACGAGACAACAAACTGTAACACTCAAACCAAGGCTTATAAAAGTCTGGTATGGTCGCTCGATCAGTGTAACCTAGCGGTGTGTAAGTTAGTTATAAGATTTAAAACGGCCTAGTTCAACTCAAAAAAGGTTAGATTGTATGCATGTAAGCTTGATATACAAACCATGTCTCATTATACCAGAATTAATGATACATGCACATCACTAGCTGTGTTTCGAGGGGACTAGGGAATATTCCACGGAGAGATTAGAACTACAGGTCGCTCTTGTTGATCCGTCGTGTGTTTTAGAGCAAAGATTGTACATGACGTGTAACACCTTTGCTTCTATTTCGGAATACGTACACTAAACGTGCACAGATAGCAAAGGCTTTCGTTTCATCGTAAAAGATGTGTAAATAGAGTGTGATACAAAAACAAGCAACACCTGCCGGTAGCAATCCGTTTCGCAGATTCTCATCAGACATCTACCTCAGTGCTCTCTTACCCCCTCTACCTGCAGCCGAAATTACTGAGGATACCCCATGAATATCGATATGCAGTTTTCCCCCAGATATATCAAGCATATCATGGAAACTTAAAGAAAATAATTTTCATACAGAAGCAATTTAATACACACAGCGTCATATATACACAACGAGGTTACCATGGCCTTATAAAATCAAAATTTCAACACTTAAACTCATTAAAATCAAACTTCAAATCCTGATTAGCTAACTTCAAATAGGATGTCAGAATTCTGAGTTGAATACAAATCAGGGTGTCAGGACTTGGCGTTACCTTAACATGCCAAAATGATCATAAACATAGCAATGGAGACAAAGTAAAATTCCATGAAAAAACAATGTAGATATAACTTATATTCACATACTGATAAGGTCTCTTTTCAAATTATCTGAAATTATAATGAAGGTATGACATGGCTTTACCTTAGCTCAACAAATAAATTTAAAAGTAAATTCAACCACTTACGAATAGATTGCCGTAGGTCTTTCCAAATATGGGTATCGGTGGCGTCTGGATGGTACTACTACACGCATCATCCTCACCTGTAAACTGTTGATCACCTCTATTGGTGCCGAAGTTAAACTTTAAACCTAAAATGAGGGCAGAGTAAAAGACCATGAAATCAAGCTAGAGTTCCTCGCCTCATAGTTTTGTATGTGTTACTGTTAGATCTCAATGATTTAAGCATCATCCTTTGTATATAGGATCGCAAGTAATAATATCACACATCTAGGCAATTATGTCATTTGAAAGAGATACACTTTTAAAAGTGCCCCGGGTTGTAAACTTAAATTGTCAATAGCTAAGAAATGTAACAAACCCAGCTCATAGAAAATTATGTTTTGATCACCGCCTCAGTAAAATCTATACTCTGTATTCCTAAATGACTCCTTGTATATGCGTACTCACTCTAGAGCACAGCAAAAACGTTTATAAATACCACACAATCGGATATTTTTGCGTTGTTAAATATTTGCGACTTTCGTTTAACGAGTGGAAAATCGCAAAAAATTCAATATTGCTAAAATGTAGAAAATACAACTATTCGTGCCATCGTGTTCAAAACTAGTGAAAACTAAAAATACAGAAGTTTTCATTAATGTTCTTGCACCGTCATAACTTATAGGTATGATGTCTTCACCTCAATTATATATTTCCCAATATAAATGAAGTACACATAAGTCTCTCAATAAGCACTAATAGTCTGTCATTTATATAAGGCTTATGTGCGTGAATGACGACTAAACAGTTGCAAAACAGTACCAGGTTTTGGTGATGGCGTTGATGTGGTTTTCTCTTTTATTGTTGACATTGATGTCGTCGGAGTCGTCGGAGGTGTAGACGGCAGAGGTAGATGTTCTAAAAAATGTGAAAGAGATAAAAATACACGCAGTATCATTGAAAAAAGAAGAATTAATACTATATCGAAATGAACTTCTTTAAAATATGTCATAAAATAGACCCAACATACCCATAGGGAAAGATGTGAATTTTTATTAGCTACTCCAGAATTGTTATCAAGAGGCTTTTCAGAACCCAAAATCTGTATATAAACACTTGTAACCCAAAATCTGTATATAAACGCTTGGAACCCAAAATCTGTATATAAACGCTTGGAACCCAAAATCTGAATATGAACGCTTGGAACCCAAAATCTGTATATAAACGCTTGGAACCCAAAATCTGTATATAAACGCTTGGAACCCAAAATCTGTATGTAAACGTTTGGAACCCAAAATCTGTATATAAACGATTGAAAATGTTTATTTCGGTTAAAAGTAGAGTGAAACTTTATTCTGCCTAACAATATATTAAGGAAAAATCGAATTTATACTTCATCAAAAATATTATATTACACTGCTGAATGAATTGGTCTAGATAATGTTACAAATTTACGATTGTGAAGGGTGGTCAAACCAGTGTACAAAATTAATTACAACCTCACTTCACCTTAACTAATCCGAGAATACACCTTCTGCATTCTCAATAATTTTCTTTAAATCAATTTATTTTTAATAATTATATTATATCCTTTTCCTTGTTTATCTTTATTTTTGTTTCCATATATAAAATTCTTAATATGGGCTTCAAACGTTCTTGTTTATTTATAGTCAATGAAAAATGCCAAATTGGTGCAAATGTTGAAATATTCTGTATAACGGGGAAAAATATCTGACCATTATTATGATTGAATTGTTCCACGAAGAACTACAGAACATTTTTAATTCTATACTGCATAATAGCAAAGAAAATTTGAATGGAATGCATATATGTTTCTTGTGGCTAAAGCTGCATTTATTGGCAAAATGGGTAGACTGAGATAATAACATAAAGTGATCTTGTGGATCTTCTGTAGAAAAGTAATGAAAACTATGTTAGTAAACCCTCCATCAAAATAAATAAAACAAATTTGGATAATCTGATTGATAGCCATTTGCATCTGCCGAATGGCAACATGTTATATTGATTGTCCAAGACGTTGCTCTTAACACACACATATCACAAACTGACAATATCGTCTTTATACACATGGAACTGTTAGTACCCACCCATCATTAATTCGAGGTTTGTAGAACAGTATACACAGCATGCGATTTCGCCCTCCCATAGTCACTATTAAACGATATGAATTCTAATCGTGCCGAATCCGAAAACTGCTCTATTTTGAGTGGTGTAATAGACCCAATTAAAAATCACGATACTTATACCGAGACAGCACCTGTTTCTAATCTGGGACCTATAAACAAAATGCCCTTGTTCGAAACCATATTACTGAATGTAGTTAATACTATCTGCAATCCTTTAACACCCCCCCCCCCCAAAAAAAAAAGAAAAAAAATACAAAGAAATAAAATTACGAAAGCAAAATAGATAAATAAAAATATATAAATAAATCATAGCAATACAATAAATATAACGAATGAACGGGATACGTTAAGTAGATTTATATCATTTTTTACATGTCAGCTTTAAATAACCAATTTACTAGATCACTTTTAACCTGCTCTTGAAAAGGGAAGATGCAGAAAGGTTGCATTACAGTGCTAAGACATAGAAAGAAAAATATTCAGATTAAGATTTAAACCCTTATTGGATTGAAAGATCCAATATTTGTATATACTTTACCGTCTCTGCAGATGCCATTGATTGCTATATATCCAGTTTTGCAGACACATACATTGTTAATGCAAGCAGCATTTATATCATAGCACCCAGCTCTTGTACAAGAAGAACCTAAATCTAAATAAACGAAAAGCGATTCAGGTAAATCAACACCGATATATTAGGACAAAATATATTCCTTATTTTTATTTACACATATTATACGTTGCACCTAATATTACCCAATACAATAACTAGATTTATAATTTCGAATTTTAACAGAATATTTGTATACGCAATATTATTTTCATAATATTTTATTATCAGGGATGAATTTATACTGCTTTCATGAAATAACTGACACTTAAGAAAACAGCATTAACAAGTTTGATCCTGCTACTCATTCAGTTTTCTCGTTTAAACGATATTACAATAGAAAAGAAAAATATAAAGAAATAAATGCCAAAGGTTATGCTGTAATTGTGGCATTTGTTTCATATCAAACGTTTAACAAATCCATTAATCTAATTACAGATGTCATACTAAAGTGAATACGGCATATTTTGCTGTAGAAGTGGCAACATTTTAACAAAATATGTATTTACCATATAAATCTAGCATAGAAAATTATGAAAGTTTGGTGAATTTGTTTTACTAAGTTCCTAAGATTGTCAAATTTCTTTTACGAGACATATAATTAAATATTTATTAAAATGTTGTAAACAATTACACTAATTGGAATAATTTATATTGCCGTGTCTACTGAGAACTGTATAAATAACGTGTATTCATTGCCAAGATAAGTTATGTGTTTACAGAAAGTTAAGAGTTTAGATCAAAGGCAAACCAATCTTTGTCCCCCTTGACTTGAAAAAGACATTTTTTTAAATTTTCTTAAATTTAAATTAACATTTTAAATACATCGAAATTATTTCAGGTAGTAATTTGAAAGAAAAAAATGATTAAAAGAGAAAAAGATAAACAGCAAACTATTTAAACACTTTCATTAATGATTCTACTCTTTACAAGAGCATTCTTTTATTTCCATATAAAATCATACAATATAATTCTTTTGATAGGATTTTAAAGAGTAAAGCATAATTTTAACGCGCCCATACACTGATTGTCTTTAACAAAACGTACCTGCTTTGCATATAGCTCCACTCTGCTTGAATCCATCATTGCAAATGCATACGTTGGCAAAACTCGTGTAATTAGCATTACTGGTAATGGAATATACGAGTCCATTATAGATATATGACATATTCCTGCAGCTTGCATTTGGATCATAACATGTACCGTTATCATCATCAGTCACATTTCCACATAAGCTCCCGACCCCTGAAACGTTTAAAGGGAAATTTTTTTCAATCTTAGATATAACACTAAATCACTTACAGATGAAATGGATTTGTTGCATAATAAATCAATAAAAAGAAACGGAATAAAATAGATAAGATATATTTTCCAAGACATTAGTTTAACATATTTTGACAGAATCACTAGGGTTCATTCAAGACCATTTTGCTTATGTTTCCAATGGAATAAAACGTACTAATCTATCAAATATTTATGAAACTACAAATCATTTGCAGCTTCAAAGCACCAAATGACCAAAGCATTGGTGCTGATGACGTTGGTACAAATTTAACATGGACATATTATACAAATAATATTATTTGTTAGCATTACTGGATTCTTACTTTCATGTGCTAACTGCAACACAATGGCTTACATAATGGGTCTTCCATTTGCGAGTATTTGTAGAGTGTTATCATCGAATGTAATATGTTTTTCTAAATGATGATTTGTTTGCATCGGAGCTGTGAATATGAATGGCACCAGGCGGTTGGGTTAGTCAAAAAGCGCTCACATTACAGTCACACCTGCATTAAGTAGCAACCCCAGGAAAGGAGAAAAGGTTGCCTTTTAAGTCAGGTAGATGCATAATACATGATAATTTCTTCTAACATTTGGATGTAGGGACATAGAAATGGTGGCTGTTAAGACAGATAATTGATACTGCAAAGGTTACCTATAAGGCAGGCTTGAATGTAGGTCCTAAATTATGCTGATATGTCTGACACAACTGACAAACTAAATTGATCCCTGTGAGTAAAGATTCTATTTGTTGACAGATTATAACGTTGACGATCCAAGTTTCATATATTTCACTTAGAAAGTTCACGTTTAGGTCCCTAATTGTTTTAGAAGCATTAAACTAAAGTGAGGTGGGACAAACTTGTGCACGCCACAAAAATCTCGGCTGGAAAAAATATATAGAAATATTTTATTCATTATGTCTCATCATCACTATTATTCCTCTCCGTTCCCTCTCAAACATAGCGCCTTCACTGCAGCTCTGCATCTGCCACGGTCTTGAGCTATATATTTTGCCTCCATCCAGAACATGCGGATGGTCTTAAATTTGGTGTCCAGGGTTCTTCACCAAATCATGGCTGGTCGTCCTCTTCTGCGTTTGCCTTGAAGGTTCGAATCCAGGACGAGCGATATTGGACTGGTCTTTCCGCATGGTATTAGACATCTTCACTTGTGCTCCTTAATGGTGTCGGATATGGGTTTCTGATGTGTTCCCAACCATAACTCCTGGTTGGAGTTTTGGTCTGGCCGTCTGATACGCAGGATCGGTCGGAGAGAAGTATTGACGAATACCTACAGCTTATGTTTCAAGTTCTATGTGTGTCTACAGATCTCAGCCGCATAGAGCAACACTGATTTGACGTTGGAGTTGAACAGTTTAAACTTTGCTTTCAGGTTAATGTTATCATTCCTCCAGACTGGTCTGAGACTGGTAAAGGCATGGCGTGCATAGGCAATCCTGGCCTTGATGTCCTCATCTGTTCCTCCTTACTTGTTCACAATGCTCCCAAGGTATGTAGACTTGTCAACATCCTCAATGGCTTGTCCCACTAAGAGAATATGTGCATCCTGGTTTTTATTGACTCGCAGGCGTTTTGTCTCGTCGGCATTGATCTCCAGGCTGGTAGTTCGGGCTACGGGACGTAGCCATGTAAGAGATATTTTTAGATAATGCTTATGGTACTGTATAAAATAAGATTTCTTATACCATCTTACATACCTCTTTCACACAAGTCAGTACTTGGATTGGGGTCGTTGACGCATTCACATATGCCAGAAGGTGAGCACAAAACGGATGGAAACTTGTAGCAAGAGCTATCAATGGTACAGTTTGAGCCAACACCTGCGGTAGATCAATTCAGTTCATTAACAGAAATATCATAGTTTGTTTTATAAATAGAAAACGAACGGTGACTCACAACAAGTAGTTGACATAATAAGAGCGATAGCCCATTTGTAAGTCGTATAATATAACAATCTTGTGTCTCGGGTGTGATAAGTGGTGTTGTTCCGATTTAACTACTCCCAGGGACAGTTGCTATCGATACTATATATATATATATATATATATATATATATATATATATATATATATATATATATATATATATACAGTTGTTACACATCTAAACAATTAGTAGTTACTATTATATTGAAATATTAATATTAAAATCAACTAAAACAATGATGAAGACTTGTGTAATCAATCAACCTATTTCAAAGCAAGTGAGGTAAATATTGCAAAGCCTTATCATACGTTTTCATACTAGAAAAGAATGGAAGCAAATTAATAAGTAATATTTAAACATAAGTATTACTGCAAAACTTAGAGATTTATTTAAAAGAAAGTTAAATGTCTATATTTTTATTACGGTAGTGATCAAGATTTATATTAGTGTTTACAGATATTAAACTATATCTGAAGAAGACCATCCGTGGAAACAAACTCAGCAGTTTGTTTCTGCAAATGTACAGCTAGACTTAAACGATCAGACACATATGAAACGGCCTACAGAGGAAGCAGAAATAAAATGAACACATACATATTTATCATAAAACAAGTAATGGAAACACAGTGAAAAGAGGATACATATATGATGTCGCTGAGCATTTATTGGACATTTTACGCACGAAGAAAGTAAACGAAGATACAAGAAGGATGTTTAACAGGATTGAAAATTTAACGTTGCACATACAGTAAAACCAGCCTATATGAGCAAACTCATATATAGAATTGTCTTAATGGCTTCAGAACAAAATCTTTCATAAACGTAAAACATAAGAATGGTTCATGTTATTTTTTTATTTTGAAAGGTTTATCTTCCTAAAGGCTTATTCATTTTTTACATTTTCAGAACTTTACTTTTAATTGACACCATATAGAGAATACTGTCCTGAGGCGCCGTTAAACGTTAATACATATGCACATACATAAATACCTGCACACACACAAACACGCATACATATATCAGAACTCAAACGAGTTATATATGTCGTTTATTGTGATTTTGAAAGTATGATCGCAACACAGACATAAAATTGTAATAGTGCTATATTTCTATCAGATATCTCTCCTTCTGCAATGCAAGCATTCCATCAGCATTTTGTATGTACCTCAACTCAATTAAAACAAATACAGACCAGTCCTTTACAGAAGTAATGATTGTGTTTAATTATTTTGCAGCTGGTTGAGTAGGATAACAAAATTAAAGTAAAATGAATTAAGGCCCACGAATTAAAAAACTATGGCATTCACAGAGGAAGATAAAAGATAAAATGTTTTCGCGTTAATGATCTTAATTTGCTCCCTCTTTCATTGTAGATACATTTGTTAGTGTTATGTTAACTCTGAAACCATGTGGAAGAGCACCGTGATACAGTGTGCACCGATCAATCGAATCTATAATATTCTAAAAGTTTTATTATATACCACAAACTGTATAACTTCAGTACCAGATTATACTGCATTATCAACTCCTTATGGTAACTTCCTAAGTGTTTCACTCATTATCCCTTCGTCAATCCTTGTTGTACCTGATCATTATTAGGTTGGTAGAAATCATTCAGTTTCAAGTGCCATGGCTTTCAAGCTTTGATTTACCAGCAGGATCATTTAAATCATGCTTATCATCACCATGAGTATAAGCGTATACATCAAAAGCATCATCCAGGTTGGTGAAGTACTCAGTCACCAAACTATGTTCTCTCAATCTTTCATATAAGTAGTCATCTGTCTTAGCTCTGGTTTTATTGAACTCTTCTATTTTTATATGGTACCTTTAAATGACTTTACTATATTTAATTGTTCTTTCTGCACCATTAAGATTCAATATATTGAACAAACAATTCCTTCCTGCAGTTGCTAGTTTGTTAAATACTGCTCCTCCAATCATACATGGTATTGTGACCATTTAGTTTGTCGTAGTTAAGAGTAACATGATTTTAAACTGCTAACACTTTTTGTTTTAACTTCTAGCCTGGTTCCTTTTGTGTAATATGAATCCAAATAATCAAACCATTGTTCTCTTATATATACTAGGTAAGTGTTTCGTTGACATTCTAAATCATAAGAATATTCATAATTATTTATAATGTCTAAACAACACGATGGATGTTTATCTCAAATCCAATGTATAAATTCAACGTATTTGTTAGAAAATATTTGACGTGTTCAATATTTAAAATTGATAAAAACTGTGTATAAGCCCTATTTTTTACTTGTATTCAAATAAACATGATAAAGAATGGTTAAATCAATAACTGTTAAATAATGTCTGTGAAGTAGTTTCAGATTTTAAAACGTCTAATAACCTTTTATTCTTTGTTTATGTGTAACTAATTTATTTTTAACAATAATATTTGTATCTCTTATATTCAATTTTTTCACTATTATCCGGATAGGGATAGTCATAAATTCGTACAATTAAAATTCATAAAGCAACATAACATAATGTCATAAGTTTAGTTTTCTCATGAAACTCCTTTTGATAATAGATTTTCTTTTTTAAGTTCTACATTCTAACACCCAAGACTCTTTGTGCCCATTTCAGTGTTTAATATTGTTTTGAATGTTCCTCAGATTCTTGTTTTCGGCTTTAACTGTATCAGTGCTACCACTAAATACGGAAGTCCATTTACCTATTTCATTTTCGTTGTAAGTTTCGTTGCACGTCATTTCAATCTTTTTTCATTCATTTAATCCGTTTGTCTATTTCGTCAATACTAGCTGTCACCACACTTATATTAGTCAGTGTTTCGCAGTCAGCATATTCTTTAATTTCAGTGTTACATTGTTCAACCTCGGTTGGTAATTTGTTGTAAAATGCTGTGAATGTATAATCTTTGACCGTTTTTTGATCTTATCTTTTAAATCAGCATTATTTCCATTGTTAATTTTTGTTTTATAGATCCAATGATGTTTTAATTTCACATTCGTGTTGTTTTCAACGTTCTCTATCTTTTTTGGGTATTTCTGTTGAATTATTTTGTGGCAACTTTGACAGTGTACTAGCATTAGCCCTGATCATGCTTTTAATGTCAGTAATTTTTGTGTCGAAATCTTATATTACTTTTTAAATTTCATGATCGTTTTTTTCGCTGTTTAAGTATTTTTGTAATTGCTTCTGTATAGTTTCTAGTAAAGCATCTATCTCACTTTTATCCTTTCTTCGATATGTTGTATATTTTGTCGAATGTTAGTCATTTCATCGCCTGTAGCGAGTCATCAATTTCGGAGAACATCTGTTCTTTCTTTACTGTTTGTAAGACTTGCATAGCAGTAATTAAGGTATTTAATCTCCATTCTTGTCGATCTAATATCTACATATTTTTATTCTATTTAACTGCAATTTGTACATTTCGTAAAATTATTTTGTGTTATTCATCTGATCGATGAAATGTATACATTTTTAGTAGTTTTAAAAACTCGCATACTGTATCTAAATTTGTAGACACCTGGATAGTTTTCTGGCTATTGAATGATAAACACTGTGTAATTGCTACTTAAGACTGACATTTACTTTTAGATTGTGACATTCAACATCAATACTCTATTCGTTGTCACTCCCTTTTTAATATATAGTTTTTGTTTCAGATACAGTTCAAGGTTGTAAAAAGCATTAGCATTAAATCAGCTTTTGCTTCATTCTTGTCATTCATCTAGTAGGAAATATTGCTTTTGATTTCATCGGAAACCTGGAAATACTCAAGGATATAATATATTATCTCTAATGAAATGAACAGTTTGACATTTCTTATCAATTAAAATAATAAATATATTTTGTTCTCAGGGAGACAATCGATTGTAATATAGTTGTCTATTGGTACAGGAAGAATTAACGCATATCAAAGATATCATTCTTTTATAGGTTTTTATTTCCTTTGCCCATATCATCTGTTTATGTTTTCATATATTCGTTTTTAATCTATTTGCATATGTGTGCTGTACTCGCTGATGATCAAAATAAACTAATCATTGTTGATTTTATTTTCACTGAATACTTTGCTAAGCATGTCATTCATACTGTTGAATATAATGATGGCTGATGTTACTATTTTATCATGTTTTAACCTTCACTGTAAATAATTATTTCTTAATAGATGTTGCCGTCATACCTATCAATGTTGTGCTAACACCAGTAAAACCTAGACGAACAATTATTAATACATAACACAATTATTAATACATAACACATTCCAGCTGGAAAAACATCTTTAATTGCTGCAACTGTTTGCATCCCTTACTCCACCCAATGTAAAACTAGCTATGCTTTTGTAGTTTCTTCTAACACTTCCATAGTGTTCGATCATCTTGATTCAAATCATTTGTAATATCGTATCTTTTTCAATCTGAAAGTAAAATCATTTTCTGCAGGACGTGTAGGATACAAAGATGGAGCATTTGGTATATATCACTTATTTATTTATGTAATGATAAAATATCTGTTTGACATACGTTACGCTATTGATGGAGTAACAATTGTGTCCGGTAAAATTCCATTTGCTAGCAGGCAGAACATTCTAAATTCGCTAAGTGAAACCGGAATGAATAGCTTTACAACATCTTCAATATCAAAACATAATTACAGATGGCAATGATTTGGTTTATTTTTCTTTATCATTTACCAATATTTGTTTCTAGTCTTTCTTTTACAACTATTTTAGAGTTCAAATGTTACCGGTGATCATTTCTCATCCATCTTTTTCAACTCATATTCAATGAAAATAGTACAGGCTATCCCATTGTACACGTTCCATTTGCAATATATATATATATATATATATATATATATATATATATATATATATATATATATATATATATATATATATATATATATATATATATATATTCAATTATTGCATTTACACTTTAATTACTGTAAACTGTAAGTTGTTTGAAACATCTAAATACCTAAACAAAAAATTTTTTTATTGTGCGTTTTCCATTGTTTTTACTATGTAGAGAGCAAAAAATGGCTGAAGCAGGGACAGCTTTTGAAATGAAAGGTTGTAAAACATATTAAAGTCCAGAAGATTACACGAGAGATGGCTATACATTTACTCAATTATTCGAAAATATTTAAACACGTTTTGCTGAAGCTAAGAACTTAACAGAACATTTTACAAGTCGTTATAAGAAAATTAAAATAATAAAGGATTTTGTCATATTTAAAGGTTAGTGATGAATTTGTCGGCAAATATGATATAAACTAAGGAGGAAAAAAGGGTTGTAAAAGCAAATATATAATGGAATGAAATGAAGACAAAAAAAGAATTTATAGTGTCAGAATTAATTGGAAATATTCAAAATGTGAAAATATTTACAAGTTCAACCTTAGAAAAAATTAAAGAAATTATAAGAAGTAATGACAGTATTGACTGATGCTCAGTTTATATCAAATTTCGTAAAAAGTGTCGTAGCTGTTGGCGGAGCAGGTAATTTGCCACAGCGAAAATTAAAAAAGGGCTTAATAAGTATTGGTAATTTTTTTATATTTCCTTTAGCATTGAAGTAGCAACATTGTTGTCTAGAATGTTTGGTAGTGTGTAAAGTTGGTTGATTAGGAGTGCTGGACTAATTGTTTTCTTTTTTCCTTGCGAAACATGTTATTTTATTTGGTTTAGTATTAGCAGGTTTGTTAGTTGATTAAAGGTGTAAATAAAGCAGCTGGAAGGATTATAGGTTCATAATTGGACTTTTTCAGTATTTTGATGACCTATTTCAAACATTAAACTATAGCAGCTCCTGTTGAAGGGCATAATTTATCTAACTGGTCTGTACTAATAGGATAACACTAGTTTCAAGGTGCAGTTACGTGGAGTATAATGAACATCGTTTAGGTTGTTTCCAAACTAAGACAGAAATTAAAGTTACTAATCATAGTGGTAAACACGTGCTCTGAAATAACAATATTCCCACAAAAAAGTCACAAATAGATAGTGTGCTTAAAATGTAGATGCAGCTATTAAATTTTTAACTTGCTCGCTGAAACCACACACACACACACACACACACACACACACACACACACACACACATATATATATATATATATATATATATATATATATATATATATATATATATATATAATAGCCTCAATAATCAAATTCCACTTGCAATTCATGTAAGTCTACTCTCATGTTTCAATACATGGGCTCAAACAATACATATTTTCGTTCAAAAGGAATAAGCAGTCACATACCAGGCAGGCACTGTCTATAATAATTATATGACCCAGGTTGAGTATTATTGCCCATTCCTACATAGCCTGGTTTACAGCCGCAAATATTGTCGATACAAGATGCAGATCGATCGTATGACACATTCATATATGTATTGCCGTATTCATAGTACGGAAGGTAGCAGTCTTCATCCTTAGAACATTGAGAACCAAAGTTAGAAAAGTCTGAAAAGACAGGAATTGCTGATCGCTATAGAACTATAACTACATGGCTTTAATATTTTAAAAAGTTGATTTTACCATATCTACATTAGAGCCATACGTAATTCAGAGATACAGCATAACATGCATGTGTGAATGAATGGAATGGAACCTCGTTCTTTTCATTATCGGCTATTTATGGGTATTTGGCATTCTAATAAATAATAGCGTATTTACTAATATATCCTTGATTTGAAAATTACGCCGGCATCAAAAGTAAGACGTCCAATTCCTACTATATTTTGCTTTTGAAAGTACCATTAGTCCAAATTATGAAACTGTTTGCTATTTTAATCTGATATATTGTATGCCAATTTGGTTACATGCAAAGCAAGAGAGAGAGAGATTTGTTTCCACCGAAAATACTTATTTACTCTAAATTATTTCAAAATTAAACACTAAAATCATTTAGTAGCACAACAAAATTAGAGTATTCTTCAGCAATTTTAAATTTCAAAGTAATACATTTGTTCTCAAGTTCTCATAATATACATCAGTACATTTAGATACACTAGAAACCTTCTCTCATCTAATATGTATAGATAGTCTTATTTGAACACACCCACCCAAAGATAAGCATTCCATACGAAAGAAAAAGTATATATATATATATATATATATATATATATATATATATATATATATATATATATATTGTGTTTTTGACAAATCTGTATAATAAAATCGATTTATACATCTTGTATGTTAGTCTTTTTCCGTTTAGTTACAAGACTTTATTGGATATAGGTGAATAGTTACCTCGTATGCACGACCCATTAAAAGCAGTATATCCAGGCTTGCAATTGCAATATGAATATAAATAGTATCCCCTACATTCAGCGTACTTGTCTGCACACTCAGTTGTATTCTCACGACAATAACTGGATAGCTCTGTACGTAAACATAATATACAAAGATCAGAACATGATGAATTGAAAACTGTTTGCACAATAATATTTACGTCTAAAATCTGATAGAAAATAATGCACACATTACCTTTCTTTACTGGTTGTGCTACAATCTATCATCAATGAAGTAGATAAAGAACACAGAAATATATCACTCTGCGGTATGACCAAATTGTAACATACATTATATGCTAAATCTGAAAAAATGTGACCTCTCAAAACATTTATTTTAGTTTACATCTTTAAACGTGAGTTGCTTCCTTGGTACTTTGGAAGAGCCGTTTAGAGTAAAAACAATACACAAAATGACAAACCTGCTTTACATTTATTATCAACTAATTTATATCCGTTTGGACAGCTGCAGTTGCTCTCGAGATTACAGTTTGATGAGTCGTCGGTGCATTCACCACTACTACAGGAAATCTCAGACTCTGTAAAGAAAAGAATTCAACATATTTGGATACGTAAATATTGTGTGATTTATATGTTTCAAGTATTAACAATTATCATTAGTAACTGATCTGTAACATTATATATATAACAACATATCATTCTTTCTCGAACATAACTGAGAACTCCAATACAAATGCAAACTATAATCGGCTCTACATACACTGAGTTTCTTTGATACTTGTTTGTCTGAAACAGCAGAAAGCCGATTGTCATGCAAGCTGAAGATTATTTGTTTGTGTCATCAAATATATATTGGGTTTCAATATCCTTCAAAACATGTACATTAAGTCTCACTGAACATACCCGGCTAACTCGGGAAATGTTAAGATAAGGTCGTGTATTTGGTAGCTAAAGTATGCTCAAGGGGAAACCAACAATAAATATTCAGTAAAAATATCATAGGTTTGTTTTTGGTTTGGTGCTTTAAGGCACAGCACCATAATTAGGTTATTTAATGCCGAGGCAACTGGAGTAAAGTGTCTTGCTCAAAAACATAATACGGTATCTGACCCAGGCTGCTCCGATTGTAGGATTCGAACCACCGAGCTACCGCGGCTCCCAAAACTGTCATAGGAATCTAGAACATATACTCAGCCAGAACTTGAGATTTTGAAGCCATTCTCCGATTACCGTAACAAATACGTTAAAAGTAACAATATTCTCGAATTCCAGAATGACAATATTTGTGTCCTAGTTCAAATAATAACTCTTGTAGGGTAATGACATTAAAGGTGTATGTTCAGTTTCGTTACGTGAGTAAATATTTAGCTCAGTTGTGGGGTTTGGTGTTAGATCAAGTAGAGGAATGGAAGAATTTATTGGACTTGGGAGATTTAGCAGTACACGTGGTCACAATTTGCTTGAATGTAAGAAAAACAACAACTTTAGAATTAGTTTTATCACTCAACGCAACGGTAACGATGAGGTGAGGTTAGGAGGCAGCACCGAAGCAACAAAGCACCCATCGATACTCATTGGTAAGCTTAAGGAATATATGTATAGAAAAAGATTGGGAACTGTTTACCATGAGGGAAAATAATTACTGTTAGCCACTCTTAAGAAAGATTCCATACTTTTAAAGAAATGCTACTAAAATGCTGAAACGTCTTTAAAAATTTTATTTCATGCTTTTTATTTGTGTTTAAAAGTAATAACATCACATGAAATATCAATCGTTCAAGATGATGTGACGAAACTATTGATAAAATGTATTTTACAGATAAATGTCATCGTCGGCCGTGGCGACACAATAGTCAGCCAAAATGCATATTATTCTGAGACAGTTCAATCCGAATTTTGATCTATCAAATTGTTTAAAATAAACAATCGATTATTGTAACGAAGCTTTCTCTCCTCCTTTGAATAATAGGAAATATTATTTTCTTCACCGGTAATTTTTATTAAAGCTGGGATGTCGCATAATTACGTTCTGCATGGTAGCCTATGGCTTGTTAAAACGGAGTTAGAAAACAGAATTAAATAGAAAAATAGAAAACTCCTTCTAAAGACTCTTACCCATTGTAGCCTAACAAGTATTACAGCAGCAACAACAACAACAACAACAACAACAACTTAATAATAATAATAATAATAATAATAATAATAATAATAACAATAATAAAGTTTATTTTTCTTGGCGACATTATGCCTTTCTAACTAGATTTCATTATCAGCAGTATTAAAGCGAATTAAAATAATATGAATATAATCTACAGAAGATTTTGTTAAATCTCACAACAAGAAAGCACACAGCAGACCGCAAACTATGTATCATATATATAATTTAAAAAGCTTTTTGTTACAGGAGAGACATCAGTAGTTTGCACTACATTCTGATCAATATGTTTCTGTAAAACTGTGCACATATCAGTGAATAGTCTAACGTAATATTAGTAATGTTGTCATTACAAATATAAACCCTTGTGTATACTAGAATGTGTCACCCTCAAAAGTACATATTTGTTTAATTCAAAGTTAAAGTATTTAAGTATTACATCAGTTACGAAGCTCAGAAGGTACGAAACGTTTTCACAGACACAACATAATCTTTCAGTGGCATCCGTTTGAGTCTGCTGAAAAGGATACACATTGATTTGTGTGTGTGCTCGCGTGTGTGTGTGTATCTTACGAGAAACATAATTGCTGTTCTTACTGCAATTTAAACGAATAGTCCACAAAAGTAAAATGTTTGGACCCAGTCCAGACAGTACATATTTCCGTGAAGAGTAAAAATACAATAAAATTACAGTATACAATTTTGATGATAATGATCCTACATAACCTTTATCAGAACTACATTTATTTTCGAGTTCTGTCATTTTTTTTAACAAAAAACTGTTTTACTGTGATAATGTGTTATTCTAACTGCACATTCAAACAGTTTGCAAATAATACCCTATGCTTAAGTCGAATGAACACACAACGAGCTTTCGTTCAATATGAACTTACTGTTATCGTTATAAATCTATTATATGACACTTTATATTCTTAACGTTTATAATCAACAAAAAATAATACATCGATCTCAAATATCCAATGCTGTGTCATTGCACAAATAAAATAACTACACAGCACACATTGGAACCGAAAACAACCTTATAACGACCTGCATATTAAGGTACACATTACAAAATGGACCTACGATTGAACGTTGTAATACATCCATGTTTATTTATTAAATTCCGAAACAGTCTCTTTCCAAATATTCTTTGATTCAGACCAGATTATTATCACAGCGAGGATGATTGTTTGACACGATGCTCAGCTAATTTATGCAACGGAACCTTATGCTTGAATCCACCATAAGCTTTATACAAATTTAAACCTGATGCACACGCGGTCACATATATCCATATCCCCGCACTTTAGGCATGCTCTTCTGAACATATTTTCTTATATGGCAAACAACATATATTTTTCTTCTCTCAGGAAATTTGGACCAATGAAAGATAAGAATGTTTCCTACACATCTGCTAATGGCCATGAGTAATATTATCTAGGATTACATACATACATATCAAATAGACCAGCTGAATTTTCAAAATTCCCTTCACTCGACAATTTTACAAATAAATATACTCAAAAAAGATCAGAATGAAAAGTAGAACCTAATAGCACATCAACGCCAGCAACAAATCTAGTCTACGAGGTTTCAATAAAATCTTCCAAATGATATGGGAGAAGAAGCTATTCCGAGCCGAATCATCATAATACCCTCCCCCAGTGTTTCGTCAATATTTTTAGCAATGTTTCCAAATATAAGGAAAGGAAAAAAGTAAAGCCTTATTGCAGATTTACACCACCATATATCAAGACTATAAAGTTTCAATAATATCCTACAATGTCAACAAAAATGGGTTAGAGGAGAAATTGGAAACCTTAATACGTATCTACCTCAACTACATATCTAGCGTATGAGGTTTCAAAAACAATGCTCGAAATGATGTTGGAGGAAAACCGACTTCCTCAGATGCTCCATTTTGGTTATTTTTCAAGAAATATGCCCAAACACGGAACAGAGAAAGCGATGTGAAACCTTTTCAAGGATGGAAAATCTGACAGACAGAAAGAGAGATTAACAGACGGACAGACTGACTGACGGGGACAATGACAATTTCTCCGCTCTTCGTTGAAGTGCAGGGAGAATAAAGTTTTTCGAGCAGTTTTTGAGGAAAAGCAATGGCAATCTAAACTCTCAAAATTCCGCTTTTTCAAAAAATTTCCAAAACTGAAACCAAAAATGGTCGGAGGGGGGGGGGGGGGTAAAACCGTATTGCACGTCTACATAAACCACCTATCTAGCCCACAAAGTTTGCAAAAAGTCCCGATGCAGTGTAGGAATTCCCCAAATACCTATCTTCTTGGATACTTTATATACGAATTTATCACAAATGAGTAAGAGAAAAACAGTTATTATCTTATTGCGCATATAAATAAACCACAAATCTATCCATCGATCCTTTAATGGGCTAAAAACGAAAAGAAAAATCTAGTTGCCATCAAAGCGTCAATACAATGACCCAACCCGTGTATGAGATGAAGCAATGACAACCATATATTCCCAAATACCCATTTTGGACAATTTTCTAGAAATCGACCCTTAAATGGGCTAGAAACGAAAATTAAAATCTTGTTGCACGTTGACACTAACCACATATCTAGTCTGCAAAGTTTCAACAGAATCCCCCAGTAGATGTAGGAGGAACTGGCGACGACAAGCTAAAATATCAAAATAACCCCAACCCTTTTAATTTTGTCAAGAAATTAATCCAAAACATAGACCTGATGAAAAAAGTAAAACCGTATTGCCCACACACTTTCATAAAAATCCTCAAATCGGCGTGGGAGGAGTAACGATGACAAGGAAAGAAGTAAAATCTTATCTTTACCAACCACATATCAAGCCTATAAAGCCTACACAAGTTTCATTAAAATCCTCCAAGCGGTAAGGGAGGAGCTATGATGACAAGTTGTGTCACGGACCTTTGGACAGACAGTCAGACGGACACCTGGTACACACGGGCATTTACAATATACCCGCTATGCGCAAAGTGTGAGAATAAAAAAATAGTACCATATGTTTCATCTCAATAATAATGATAATAATTTATATATTTATAGACGGTTCCTCAGCTAGTATAAAACTATCCTTCCTTGAGACATTCTCTTCCATGCACATGATATAGATATAATGATCATTTCTTATTTAACATGGAGTGAAGGGATTTATTTTTTAAAAGCACTGAGAAAATATCATTGTCTTTCATTAACAGGCAATTTGTTCCAAATAAAAGTCCATGAAAATTTTAAACTCTTCTGAAACTGCTCTATTTTAGGTTTTGGTAGCAACATATTTCCATCTTCTACAGGTCGTAGTACACAACTATATTATAAATGGCTAAACATGTCTTGGAGATGTTGTGGTGTAGTTTCATTGAGAGCTTTGCATACTAAAACAGTAAAATATCTAATCGTTTTTTTGTCAATTTCCATCCAACTTATTTTGTGAACAGGGATTCAGAAGTTGAGTCAAAAGAATTATCGAGATGTATACATGATGTTCTTATTTGTAAGTTTAAATTCTGCTGTCAAGGTATTGTGTGGAACAGTTTCCCCCAAATTAAAAACAATACTCTTGCAGTGGTTGAATATATGAATTATAATATGGCATTCTGACATCGAGAGGGACGTATTTCTTAAGCTTGGCTAGCAGTGATATTTTAAAAGAAAGCAATGTATATATATAATTAAACTTTACACACCACTTAAAAAGCTATCAACATGAATGCCAGGAAGTTTATGATTAGAGACATTTTCAATCTTTGTGTTTTTAAGATCTAAACATACATGCTACATTTTGTGTTGAGGATGACAACCATTGTATGGCAAAAGTAATACAACTGATATAGCATACTGTTGCATGGTGAACGAATAAATAAACAAATAAATAAAACAGCTAAGGCATAATAAGACTTCACAAACCATATGTAAAATCACAACGGATGCCAATTGTTAAGAATTAGCTCACGTAACCTTTTGTCAAAATAATTTAGAAGAAAAGCGTAATCACCTGTTTTGCATGTTCCATCGATTTCAGCAAATCCTTCTTTGCAAATACATACTGAATCGTTAGAACATCTCATACTTTTGTTGGCACATGGAACACGACTGCAGTTTGTACCAAGGTCTGTAAATAATATCCGATATTTACTTGATTGATCAATACTGATATCCAGGTAACTGTTCTGCCTTGAAGCGCGTGGGATACATTAGAATATTTACACACAGAATACATAAGAACTGCAAAACAAAAACAAAAACAAAAACAAAACAAAACAATAGCTTATTTATTACGAAATAGCCTGCCAAATGTTTGAAATGTTACCTATGTTTATAGATACAGATGATATTTTGCTAAAAAATATTTATAATTGGAGTCTCAGGTAAGACAATTTAATTCTTGTGAACCAATCAGAGTTCAAGAAATGTACTGGTATAATAGATGAAATTTGATATGTAGATCGTTCCGTTTATAATACTTATGCTATGTTTCAGGATATCTTCACAATCAGAGTTCAAGAAATGTACAAATCGTATAATAGATGAAATTGGACCTGACGATCTTTCCCCTTTAATACGTATGCTATGTTTCAGAATATCTTCACAATTCGGCCTGAAAATTTGCAGCAGCTACAGGCTATTTGTATTCTATGCACTTTACAGTCTGATTTGTATGCTGATATTAGGCTGTCATATATTTCCTTTTAAAAGTTTACTTCTAAGTCCTCAACTCTTCTAAGCTGTTGACAGTGCGACTGTAAAGCGTCATACATGTACATGTTTTGTAACAAGTATTAATTTAAGTCATACAAAGAGCCCAAAGGACAATAACTACTTTAGTACAAAGTGTAACATGTTTCCTTCTTTTCACAAATAACATATAACGTATTCTATTCTTACCTGCTAAGCATGTGTATCCTATCTGCCTGTAACCAGCATCGCATCTGCAGTAATATTCGTCGTAGTGGTAGTAGTAATAGTAGTAGTAGTTGTTGTTGTAATACTCGTAGTTGTATTTGTAGTAGTAGATGTTGTGGCGTTGATAACATGATACATGATCTCCGTAGCATGTCAAATTAGAATCACGACAGCCCATACCGACACCTCAAATTACATACAGTGAAGATTCAGTAACTGTTTTATTTAAATATATTATTGCGTTCTTTACTCTAGTGCTCTGCTAAAACATTCTAAATTGTGGTATTTGGTGAATACTAATGTATTTCACATTTAGGTTGCTTTTAATATAGTTTATAACTATATTAAAATCTCGCCGAGTCGAAAGTATGTGAAACAGTTTCTGAAACGTACTAGTTCCTCTCCATTCTAAAAATCAACTATGTAGAAAATGAGGTTTATACATGGAGAGAGAGAGAGAGAGAGAGAGAGAGAGAGAGAGAGAGAAGAGAGAGATTTTCCTATGTTCATGTAAATCTACTGACAAAATATACATTATCTCACGTTGGTGTGGCAGTTGTATTTATTGTTCAATTCCACATGTAAAGCTGAAAATGCAATTAAACACGATAATGAATACTTGAGATGCAAATCATTTAAGGGAACTGACAGTGATTAAATCCAAAATGAATGACCGATGTTACGGCTTAAGAAGTTCTCAAAACTGATCTGGTGATTGTCGGCAGATCCTAATCTCAGTGTTCCATTTGTCTCACACGAGTTTGTCAGGTGCTGCTCGTTGGTGGGTAGAGGTCGGTAACTCTATTTCCCATAAGCCAGGTTTATTTATCAATGCAAATATTGAAAACATCGTAAATCTGTCAATACTTAAATATTCTTGATATCATTTACAATTTGAAAAATAATACAAGTTGAAAATGACATTTAGGTACCGTGTAATACAAACATATTTGCTAACGTTGTGTATAATTATTACTTTCAACTTCTCTGTAATTTTCTTCGGTCCTGTAACAAGTGAAGAGAGAGAGAGAGAGAGAGAGAGAGAGAGAGAGAGAGAGAGAATTTATACCAGAATGTAAGCAGCTGTCTGAACTGACTTCGAGTAACTCTTTTTTTCTCGTCTTAAATGCGATATTGAAATATATCATTATGTTGATATATGAGTGATTTTTTATTCCGTTCATATAATGGGACGAACGGTTAGCTATTGTTGTGAGTCAATGAGCTTGAACAGAATACAATGGTGGCCATAAAAAGGAAAATCACTATTTAATACTGGGACAGAGCTAAGAACTGGTGCAAATAGTGTATGAGTTGCTCCAGGTCGCTGTTTATGGACTTAACGTCTCTTGATAATAGTCGCCGTCACTGGAGGGCTTTATTCTATCTTAACATATCCATGAATCTTAAACAGAATAAAATAGTAACCATTGCGAAGAGCGAGGAAAACCGCTCTTTAAGACATATACAGAGCAGACAACTGGTGTAAATAATGCATGAGGTGCACTAAGGTCCTTGTTTATGAATTTTGCGCCCCTTGATAACAGTCGCTGTCATTGGAGGGCTTTATTCTATTTTGATTTAGATTAACACTATGTACACTGTCTTCAAAATAAGGTACTCTTTGTCTATTTAGAATAGAAGATCACGCATTTCTAGATATCCTAGCTCCGCTTTTTATAAGTATCATTATCTATCTACCACACAAAAGATTTGACCAAGTTAATGCTGCTTTATAGCTTCCCTCAATCAGAGCACAGTTACATTTGAACGCTATCGTTCATTGGCTCTATATGTTAGCATACATCTAGCCAGCGGAACCGTTTCTAGCGTCCAGGCAGTGCACAAACCCCACTCTTCCAAATAAATCCTTAACTGCTATTTGTTTAAAAAGCTACTATTGAGCTGCTGCTACAAAAAACAGCGATAATTTAAGTTATGCCCACGAGGTTTTACTAAAACGGCTGCCTCGTCTATTCCAAGGTATCCAGTTTGCTCTGACTTCATACATGACAAGGTAATTATATTGATCGTATATTGATTGTATAACGCTCTCTTCGCAATGACACATCTCAGAGGGTGTGATCCCGATTCATAATAAAGGTATCAGAAGACAGTTTCGTAAATGGCCCCTGTCAAATTTCTTACCTTAAGGCTATCATGCTACTTTTTCAGCTATTATCGTTTAATAATTAATGATATTGATATATATTGAATTAGATGTTTAGGGTTTGTGTTGTTCTTAAAATTGATGTGAGGCATGTACACCTTACATATGTTCTTAATAGTATATAGACAGTTAAATATAAATATCAACTAGGAAACAGAGCTAGCCACCAGTATCAGCAGATACGTGGGTTCAATCCAAGTAGAATATCTTTAAAAACTGCCTGATGACAATTATTTTGAATTACATCAAGCTGTTTATTACACAATGTTATTCAAAATTTTCACATAGGAAAATGTCTTCAGTTTGCACTCTGAGCGTCACTGTGTGCCAAAAATAACCTTCGGATATGCGGAATGCAGGTGTGAATTTGAAGCTGGTTGCATAAACTTCTTTTTGATATGTGCTTCCATTAATTTGTCAGGGCAAATGCATGATATCTTAATTTGTTATAGCTACTCAAAAATATAACCTTTTTGACCTCACTGCTGTATTCTAAATTTTGTTCATTTTTATATTAGGCAGGTAATGAGGCATCAAATGTGTGCATAAAAGTGTCCCCTCATCGTAAGCGATGATCTTGCACTGTACCAAGGTGTGTGTGTGTGTGTGTGTGTGTGTGAGAGAGTGAGTGTGTGTGTACATAGGGGGAGGCGCCAAAATGTGGACTGTAGGTAGCCCTATTACTTACCGTGGACAACCCGAACGTCTGCACCAAGAAGTTTCGTTTTAATTTTATGATAGACATTGCGATATGACTTGCCAACGGACTGTTACTCGCGATCAGATTGTCTTGCTTATCGGCACGTCTGTAGAGTTAAGTCTAGATTTAATGCTTTAAACCCCGGCATTAAGGTGGACACTCGACAGATTCAACAAACGTAAGACTTCAACAAGTACCCAATGTGTACGTTTTATTTAAATTGTATTTATATTTTCCAAACCAGTTTTTAAAAATTTACATTTCTTTAAAACAATTTATAAATTTTTATAACTTTTATATTGTTTTTGAGCAAGAGCACCTTGTGTACAAATATCATAGTCTTGTGTATCGGTTAGTTATTACTGCATGATGTACAGTCTAGTTAAATCATGCGCTAGTTGAATATTTCTTGAAAAATAGAAGGTTCTCGTGATTATGTAAACTTGCATATTTTTCCTTATTCTGTGTGAAGACATTCGTTTATATTATGAAGTGTGTTTAACGCTCCAATAACATTGGACTGAGATTCAACGCACTATTTTTTCTAATCTCTCCTCCTGTTTGCAAGATTTAGTTTTCTTTTCAACTGCGATTGTTTTGTTAGGAAAGATACGCTTGCTTTGTGTGTCATTTACTTTACATTGGTACCTAGCTATTTGTTACATATTGAACATATTATACTCAAGGTTGGTCGTCTTGTTAATATTTATTGTCATGACGTCAGCCAAGGAGCTTGTAGAGTCTGGGAAAAAGTTTGAATATGAGCGGGAGTCGTTTAGAAAATATGTTAAGGAGGAGCATTCTCGAGAAAGAGGATATAGATTAAATGCAAATGAGTTTTAAAAGAAAATATTAGAATTATAGATACAGGCGAAAGAGGAGGAAGATTGAGAAAAGAATTAAAGGGAAAATCAAACTGAAAGAAAAATATAGAGAAAGAACGACAAACATAATGGGATAGATATACGTAAAAAAGCCACCAGAAATGGAAAGAACAGAAAGGTTAAAGCAAGCAGAAAGGGAGAGGGTAGAATTAGACAAAGGAAAATGCAGAGGAAGTAAACAGGCGATGCTAGTAGCAGAAAGAGAAAGAATAGAGCTACAGGATAGGACGCTGGAAAGGAAGCATAAAAGGGCATTAGAAGTATTGGAGGCTAAGAAAGCGATTCATCATGACTTTGATTCATAAATTCAAAGGGCCGCAAATGACTCCCCACCCCCACCCTTTTGACGAAGATAGCGATAATAGAGATTGTTACCTACACATATTTGAAAATTACGTCACTGCACAGAAGAGGAAAAGAAAGGATTGTCCACTTCACCTAGTGCATTACTTAAAACGTTAGACGTGAATTATCGTAGTCCCACGAGTGACATGTTAGACTTTGAAACGTTGAATGAAGTGTTTTTAAAACGGTTTGAGTTGACGGAGCAAATGTTTAGGAAGAAATTAAATTACAGTAAGTTTTACGGGGAGACATTTGTAGGTAGGTCACGGAATTATATGCATCAATGGTTAGACTGTGGGAAGATTGATAAAAACATATCAGGGGTTGTACGATGTCCTTTCAATAGATCAATGCTGGCAAGATGTAATAATGAATTGTACCTTGCTCATGAACGAAAAGTCCTTTACAGTTCTGAGGAAAATGACTACGCAAATGGGACTACTCCGAAGAAACTTGAGGGGTTCCGAAAATGTGATGTCAAAGGACAATAAACAGGGTAGACAGTCTAAAGATCATGAACCCGGAAATAAGGGACACCTACTGGAAGTAAGGGCGATAGTTCGAACAAATGAAGGTAATATTTAGTGATACTCATGCAAGGAATGGGTTCATATTTCGTCCGACTGTCGGAGACATAAGGGTATTATTCAAAAGGTAGCAGTTGTGATTGAGAGCTGAGACTGGATGGGGTAGACTGCAGAGACAATTTTTCGCGAGATAGTGGGAAAATCGAAAGCAATTATTTGGTGGTCGAGCTTTCGGTGCATAGTAGCGGGTTATGTATGGAAAATCTAATTTATAACTTCACAATCAACAATGTGGAAGGTTCTAAACTTCCGTCTTGGTCAGATTTGGAAGTTTCTCTAGTTAACGTTATCGAAACTATATTGCAGACACGAGCGCGTGAACAGTCATACCATAAGTTGAGAGTTCCAGTGACCGTGACCGATATTACACATGGTGAATTTGAACGGGGACAAAGAGTGAACCCAACCTTTGATGTGATATGAGAGATAGTTTTGGGAGTAGAACGCAATGTAATGATGAAGGAAGTTATACATTTTTATATAGTAGGAGAATAGTATGTAGAGAATTCACCCCACAGGCGGTAGGAAATTTGTTTAGTTACCCGTACCCCAGAAATAGCTGTCTCGAGTACTAAATTTAGCTCACAGGTCTAGTATCGTGGGTCACTTGGTCGAAAGAGAAATAACAGACCAAGTGCTTGCTGAATTTTAGTATCTTAAGGTAAATAGTGACATAGCTCGACGTTTGTCATGAGACTGTTTCAAAAGGACAGTTTACTAGAGTACCTTTAGGTCAAGTGCCCATAATAGACAACTCATTCAAGAGAGGTGCTCCCATATGTTCTGCTAATCACCGGAAGAACAGATATATTCTAATCCTAGTATACAACACCAGTAAATATCCTAAGGCTGACGCTTTACCGAGTATCAAAGCCGAGGCACTTATGGATATATTCAGTAGGCTAGGAGTGATAGAAAAAGTTCCTACTGTCTGCGGGGCGGAAGTAATGGCCAAAGTCAGAAGATTGTTACATATCTGCCAGTTCACCACAACACCATAACACCCAATGTGTAACAGTTTAGCAGAGAAACTTACACTGAACGTGAAAACAAATGTTGTATCGCATGTGCGCTGACAGGCTACAGGATTGGGGCCAGTATCTGAACCCACCAAGGTTTCCTTAATAATGTTATTTCATTTAAAGATAGTATGAATCTTAGTGGTCACTTTATTATTACGAGTACATAATTACCCATTGTGTACGTTTTAGTTATAGTGCATTTTGCTTGCACCGAAAAAGTTGTGACGCGTGCAGCCCTACTTACTTGTTTTGACCCACTTTCTTTTTCCCGTGCGACCTGTCGCTAGTGATTCCGAACTCGTTTACGTTTTATTTGTGGTTTATTCTTATATCTGTGTATAAGGTTGGATCGCTTTCTCACCTATGGAGGTATGTAATAGTCATTTTCATTTCCCTTGGTATCATTTGTTATGGATATAGTATTTATGTTTCGTTAGCTGATCTTAGATTTTAATTAGATTTTCAGTATGACAGTCACATTTAACATCATTTAATGTGCCTTGATTTGACAGTATTTTTTGTTCCTGTTACTTACATTTGCATCTCGACTGATATGTTTATGTACTTCATGAATATTAGTAAAGGATGACAGTTGCTCCAGTTTCTTCTAATCTTATATAGTTGCTTTTTCAAAGATCGATTTCAAGTATGATCATGGTTACCACTTAAACGTATAACATTATTCTTATCGTAGAGCGAGTTCAAAATGATCAGTACAGGCCTTTTACTTGTATAAACATAACATGGATATTTGTATCTAAACTATAATATGGCAAAGATTTCAGAAAACGTTATGCACTGTTCCGTGGTTTATCAGCTTATGTTTTTGTTTACGCGCGTCTGTCGATGGGGAAGGTGCTAGATATATGATCATTGGACTATGGCTGGCTGTTGTAAACGATTTTGGTTCAGATTGACGTCGTGTAGATTGTTCGGCATACATGGGAGTGAGAGTCTACTGGGAGGTCTTCTGCAGACTGGAAGAAATGTTTTTTCTGCTATTTGTTATATGTGTACCCTACTAAAGTGAAATATAAATTTTGCGTACATGTGTTATGTGAACCTGTTGATTTCGCAGTTTGTATATGACTAGGGGAGGGGAAGGGAGTTGCTACATTTGTCACAGGATTCGCACCCTGGGTATAACTGCGGGTGTTACTTACACGAGTAATGCGAACATGATAATGCCATACAAACCATCTGACTGGGGCTTTCTATATATACTTGTTATGTAAATCAGATAATTGCATGTTATCCTGCCATTTTCATTTACATTTACACTTTGTGGAATAGGCACGGTATATTCATTTCCATTTTGTAAACCGAGTAAATTCAGTCATAGCATGTGGATAAATAATCAGCATCTCATCTGAGTTGTTACATTGCCTTTGATGAAGATTAACCTGTGCGTAAGTACAATAGTCGCGCGTATAAGTAAACTATTACTATCAAAATTTCAGTCTGACTCAGGAATGTATTAGTTGAAAGACTGACATATTTGGACGTTCCTTAATTATGTGATGTCAACAAAAAAAGGTGTCAGAACTGCTTGTCATACTGTAGACTTGCAATTCTAATGTATTTATTTCTTTATTCTTTGTAAATAGATTTGTTAATTTTATAACAGGCTATTGTCCCCTTCACTAATCCAAATCCATTTCCCGCTCGGTTCATCAATGTGACGTACCTATTTATTAGTTAATCATTCGGGCATTGAAATATTTTTCAAATACAGAACCCAAATAATACAAACAATGATAAGCAATCGCAATCAAATTTTGCAATAATTTTTAATCAAGTCGCTATAATATGATTACATCACTTTCGATCTCTCTTTAAAATATTAGGATAAATAAAACTCGTTAAGCACAATAGAATGTGAAGTGGAAAGTTGCCAACTATTCGGTAGAAAAATATTTCACATGTTTTGTTACTTTGAAACAAAGCTAGTGACCATGTTTTATCCTATAGTTGTCAATGTCTCAGGTACAACTTCCTCTCCCACGTATAGCAACATGTCAGCGCGCTTCTTACCGTGAAGTTATATCTTCCCTAACTGGTTAATATTAAATATAAGCAGGATATATTAAATACTTTACAATATTTTATCATGCAAACTGGCATTATCTTTTGAAAATACATATTTATATAGCGTGTATTTAATTGAACAAATATAATGTAGAGCTTGAGTTAATGTACAACCTGACTGGAAATAATTTTTGTTGTAATAAGACAAAAAATGTCCAGTGAGCCTAACTTTTCTGCAGAAATGATAGAAGCATGCGAATATATGTGGTTCTCGCATGCCATATTATTCGATTTATAATCATATCGGAAACTATGTCAGAGTTTATTTATGAAAGTAAAAGAAGAAAGTTTGCATCAGTTGTTATTTGGTTTGATCGCACAGAATGAATATAACGTGAAACAAGCATTACTTACGAGGATAGCAATATCCATTTATTTCTTCATAGCCTTCATAACACTGGCATACTCCAGATATGCAGCTCGTACCTGAACTGCACCACCCTATACTTGAGCAATCTTTTCCCACTCCTAGTATTGATAAGACAAACCATATTAAACTACTTAACTACATCTCACGCAGCAGAGAAAAAAATATCAGTAAAATCACCTATCCAAAGCTTCAAACCTTTTAATGATAGTTGATGAAATAAATAATTCCCTACACGGGTCAGTTTAGAATTAAATATAGTTAAAATTATTTCTTAAATAGTAACCCAAATGAGCCCAAGTACCTTTTCGCATCAAAATAATAAAAAATGATTTTCACATATTTAAGCAAACATTTTTTCAGTGAGAACTCGATTACCGACAATTTGTGTAAAAGTATAATGGGGATAAAATGGTGATCTAGAACAACTAGTAGCTCCTCACAAGATTAATCGACTACTGACAACCTTGACAGGGACAAATGCGTGGAATAATATAAGTTCTAATAGATGGTAGAGAGCTACATGATGGTATACAAGTGGCAGAGAGCCACATGATGGTATACAAGTGATCCATATACAAGTATGTTTTTAAACTAAACAAGCAGCAATAAGTCTGTATGATTTATGAAAAGAACGAACGCGAGAATCTCCTCGTATGTCCTCATATAACTTTTCATTTGATAATCTATGGTAAGTTATGTTTTCAGTTAGGCGGGAAATCATTTTTAATAAATAAATACCTGGCACACATCTCCGAGACCATGCCACCCGTGTGTACCCGGGCATACATTCACACACTTTGTCGCTGTTACAGAATGAATTCTCCAATGAACAGTTTCTTTCTGAACAATCAGCTCCAATACCTGTAAGGAAGATGTAAATGAACGTAAGGACATCTGAAAATTGGCGTTGATAGGAACATGGATTTAAAGGCGAGGTCATGCACTGACAAACATGTAGTAAAATGTGAATCGTATAGTTATGATTCTAAATGTAAACGTTGGATTACAGTCTTAGGCAGGTGTGACTTCAATAAATACCAGTTAGATTATTATCAGAGCAAAATCTCCGATTCTTTTATTTCGCCAATTTTAAAACAACAATTTTGTATAAAACAGGCAATCTTTTTTCCCTACTCTTAGTGTTTATATAAAACAATATATAAAACTACCAAACGACATCTAACTCAGCCGAGGAAACTCTCAGTAAACTCTCCTCTCCGATGTTCTAAGTGTTTTAAAGATAGTTGGTGAAAGAAATACTTCTCTGCACAAGTCAGTTTTAGAATTAAAATATAGTTCAAGTAGGTTCTTGCATAGTAACTCAAATAGTCCCAAATACATTTTCGCATCAAAATAATTAAGCACGAATGACAAATATTAAAGCAACAATTTCTCAGTTAAAAATCGATTACCACTAATTTCTTTAATATAATGGGCCTGTAATGTTGATCTAGAACAACGAGCTGCACTTCGCAAGATTAATTAACTACTTTCAGTATTGACAGAAACAAATTAGCCGAAGAATATACATACTAATAAGCCACATGGCGCACAAAAGTGTCTGATATGCAAGTATGGTGCCTTAACTAAAGAAGCAGGTATGATATTGTTCTGTATGATTTATGAAACAATGAACACTGGAATCTCTGAATTAGTCTTCAGATGAGCTTTCATTTGACAATATATTGTAAGGTATGCCTTACTTAGGTGGAAAATAAAGTTTCATAAATAAATACTTGGCTCGCATTGCTGAGACCATGCCGCTTGTGTGTAGCCAGGGATACATTCACAAATTTTGTCACTGTTGCAGAATGAATTCTCGGAGAAACAGTTCCTTTCTGAACAATTAACTCCAATATCTGTAAGGAAGAAGTAACTGAACATAAGGACATCTGAATATTGGAATTAATAAAAATATCGTATTTTAATGTAAAGTTACGCATTAACAAAAATATAGTAAAATATCAAACGCATGGTTATAATTCTAATACGTAAACACTGGATTAAAGCTTGAGGCAGACAGTTCGTCAATAAATATCAATCAGCGTATTATCAGAACAATATTTCACAATCTTCTATTTCGTAAATTTTAAAACAATGATTTTCAATAAAACTGGCAAGAAAGTTGAATAAAACAATAACTTTTTATCCACTTCCTAAAACGTACGAGCAAGACATTACATAACAAATTGTTAAAGAATGAACATAAAATTAACCAACGGTCATTGATTTGTTGTTGACAAGATCTTCAAGGCTTAGGCAAAGTCATAACATATTGTCAATGTAATGCTGATATGCTTTAACTTATGCTTATGATGGGGATTATATCGATGGTAATAACGTATAAGATACTAATAATGCATTACCTGGCTTACAAGTTCTTGATTGAGAATCATAAATAAACGACGGTGTGCATTGGCAGGTGCCAACGGCGTTACTACAGGAAGCATATGTATCGAGACAAATTCCTGATCCACACTGCTGACCGAATTCTATATGAGAACAAAAACAAACCCTGATACAAAACCTAATTAAGACACTTTAGAAATCAAATTTAAGAAACGCTTGAAATATTTTCAGATTGAACAACAATAATAATAATAATAATAATAATAATTATAATAATAATAATAATCTAGTATTATTATTATTATTATTATTATAAATTTGTATTACAATCATAATTTTTAATCTTAATGCTGTTCATAAAAATGATTATTCTAAAAATATTTTTATTATTCCACAAGCAAAATTAGTACCCTTAATCTTGGACACTATTATATTTTTCGTCACTTAGATATTAACTTTCAATCTCATATGTATTTGTATTACTATCTATACCGAATGACATTACGTTCAAAAGACCACTACAAATATTCAGTATAAAATTTATAGGTTTTAGTACTATGATGTCGATCATTTTTGTTTCATTTTCGTATGTCCTACCAGCTTTGCAAGTATTGTTATCTTGTACATATCCAGGGTGGCACGCACAGTCGATGTTGGAACACCTGAATGCTGGTTGATAGCAATCATCTGGACTACATGTGTCCAAATCTGAAAAAGATAAAGGACAACACATTTGCCAAACAGTCATTACTATATATTAAGAACTATATCCAAGTGACAGGTGCTGTCAAATATAACAATACGAGTACAAATCCAGACCTCTAACAATAATGCTTACTGTATTTCCCATGCAAAATTATATAAAACAAGTGTTTGCTTCAGCACATCCAAGCGATTACACGCTGATTGCAGTTGTTTACATGCAAAATAAATCAATTTTATCTGAATATCCAAAAGGATACTTCATTCCCTAGCACATATACCAAAACATGAATCTTCTTTGAACCTTTATTTATGATTTTTAAGTTCTGCAACACTGCTCAAGCCTCTAGTCTGAGTTACTCTACTGTACATGTAGTTCATTTGACAAGGCTTAGTTTTTATACGAAATCGTTCTATTTCTAGATACATTCGCAGCTTACATAAGCCTAAAATACCTAACACCAAAATACCAAACACTCAGATAATTATGTTCTTTTTTCTTCTTTTTTTTTTGATACTTATTTATTTATTTATTTTGCTTCCTTCGTTTGTTTGTTTGTTTGTTTTTGTTGTTTTCTGTCTTTTCTTTTCTTTTTTTGGGGGGGGTGGGTGGCTTCTTTTAAAACTTTTTTACATAAGCCATGTTGTTATACGATGTTTATATCACTTATAAGGGAAAGCATGAAAACTAAAAAAAATATCATCTTTTAGAGACGTTCGTTATCAGTGATTACACACACACACACATATATATATATATATATATATATATATATATATATATATATATATATTTATATATATATATATATATATATATATATATATATATATATATATATATATATATGCTGAAACAGCCCATAAATAATGCAACACTTCATCCGAAAGAACAAACGAACAAACATGCGACAAATTAAGTTGACTATGACAAGGTGGACATGCTGATAAGTTTACTTAACTAGTCTTAATAAATATTACTATCAATATAGATAACTTGTGCTCAAGTTATAACTTTATATATATATATATACCTTTCGCACAAACACCGCTTGATACTGTGTATCCAGTCTCGCATTTACAGATCGAGTCAGTGTCACAATACGCATGTTCATCTGCACACTGTTCAACTGTTCTGCATTCAGCTCCAACACCTAGTATTGACACAAAACCAGAAACGGAATTGAAATCCCAGGACAGAAATAAATTAAACACTTTATCAGGATATAATTTAAGCACGATTAAAGAATGTATGATACAATTAGTATGCAAGCAGTCCATTAGGTAACCTATGATAATACGCCCATGAGCTGGAGGCTAGATATTGTTCATCATTTATTCATTCCTGGATCGTACCTTCTCTAATAAAAACATGGACAGACAGTCGCCATCTTCGCTTTCCTAGCGTAAAGTGATCCTTAAAAAGCTTGACAGTAGCAACATGAAAGCCAATGAAACCGAATGATATACAAAATAACATGCGTACTAAGGTCATATATCAGCGGCAAAGGTGGAGTACGAAAGTCAGAATAAATAATATGATGAATATTCTTAACTTTGCTTTGTTGAATGATGTGATGTGATGTTGTGTGTGTGTGTGTGTGTGTGTGTGTGTGAGAGAGAGAGAGAGAGAGAGAGAGAGAGAGAGAGAGAGAGAGAGAGAGAGAGAGAGAGAGAGAGAGAGAGAGAGAGAGAAACCTGGCAGACAGTAGTTTCCACTCTGGATATACCCATCCGGACATACGCATACAGAAGTACTTAGTCTTTTGTAGAATCTACATAAGGCGTTTCCATGGAAGCAGTCCGTTCTGGAACAGTCAGATTCTAGCACTGGAAATGATTGATATTTTCGATAATTTTAATTCCATAACATAATTCCTTATGAACTAAAACAATATTGAGCGGGCTACTGGGTAAATTATGTTCAATCTTCAACTTACTGAGACGTATATATTATATGATATAATTCCTGAAGTCATGTTTTGAAGGCTACATGCGTGTATTTATCTCTTATTTACCTATACGGTACAACACAAAACCAAAAGAAGCACTTAGATAATTACATTGAATTAACTGTTCTTAATGGTTTTGTTGCCCAAAAGATAACATATCAATTATTATGACCCTGCTCTTTTTACGTTGGTGATATTTTGTGATACCTTCCGATGTACAGTTAGTTGGCAAATCGCCACCTAAAATCGGTGCGTGGACATTTATGAATCTTACTATCTTACTAGTTGGTATGATAACATGTCAATCATGTGGACGTTGGATACAATCATTGGATCATTCCCATAATGTACTTTGAAGGGGGTTAAAAGTGCATTTACAAACATTACTATATCATATTTTTTCTGTTGTTTTTTAAATTATATATTTTTAACTAAATATTATAGAAACAGTTATAGGAGGAAGATATAAAATTACATATGACAGACCTAAAGTTACAACACCATTGTACTTGCCTTATTTATAAATGCCAAAATGTAAATTACTTTCTTTCCTGTTCTAAATTACCTACCTGCTTGACAATATCCATTCTTTTCAACGTAACCATTCCAGCATTCACAGACATAAAATGGGGATCGGTATGAACATGTTGAATATTCACTTCCGCATGTATATAACTGTGAACAGTTTCCTCCGATGGCTAAAATGTAGAAAGAAAATGTTTGAGAGTTAGCACGAATGTATAAAGGCTAGGCTAGGTAAAGTAATGATGCAGGGCATACATAATCATTTACATAATGTCAGACTCACAGAAACTGTTTTAATTAAAAGGTATATACATCATGATGATGACGACGACGACGATGATGACTATTACTATTTTCATTCATGCTATTCTTGTTATCGCTGTTTTCCTCATCATGTTTGTATCATGTCTTTATTAAAGAACTATAAAATGATAAGATACAAAATGTAAACTATTTATCTAGAACACAAAACCAATAGATTAATGCAGTGCAGTATTTACGAAATAGATAGCAAGATTCATAAAACAAGAACCAAGGCATTTTAACTATGACAGATAGACCCAATATATTTAAAATATATTTAAAAATCGTGAAATAGTGATAATGATAGTAATTTAAGTTTTGAAACTTCATGCTAAAACCAACATAGATTCAGAGGAAATTCTGTGTGCATGTACGAAATATATCTAAAATGTTACGCTATTAAATAGTATATGGTCCAATATTTTACCGTTATTCATTTTACCTCATGAACGAAAACTTGGACAAGTCAAACACGCTTCAAAACGACGTGAGCTGTCACTCTTTAAAGTATGTGAAGAACAATAAGAGATAAGTCACACAATTCGATTAGCGTTTCTAGAACGATATTGAGACATATCTGGGAGCCTCATCGGATTATTTCCTGGAAAAGGGAACTAATTTTAACAAGAGGACATATTCAGGTTTATTTGCTTAAAAGAGAAAATGTCTCAACGTTTTACTAATGTAATCTCTACAACGTTTAGCATAAATGACCCACGAATATACATATACACGAGAGACAGTAGTAACATTTTTGTGATTCTGAATCACTTTAAAGGAAATAAAATTGCATTTAACAAATCTCGTATCCCTACTCGAGAACATTTCTTGACGACTAATTTTTTATTTTTAAGAAGTGTGCACTAAAGTCCCTAATTTCCTTACATATTTAATAATGATGTTTAAAAATGCATAAGTGGGAGAGATATGATACCACTTGTAGTGCGGCAGTGATGCTATTACTTTTTGGAACTATTTTCTTTTCTAGTTGAGGAAATATATCGGCTCATGTATATGTTATTCAGACTTTGTTATTTCCATACTTAGATCTATAACATTTTTCTTCTTCTATTCTCTCTTTCTCGATCAGGAATAAATAGATCTTAACATGCAATACTTTTGACCCTCTATGATACATCTATGTATGCCATCATGTTATGTATGATGTTTATATAATATTATAAATATTTAAGGAAATTATAAATGTTTCTTCACTTTAATATTTGCTTAAATCTTAATGTTATCAGGAAAAACATGTTTAACTAATGTCCTTGAATTAGGTTGTTTTGATCAATATAATGTTTTCTCAATTTGAAGGTCAAGGTTGATTTTTGTTTACAAGTAAAATTCCATTAAGATGACACACATTCTAGAACATTCTGTCATGTGACCAATCTTTATATATACCATGTTTGGTGGACATTTTTTCAGTTTTGACATTACCATCAGTCTTGTAAAGAGCTATTACAGTTGTGAAAATTCATTCCAAATTCTAAGAGAGGAATTATTTTAAATATTCATTGGATTATAACAGTGCTCATAAACTTTTGGATTTTGGATTTTTAATTGATGATTTTGGAATTTATGTGAACTTATTCAGATATTTTGGAATACTTCATTTTGACATCAGCACATCAAAGATTACTAGTACATCAGGACTTTGGAGACCATTGGCACATCATAACATTCAAGGACACAGCCGTGAATTCGGAACATTCTATATTTAGGACTTGTGATTAGAACAATCATTCTTATTGGATTATTAGGATTTCAAAACACATTACTGTAAGTGACTTTTTGATTTTTCATTTTAATTATCTAGTAATAAATTGCTTGTTGATTTTTACTTGATTTGTTGGTTTCACTTTCTTTCTGTTACATTTTTCTTAGGCCATAGAGTCGTAACAGAAATTGGGGGCTCGTCATCCGGGATTGAATTTCTTTAAAGCATATTAGAGATATTAAATTTATCTTTGAAATTCATATTGATTTTGTCTTGGAATTTTTTTTTGTTTTTGTCTTTGGCAAAGATTTTTAATAGAGAAATTTTTTGTGTGTGAAACCAACAAGCATTTACAATGGCATCTAATGTTCAGAATTTCATTTCAAAACCTACCCAGGAGGGGTTAGAGTGCATGAGAAAGGATGAGTTGCTCGAGCTTGCCAGAAAATACAGTCTATCTGAGGCAAAAGTATCATTGACAAAACAGGAGATAAAGATTATTTTGATTCAGTATTTAGTAGGTAAGGGAATTTTTGAAAATATTGCTTTAAGTTTGAAGAGAAAGCCTGTATCTGGTTCTGACAGGAAATTAAGGGAATTAGAGTTAAAGAACCAGATTGATTTAGAATTGGCAAAGCTTCAGATTCAGAGAGAGAGAGAGAAAGAAGAGAGGCAGATACAGATGGAGAGAGAGAAAGAAGAGAGGCAGATACAAATGCAGAAAGAAGAGAGGCAGATGGAGAGAGAAAAAGAAGAGAGGCAGTTGGAGAGAGAGAAAAAAGAGAGACAAATGCAGATACAGATGGAGAGAGAGAGAAAGAAGAGAGACAAATGCGGATACAGATGGAGAGAGAGAAAGAAGAGAGGCAGATACAAATGCAAAGAGAAGAAAGGGAAATGCAATTTAAGTTAAGAGAATTAGAACTGGCAAACAGAGCACACTCCACTCCTTTAAAAACAAGTTCAGGTTTTGATGTTACTAGATATATTAGGTTAGTACCCCCTTTTCAGGAAAAAGAAGTAGATAAATAATTTCTTCATTTCGAGAAAATAGCTGAAAACTTGAAATGGCCCAGAGAGCATTGGACTTTGTTATTACAAAGTGTACTAATTGGCAAAGCTCGTGAAGTCTACATTTCACTGTCAGTACAACAAAGCACTGATTATGATGTGGTTAAGGAGTACATCTTGAAAGCTTATGAGTTGGTACCAGAGGCATATCGACAAAGGTTTAGGAATTGTAGAAAAGAAACTGGACAAACTCATGTCGAATTTGCAAGGGATAAAGAACAACTATTTGATAGGTGGTGCTCAGCCAAGAAAGTTGATCAAGCTTATGATAACCTCAGACAGCTCGTATTAATTGAAGAGTTCAAGAGGTGTATCCATAGTGATGTTAAAACCTATCTTGACGAGCAGAATGTGGAAACTTTGGAAAATGCTGCTCGTATGGCTGATGATTATTCCTTGACTCACAAAATTTCATTTGGTAGTAAGTCGTCCTCTCAGCAGTTTTCTGGTAAAAAACCATTTCAATCTCATTCGAGTACTTCCAAATTTCACAACAGCACAACTGTTAGGAATCAAACATCTGATAAGACTGTTCAGAAATCCTTATCTCTTCCTACGTGCACTTATTGTAAAACGAAAGGGCACGTTATTTCTGATTGCTTCAAGTTGAAAAATAAGCAACAGAGTCAAGACATAGCTTTTCCAAATGCTCTTATTTCTACGAGGTCAAGGTCACGGTCTTGTATTGAAAGCAATACATTTGTTGGGTCAAACAAACCCCAGTCTGATTCTATTTTAGAGGCTTATGAACCATTCATGTCAGAAGGTTCTATATCACTTATTGGTGATTCTGCCAAACCTATCCCAATTAAAATATTAAGGGACACTGGAGCTTCTCAGAGTCTTTTATTATCAGGTACTTTGCCTTTGTCTGAGGAGTCTTCTTCAAGTGAAAGTGTTCTTGTTCAGGGAGTAGAGTGCGGCTTTGTAAATGTTCCTCTTCGTTGTGTAAATTTGGCATCAGACTTAGTTTCTGGACCGTTTGACTGTTGGGGCAGTGACTTCTTTACCCATAGAGGGTGTTCATTTATTACTAGGCAATGACCTAGCTGGAGATAAGGTTGTGGTTAATCCACTTGTAACTGACAAGCCTTGTTTGGATCAGAAAGTTGATCCTGTCGAAACTGAAATCCTTGATTTGTACCCTGATTGTGCAGTTACTAGAGCTATGGCAAAAAGAGCTCTTGAGAGTGATGTTGATCAGGATATTATTCCTTTAGCTGACACATGTATTGGTCAGTCTTTTGATGAGGTCACTTTTTCCTCAGGTATTGATCAATCAAATGGTATTGATCACAGTGATCCTCTTTTGGCAACTCATTCTCTTTGTTCTACTCAGGGTGACAAACGACAATCTCTTGTCGTTGAACAGGAGCAAGATCCCGAGATATCTTGTTTGTTTCAGAGGGCTATTAGTGAAACTGAAGCCACACAAGTTCCAGTGTGTTACTTTGTGAAAAATGGGGTCCTTATGAGGAAATGGAGACCACCTGATGTACCCGCTGGTGACGAGTGGTCAGTGAGCTATCAAATTGTTATTCCTAAGTCATATCGACAGGAAATTCTTAATTTAGCCCATGAAACTCCTTTGGCTGGTCATTTAGGAGTCCGTAAGACTTATCACAAGATCTTGAATCATTTTTATTGGCCGCAACTCAAAAGTGATGTTTCTAAATACTGCAGATCTTGTCACACTTGTCAAATGGTAGGAAAACCCAATCAGAAGATATCCAAAGCTCATCTGCAACCTATTCCTGCATTTGATGAACCATTTAGTAGAATAATAGTTGACTGTGTTGGTCCATTACCTAAAACCAAGTTGGTCCTTTACCTAAAACCAAGTCAGGCAACCAATACTTGTTGACTATCATGTGTACATCTACAAGATTTCCAGAAGCAATTCCTCTGAGAAATATAAAAACTAAAACTATTGTGAAAGCTTTGGTGAAGTTTTTTACACTTGTTGGCCTTCCCAAATCTGTCCAGTCAGATCAAGGGTCAAATTTTATGTCTGGAATTTTCCAACAAGTTATGCATGAATTAGGCATCCAACAGTTTAAATCTTCTGCCTATCACCCTGAAAGTCAAGGTGCTTTGGAAAGATTTCATCAAACTTTAAAGAATATGATTCAATCATATTGCTTTGATACAAAAAAGGATTCGGATGACGGTGTTCATTTGTTGTTGTTTTGCTGTTAGGGAATCAGTTCAAGAGTCGTTGGGTTTTAGTCCCTTTGAACTAGTTTTTGGTCATACTGTCCGTGGACCATTGAAATTATTGAAAGAGAAACTTCTTTCAAATGAAGATTCAAAGATTAATCTTCTTGATTATGTTTCTGATTTCAAATACAAGTTGTCAAAGGCCTGTGAAGTAGCAAGAACTAATCTTCACACTACCCAGTCAAAAATGAAATTAATGTATGACAGAAATACACAGGAAAGGAGTTTTAAACCTGGTGACAAAGTTCTGGCTCTCTTTCCCATACCTCAGAATCCTCTTCAGACTAAATTTTATGGTCCTTATACCGTTGAAAAGAAAGTAAATGACTTAAATTATATCATTAACACTCATGGGAGACGGAAACAGAAACAACTTTGTCATATAAATATGTTAAAGGAATATTTTGACAGAGATAGCCCAGCTAATTATTCAGTTAATTTAGTTGTACCTGTCCCACACAGTGAAGATATCAACGATGGAATACAATCAGACTATAGTGACTCTGGTATAACCAATCTTCGGAATTCAGAAATATTGAACAACCTAGACCAGAAACTTTCACATCTACAACAACAGGAAAGAAATGAACTAAAACAGCTATTACATGACTATGAGCACTTGTTTCCTGATGTTCCAACACGAACAAGTAAAATTTATCATGACGTTGACATTGTAGATTCTGCGCCTGTGAAACAGCATCCTTATAGGATGAATCCTCTCAAACAGAACTATCTGAAGAAAGAAATTCAGTATCTACTGGAGAATGATTTCATAGAACCAAGTAAAAGTAACTTGAGTTCACCATGTATTCTTGTTCCCAATCCAGATAATACATTCCGTATGTGTACTGACTATAGAAAAGTCAACAGTGTCACCAAAACTGATTCATTTCCAATCCCAAGAATGGACGATTGCATTGATAAAATTGGAAATGCGGAATATGTCACCAAGTTTGACCTTTTAAAAGGATTCTGGCAAATTCCACTGACGGAAAGGGCAAAAGAAATTTCAGCATTTGTAACACCAGATGGACTTTGTCAGTATAAAGTTATGCCGTTTGGAATGAAAAATTCGCCTGCAACGTTTCAACGTCTGATGAACATGATAACATTTGGTCTTGATAATTGTGACGCTTATATCGATGACGTCATTATCTACAACAACACCTGGGAAGATCATTTGGAAACCATTCGAAAATTCTTTGATCGACTCAGCAATGCGAATCTGACAATTAATTTGAGCAAAAGTGAGTTTTGCCATGCTTGTGTCACATTTTTAGGACATATTGTGGGACAAGGTCAAGTTAAACCAATAGAAGCTAAGGTCCAAGCTATCTCTGAATTTCAAGTTCCAATTTGTAAAAAGCAACTGATGCGATTTCTAGGTATGGCTGGATATTATCGGAAATTTTGTTCCAATTTTTCCAAAATTGCTGAACCTTTGACAAGTTTATTGAGTAAGAAAGCCAAATTTTATTGGTCTGACAAGTGTCAGGAATCTTTTGACAAGTTAAAGGCCATGCTTAAGAATGCACCAGTTCTTTCTGCACCAAATTTCAGCCAATCATTTAAATTATCTGTTGATGCAAGTGATGTAGGGGTTGGTGGAGTATTGATTCAGGAAGACAAAAGTGGTGTGGATCACCCTGTGTGTTATTTTTCTAAAAAACTAAACAAGCACCAGAAAAATTATTCCACAATTGAGAAGGAATGTTTGGCTTTGATATTGGCTTTACAGCATTTTGAAGTGTATGTTACCTCAGCTCTTTCTCCAATTATTGTGTACAGTGATCACAATCCCCTTACTTTCATCAACAAAATGAAAGATAAAAATCTGAGATTGTTGAGATGGAGTTTGATATTGCAAGAATATAACATTGACGTTAGACACATCAGGGGAAAAGACAATGTGATTGCAGATGCACCCTCACGTGCCTAGAAATGTAATATTGCTTGATGTAATTAAGTCCAGTATCATAAAACATGTTCTTATGTAATTTTGGTTATTACAGTATTAGATGTGTATTCAAAAGAAAGCTTTATTATATAAATCTTTCTTTTTCTTTATGAGGGGAGATGTTATGTATGATGCTTATATAATATTATAAATATTTTAGGAAATTATAAATGTTTCTTCACTTTAATATTTGCTTAAATCTTAATGTTATCAGGAAAAACATGTTTAACTAATGTCCTTGAATTAGGTTGTTTTGATCAATATAATGTTTTCTCAATTTGAAGGTCAAGGTTGATTTTTGTTTACAAGTAAAATTCCATTAAGATGACACACATTCTAGAACATTCTGTCATGTGACCAATCTTTATATATACCATGTTTGGTGGACATTTTTTCAGTTTTGACATTACCATCAGTCTTGTAAAGAGCTATTACAGTTGTGAAAATTCATTCCAAATTCTAAGAGAGGAATTATTTTAAATATTCATTGGATTATAACAGTGCTCATAAACTTTTGGATTTTGGATTTTTAATTGATGATTTTGGAATTTATGTGAACTTATTCAGATATTTTGGAATACTTCATTTTGACATCAGCACATCAAAGATTACTAGTACATCAGGACTTTGGAGACCATTGGCACATCATAACATTCAAGGACACAGCCGTGAATTCGGAACATTCTATATTTAGGACTTGTGATTAGAACAATCATTCTTATTGGATTATTAGGATTTCAAAACACATTACTGTAAGTGACTTTTGATTTTTCATTTTAATTATCTAGTAATAAATTGCTTGTTGATTTTTACTTGATTTGTTGGTTTCACTTTCTTTCTGTTACATTTTTCTTAGACCATAGAGTCGTAACAATAAAAAAATGCCTAGAAACAAACTCCAGACAACAAATAGTAGGATTACCCATGAATCTTGGAAACTATCAGTGACTGAACTTACATGACCTGTATATATTCGATATTCAGTGTCACCCATAAAGTATCGTATACCTGTTATACTCTGAGACAAACGGCACAAGTTGCTAGCGTAAAACTCTTGATTAAATATAATAATAAAATTCCTTAAGTAGCGATTTTGTTTCCCATCACAATCATAATCATGTTTGAAAACGGTGGAGAAATCGGGGATAAATGCGGGTTGATTGCAAAGGACATTAAGTGATAATCGAAAGTGTAGTGTCTGTTACCGAAATGGACTGCAAGCTGGCCAAGGCCACACAACTCGTGTCTGAATGCAGAAATAATAAAATAAAAAACCAAACTTCTTACAGATAAATTCACAATCGTTAAAATATTTTGTTCAAAGATGTTACGGTTTGAAGTCTCTCAGATACGATCGCTCGCTAATGTTTTTTTTTTCTTTTTTTTATAGTACCTAAGCCTCAATAATGTTCACTGTATCAATCCGCACAAGAAATGTTTACGAAACATTTTAATTTGATAAAATGTATGTCTGACGTAAATGTATCCTAAAATCATTATAAAATTTCCGAACTTTTTATTTACCAGTGTTGTAATGACCTGTTAATTGCATTGGCAGAAAATGGAGGGAAAAGATCCTCTCAAATCGATGGTTTTTGTCTTTAAAAATAAATACTAAAAAGAAAAGTCTTCGTCTTGTTCCAGTAGATGTAGAGAAATATTTCAACCATCAAGTCGAAATATTTTATATTGTCACTCTGACTTCACCATTTGTGACAATGGAATTTTTCAACTCCAGTCGTGAAATATTTCCTTATATCTAATCAAATAAACGTAGTTAGCCTCTGTATATTTCCAAGTTAAGCCAGTATTTTGTAAAGAAATGAAATTATTTTTTATATCCCGTAACTCTACTATGGAAAATTCCCAGATCACTTATTTAAAAAATGAACTAAAAACACACACATCCACATCCTGTTCATAGACCATATTGTTATGTCAGTGCTGGACCGCTAATATTTTTATAACAACTCAAAATATTCCTCATTCTAATTTTTTGGTTATGCACTCAGTAGAAAACAAAATAAGATAAACTAAGAGAATAATATATATGGCCCAACAGAGGATCAATAAACGTTCCCTAACTAAGCGTACAGCAATGGCGTGTTAAGTGAATATCGTATCTTGTGACATCACATTCTAGACACAATGCAAATTCAGATCCTCAATGGGGTTTTCAGTGTAAAGCGCACTGCGTACAAATCCTATGAGAGAGAGAGAGAGAGTGTGTGTGTTTTGGGGATTTTTACAGTAAATTGATAGCTACAGCTAAATTTAAGTCACCTTTTTTTCATTTGTCAGCAAATTATGATCGTATTCAGCCGTATTTAAACAGTTTTAATACTGCATTGATTTATTATCATAACTGAGAAAGATGACAAGTGATGTATATACTAAATGTAATACAGAAGCGAATAAAATGAGAATGAGCATTAAACATTTCAAAACGCATTAGTGGAAAAGTCTAGCGGTAAGTCATCACAAAATCTGGATATTTTCCTATTACGTAGCAAGTGTAAAAGCGTGAAGGGCAGTCTTATAAGCTCTTAGTGAAAATGAAGATTAAATCTGAATGATGTTCACTTTCAAAATCAATAACTACAACAAAATCTGAGCTATAGAGAAGGAGCACTCGATGGATTAGGCTTTATTGTTTTCTAGAGCCATGTTTTACTATCCTTGAATGGGGATAATATCAAGCAGCCTATTTTATAATTGGGGATATGATTCAGGAGTCCACTTTTTGTAATAATTTGGTTTCAATTTTGTCAATGTATTGATAGGTAGATCATGTATTTGGTACATTGCTAAACGTGTTATTGACTATATTTTTCGATGTCTCATCATTGTAGATTGGAAGCTGCTACATGGTATTGACATTTTGTTGATTTAGTTTGAATGTTTTATACTTGTGCAGTTACTGGTGTGTTCATCTATAATTTTGAATTGTACTATCGATTGTGGCTTTCAAGTGATAATAGATTTTTATAATGTTTAGATAGAAGTTCTGGCAAGACCTTTAATGTCGGTGTTTTGGACTTATTACATGGATTTGTTGTATTAATCCGGTTTGGGACATTTTGAGCCGGATCTATGTGTGTTTATTTTATTCTTTTAAAGTATTTATTTCTCAGATATTTGGAGCTAGTATTGCTACTTTGTCAAACAGTTTTCGGGTAAGTTTTTAAAGCTTTGTTTATGACAGGTGCATCAGTTTTTATATTTATTCTTTGAACTTGAATAATAAAGTGCCGAGTGTGTTTCGTTCCACCAGAAACACAAATAATGATAATAGAGTATTTAATATTTTACAACGTGTTAGTGAGAACTTTAGAACTGAATCATCACAAAGTCTGTTGTGAAATAGGCGACACTATACATTCTGTCTGTACAGTTAAAAAACACATCACACGTGTATGTGAGGGAAGACAACCTTTGACATATTTGTTCGCGTAGTAAACAAGGTTTGTGAGTCATTCTAGAAAACTATATTTGTTTTAAAATAGAAGAAACTAGGAAATCGGTCTATAAATGAAAAACACACAATTCTTATCCGAGGGGACACAACCTTGGCCATATTTTGGTATGGCGAACAAGAGTTGTGGTGATTCTAGAAACCTATTTGTGATACAGGACAAACTGGAAAATTTGTTTATAAATAATAAACAAAAACACGTAACATTGGTATTGGGGGACAGCCGTTGTCAGCTTTTACTGCATAGTAAACAAGAGTTAGGTGATATTCACGTATTGTGCACGGGGAGAGCCGTTGTCAGCTTTTACTGCATAGTAAACAAGAGTTAGGTGATATTCACGTATTGTGCACAAAGTAACATTTATTTTGTTTATATTCAGGAGTCATCTGTCATTATCATCAATAGATCCCCTACCTCCACCATCCACAACTGACTATTACCCTAATGGATGCCACAAGAAGCAGCCAGTTATTTCAATATTGTTAAGAAACTGTTTGAAGTCGCATGAACGAAAATAAGTAAAGACAGTTTTGTTATTAATTACGAACCACCAGTGTTTGATTCCTTCTGGAAGGTACATGGGCAAACCCGCCATCACGTTTTTAGAGAAAGAAAACCATACAACGTCACCAAATGTTAGGCATCTTCTTGTAATATCATGTAAAAGTAATTTGTTTAACTTGTATTTATAAAATTATGAGTTTGTTATATAAATTAAAATTTCTATTTTAATGTGAATCGTAAAATATACATATTACTGCATACTCAGTACGTTACTCATTGGTTATCAATGTACTGATACCAAATATACTTCTCACTCGACTGATGGTGTAGAGATATAGTAATAATGTCTGCTCGTCCGTTCGCAGACGCTGATTTCCGCAACACTCTACGTAGGTTGGGGAAGAGAACACCGTAGCATAAACGTAGATTAATTTATTTTTCCAGGAGTCAGTATGGTTTTAAAAATGTCCACATGAACACTTGTTCATAAATGGCACATGTTTAGAGTGAACACCTACTAATAATGGCACCTTTCTAGAGTAAACACCTGATTAATCGAAAATGATTAATAGAAATCCAAATTACTTGATTCGTTGTATTCATAGCTTTTAATTCAGCTGATAACAAACATAGTATTTCTTTTACCCAATCAAAGATGCAGGAATATAGTGATAACGTTTGTCGGTCTGTCCATAGACAATGTGGTTTCCACAACACTCTACACGTTAGGGGATAAAACAGAGTAGCTAAAACAAAAACTAATTTTAAAACATTCTGAGTCAGTATGCTTATTTGTCATGTTTATATGAACACCTGCTCACAATGGACACCTGTTTAGAGTGACCGTATGACCATAACGGACTCTATTAAAATATGAATATGAAACGAAAAATCCTTGATATAAATCGGAAAGTTCCCATGTTGCTTCAAGTAATAACACACTACGTTTTATCCACCCCCTCCACAAAATTTCATAGATAAGGTTGCTTTCGCAACATAACTTTAGTTTGCTGTGGTCTTTCGTTCTCAAATATCGTGTATGGCTCACGCATGGGTTATGCAGAAGCCTATTTTGTTTAGGCGCTGCTGGGTCCAAGTCAAGGTCACTGGATAATTTGTACACTTGTAATTGCTCCAGTTGGTTAGGGGAAGGATGGAGGAGGAGACAACATCCATTCTTAGGATGTATTTTTCTCTTCTTGCCATTTTCCCACACGAATTGTTTTTTTAAAAAAAAAACAAATATCAGTGGTAAAATATATCTTGAAAAATTGCTTGCAGATGTCAATATCTAATTTAATATTTCCAATGAAAACTTGAAATAATACAGGCGCCATCCACGTGGCAAAAACAAGAAAAGAATTGAGATATATGGATCAGGACAGTGTAAACATAAATATTGCTGAAAAAGACTTGTATAATAAAAACTTAAATTAGTACAGATTTTATAGAGATAACAATTTTGAATGAAGTTTTTAATTGCATTGAAGTATATTTAAAAAGAATTGTATTTGGAAAAATTCTAGAATTCGATTATGCTAAGATACAGCTCGTTTGAAGATCATACTGAAGTTGAAAACCACGCTAGACGAAAAGACGAGTACAGATGATTTGACCCCAGAACAATAGCTATTACCTTAATGAAGAGAGATAAAAAAATGGATGACGTTAATAAATGATATTTGACATTTTGCAACTGTTGCGCCCTTCACACATTTAGCGATAAAAGTTGCCAGAAGACAAGGTAAAAATCCTCTACGTTCGTTTATGGGAAAAAGTTATATTGTAAAAATGAGCACTGACTCCAGACGGTAATGTTTGTTTTCTTTTCAATTTTCGTTCCTGTAAGTTTATCCAAGATATTTTTTTATTTTGTTTCTGCTCGCCTTTACAGATCATTCACATCTTATCTCTGTCTGCGTGGGTTGAGTCTTGGCTAGACCAATGTCGGTATGTAGAAACAAAAGCTTGCCAGTAGCTTTCTGTGAGTTGGTGGTTCTCTCCGGGATCTACCCGAGCTCTTCCTCCAACAAATGAGTCGGCGGCCATGTATGGCCGATCATATGCTGAAAAATGACGTCAAACCCAAAACACCACAACCTCATTTTATTTGTGTTAATTTTGTGATAACTCTGATTACAGATTTTTTGAGCGACTAAAAATTCTCCACAGTAGGAACTTTGTCCAGGAGAAATTCATAGTTGATTGATGATCGATGTAAATCGCTAATAGCCTTATTTGAAAGAACTGTGAAAACCTGGCATGTCGTCCTGATCACATCAACATCTGTGATTTTCGTTGCCTTTAATCTTGCTCAAATTCTCGTAGACCAGCTTGGATCAACACTATATTACAGAACGTTATATGTTTCCATTTCTTCTATGATATCATTTGTTACATGCTAGAACAATACCTACACTGTAGTCGCCTTATCATGATCTTCATATGTACCATTTTGCTGTTTAACTGTGGTGTTTGGGATATACTTTCGTTTATTCATCTGCTTTCATGGTCGACAAAAATTTGCATAACATACATGTTTAATTCCTTCATTTTTAACGAGCTGTTTTAACCATATCTTTACATTATATGTATTACTATACTGATTAAGTCCCCTATATATTTTCATAGCTTTCTACATTTTGATGCAGTCGCTATACGTTCAGCAATTACTAGAATCTTAGTTCAATTGACCTTTCCAGTACCGGCCTAATGACACATGCTTCCATTGGCATCATACACAAAAGTCAAGAGACTGACCTCAATAAGCACTTTGTTTAATGTTAAAACTGTTATGGTGCTTTTTACTAAATACAAATAACATTTTTCACTGCTAAGCAAATCTCCAGGAATTATCAGAGAAAAACATCATGACGTTATAGGGGCTACAATATAATAAAAAATCACCTCGTTGGCCTAATTAGTGCAGTGATACCTTCTAATAAATCTGTATCTTTCAAAAACTCATTGTTTTCATGCTACTTCTAGGATGTATGTTTGTGCTTCCATCGTCAACAATGGAGTGAATGTTGCAGTGTAACAACTCTTGACATGAGAGGACAACTCGATGTGTCTTTGATGTAACATCACTGAAAGCGATGTAGACGTTTGGTACATCATAATCTTTTTACGAGAGAAAATGTTTTCCGCTGGCTCCGAACTGGTAAACAATTCATCATATCCTTTCGATTTCACAAGAACATACCCTGTACTATTTATTCTTATGGTCTTCAAAATCTTTCAACTTTTGATATGTGATCTTGTTCTTGCAGAGAGATAATTCTTGTTTATAAAATCTAAATATCATCTCCCTTTAAGTCTTCAAGTTTGTAAACTATCTGATCACTTAAAATACCTTAAATTATTTCCCTGATTTTGACTGATCCGTACTTTCTTATATCTGTTTTATTCCTTGCCCGCCTTAACTATGGTCATGCCTAGTGATTTGTGATAAGTGTTATTTTATCCTTAAATTTGTTTTCCAAAAAGGTCAGCCAATTTTCTGGTTTCATTTTGAGTGAAATATTTTTACATTTTAGTTTTCAGGGTCCCGTTAAACCTTTCTATTACATAAGCTTTTCTGTCTGAACAAGATGAAAAGTATGTTAAGTTTTATTTTTTTCAAAATATCTTAATATTTTTTGTTGCAAAACACTTGTCCTCATCACAATATATCTTTCAGGCTTACTCTCTTTTTAAGTGTCCCTAAAAGCATCTTTAATGTCACATCCTTCTTTTTTATTGTCAAGATGTATTGTTTCCATCATTGTATTTTCGTACGCTTGGAGTCAACAATGTCTGCCTACCCATGATCATCCAGGTAACTAGGTTATACCTTTGAGTATGTAGATTTTTTAAAAAAACAATTCAGTTTATCTACTGATCTGCGCAAAACAACGGGTTAAAAAGCTCAACAAGGAATTCGATAGGAATTCGAGAGTCGGCCAGGTACCTGTGCTTAGTTCTGCTAGTGTCACTGGATATTTGTATGCCTCCAAAGTGTTGCCAAAATTAATGCAGCACTACCGAACCACCCGTTCGCGCACGGGTACCCGAAGTATCCATCAACACCATGATAACGCACCGGTGCATCAATCCGTCGTCATGACGGACTTCCTAACGGAGCAAAGCATCAAAAGTTTCCCACATCCTCTATACAGTCCTAATTTAGCTTTTTGCACTCAATCCCATTATCAAAGATTGCCTAAGTAGCAGACAATTTTGAAAGCCGCAATGTGGTTGAAAGTGCAGTTTTCCAGTGCATGAACAACATACCCAAAACTGAATACGAAGTAGCATTTAATAATGGAATAATCAGACTGAGAAAGTGTGTACAGGCAAATGGGGAGTACTTTGAGGAATGCACTAACGTACAGTTAACTAATAACAAACTTTGTTGTTCAGCGCAGAAATATTCAGAACCTTTTAAATACCCATTGTAAGTAGGATATTTCAAAAAGATTTAAAAGATGGCACGAACCCAAACTTTTAATTTCATACTTAAAAAGGTATTTCCAGTGAATAACTTTTTTAAATGTCGATGATAAACTAAATGTACTATATTTTAAAAGTACGTTTAGAGGGAGAAAACGAGTTTTGGAAAAGGAGTTATAAAAAGTTATATTTTTTGTGAATCTAAAAGCTTATTAATACTCAGTTTCTTAAAATTGGAATTAAACAAGTGTGTGTTCATATGATTGTGCAGCAACGCTCTTTAGTGTAAGCACTAAGAATAAAATCATTTGACTGAACTCCATTTCATCGCATAATTCAAGTAGATTTATTAAAGCCTGAGGGATTTCAAATTGAAGATGTTGAATAACATTATGTAGAATAATTGGTAAGGTGTGCATGTAATGTTAAATTCTCTATTTTTAATTCTGTAAAGTCAGTCTTATAATAAATTTATTACTAGCTAAATTCAAGAGTTAATTTAGTTTAAATGTTAAATATGCAACAAACAAAGTTATTAGAAAGTAATAGTATAATATTTAGAGGTGGACATTGATGCCTATTCATGAAGACACATCGAGTTAAACATCATCACAAGAGATAGTGACGCTTAAAAGTAAGCATGCAGCGGATGTTATGTAAAGATGAAGTTGATTTATGTCTTTAATAGGAAGTATAATTAAATGGAATATAAAAGTATTCGAGATATTTCTGGTACAATATTCAATAAAGAAGTTATTAGTGCCAAATTATACGAATTAGATATAAATCAAATAATAGTTTTCATACATAGCACAATAATATACTTCTGTTATTCCATTATAATGTCTGCATATAAATAATCTCTCTCTCTCTCTCTCTCTTGTTGCACTAACAATTAAACTGAATTATGTAAACGGCATTATATTTGCTAACAATTTATGGCCACATTCCTTATATCACATACCATCGACACTGACTCCAGAAACTGATTAATTTCAAAAACCTTTAGGTCCACCAATAACAACGAATGTGTTTAATCAAAGCGATTGTTCAGAACAAAGTTATTGGTCTTCCAAATGAATAGAGAGTATGATGCCTCAAAGAAAACCTCATGTCAAATTAGTATCATAATTTTGCTTGTACATTTTATTTTATAAGCATCTATTCTCACTATGATCATGATTAATATACATTTTTTCTTTACTGATGTCAATAGATCTTTTACCAGTTATACATTGTTTCTACAGAATGAAATTGAAGCTTTTTTGCTTTGCCACATTTGCCAGGTGAAAATAGAAATGGATCTTTTATAACTTTTAATAGATTTTTGCTGCAAAGTCTGCACAGAGTAACCATTTTCATTTTCTAACAGGCAATATATGGATATTAAAATACAATGAGCATTCATAAATTATACATTAAACAAGGTATGGAGTAATATTTAGTGTGATTCGTTGATGTTTTGATCTTGATATATTTAGGACCCTAACTATCATTATCCCATGATAATCTACATGACCGGCTATTTTATTGACATACAGTTATTTCCCTTGCTAACATTTGTTATTCACATATTCGTAAACTGGTTCTCGAATTATTTTTACATGCATCTTCATATAAAAGTAATTTTCCCAACCTTGGCACATAGATTCTTTCTCTGACATTTTCTACTTTGACTTTTATGCAGTTTCTCTTCACGATAAATAAAATGTATATCATGTAAAAGAAAACGTCAAACTTTGCAAAGGCTTTTATATTACAATGCAAATATTGTACTGTACATTTTTTTAATATAAATTCTTTTTCTGTAACTTTTAGGCAAAAGGAATTATTATAATTTAACATTGGATAGAATAATAAGTATCTCTATACCTTTCCCATGTCGGGAAGTTCAGGAAATGACAGGAACGACATCAGCACCATTAGATTAACAGCTCCACAGTTACAATGCCAGCAACAAAATCAGCAACAAACATGATCACGCAATAAAAATAATAATAAGAAGAAGAAAAAAGAAGAAGAGAAAGAGAAAGACTAACATCCACAATTGTATCGTTATCATCATCAGCAGCAGCAGTAGCTATTGTTGTTCTCAATGACATGTAACTAAGTTCCTCTTTTACTGAAGCAATAAGTGGCCCTAAGCGATTGAACATGGTTGCGATAGATTACACGTGCCTGTATTTTAGCAGATAGTGGATGATAAATAATCCTTCAAAAACATAGTATGTGTTATGAAATTTACGTTTAAGTGTATAATAAGATGATAATTCTACAGAACTCTATACAGTATGGATTTTTATTGTTCTCTGCTTTGTTGTGCTGAAAAATCTGTATTAGACTATACGAGTACGGTGCCTAGCTCAATACACAGATTTTAACACCACATGAACTCAAACGATAAAGGTTCATAATGTACAAACAATATTATTTGTCTTGGAAAATCTTAAATAATCGCGCCAAATTGTACAATTGTGCAGAATATTGCTGTAAATGCAAATAAGATAACCTCCAGTCAATCTATATATATATATATATATATATATATATATATATATATATATATATATATATATATATATAATACAAACACTGATAGCGGCGCAAATTCAAAACGGTTGCCCAAAGTTTCGAGCTAAACACGCTCTTCGTAAGCAAATAAACAGCTTACATACACAAAACAAACACTGAACTCAAACTTTCAGAAAAATTCTGGACTCCTACATATTAAAATCACTAGGGAGAATTTACAACAAGAGATACAAAAATAAAAATGTGTGTGACAATAATAAACGAGCGGATTATTGTGTCTATCGCACAGAGCACTATCATGTTTTGACCTAGTTCCAGGTTGTGTACAAAGGACGGAAACACATTGTGACGAAAATTCAACGCTATCTAAAAAGATTTCTAAAGAAATTATATGCCGGTAGAGTTATGCATGGAGGTTCTAAAGCAAAGATGTGAAGAGATTGGTGTAGACGGATAATGGACAAGAACTATAACACTACTACTACTACTACTACTACTACTAATAATAATAATAATAATAATATTAATAATAATAATCGTAATAATAACATATGCAATTACTTAGGTAAATATTATCGTAAAAATTACGTACAGGTAAAAAACTGATGACTGGCTGTAATTTTGATAAGACTGAAACGGAAAGGTTAGATATGTTTCATTTAGGCCGAACTACCCATGAGGTTTCAACTGTAGTATCCAGTATTGTTCCTTACGTGTGCGTTCTATGTCAGTCCATCCCAGTTTTGATTCAATCGGTAACATCTATAGGGACTCGACTGAATTTCCAGTCGAGTTGTATTGCTTGGCGACTTTCGCGTTGATTTTCTTGTGAATGTGGCATTTGCGATTATTCATTCGCTTTCTGAAATCAACTATTTTGCTAACATACTGAGCAGCACAGATCTAGCATGTCAGGAGGTATATAATACTGATACATATATGTGTGTGTGTTTATTCTACTTTGTTTATCCTTCTACAATCTAACCTGTGTTATGCAAAACTTTGCAATTGCCAACTCCCGGTAACAGCTGATGCTCACAGGTGAAGCAGTCTTGAGGTGATAGGTAAGGCTGATTAACAATGCATAAACTATCAATTTTATACAGTGGGCATAACATGAGTGAAAATTAATCTCCCCATTAATTAGCGTTCAAAGCCGTTAGATGATACATAAAGCAATTTCAAATAAAAACTTATAAAAAGGCCCATAAATGTCCATGTCAGGAGAAACGGTCCCAAGTCCGACATTACGAAATCAAGCTGAAAACGAGATCTGAAGGTCAGGAGTATTGACAGCTGCGACATTATGAAAACTGTATGTTAAGTTTGTAATTGGTAGGAATAATGTATACTATTTCTGTTTCAATATTTTATAATTTGATTGAATACGGATCCGATGTTGTTCCGTTATTTTAAATGTTTTCTTTTTAATATGTACATATAATTTAATGCATTTAAAATTTTCAATAGAATTTTTATTATTAATAATGCTATGTTGACAATAAGTATATTTAACATTGTAATTATCGAGACATAATGATAGAACTAAACATCTTTCTAACATTTCACTGTTGGCTCTTAAGATTGGAATTCTTGAACTGAAACTTCATAAAAACTTTATCAAAATAAAATGGGAAAAGAAATCAATAATATTCTCCTTACGAGTATTAGCGTCAATAGGATCATTTTTCGTAATAGATTGATTTATAATATGTCCGGCGTCATATGTATTAAATATCCTACTTAATTCATGAATCTTATTACTGAAAAAACATTCGCCCGATCTTTTGGATCATGTCAAGTCGGCGCACACCTATCATACCTTCTTTCAAACTCTATTTCCAAAAAGTACCTCGAAAAGAAAAAAAAAGTCTACAAATCAAGATGACGAACAAGCGATTTTTTCAATCAAGTAAGACAAAGACATTCAATGCTGGTGTAATTTACTGAAAACAGAGCAGACAAAAGTCTGTAAAACAGTACACTTCAGTACTGGGAACAAAACCGTAATTCCTGACCAACAAAGTCTCGTGATGCAACGCGGCTTTAGAGAGCGTTATTTCGTAATGTTGAAAGGTCCATACCTGGATAGCAGCGCTGCAAACGGAAACGGTAGTCTTCTTTACAGTCACATTGGCCACTTTGTAAGTCACAAGACATCAACTTGTCATAACACTCTGTCCCCTCACACTCGAATCCGCGAACTGAAAGGCATGTATAATAATTAACCTATAGTTGTTACTCAAAATCCTTTACAGTTAACAACATAAGAAAGAATCTCAAGCAGTAGCAGGTACATACATTCTAAACAAGATTTTACACCTTCAATAAGGATACACGAAGAAAAGAATAAGACTGATGGAATGAATCATGTTCTTGTACCTAACGTATTACCTATATAACTTCCAGGGCCGGTGGATAATGAAGCATACAATTTAGTTCAAAGGAGTGAGTTAAGTTTAATTATGTTGTTCCTTGTTGTTTCATATTATATATGTATTTTAATGAAAATTGAAAATTAGTCTTTTGATCAATTTTAAGAATAGTGACAGACTTACCTATTGTGTTTGCCTTGTGTTTGTATTGACTTTGCTGATCTTATCACGCCTTGTACAGCCTTAATTTTTCCATTGTCACAGTGAATGAAAAGATCATGATTGTTTAGCAGGTATGAAGGACTCTTTGCCTTGTACAAGGAATTGCTCAGATATCCATGACTACATCAGCATCTCAGAATGTATTGTATTATTATTACTAATATTATTAGTATTATTAGTATTTCTCTTTCTTTCATTCACGCATGCGTGCTAGACAAAGTATTTACAATTTACATGTTAATTCATGACTTTTCTAGCTTGTCATTGCGTTAGTAAGATTTAACATATAACTGTCTTGTGTAGACGGTGATTTCTTCACGATTTTTATATGAGTCAATACAATGATTCACAATATGAGTAGGTTTCGAAGTATATATTGGTTATTTCTTATGTACTCACACATATCATATATCATATACCTGTCCCTTTTATGCATTTGTAACAGTTATAAAAAAATAAACTACACAGTTTAGTTAAACTTTGAGATGACGTGAGTAATGAATAACCTCTGAGTTGGGCAATATAAGATAAATAGCTTTATGTGAACTGCTAATATGGCGGCAATTCATTATCTGAACTTTGCAAGCCAACGAGGCACCTCCTCGCACAGGCAAAGTACAGAGTAAGTATATAGATTTGTCTGTTACTTTGCTTGTATTATCTGTGATACGGCAACATCATTGTAATTAACGCTTACATAGTTTCTTCTGGGGCTGTACAAAGCTGTTGACTTGAACATAATTGTTTTATTGAAATTTTCTTGTTAGATCGACTTAAATTTCGTGCCTGTCCTAGTACCTTGACTAGAATGAAGCAATTTGAAAAAAGAACGATTGAATTAGGAAAGCAAGCAGAGAAAGAAAGAATTGACCGGGAAGAAGCAAGCAGAAAGGGGAAACGATAAAGCAGAGAAACTGGCAAAGTTATAATGATGAAGGGACTGCAACATTATAGAAACTGGCTATTTTAGAATAACAAACGTTTTATGTTACAGTTAGACGAAAGGAAATTGGAAAGAGAGCATAAACAGGCATTAGAGTTACTAGAGGCTAAGAAAGGAGGTGACCATGAAACAGTTGAGAAAGACAAAAGACCTAAATAACCCCCTGTGATGAAGACGAGGACAATTAGGAGATATACTTGTACAGATTCGAAGGCTACACCATCGTTCAGAAATGGACAGGAAATAATTAGTCATTGCATCTCAGCGTGTTACTCATGGACTACGCGTTGGACAGGTACTCTTGTCTTCTCGCAAGCGATGCGATAGATTTCGACAAATTACAAGAAGCGCTTTGAAAACGTTTCTTGCTCGCGGAACAAGGGTTTAGAAAAATGTTCCAGTATAACAAGGCAGAGAAGTGTATGGATGATTATACAGTTCGTAAGTAGGTCATGAAACGATCAGCAGCGATGGTTAGAGTGTGGGATAGTTCATTGATGTATGATGTGTTCTTGCTCAGGGATCAACTAATGACACTATATGGGAAAGAATCATACCTGTTTTTGAAGTCGGGAACCTCAAAGCATCAAGCCGGTTTGGAAAGGAAGGTGATAAGTCAAAGCAAAAGAGGGGATATAACTGTAGTGATAAACAATTATATGCTTGTATGGAATGTTGCTATGTTTCTTTCGAGTGTCCAACACGTAAAGGACGCGTTTACAACGTAGCGCAGGCAATCTTGAGTAGAGAAAGGAACGAAATAGATGGTCGGGAAGAAATTATACGTGGCATCGGGAGCGCAAATAAACGATTCACTGGGCGAGGTATCAGATTACAACGGCCAAAAGTACCATTAACTGGAGAGGGATTACTGTTTTGTTCAACAGCAGGTGTATTGGGGCGATAATGCAGCGAAGTCTTGTCAGAGACGATCAAAAGCTTGCTTGCAAATCGCCGTGCGTGCTATTCAATGAGACGACTGAGTGCATTCCTATCGCTATGTTGGAAATTTATACGCTTTTCTTAACGGGAACAGTCGAGGCGTTATGGATGGAAAACCCGATATATGTATTAAGATTGGGAAAGGTAAATGGTTCTAGACTCCCCTCATGGTCAGAGTTCAAACTTCCGTCAGTCGAGACTGTCGAACGCGAGAATGCTGTTCCGTAAATTAAAACCCCCGAAAGTCATGACATTTCGCGAGACAAACACTTAAGGCAACAAAGATCTGATAGGTAGTTAAACGCGATCAAAGACAAATTTGAGGCAGGAATGAGAAGAGATGTAAAGGTGGGCAAAGTTATAAACCTAGGCGGCAGAAAATGTTGTTAATTAGTTGTTCTCCACCCTGTGCAGCATGTCAGGTCATTGGGAAGCAGACAAACTACATATCGGGTATTATAACAGTTGTACTGGCCTGAGGTGAGCTGGCGCAATTTCTTAGTTGTGTGAACATTCTGGAAGGGGAGAATGACTTGAGTATATTGATCTATGGCCCGTTTTAAAAAAGTGGCTGTAGACTTTGTTAGCCCTATTTCTTCCATCAATGACCTTAAGATTCGGTACATTATGACATTGGTAAAAGATTACTCCACTAGATGCCTGGAAGCTGTCGATTTATCAAGTCTCGAAAGCTGAGCGTGCAGCTAAGACTTTCGTAGAACTTTTTAGTAGTACAGAGATTCCAGTTCTAACCGATTGCGGGCCGCAATTTATCTCGAAAGTAATGAGGGAAGTAATATGATTGTTATCAATTAAAGTTTTTGACTATGACGCTAAATCGACTGATGTGTAACAGTTCGTTAGCGCAAATTTAACGGCATACTGACATAAATGTTGCGCAGCATGTCCACTGACAGGAGACAGGGATAGGTATTTCAAAGCGTTTCTATTCTCGTACCGTGATGTGCCACAAGAATAAGTAGGGTTGAATCTGTTCGAACTATTCCCACGTAGGAAATGATGTTGTGATTAAATAGGTCTTGATCACTGATTTGGCCAATATTCACACTACTATTTGATTAATCATTTCAACCTATTATCTGGATAGGGAATAATGTTCACATTACGGTTCACATTCACATTGATGTTCACATTCACATTTCATTAATGTTCATAATTACTTGAGTAATTATTTCAATTTATCATCTGGATATGAAACGTTCGCATTAATATGTGCTATATTCAATCTATCCTCTGGAAAGATGTATTCTGTATAACCTGTTTCTGGAAAGAAAATGTACAATCGTGAGTCTGTCGGACATTTAATAGTAAGATCGGGAAATATCGAACAATACATTCTAGATTGATAGATATATTTTAGAGTCTAGTTCATATTATTTGGACAGTATTACTTATTTTAGAAAAATGTAGTCAGAGCACAGTCATGATATGTTCTATTTTTTGGGTGAGTAGATGTGCAGGGGCCCTTATTTTGTAATAAATTCGTTTATATGAAATCAGATCTTTGTTCCTTCACTAATCTGATCCCCACTTGGTCATTCTTGTGACATTTAGTAAATTCATTAGAAGTAAGAATTGCCATTTTATCAACTTCCATAAACAATATTGTTTGCCACCTTAGCTTTCATCTGCATTAAATTCATAGTATCATAGGCAGAAGTCCGTTGACATTATTTTTATATTACGTCTAACGTCTATTATAAATCTGATGCTGCTAGAAAATGTCATGGTCAAGTTCTTAGATGCCGTCAGATCAAGCAGGTAATGTTCTTTCATAGAAGTGGGAGTTCTGTAGCATGTGGAGGCCACTCATGGGAAACAACAAATTGTCAGCAGTTTACTATCTCCATAATGAATTAAATTGTTTGCAGCTGTCTGCATTGGCCTTGTTCTTATTATACCAAGTGGAATTTATCATGGACTTCCCTACCCCTTCAAACATATCTGGATTTGTTTTTGTATGGCACAGTAATATAATGACTTTGTTTCAATTTCACTCATAAATAGAAATGGCATGAATTACCCGAAGTACTGCCTGAGATGCTGTAAATAAGGCTGGTTATTCCGACTTTCAAGGACAGAAAGGAAGATGGAAATGGAAGAAATGTAGAAAATCAAATTCTAGTGAAAAATACAACACCTTTCAGTGATATGTTTTATATATTATTGACGATTTTAGTACATTTTATATTTCCAATAATTTGTGAATAACCCGGGATTAGTTAAGGCTCACATTTTAATTAAAAACAAATTCACAACATTATAAGCTAATTTTTATTTTCACTCATTATCTTTCTTATAGATGTTCATAACATTTTGGGTATTACAATGCATCTGCTGTATAACAACAGATGTGACATTCACAATAGCTTTATAATGAGAGAACTTTAACGAGAAAACATTAAGATGGGATACTTACTTGCTTTACAGATGCCATCGGCCTGAACATATCCGTATTTACATTTACAAATGAAGTCTTCAGTGCACATTGCGTATCTGTCATGGCAGACAGTCAACTCGCAACTGCTTCCCAAGGCTTGAATAGAAAAGCAAACATGTTGTTCATCAAAAATACCGGAAGATAGTAGCATCGAAATTTGATTATCAGCTTTGACGGAATGCCTTTTTCATAGTGTCCTCGCTGAATTGGTTCAGACGGGTGGACGCAGGAAAATATATGAACAATACAACTTCTAAGCTGCCAATATTTAAAACAAAGGATGCCATAACGGGCTTATCTTTTCAGATTATGCGTGTATTATGTCGTTCAAACTATAAGGCATAGAAAGAAATTCATACAAACAGAAGGATCGATTGCCTTACAGAAAAGATAGAAGGACTACATCAGCTTTCATTTCTCTGATACGGAGATGCACACGCATTTAAAACTAACGTTCTTACAGCAAATGATAAATATTTGTTACAAACTGAATCAAGTATCTAAAGTGCACATGATTTCATTACAAACGCTCAGCGAATAAAGAAGTGAAAAGAATATGATAATTAGTTTAATTGTCTTCTAAACACAAAGCAGGATAAACAATGACCGGTGTAGATGACAACTTTTATGAGATGTGTTGTAATTACCTGCTTTACACAGTCCGTCTGACTCATTGTACCTCTCTTGGCATTCACAAACTGACGAATTCAGGGAACAATGTACATGTGGTCCACGACAATCGTTAGAAGATGTGCAATTCTCGCCCAAACCTGTCCGGAGAAAATCAAATTGTTATTTCCGAGCTCAAATTTATCTTGACGACAATTTCTAATTCCGCAACAAATTTCAGAGTTCGCTATTATACTTATGGTGTCTCAAGTATTTGCGTTTGGCTAGCATGTCCCTTAAGGTATTACTGATATTTTCCCTACAAATATAATTATCCCGATAAAACGGATGGGATTTATTTTCAACACATTTGACAGTCTCTCTTCCTAAATAATTATTTGACACAGATATAATTAATTTTACAAATGATCATAACTGAGGTTTAACTCTTAACTGCGATGAAAAATGGTCATCACCTATACATAATATATTTGAAACTGTTTCCAAAATAATATGGGCGCTAAACGCGATAAGATTTAAAATAAGTTTTCTCTTGAAAAAAAAAACTATAATTATCGTTTATACTCATGTTTTTAATGTATACCGATTTTGTTTGGAACGGTTATTTAAGAGTAGATTCAAATTAGAAAAGTACAGTAAGATGCATCAAACATTATTACTGATCACACAAAGAGAGAAAAGTTAGTTGAGGGGATCAGTTGGCATATCTAAGTGAAAGAATAATATTTCATAAATTGTGTATTCTTTTTCTAAAATGATAAATGGGCAATACCCAGACTATCTATATGACTTACTATCACTTCTAATTGTTACTGAATCAAATAATAATCTGAGACACTGAATTAGTGTTGAAACTATCAATGCTACATTAAAACTCTAAGGTTTTTCATTGATTCTAGATAATCTCTGTGGAACAATATTTTTTAAAATAATTTTACTAACTCTTTTATGACAAAGAACTATATAATGGCCGTTTTTATGAAACAAGCTTAACTTCTAAAAATTCAAAGACTGTTTTTGTTATTGTGTTGTTCTATATATAACTAAAGTTGTTTTACTGCTATTTTGTTTACAGATGTCTACGGAAGCCCTTTAGCTTCTGACTAAAAGATTAAAATTTGCATTTTTATGATACAACATGCCGTTATTACGAGATAACATCGTTTGTTTACAAGATATTATTGCTTTATTACAATATAACATTGCGTTATAACGAGATAACATTGCGTTATCACGAGACAGTACTGAAGCTTGTTTCGTATACCAAGGATTGCATTTAGATTGATTCATAGAAAATTGTGCATACATTGGATATTGACTAATTGATCAGATTCTAATTTAAATTTTATGTTTTACAAACATATATCTTAGAACATTTAGCCTATAATAAAATCGTAATAAGTGTAGGCACATTGCAAAGAAAATTGAAGAATCTTTTGTAATCTACAGGAAGAAGAAAAAAGACAGAAAGAAAAAAAATATGTATGTTTTTTTGTGTTGATACAGATGGGTGTACATAAAATGTTTCCATGAGCGGCTTGTTGTCAATCCTGAAAGTGTCCGAGTTACGTTGCAAATTATTGATCCTGAAAGGGTCCAATTGCTGAAAAGCCGCATCTTACGGCGATGCATGTTCTTTAGTCATATACCCAACTACAAGTGGCATATAGCTTTAATAATAAATTAAAACCATACTGAATATTCATTAGACGATGCATTGATGAATTTTTGTCATTTAATATTTGATTACAAGCTAGTCGTGGATGAATGGTGCGTAATATTGCCTATTATTTCATAGAAGCGACTAAATGTCGAAAAGGTTACCTTCGAATAGTGCGCACTGACACGGGAGTGGACAACACAAATAAAAAATGCAAACTTTTCTCAGGAAAAGTCATGAAGACGATGGTGCATGTAATTAGAGTGTTTTATGTGGAGACAGCAGGACACATCAGCGTGTTGGTCATCAGGAAGCTGTGCCTACAATTCTGGATTGATCTATTCCGACCAATCTAACAAGATGGTTACTTTAGCGGCGACTATTTTGATAAACCTTTGTTACGAGTTTGCTTTCTAGAAATTATTCAAGTGAGTATTCGTTAACTCACGAGTACTGCGAATACGGAAGCCATAACATATTCATGATATGGATAAGAAAAGGATAATTGGGAATTAATATAAGCCAGCCAATTTGCTTTTCACATGATTTTGCATTGACTGCTATAAATTGAATGTCAGAATACTGTATGTTTGTCTTCTCGTTTTGGGAGAAATATGTGAGACATAGCGATTACTAAATCTTCCTTTCCGCGTATTTGGTGGCGTCAATACAATGTTAATATTATCTTTGTATATGTAAACCCAAAACTCTAACACTGCTCTTAGGAACTTGATGAATCTTTCTGTTCTTAATGTTTAGGTAGTGGAAAGTGTTTTCTTCACTAATGTGGAGTCCTTCATTCATGGGATATGACTGGCGGAGGTTAAAAGCAACCCTGATTTCTAGATATTTTGCTACAGTTTCTTGTAAGTTTGCATGAAGTATGCTTTTTTATTTCTGGATTCTTGTATATGTAAGCAGTTCACATTCTTTCTAAATCAGCCTTGCATCAGAGTTATGCCTCCATGTGTTTTCCTACCCCTGAGGACAATCCCTCGGGCCATACATAGAACATCATAGAGATGCCCATCATATAACCGTATATACACTTTCTTAGCATTAAAAGACCATGTCATGTAAAAAGCTAAAAATAGCTCTCCGTGGAGCGCTTGATTTCAAAATCCCATGTACAACACACTCCTTTGGAAATTGCCGCTTCAATATACTCAGCAGGCATTTAATTTGTAATTTGATATAATGTGGAATATCACTTTTTGGTATCTTTACGGTCAAAAGGTCAGGGAAAAACATGATAAGAAGTTTTAAATGATAAACATTGACTCAATTATTCTAAAACATAATAATTTAACGAATCGAAGTGGTTAGGAATCATACAGCCTTCTCATACACTACAATATGTAGTTGAGGCAAATTTTGTCATTGAAATAATTATATTCCTTTATATTTATTTATTTATTTATATTTATAGGGTAAAATATATAACATTTTCTTGCTACATTCAATGTTAAAAAGGCTGTGTGGGAAGATTATTTCATAAGGTGTTTTGACTGTTTTACAGACTGAATTTGTTAGCCCAACTGACATGTTGAATACATATCGTATCCGAAGTAACTGAAGTACAGAACTACCGTGCGACAAGCCTGTACTGTTGTACACATTGCCGACCTAAATCAATTGGAGCATTTAATACGCCAGGTAGACAGTTTATGTACTGAAGTATGCGAGGAAGAATGATAAGCAAATAATGACTTGCCTAGTTACGATGATTTACACAAGCTGTGCCTAAATCTGGTAGACAAGAATGGTTGGAATCAGTCAGCAGATTCGTATTAAGAGGTATTAAGAGGTAATTTTACATGAGAAACTGAGCACATGTATAAAAAATGTTTTAAAGGAAGAGCAACATCATGGGAAAATTTCAACTAAACTCTCTGCAAGGTTCATTTGTTCACGTTTTGTTTTAATATAAATACTGCGCTTTTATAATTTCGTTTCAACCGCAGTGATAACGGACTTTTTCATATAAAGATGAATCAAAAGTAACTGAATATTGCAATGATGAACAAAAGAGGTTTATGTTTGTATTTGGTTAACCTAACGTATCTTCGAGTAAAAACTCCATTTTATCGAGGACAGGAACGTATTCTGTCGTTTTCAACATAAATGTAGTTTCCACCGTCTGTCAAATTATGTTTTATAACTTAAATTGTTCCTCATATTAAGGATAAATAATAGAATGCTACATGTCAGTATTTTTGTGGTACAAAAAAATTAACGGATGTTTATTTTTGAGGATTCCTTGTGTGTCATGTTGTGCTTTTCATGAATGTTATTCAATTCCTTGTGGAATGGTCGTTAATACATATGTAAACACATCTCAGTATCGTCGTAAAATGATTAGAATATAATGAAATTTCTATATATATTTCTTGAGCAAACACGTCTCTCCGTGTTCCCCTGTAGACAGAGTCTCCGCCCTCCCTACTCTCTTTCTCTCTCTCTCTCTCTCTCTCTCTCTCTCTCTCTCTCTCTCTCTGGTAAGATTTATTTCTAGACCAATCAAACTTCTTGACTTTATGTCTCTTATAGAAGTACCTTAGTCCTTAGGCATGGTACTTTACTACGATTGCTTCGAGTAATTAAGACCGTATATTTCCTGGCTCGCCTCTTGTTGTAATTAATAACTTACCCCACCCACCCAAGCAACTAAATACAAGAGCAAACTTTTTTTTAAAAAAAGGACCATCAGCCATCTTTTTTACTACTTTGGCTATTGTAAATTCAATGTAGCAAAATAAATGTAAACTATCAAATATAATTTGTGTGTAAGACAGAAAATGAAAAAGATTGGAAAACCCAACACTGCTTACAGCTTGTATAAACAAAATGAATATAAAAATACATTTAAAAGTTAACATTCGATTGGTTACTATGTTTTATTGAAAGCCATTGATGGCGAAAGATTTACATGCAAGTGTTGTAGGACGATACACTATGTGTTGTTTGACTGACATTTGAAAATAAAAGCAAACAAAAAGTATAATAAAGAGAACTCAGAGAACATAACAAATAAACGCAGCGATAAAGATATAAAAAAGACAAAAACATGAAAGAGGAAAATAAACACACATACAAGCAGGAATTGTTTACGACTTAGGTTGGGTTTGACTATTTCAAACCTAAACAATGAATATTAATCATTAAGCAAACAGAGTTTAAATCCTATCTGCTTTCCAGCGCCACGCCCATTACCCTGTATTTTATATTTAATAATTTAAAACCTATACAACATAAATTTGAAATCTCAGAATAAGCTGTATAGACAAATATAAATACGGTGATAAAATTCATTAGCAAATACATTTCCACTTTCGATATTATTAAGTATGATTCTAAGAATGAGGTATACATGCCTTTGTAAGTATCTTAAAACGAAAACGGTAGCATGTTTACAGTTTTAAGTGCATAGTTTATTCAATTGAATTAATGTATGATATATTTTGTATCTCTGAAAGTATTTTAATAATTTGTACGTTCAAAAATAAATGTTTATATTAACTCTTACGAATTTACCAAAGCTACCAACAAGTATTTCTGGATATATGCGGTGACTTTAACAAGGATTTCTTTAAACTTATGAATACTGATGTCTTCGTTAATAGGATGGAAAATTTGTGCAAGAGAACGAATACAAAAATATGTCTGATGAAAAGAAATATTTTTAACTTCCAAAAAAAGGTATTTGCTTTGCAAGGAGAATAAACATAGAAAAGGATATGGTATTAGTTAGTTTAAAGAACAAGAAAATCAAATGCATGATGGCTTTAATTGTGCTAGAAGTAAGGTGCTAATGTATAACCTCTACAACAACATGCTTAAATACCAATTTCTTGATAAAATGAAACTTTTAATGACGATACAGATTTGGTATGTATTAATGTAGAGACAGATAACATTTTCAATGGTATTAAATAAACTATACAGTTGTACGACAGAAGTGTACAAAAATCCGTAATCAAAAATAAATTCAAAATTAGACATGTACAAGATGTTCTTGTTAATCACACAATACATTACCAACAGATAGGATTTAGCCAGTGAAAGCGCGACGGGGTGAGGGTGCAATTTCCGCCGGCGCTGGGAGAGGGGGGCGCCGTCGAGAGGTCATTTTTTTTAGCTGTAACCGGGACGCAGATGGAAGAGGGAGTTGGAGGTTGGCAACTGGCATACAAACTGTTCTCTGTGGCAAAGTAGGGGCGCCACTAAAGATCATTGGCGCCGGGCGCCTCTTACCCTCACGCCACAACTGGGTCCTGCCATCAGTGCTGCCCACAAATCGCGACCCTTTCTTAATGCGCGCGATCCCCAATTTTTACAGACATTTTGTAGCCTTCTTTTGCCTTTATGATCACATATATCTACGGATAATAGACTAAAATTGGAAGAAAAATAAGCAATTATTAAATGGGCCACAAATTTAATAGGTTTACTTGAGAGAAAAAAATGTCGGAAGAATAAATACTGGTATTAAAAAAATCCTATCACTTAAATGGGAGTAGCTTCGATAATAGTTTCCAGCGAAGAGTAAAAGAAAAAGATAAAATAGCACAAGTGTAGGACCACTGCCCCCAGTTTTACACTTGTTTACTCAGAAACGCTTACAATATCAACCTTTGAAAGAGATAAGTAGAATACAATATACCGAACGCTTGAAAAAACGCAAGCCAATTCAAAAAGCACAATCTTTCTGCCTAAACGACAAATATCGCAATACAGATAATAAAAACAGAAAAGAAAAAGAAGACATACAATAATTAATAGTACAAAACAAAACAGAATAAGATGTAGTGTGAATGCATATACTGGCTACAGAGTGTATGCAAAACTAAAGAAAGATAGCATATATTATGGATTTGACATTACACAGGCGTTTAGTTGAATTTTCGAACACCGAGATAAGTCAACATATATTGTATTGATCCAGATTTTCTATATATTGTACAATAATAATAATAATAATGAATGTTTTGATATTACTCTACTTGAGTAAGTAACGCAGAATCAATATCGCAACAATGCATTGCATTTTTGGCAGTATCATGTTGTAACAAACCTAGGGTGTGTGCTACTTGTACTTACGTCACCGTTTATAGCTTGGTTAGATTTGAATCATTATTTGATTATGCTGGAAAGAATTTTCTCAACTGAATAGTTAGCCAATTATTGCGTAGCGTGGATTAGTTTCGTAAAATGGCCCCCTATCAAATGTTTTAATATAAAGAATTATTACAATATCCTCATGTGTAAGTGTTTAGCAATTTAACATAGAAATAATTATGCGCATTAGTTGTTTTGGTCATGCTTCGTAATACGTGGCATGCAATAATGATCCACGGCTTAGAAATGCGCACTGACAAATCATACGAAGCAAGAAAAACCGTACAAGTTTGAAATTAGAGTTTCGTGAATGTGTGGTCCTTAGCTTGATTACAGGAAAATTATTTGTAGTATTAGTGTCTTTAGAACCTTTCACTTGCAAGTATGGGAATCATCGACCTCAAGCAAAATTGACACATTGGGTTTCCTAGGACTTGAAGTGAACTTATACTTGCTGCCTTTAGACTCCTGAGGTGTTACAACATTTTCAAAATTGTCCAACTGCGTCAGTTCTTAATGTCGGTTTCCAAAATTCAGTTCTCTGACTGATAGGTCATTTTCACCAGCAATGGGTAATGGTTGATTTCAACTTAAATAATTTAATTAAATTTGAATCTATATAAAATCATCCAATTGCATTATAAAAATATTTTACTTGTACACACCGATAGTTATCTAAATTCACCCAATTAGCCTCAGTGTAAATCGTTCCTAAACTTATGTCTAAGGTTTTGGCTTGGTTTGGTGCTTTGCGGCACAGCAACACCAGTAGGTTATTTAGCGCGGAGGCAATTGGAGTAAAGTGCCTTTTCATAGGACACACTACGGTAGCTGAACCAGGTTGGTCTGATGGTAAGATTCGAACCCGCACATTATCGGTCGTGAGTCCGGCACGCTAACCACTGAATCACCGCGGGTCCATATGCCTAATGTTAAAAACTTTCACCAAACCGTCAACTTTATTACTAGTTAATGCGAAAAACAAGAGTCATCTGAAGATAATATATAATCCTGCTCCCCCGTTTATGAAAGACTCCTACTAAATGTATCCTATGATTATGCACTCCCAATTGTTAGCTCGCCCCTACAACGTAGAGGAGAGCTAGTGCACTACCCTTTGCGTCGGCATTGCGTCCGCACACATAAGAGCATATACCTATGAACAGCCTCATTGCATTGCATCTCAACCATTCTTTATTCACAGGTCATGGACAACAGTTTGGAGTGAGTTTCACACCACCTAAACCTGCTGAGAGTGCTAACTTTGTACATCCATATATATTATTTGTAAATTCTTGGTTAGGATTTTGCACTTAGGTCAGGTCTTTTTTACCCTCGATACATACGTGGGATCATACAATTTGGTGATGGAAGTTATCTTGATGATTACTACATACACCACTATCTCAAAAAGTGCGACACTGTGACCCATAGTTCACACTTCACTGACTTAGGTCCAATTTTTTGTATGAAGCTTATTTCTCGAGCACTGTTCATGCTAAACAAGGTGATTGCATGCATCTTTTAGTACCATATCTTTAGAACGAAAAAAGAACACTGTGACCTACATTTCACATTTTAATGGCTTAGGTTAAGTTTTACGTTTAGTTGATGACCACATAGGTACTCTGTATATAGTACTATACCTGGAAACATGAAACCTTATTAGGAGATGCATTATTATCAGTACTTCATCATCATTATAAAAGGAGGTCACTGTGACCAACATTTCACATTTCATTGACTTTGAGTTAATTGTCTGCTCTAACTGTTCATGCTAGAATCATTAAACTACATGAGTGTAATTACCTCTATTAGTACTACACTAGTAGAAAAGAGGTCTCATATACTGGGTTACGTATATGAGTTTAGCTCCTGACCACATGGGGTTTTATGAATCCTATGTAGATACTATCCTTTCTAAAATAATTACACTTAGTGAGGGAATGCCCATACTTTATGCTCTAATTACTTGGTTTACATTTTATGTTTGGTGTGTATTTATCGGGCGCCGTGCATGCAAGAATTGTGTAATTTATGATGATTTCTCTGTTAGTACCACATCCTTACAACTAAATAATCTTGTCTCGACCTAACTTTCATCTTTTGCTAGCTTTGGTTATATTTGTGCATTCAGCTCATGACAACATGAGTTTTTGACATACTGTAAGCACACTATCTTACTTAGAATCATGAAACGTTGCGGTAGTATGCATTTAAAAAAATAATGCAGATTTATTGCAAACAGAGGTATATGTGACTTATTTCGCATGCTTTAGTGACTTCGTTGAAATTTTGTACTTAATGTTCATTTATTGAGTTATGTTTATGTTATGAAACTTTATACTTGGATGCCTCTCTGTTCGTACTACCCTCTTACAATCAAGTCCACTGTAGCCTACATTTTAAGCTGTATTTACATATGTTACGTATTTGTGTGAAGCTCATGACCACATATAGTTTGTCCATGCTATATATTTCCTATTCACACTGAAGGCCCTTTCTGACCAGTGCAGTTGAAATTAAGAATAAACATTTATATTCAATGGTACACTTTTCATATTAATGAGTATGCATTGAACATTATGATTGGTTACCCTCAACAGATTAGATATGTATTGTACACGTGAATGAGTATAGGAATTAACGTATCAACGTATGTCAGTCAAACCTGAACACTTTCTGATGACTATAAACCATCAACCAATACTATAACTGGCAAAGGTGCCAGGTATGTTGACATTTATAGGAGTTCTGACATTCAGGTTATATGTAGTGGCGACTGCTACTATATATCATATACAACTTCAAATCATCAAATCTTTAACACGTTTCAACTATTTTGCACGAAATGTTCGGTATACACTAAATACTTAACATTAATCAAGGTGTCAATATAAAATACCTTGGGTCTTTCTGATGTGCGATGCTAATGAATAGGCGTGGTCATCTCACTGAAGTGAGCACGAACTTTCAATGCAGCTAGTTTATTTAAGCTAGTTTGGGAAATAGACTATAGCACGAGTTCACTGACGAAGATATAGAAACGTACTGTTTTAACATGACACAATAAATTCAAACAATACGGTAAGGAACTGTAAGTTCTGTTTGCAGCTTATATTTGTAATTCAGTAAAAGTAAAAGGGAAAAAATAGTCACATGACTGGCAATATGCACAACGCCATAATAGAATGTACATAATAACTATGAAAAGTACAAATCGAACAGTGTAAGAATGCTTCCTTTTTCGATGCAAAATTATTGTTATTGGTAATCAACTAAAAACGTTAACATTAAATGTTATAAATTCATCTTTTGATTTATATTGAAAGGTAATCAGCCACTGGATACATACAGTTACCGTCACATGTTGATGCTGAGATACATAGGTTTTGATTTTGCTTGGATTCAGTAAGTCGAGGTTCCAGACCATTTTAAGAGTGGTACGAATTGGAACGGCAAGAACCAATAATGCATGAACCAACATGATAATATTTCAAATATCTTTAGCTCGATTGGAATAGCGGATAGAAAAAAGATACCCCCACCCACCCGTCAAACTCCCAACAAACACAACGCTGATTATAACTCAAATATTTATACTGCATCAATTATCATTTACATATTTACTCTCCGTGTACATGGGAGTACCCTTCTACTGGCAAAACTCTTGCTCAGTTGCAAAACAATCATAGAAAGCTTTTGTGAAAATAAGCATTTTGATAACAGAATACTTTCCTAGAATCGAATTATTTTACGCAAGTAAGGAATAATTTATGTCTTGTGTATCGTAAGTATTGATTATTTCATGAGGAACCTACAATGGTAAGTTGAAAACCTCCGTGCGTCCAACCTGTACTTACATACGTTTCCCGTTACATTCATTGATTACACCTTCTCTTACATCAACATGCAGAATCACACAAAACTTCGTAATATATTTTCCTAGCTTCTGATTTAGTACAAAGGTCATGTATACGCCAAACAATGTTCAACCCTTCGCTAATCTCTCTCTTTCCACTTCATTTTCTCTCCCCTCCACTTTATCGATCATTCGTGTCAACTTGACACCAAAGTTACCCTAGAAGCGCTGATGCGTGAATCTAAATGCATCGTAATTCATTTTTGAAAATATTAAGTTACACATGCATAATTGTCCCACGTTTCAAATTCTGTATGCGGAAACGCGTGGAAACGTATTAATATGTAGTGTTGCTACTTTGAAAAAAGCTTCATTAATTATATGAACCGAATTAGAGAATCATAAAGTGTCGACCACCGGGAATAGAATAATGAACCCATAAGCCATGTCTACCCCACCCCCACTCCCCTTTCACTCCACTCCTCTGTCGACTCTCACTCTCAGTATGATTAATATGAGACCGATGTGAATATGAAGAGTTTCGTACTACAACTGATTTGGAGAATCACGCCTCTTAACAAGGCGCTAATTCTTACTTGTGTTTTCTCACGTAAGCTTCTCTTTAAAGTTTATTTAAAATGTAAGCACGTATAAACACGATTTCTAATCGAAGAAACAAGTTCTAGCTTGGAAATAAAAACTCCTAGTTTTGTTACACATTTTGTTCAACGGGGATAGAATCAAAGAAAGAACTGCATTAAATAAAATCGCTAACTGTGAAATTGTTAAATTGTTATATGAGGTCAAAGACGATTTCTGAGTATTGCTTTTAGTAAAAGATTCACAAAACACCTGCGGTTATCTCTATGTATGTCTCTTTGTCTGTCTCTTAGATATGTAAAAATTGAGAATTAAGCAGCTTGGCTATACCGACCTGGCAAGAAATATTTGTTTCAGTCTTTAGTTACAAGAAAAGAAAAACTTCATTTAAATAAAGGTATAAAACAGTATATAACACCGGTATGTTGGTCTCATATAAAATCAACAAGTACTTGGTAGAAATAACATAGAGAAAATTCCCTAGCTTGCATTCCTTTCAAATAAAAGAAATAAAATTGCAAGACAAATGGGCATTAGATGCAGAAAGTCTAAATAAATGGTAAGGTTAGCAATGTAATTTCGAGTAAGCAAGAAAACCCGCACTTGTATAGTATCCATCTCTATATTCGCAACTATGACGGAAAATCCATATGACACAGGTAATAACAACTGATTTGGAGAATAACGCCTCTTAACAAGGCGCTAATTCTTACTTGTGTTTTCTCACGTAAGCTTCTATTTAAAGTTCATTTAAAATGTATGCACGTATAAACACGATTTCTAATCGAAGAAACAAGTCCTAGCTTGGAAATAACAAATCCTAGCTTTGTTAGACATTTTGTTCAACTGGGATAGAGCCAAAGAAAGAACTGTATTAAACAAAATCACTAACTGTGAAATTGTTAAATTTGCATTAAACTTTTACGTTCATATGATAGGTTTTAAAAGCTAGATAAATCAATATCGATAGGTATATGAGGTCACATACGATCTCTGAGTATTGCTTTTAGTAAAAGATGCACAAAACACCTGCGGTTATCTCTATGTCTGTCTCTTGAATATGTGAAAATTGAGAATCAAGCAGCTTGGCTATACAGACTTGGCAACAAATATTATTTTCAGTCTTTAGTTACAAGAAAAGAAAAACTTCAAAACAGTATATAACACCGGTATGTTAGTCTCATAAAATCAACAAGGACTTGGTAGAAATAACATAGAGAAAATTCCCCAGCTTGCATATTTTCAAATAACAGAAATAAAATTGCAAGACAAATGGGCATTAGATACAGAAAGTCCAAATAAATGGCAAGTTTAGCAATGTAATTTCGAGTAAGTAAGAAAAACCGCACTTATGTTGTATCCATCTCTATATTCGCAACTATGACGGAAAATCCATATGACACAGGTAATAAATGCACAGAATGCAGCACCCACAGCCCCTGTAATTGTACATGCCATTCTCCTTCTGAGGTGTGAGTGGCAATTGCTGAGTGAGCTTAAGGATTGGTCTAAAATTATTATATCTGAATCTGGCAGTGGTGAGGGCTCAACACATGACGGTGAAGTGTTTTCCACATTCTTTTTGAAAATATTGAATTCAAGGAACCACAAGAGCAACAGGAACAACCAATGGTTCTCTTAAATCTTTGTAATCTGCAATCTTTCATTTGTTTACGTTTATTATATCAATACTGAACTTTCATGTTCTTCGTTTTGACCACAGTGATTATGGACTCTGTTATATAAAAAATGCACCAAAATATCTGAATATTGCAATGATACACAATTAGAGGTTATGTATGTATTTGAGTATCCTTTCGTTTCATTCTGTATATTTTGCAGTAAAACTGTCCTTGTAAAAGTTCGAAAACTGAAACGTGTTCTGACGTTTTCACCATACATGTATATCGCACTTCACTGTTTGTCAAATTACGTTTCATAACTTTAATTGTTTTTCATATAATTGATGAATAATGAAATGCTACATCTCAGTATTGTGGTACAATAGATTTATCGGTAATTAATACAATTTTCGGATTTTTTTGTGGATTTGAGTAATTTTTTGTCTTGTATGTGCCATATTGTGGTTTTCATAAACTTTGTTAAATTGACTGCGGGATGGTCGTTGCAAAATACGTAAACACATTTCAGAATCGTCGTAAAATAATTGGAATATGATAAAATCTCTATACATTTCTTGATTAGACAGCTGGTTCCATTTTCCTTTATAGACCTAGTCCCCCACCGACCCTCCCTCACTCCCCCCTCTCTCTCTCTCTCTCTCTCTCTCTCTCTCTCTCTCTCTCTCTCAGACACAAACACTCAGACGCACGCACACACGGGCAAGATTTATTTCTCGACGAATCAAATTCCATGGCTTTATGTCTCTTATGGAAGTACCTAAGTTGATAGAATATCGGTCTGGTAAACCAAAGGTTGGTGAGTTCAATAGCACATTTACCTCAGACCTGTTGCCTCAGTGTATCCTTGAGCAAAGTACTTTACTCCGATTGCCTCGAGTAACTGAGACTGTATGTTTCCTGGCTGGCCTCTTTTTATTAATAATAATTTACCCCCTCCCACCTACCTATTAGAGCATACGTTATGAATATAAACTATCAGCCATCTTTTCTACTACTTTGGCTATTACAATTAAATTCAGCAAAAATAAATTGAAATTATAAAATGTAATTGATGTGTAAGGCAGAATATAATAGATGAGATGGAAAAACGTAAACTCTGCTTACAGCATGCGTAAATAATGGGCATAAGAACATCAAACTTATTGTGGATATTCGATAGCTTAGGATATTATATAGAAAGCCACTGATGGTGAGATTTACATGTAAGTGTTGAAGTTCTATAAACAATGTCATCTGACCTACATTTGAAAACAAAAGTACACAAATGTATGAAAAAGAGAACTCACACAACATGAAAAAAGACAGCAATAAAGAGACTAAAAGCAAATTACGTATATAAAGGAAAGGAAAACGAACAAACAGACAAGCAAGTAGGTAACTTTGCAATTCTTTATGTCGTAGGTTAAGTGTGAAAATGTTAAACCTAAAAAATAAACATTTATCACTAAGCAGTAAAAATTAGAAAAGCAAAAGGTGGCTAAACCCTTTCTGCTTAGGTTGAAGAACAAGAAAATAAAATTAACACAACCAATGTAATGTGCCTTTATAGTGCTAGGAGTAAGTTGCTTATATACGACGTTACAACTACAAGCTTAAATACCAATATGGTGCTAAAATGAAACTTTTAATGACTGACACAGATTCATTATGTATTAATGTAGAGACAGATAATGTTTACAATGGCATTAGAGAAACTATTCAGTTGTGCGGCACAAGTATATACAAAAATCCGTAATAACAAATAAATTAAAGTTAGACATGTAGAAGGATTGATTATCTAATCAAACAACAAATTACGAAGAGATGGAATTCAATTAGGTCCTGCCATTAGTGCTGCCCAAAGACCACCACCTTTTTTAAGGTGTGCGACCCCCAATGTTTTATAGCAATTGTGCGTCCTTTTGTAAATTTTGGAATCCCGGATATCAACGGATAATTACCCCATAATATAAACAAAATGCAATTAATAAATAGGCCAAACAATGTTCAAAAGGGTTATACATTTTGGTTGAAAAAATCTCGGACCTCCCTCTACCAGACCCTCCACCCCCCCCCCCCCAAAAAAAACCCCCCCACTTGTATTAGAAACAAATATATCCCTTAAATGAAACAAAAAATGAATACCAAGTGAATGACCACTGCCATCAGCTTATACTTCAATTTGTACTCGAAAATGTTTACAATAATAACGGTTGACACACATATGTAGAGCACATTATACCGAAATTTAGCAAAACGCAAACAAATACCAATAACACAGCCATTCTGTCACAAGAATATGTTAATTACGTTTTTCCGAAGACTACTGCATTATAGAAAATAATACTTTAATTTTAAAACAACAACATTGCGAGCAAACAAATACAATAATCAGAGGATATTTTGCGGATTTTATTTTACAAAAGCAGGATGTATAAATGGTAAAAATAAAACAACAACAATGTCATACAAAGGTCCAGGCTGGTGCACGATAATAATCGCAATACATATCACAAAAGCAGAAAGGAAAAAGAAGATAGATATTTATTAATAGCACCGTATAATGTAGACTTGGCAGATGTAAAATTAACGCATCTACTGGCTAAATTTACAGAGATTATACAAAAATTAAAGAAAGATAATATATATTATAGACTTAACGTTACACAGGATTTTGGTGGAATGTTTAGTCAAGGAGTAAAATCATCTTGTTCAACAACAACAACAACAACAACAATATAAAATAATAATAATAATAATAATAATAATAATAATAATAAATGTTTTGATATTATTTTATTTGAGTAGGTAACGAGTAAACAATTTCGCAACAATATTTTGGCAGTGTCATGTTTAAACAAACCAAGGGTATGAGCTACTGGTATTTGTGTCACCGTTTATATATTGGTTAGAGTTTACTGAATATTTGATTATGGGAAATCGGTGTGTGGACGATATTTCTCAAACCGAATAAATAGTCAATTATTAGGCACAGGCGTCATTTATACTGGACGGTATTCACGGGACTTTATGGTACGGTGGATTAGTTTCGAAAAATTGCAACTAAAAGATTTCTTAATATCAATAAATCCCTGGATAATCTCACGTACAAGCGTTCGGTAATTTGACATAGAAATAAGTCTTGCATTATGTGTTTGGGTCATGTTTCATAATACATTGCATAAAATACTGATCTTCGGCTTACAAATCATAAATAATACGGCTGTGAAGCACAAAAAAACCGTACAAGTGTGATGTGAAATTAGAGTCTCTCGAATGTGTGGTCCTTGGCGAAATTACAGGAAAAATACTTGTGGCATTACCGTGTTTAAGAACCTTAGAGTTGACGTCGACTATCGTGTTGGAGTCCTTGGAAATAGCGGAAACATCGACCTCAAGCCAAATTAACGCAGTGGTTTCGACATTTTTGCTTTCGCTAGGCATTGGGGTGAACTTATGCTAGCTGCCTTTAGACCCCTGGAATGTGTCAACATTTTGAAGATTGTCTAACTTCGTCAGTTCATAACACCGATTTTTATAAATTCAATTCTCTGATTGATAGGTCATTTTCACCAGCATAGTTATTGACTGCTTTCGATTTAAATAATATCCATAAATTTGAATCTTTATAAGAGCATATATATACATTCTAGACATTTTTTACTTGTACACACATATATTTGTCTTTAGTCACCTAATTAGCCTCAATGAAACGTAAATAGTTCATCAAGTTATGCTTAAGGAAATAAATAGTCTGAAAAGCTAACACTGAATTGTAAACCTTTTAACTGGGGAAAGCGGAGAGCAAGAGTCATCTTGATATAACATATCATCCTGTTGCCCCGCTCGCCTCTACGAAGTAGAAGTAGTAAAGACATAATGTACTACACTCGGCGTCGGTGTCGGAACACATTGAAGCATATACCTATGTACAGCGTCATTGCATCTTAACATACTTTATTCATAGGTCATGGACAACAGTTTGGAGTGAGTTTCATAGCACCTACCCCTATTGAGCGTGCTAACTTTGTACATACATATACATTATTTGTACATTCTTGGCTAAGTTTGTCGACAAAGCTCGGGGTTTTCTTCTAAAGTAAGATGAAAAGGTTTTTATCTGGTAGAAGCTGTTAAAATTTAACATATTTACGTAAAGTCCAATGAAAACTTTTCCACTCAATTTGACAGCGATTTTCTTGAATTCAGTTCCTTCTTTGGCTCTATCCAAGTTGAATAAATGGTCTAACAAAGCTATCAGTTTTTATTTCCAACCTTGGAAATAGATTAGAAATTTTGTTTATACCTGCATACGTTTTAAATTAGCATATATTCAATAAGCTTACACGAGAAAACAAGAAAGAATCAGCGACGTATTAAGAGGCATGATTCTCCACATCACATGCAATATGAAAATCGTCATATTTACATCAGTCTCAAATTAATCATACTGAAAGTACTGCAATTCAACAGAGTAGTAAAGCAGAGGGCGTGGGAAGCAAAACATGAGGTATAGGTTCTTAATTTATTCCCGGTGGGCGACAATTGATTATTCTCTAACTCGTTTCAAAGAGTTAAGGAAGTTTTTTTTTTCAATCGTGGAATATTTTTCCTGTTGGTTCATACATGGAATAATTAAAAGTTCTAAAACTATTTTTTGCATTCTGTTATGACGTTGTGCGTATTCCTAGTCACGTGAGCATATTGTCCCCATCACCTTTGTGAAATTCTAAAGATAAGCTACAAACATAATTTAGAGGTTCTGACGGCAGTGTTTGTCTATGTGCCTGAACCAACATGATAAAATTTCCACGATGTTTAACGCTATAGGAATAACAGATTAGAAAGAAGAAAAAAAAAACAGTGAACAGATCAGCAACAACACCCACCCACCCCAAGAAAACGCTGATTATAACTCAAAGATGTATACTTCATCCATTTACTCTTGCTCAATTGCAAAACAATCATATAAAGATTTTGTGAAAATATGTATTTTTTATTATAGGATTCTTTTATAGAATCTAATTATTTTCTGCAACTCAGAAATAATTATTTTGCTGTTTTTCATAAGGATTGGTTATTTCGTGAGGAACCTACAATGATATTTTGAAAACCTCCGTGCGTCCAACCTGTCTATACATACGTTTTCTGTTGCGTACATCCATTATGCAATGTCATACATCAACATGCAGAATCACGCAAAGCTTGATATTATATTTTCCCACCTTCTCGTGAAGTAAAGAGATTATACATACGCAAAACAATGTTAAACACTTGACTAATCTCTCTCCTTCAACATAAATGTCTTCCCCCCCCCCCTTTGTATCGGTCTCTCGTGTTAATATGACATCAAAGTAACCCTAGGAACACTGATGCGTGAATAAAAATGCACGTTTTGCGTAATGCAAATATTAAGTTACACATGAATTATTGTCGCAAGCTTCAAATTATGTAGGCAGAAACACGTGGAAACGTGTTAATATGAAGTGATGCTACTTTGCAAATAGCTTCATTAACCATATGAAACAATAATAAAGTGTCTCCCACCTGGAATATAATCAAGAGCCCATACCCCATGTCCAACCCAGCCCCACACCCCTTTTGCTCCACTCTTCTGTCGACTTTCACTACTATCAGTATGATTAATTTGAGACTGATGTGAATATGAAGAGTTTCGTACTACAACTGATTTGGAGAATCACGCCTCTTAACATGGCGCTTATTCTTACTTGTGTTTTCTCACGTAAGTTTTCGAACCTGACACAGAATATTATAACAGTGCATTGATTTAGCTCGTGGTACCAGTTTAAAGACAGCAGGTGTAGAACTTGAACTTGTGACATATTGTGACATGTGTCTTATGATTGAGAGTGGAATTAGAAGTGTTATTAGCATGATCCCGCACAGACACGTTGAGGTTAAATAACCGATATTATATTTATGATAAAGGAAAGATAAAATGTGATGGTTACTTTGAAAGCTCAAAGTTAAGATCAAAGTCATATGAACCATCTTCATTGTCTTTTTCTATCATGCACATTATACAATAATATTATTATACTAACTAATAATTGAGACAAATAAAATTTGAGCGTTTGAACATGTATATAAGGATGGTAGATATGAAGACTTTACTATAGATATCGCATTCCGTCCATTTCAAACAAATTGCAATGAATGCCCTTTCTAAATACTTCTTGAAATGTCAAGATAATAAACAAATGAGATTCAAGTAAGCAAATCAGGATACGTTTGGTACAATCATCATCATCTTCATCATCATCATCATCATCATCATCATCATCATCTTCATCTTCATCATCATCATCATCATCATCATCATCATTATCTCCATGTTTTCTGATAACATTATATATTCTTTATAATCGAGTTTTGTTATTATCATTACAGCAAATGCAAGGTACCGTCTCCAACGCATTGCAATTATGTATCAGAATTTGGATGACAGGGAAACAAAATTGCAGAATTAGAATTTACTGAAGTGAAACAGTAATTACAATAAAAAATCTAACAGTCAATATATATAGACAAAAACAGGCAAACTATGCAATAGGACTTGATACCTACACCTATTTACGTGAATGAAAAACAATAAGGTAAAAATATATTATTTAGTAGTAGCACTTAAATATGGACTATCATGCAGTTAACACATTGCTTAAACTCTTAACAATGTATCAGATAAATGCATTTTATTATTAGTAGTAGTAGTAGTATTGTTGTTGTTGCTGTTGCTGTTGTTATTATTATTATTATTATTATTATTATTATTGATGTTATTATCAGCGTGCACTCTTGATAAATGAAAAATGGAAAGAGCAATACATATCTTCATGAGGATATATATTTTTATTTATCACGTTACATAAAATGTATTTTCCTACAATTTAGAAATACGTGACATTCAATCAAAGACTTTCTTAATCATCTTTATGCATCTTCAGCCTTCGTAAATGTTAGAAAGAGATAACAGTGATTAGAAAATTGCAAACAATTTATGAATAATAATAATAATAATAATAATTATTATTATTATTATTCATATTATTATTATTATTACAATTGTCTCGATAACGGTCATCAGTATGAACTATGTCGCTATAGAATGATTTGAATGATCTAGAAAAACGTATAAATGCACTAATTAAGGTTCATTAGTGTTGTAATTTGTCAGTCGCTATCGTAAAGATACCTATAGGCTACTTCAATCTGATTTTGTTTTTGAAATATAATATGGACGCATTCGTGCATGTCGCAGCATAAATGCTACGTAAAACCGTGACTCATTGGTATTCAGGAAGCTTTCTTTACATAAAAGCAATTTACATATAGAAATAAATTAAACGGCAATGCAAAAACATTTAACTGATAGCAATTCATAGTGCATAAGAGTAAGGTAAAATACAGGTCTTTCAATTTTGATTAGTTTATACAGTCATGTCCGAGCATGAATTACATATTTATATAAGATTGTGATAATGTTTAGCACGTGAAAAACTGCAGATTTTTATATTTTGTTTTCTTTAGAAAATGATAATGTGTACGATGGACATACACATTATGATACTTTCAACACTGGTTTACTCTAACGAACCAGTTTTTTAGGGGTGATGCTTGGCGTGGCGAGGATGGTAGAAGGAGTGGTGCTCGTCCTTGCGAATATCTGCTCTTGACTTCTAAAAATGTTAATTTTGGATAAGTATTTTCATGACCTTTGCATACCATTCCCACATATTACGGTTAGATCTAAGCTGCGAATTCCACCGCAACAATTTCAGAATGAGTCTGAACAAATTACTGAATTTGTATCAAATGATAACATAAAAACAAGTATTAGTTTCTTTCTAGAAAAACAAAAAAACACTTAAAGTATTTTAACTGAATCAATCGAAACCTATTGGTGCATGGAGTAATACCCGGGCTGATATCGAAAACAATTGTGGATACTCTTTATTGTTCATTCATAGTTAAAGTTTGCAACGTGTTGTCATGATGGGATCATTTGTAATATAATATAAAATTAATTGAAACCCTGGACAACATTTTAAGCAAGGTAAAGACTATTTAATTCAAAGGCTACGAATGCGGGTGCAGACTGGGAGCAGCCGTGCATCACGGGGATAATGAGAGGGCATACAATATCAAGCTAGCTTAAATTATAGGCTTCGCGTATTTTATATATCCAGTGCTGTGATTCTGACATAACGTTCTCGAAGGTATGGGGTAAAAAGCAGTATCAACTCATTATATAAATGGGTGGATATCATTTTGTATATAGCTGATGTAGATGCTTGACGACATTTAACAAAAAAAAAAAAAAACAACAACTGCAACTTGTTAATCATTCTGAGGCATTGCTCAATACTTGCCTGACAATATTAACATAAAGAATTGACACGAGCGTCGCGATGGGAGATACTGCACGGCTGTTTTTGGCGGAAACACGCTAGAGCTGATAAATGTAGAGTGACCAGTTCCATGAACTTTTTTTCACCTATAGTCACGTTACGTATCAAAACAGTTCGTATTATTCCATCGACGTAGTTGATACTCCAAATCCCGTTATGCGATTGTTGTGGAGGTAAATTGTTATGTTTTCCAATGATCTTAAATGCCATCTTCTGGAAAACAGCAATTATGTCCATTCAGTTGCTTTTAATTGATTGAGAACATCATCTGATGCGTAAAGGGTTTCATAACACGAGTTCAACCTTCAAGGATGATTATATTTCCGTAAATTTCAAACACGTGATCAACATAATACGTTTTCTTTATGTCGAGGATAAACTGGAAGAAAAATTTAAACAAATTGTTTCCGAGATGTCAAGATGGTTGTCATATAATCAAAGAATTTGTGCTGACTTTTATACAGTTCAATCTTCTAATGCTTAAAAGAAGTATATTTACAGTTATTTGTTATCTATTAACTTTTAAAACCTCCTATGCATATTATATTAGTTTTTACTTGATCCCTACTTCAAGCGAAATAGTAGCATCATTTCTTAACAATATCCATATTTTTATCAAACAAAAAATAAAAGCGTGATTAATCGGTCGGATTGCATTATGATGAGTAAAAAGACAGACGCAATGCAAAATAACTAAGACAGAATGTTTATTTATCATTCATTTTCTATTTAAGTGAAAAGTAAGCATGAACATTTCTATGCACAATAATAAATTGGCAAAATCTCCGCTTATACTGTAAAATATGACTCTCTGTTTCATCTTATCACAAACGCTTTTAATTTTGAACTGAGTTTGATTAAACATTCATAAATAGCTGGCGTGTCTTCAATTCCTCTTAAGCCCAACCAGGATTGTAGACTTCATCGCAATTTTATATTCAACCATTTTCTTCAAAAATCATTTGTAAAAAAATCGGGTCAATATTAACTTAGACTCTTTCAAGCTAGCTGTGCGGGTTTTCTTTAAACGGATATATGTCTTATTTCTGTTTTTAATACATGGTCAAATTTTAATCGTGTCATTGAATGGGTAACAATGGCAGCTAATTAGAAGTGAAAAATGTGTGTAATGGTCAAATATACCCCTTGATACTGGAGGAAGAAATAAGCGTAAACTTCCATCAACATTCTACCTAACTAAAAACTAATACCTGCCAAGAAAACTGAGAATGTGTTCGTTGTAATATGTCATCCAGTTACAAAATTAAGAACTATTCGTCCAAAACTGCATTGACGACCCCAGTCTCTCCAAAGGCATCACCGGTTTAATAAAAAGTACAAATCGTGTATATACCTAATACATTGATTTCATATTACTGTAAATTTTAATTCCGATGTTGTAACAGGGAACATTATATAAATTGCCATTATAGTTTACTAAATAACGCTAACAACATAACATTTAGATGTTCTTGACGGAGTGCATATATTGTGCTTGCTACTTTAAAAGATATAATAAGTCAAACATATTTCAGATAAACTTCAATTTTCAAAAAATAATAATAACGTGCCTCGTTACGTTAGCGTTTTGAGACTATTTGTCCAGATTTCAGTGTCCGTCTTTAAAAGACCATATAATATAAAAATATATGCTGGCAACCTGATGATGACAATATAGTAAAAACAGAACCTCGGTGGCATCAATGATTGCAAAAAAATTCTTTTTTTTGTGAAATGCGTTGAATAATGACAAGACACGCATACAATTTCTCCAGCAGAAAAAGCGACGGTGATGTGAACATGAAATCCTTATCCGGAAGCAACCCTGGAATCTTCTTTCACTCCGCTTCCTAATCAATTTTTTCTTTAACTTGTGTATTTATTTATTGCAAAAATGTTATATATAATTTTTAAATACCTGCACTTTTTGATTTAATTTAATGGAGCATACTATTCCCATATATTATGGTTAGATCTAAGCTACGTATTCCACCGCAACAATTTGAGAATAAGTCTGTATATAATACTAAATTTTGACCAAATGATAACATAACTGGGAGCAAGAGCTGAAAATAATAAAACAATTCCATCACATACTTTTTTATTTTAATGATTTAACATTTTATTTTTAGGACTGCAGTTCAGATCGGTTTGTTGAACGCTGCAAACTGTATGTGTCATGTGCTTTTGATGGAACCAGAACGTATGCTTAAAATATGCGAACAATAATCTGATTATGTTGATTCTTGTCGTCTTCAGTGGACAGCAACACTAAATGAGTCTAGGACATCTCCCCCCCGGACATTCCCCCCCCCCAGACTCCCCCCCCCGACTTATCCCCCCCGGACATTTCCCCCCTGGACTTTTCCCCCCATCAAATAGGACTTTTCCCCCCCAGTCATTTCCCCCCCCCCCCCATTATCTTAAAACTTAATTCATTTAATATTTAATTATAAAAACTTATATTAAGTTATGTTAAAAGAAAAAGGTTATTTGAAATAAAGATAACAAGATTTGTAACAAGAAAACCGAGTTTGGGATTTCCGGATTAACAACAAAACACTATTGATGGTAATGCAAATACAATATTTAATGATATATGAAAATAAGGAAATAAGTATGACTGATACGTGGGTGTATGGGTCCAAATATTGGACGAATTAACATAATTAGCACGATCCTACTAATGCAACAAATACAAATGCAAACACATTGTCATATACGGTACCAGGACAAAAAAAAAACGAACGATTCATGGTATATCACAAAATGAAAATACGATTTTCACAATAGCAAAACAAATGATGTTTTCACTCAAAATAGCGAATTGATAGTTTACTCACTCAAAATAGTGAACTGACATTTCATTCATTCAAAATAGTGAACTGATATCAACAAAGCAGATATCTCAAGATATCTCTTCACCTCGAAAATACACACACACGCACAGCACAGCACAGCACTGCACACGCAGTAAGTAGTAAGTGTTAAAGAAAGTTAACATTTTCACATATTAAAAAAATGTATTGTTTAAAAGTTAATGTTGTAAGCAATTGCTTTTAAGTATTCTATGATGTCACGATTTTAAGTATTCTATGATGTCACGATTGTCGAAGTCGGCGACTATGTTTGCAATTCTCGAAGAACAGTCTTTGTGCTTCTTCTTCCTGAGTACTGTACTGAAACAACTACAATTAATCCTTCTGTTGTTTATCTTAAATATACCAAATATGCACAATAAATAAAGGTTAGACTGAAGCCTCTTCATACTTCAAAGAAACCTCCTGTTCTACAGTGAGTAAAAGCATGATTGTATGTGAGAGAGAGAGAGAGAGAGAGAGAGAGAGAGAGAGAGAGAGAGAGAGAGAGAGAGAGAGAGGTCAGGAAAGTAGATATTTTACATTTGATAATGCATTTATTTCAGGTGACAACAGTCATACCTATGCACTAACGGTGATGCGAGGTGCGAGTATACATCAAAGCTAAATGTTACTATATATAAATAATGGGGGGGGGGGAAATGACTGGGGGGAAAAGTCCTATTTGATGGGGGGGGGGGAAAGTCCAGGGGGGAGATGTCCGAGGGGGATATGTCGGGGGGGAAAAGTCCGGGGGGGAAATGTCCAGGGGGGAGATGTCCTGATACCATACTAAATAATTTAGCTTAACTGTTATTTGAAATAAACTTGTGTACCCTAAAAACTTATTATATTAACTGGCTCCTTTACCATCGTTTTATTTTCTGTCACTTTATGCACTAAATAATGCTCTCTTTTTAAATAGCCATCTATACATATATATATATATATATATATATAGAGAGAGAGAGAGAGACAGACAGACAGACAGAGATAGACATGATAGACAGAGATAGACAGAGAGACAGATAGACAGACAGACGGACAGAAAGACAGAGAGAGAGAGAGAGAGAGAGAGAGAGAGAGAGAGAGAGAGAGAGAGAGGGCCTATATAAGTCGATCGCTCTTAGATGGGCCAAGAAGGTATTCGAAAACAAAAATTAGAATTCCTTGAAACCAAGACATTTTTATATAGGGTCTGCATCAAACCAAGGCTGCAGATCAAACCTACCGACTTCATCTATATATGCATGTTATATCAGGTCATCCATATATATAAGTTTTGTGAAATAATCTGCTTATTTCATTTGCATGGATTTGCATCTGCATGCATATGTAATTTCGTTTCTTACTATGATTTCTTTGTATATTGTAGACTATAGATGATGATACATTGTTGTTTATTGTACTATCTGCCATTCAATTCAATTCATTGAAAAATGTATCATCACAGTCCGTTTGGGCTATTGAAATGAATAAAGATTCTTCTTCTTCTTCTTCTATAATATGAAACGGGTGATACATGGACAAAACCACATAAGCGCTTTGTTCCGAGTAGCGCACAACATGAGTTTGATACGGCGTGGGTATATGTCGAGGCCGTCAGACCGAGACGTATATACCTCCGCCTTATCAAACGAGTTCTTTCCCCCAACTGAGAACAAAGCACTTACGTGGTTTTATATTTACTACATATCCTATTTGTATTCGCACATTCTTTTCAGATCTTTTAGTGTATCCTTTAAAACATCGAATAAAGGCCTCTGGAGGTCTATCAGACTGAAAACCCCCATGAGACGTACTTACCTTGGGCTAGGCCTAAATAGATGTTGTGCTTTTACTTTATCGGTTCGTCTGCATTGCTGATATGGTGAGTTACACTTTAGCTTCGGATTTTTAAAATGTTGTGTGCGGAACATATGAATTGGTTTAAATTGCAGTAAAAGGCAAGTGGATTTTTCTTTATTTCTCAAATGAAACATAGGGTTTGGACCAGTAAGTGAACCTTTTGCTTTCATTCTACTTAATGAATAAACACAATCTACTTCTAAACACATTTCAGGCAAATTTAATAGACTAATAGTAGTTAAATACATTCAATTATACAGAAAGCTCAATTATTTACAATACTTTCAAACTCTGTATTTTTTATGTTTTCATTACAAGAAATGATTTAATAATCGTTTTGGATATTGCTTTTAAGAAGACAATTCTAACAATCTTGTTTTATTTTCTTCACTTTTGTTTTGTACTTAAAACGTAACAAGAATTTTAAATGTAAACAAAAGTACATTTCCCTGCTTGTGCCCCAGTGGTGACAAAATCTCAACAACATTGTAACAAGATGTAATTCTTTTAAATTTCGGTCAGAGTCCAATAGAGCTTTGGTCTCTATGATACGTCTACTTTTATGTTGCAAATGTTTATAAATTGTGCACTCACATTTACTCAGTGAATATGAATAATCGGTAATATTAATAGACATTTTGAAAGTTCCTCCATTTATACTTGCTCCGTTAAAAAAAAAGAAATCCGGAGACCATATTTTCAAAGTCTGAAGCTGAAATGGTTTTATGACTGGTGTTCGTTTTTATATGGTTTACGTTGTGGAATGTCTCTTTCCTGTGTCGTCAGTGCTGCAACTGGGAATGAGATCGACAGGAGGACGGTTCAGAAGTTTATGTTCTTCAACTTCTTAAACCTTTTTGTTTAAGGTCTTTGCGACCAGAATTCGTCACTATACGACTGGTAATAAAGTCAGTTGAAGATCAAATGATGTAGCCATATCTATTGTCCTTATATAAATGTCTATAGCTCTGTGGTAAATATTAAGAGTACCTGGTTCATAGCATGAACCATCCGATTTCATTAAAGTGACCAAGTAGGCACTGATATAACTGTCTACTTAAACAGGGGTAATGTTGATAACTTCCATTTTCTCCGAACGAGGGTGGCATGTCTAGCCATGCCCTGAATTTGGACATGATTATCTGAGTCTTTCTTACTGTGTCTGGATTGTATTTTATGCTTTCAACATGAGGTTTCAGCGTCAAGATACATGGTCTCTCCTTCTGTCATGTTTGATGTCACTTTGCATACCAGCTTCATGTGAGAACTCATCGTCAAACATTCTACCAAATAGTGCTGTCAACGTCAACTAACTCTAATTGTTCGGCTGTATTTACTGTGAAAAGCTCATACACGGTTCATTGCTACTTACTTACTTATTATGTTGTAGTGGCGAATTTGTCCATTTTCACCCGATATATTGTACAACCTCCCCCGAAACCCAATTGATTGCATTTTTAAAACAAATAAAAAAAAATGTGTGGACATTTTTGAAATTACAGGTAATAGTTTCAAATTTATAGCAATAACTAATTCCTGATATTTTGAAAGTAGACTATTATTGAATATTACAAGTGGTAAAAGATGTGCGATACGGAGCACAGACTGAACATTTATATCGAACTCCAGACCAGCCATTTAATGGGTATGTAATATCATACGGAATCGGAATACAGATAAAACAAATTGCTTGGAATCTAAAATTTGAGGAATAAATAACATTGTTTCTTTCTTGTTGGTTTATGATAAGTTAATTACAATCATAACTAATTCAATATATGAGTTTTTTTTTTAAACCGAGAGAAAGATCGTGTACATGTTCTACCCATCTGTACCTTTTTCTACTGCCTTTTTTAATTTCGCTTTGAAGGGATATTTCGCTATTTATTAAACAGCATCGTTTATATTGAAAAAAGTGGAAAAGTGAAACAAATTGAATTTCAGTCAAATGAAAGTGCAGCAAAATCATTCTTGCAATATTGCAAAAATATTTTGAATAAACTTAAATTTTGTACACTCAAAATATTTTTTACATTTTAAGTGATTAGTTTATTTAAAAATTGGATATTCATCGGTGTACTGAAGTTTATTTTAGGAATTGATCGACTAATTACTGTAATTATTTGTTTAACTTATTACTAATTAATCTGATTTATTTCTGTGTTTTCAAATATTCATTTATGGACTTGCTTGTGTGATATTTGCATAAAATCTTAACAGCATTACTAAGGAAAATAATATGTGAACGAAGGTGAAGGTTCTAAAATCATAACCTATTTTAGCTTTCATCATTGGTAAGGTGACAATCTTTAATAAATATTTTCTTATTTGTTAATTTAACGAAATTAATTAAATAATTCAAATTGTAGAACTATGGCATAAATATATGAGAAAATGAAAAAGCATCACATAAATTACGAGGAATAATATGAGGAAAAGGCCTAAATTATAACAAGAATGAAATACTAGTGTATCAGATTCACAAAATACTTTTTATTCACAGCGATGCACTATTAACTAAACTACACGCGCAAATAAAAGACATGTATAGTAAATGTGAACGAATAGTTTCTATAGTACCATGAGCTGGGCGAGATCAGTTACTGTTACGACTGAATGTCACGTGATAAGATTATGGACACGCCTCTTAAAAACACAATGAAAGGTCTATTGCATTGGAAGAGTAGTTTTTTTTGTAATAATTATCATTTATGTCCTATTTTTTCAATCATCATTAAATTAACATGGGTTTTAAATGAGTGTTGTTATGTTTGATTCAATACCGGAGAATGATCAGCATTGTTTGATTTTGTAGTATTTTTTAAAGTCCAACAATAGAGGATTACAGTTTTATTTGTATCAAGCGGAAACGTAGGATTCTAATTTTGGATTAGGATTACTGATCAGTTAAGAATAACGATCATGCGCGGGCTTGCTGGGTACAAACATTTGGAGGAGCACTCGTGAATAACTTTAAACCCTCAGTTACAGGCTTTAATTTATTTATTTATTGAGACCTTTTTTTATCCCCTATTATTTCGTATTAAAAATTATACTGTATATACACAAAACTGCATGCGTGTTTTGTTCTGAGTCAGCGGAAAGTACGAGTTTGATATTATGATGCCGTCAAGCTGAGACGTATTCATAAGCAATATCAAATGAGTACCCCCCCCCCCGACTCAGAACAAAATACGAATGCGGTTTCGTATTTATTAGATGGCCCTTTTTTACGCTTTCTAAATAGTTTCAGCTTTACTGTATGAATGAAGTTCAAAGCGAGTTGGGATTTATAAAAGTTCGATTCACTTCGTCTAAAAATACCTACGCGCGGACGTCAAAGATGACACCTGGGTGTGAGATACGGAAATACGGATTGAACAGCTGAATCGAAAGCCAGATCAAGCATGTAAGATTAAATGGGTATGTAATTAACTTTGGATATATCTAGTCAGTATATATGTATATTTTCTTCGTGTAATATTGCAACATAGACTACACAACTAAAGTACGAACTATGATCAAAAGTATATTCTGGCTTCTTTACATATTTAATTTATTTGATTTCATACATTTTGATCATCGTTTATACAAAAAAATATCTTGTTTCCTCATGACCAGGAGACAAAAATAGTTAAAAAAAGACCCTTTAAAACAATTATAATTCGCACAAAAGTTTCAGCTACATCATAAATAGTTAAATCCATGCCATGAAATAACATTAACTCAATGAAAAAGATGAACAACAAAAAAACTAACTTAATCAGCAAAATCACATTTAATCCTTTAAAAGAAAACTCAGGTAGGGTATATTAAAAACTAAATCCTAAATTTTTATATATTTTAAATCAATGTTGATTTAAAAAATCACAATAATGGTATTATAGTTTTGTTCATTTTTAAAAAAAGTTATATAATTTAAGAATAAGCTCTGAAAGATTTTGAACTAATTTTACAATAATTTCATCTAATTATTTTAGTAACTACTACCGTCTCTACCCGCTTGTAAGTCGTGTCCAACTGCAAAATGCACAGACCCAGATCTGCCGTTGCATAATGCGCCGGCAAATCTGGGTCTTTGCAATTTGTTAGGAGTAATCAGTGGAACAGACAACATAGACTCTGATCTGCCGGCGCATTATGCGATGGCAGAAGGATGTCTGTGTTGTTTGCAATTTGACCCGAATTATAAGCGACTACATACGGTTTATCCTTGTAATTAATAACATCCATACAAACGAAAGTATAAAGATTACTTTAACAAGTGAAGTTTCAGATTTTTAGGGCTAGTTACACAACATCTGCTTTACAAAAGAAGTAACATAACATTGCCTGAAATTAATGAATATAAATTAAAAAGCAGTTTGTTAATGAAACTTGTTTTATCCAAAGACAAAGTACAAAATTATTATTATAAGAATTTCATATAAAGACTACTAAGTAACAACATACCTCTTGTTCCTCCAAGGCAGCTTAGATAGAAAGTTATGATGAGTGAAATATAAACCCATTGCCTGGTCATTTCTAGATGATCCAACTCATACATCGGAGGCTTTGCGTTTGGAGAAAACTATGTTACCTATGGGTTATATAAATGTTTTCGTCCTTGACATACAATATACACATTTAGTAAGTTTCGCAGTAAATTGCCGTTAAAGATATATGTCATTAATATTCAGAACGTTTTCTCTGCATAAATGATCAGTTGAGATTAAATCAACGGATAATGCGTATAGCTTGACTAACGGCAATTTATATTGCAATAAAAAGTGAAATAGAATACATAAGTCGTTGAATGCCATGGGTTTATTAGTTCATGTTCTAGCATGTAGCACAAATTATTTCAGTTTGTGCGTATATGTAAAGAAGAAACAAAAAAACCTACAAAAACAGTTGTTGTTCATTAGAAATTCTGCGGTCTGATAATAAAAATGCGATATAGAAGATAGCGTGAATAAAATTAAACATGTTTCAAGTACAACATGACATTCAATAAATTAAATAAATTGATGATGACGATGATGATGATAATGATGATTACGACGGTGATGATGTTGATGAAGACGATGATGACGATGATGAAGAAGAAAAAGAAAGGTAGATATCTCTTTTGTATTAGCATGAACAACATTAATAGAATACCGCGATTTGACAATTTGTAAATCAAAACAGGGAGACATTTAATCTGGGCAGGAATTAAAGCAATATATTGCTCAGTCTAATTCCTGTTACGGTATGAGCGGTGGGTGTTAGGTGTCTGGCTGAGCAACTCTTAACTGCTCTAATTTTGTTGATAGAGACAGATCTACTGGTGCGTAATAGAGAAAAAAAATATAATTAGATTTTAGCACCCTTGATCTCATATGGTGATAGAGGTCTAGAAATTTTAATATTTTATGGATTCCCAACACTTGCTATTAAAAGACAACACTCTAAGGCTGGTGCATAGACGTTTATCAGCGAAACCTTAGATGAGTACCATAATGTACCAAATCCGTCTATATTATTGAGGTGATCTGCCATATAATTGGTTATATTAATTGCCCCTCCACATGGCCACCTCTCTCTCTATAAATGTAGCGTCGCTCTGACAACTGAAACGCTTTAATTATGAATAAAGTTGAAATACAAACATATTGCATTAACGTATAGTAACATTTGTAATGCCTACTAGCCTTTCGATTCTTTTGTGAACAAAAGAGAGATTTCCATTTTCGTTACATTTATGATCACGGTAAAACGTTGATAAAATATGACACCTGGGCTTGTTTAATCATTAGTGCAATCTTTGCCCCAGGGAAATTAGAGAATCGTTAAACGTTTGTTTAAAAATTGCACAATTTCCATTATATATTGTGAAAATAAGTAGAAAGTTGATTCTATACAACTTTGATTCGGAGAGTTATACGTGAAATGTTGGCTACAAATACCAGCTAGACCAAGAAAAAAACAGTGATTATCAATTTAAAGAAACGTTATGTTATATTTATTTAACAGTTAAAGGAAATCGGTCTAGAAAGAATCTTTGCCTAATGGTGAACAAAATGTACCAAAAATGGAGCAGAAATTTAAATGCCTGAAATTTAACTCAAACCTAAAACATGCAAGCGAAAGAAATACATTACCATTCAGCACCGTAAGGAAAATGCACTCTAAGTATCAACCCCTGTTTCATATCAAGGATTATACAGTTGTTGATATACTAATAAAACATTACAAGAGTTTAAAAATAAATTCTACGTTCTGTTGCTCTGATATCAACTTAGGGCGTCTTTGTGCGACCTGTTTGGGATTCGCGCCCAAACGCGAAGAACACGTTCTCTAATGTTCTTGAGTGTGCACGCGTTAACAACTCGAGCTGATCGTGGAATTAAAACATAGCGCATCAACTGTCTGCATGTTCCGCCATCTTTCTTCTTGTCCACTCCCACTCCAGAGGTGGTACGAGTTCTCAGCACGAGAACAATGCTCTGACGGTTCTCGTAGAAGTTCTTGGTGTTTCGACGAGAAGAACCACAAGAACATTGTTCTTGTGTTCAAGAACCATGTTATCGTGTTTCGCCTTTGTGAAGCAGAAAGACTTATACAATTTCCATTGTAAATTCATGTCAGATAACTATAATAGGCACAACCGTATCAAGCATGCATTTAAGATAAATATTAAATTAGATTTGAATAATAAGAAAGATTAAGAGAAAAGAGTATACTAGCGAGTAGCAACACAACGTAATATATTAGTAGAAAAACAAGTTATATGTAACATTCAAAGTGGTATATATTGAGTAAGAATAATCTTTGCAATACACCAGATCTTTGCAAATACTCTCTGCTACTATGAGTAATTTTTAATTTTAAATCTGCAAAGATATGGTGTAATGTACAGGTTATTGTTTGTCACATATGTTTCAAATATATTTTGCATTCCCAATGTGTCAGCAATATCCCCGGTTTCCAAATCATTTGCGTTTGTTGTCATTTAAGTGTATTTATGTGTTTGTCGTGTTGTTTTGGACATGTCGTTTTTGATCAGTGAGTTTAATATGATTGTTAATGTGTTATATCTTGTATGTCTCAGGCCATATTTTAAGTTGAAAACCCTATTTTGTGGCAAATAGGGTGGGAAGCTGGTATCTTCCATATGTTGCCGAATCAATGTCCTCTCTCTCTCTCTTTCTAAAAAAAACAATTAGTCGTGACGCTATATTTAAATTTGGTTATAATAGACTTTCCTACTATTAAAGAAATGTAGACAACATTAGACTTAGGACCTTGTTGGAGTTAGTGTTCATCTTGTCACCTTGGCATAGACTTTGCCATAGTTAGCAAACTTGAACTCAAAAACTCTGAAATGTTTGCACCATAGTTGTTATTCTCTGTATCGCTTAATACAAAGTATCATAAATATTTGTACACACTTGATAGTGAATAGTATTATTTCTGGAATCAAAATATGATGAATAATTACAAAATTCAGATATAAATGATTTATTTCCGTCGCACTTGTAAAAATACATATATATTGGAAATTTTCTAGAACACATGTTAAGAAAGAATGTTGTTTTGCCTTGTGCCAAATAGAATTCTCTCTCTCTCTCTCTCTCTCTCTCTCTCTCTCTCTCTCTCTCGCACACACATACACATATAGTGTGGGAAAATAGCTTGGTTATAACTTGTTTGCACAAACGGTGACTTCCATGAAGATTAGATAGTAATAGTTCCTTTCTAGAATGTCATAGTTTACGTTTTTCTGAGTTAGCAAGGGCGGATATGGTGTTTGAAATGGAATAAGATCAGAAAACATTACATTCTGAAATGGTTGTAGAGGTCCAGATGGAGATCAGTACACTGTTTCCACTTGGAAATGTCTTTGCTGGATGCCAACTAAATTAAACATTCGTCTGAATATACTTCTTTATTCCTGACTCATGGGTGCTCTCATGCACACACAAAACTATCCTACGCTTTGAGTTACTTGAGTTGAAGACACCATCTTTTCTATAATGTAATATCCTGGCCACTTGAAGGTACTGTCATTATATTGCTTCACTAACCAGAAATTGGTACATTGGCACATAGTACAAATGTATTGCTACTTCTTGTCTTAGTCTTAAAATGTCATCCTTCAAACTTTTTACAGCAAAAATGTACTGTTCATTTAGTGTTAATATGTAAGAACCAGCTATGCTCATAAGTACATAGCGCAATGTAATGCACGTGAGCGAAAGTATGAGTTCGTGACATGTCGACAATTATTTGTTCCAGTGTGTCACCCTGAGATTTGTGAATAGTTTTGTCTGCAGAAGTGCTGAAATAATCTTTCTATGTCATATATTGGTATCCATCTTTGGTCAATATTATTATGATATAAATGATTTTATTTTCGTCTCCAGTTACTTTATGAGTTTGAATGAGGACTAAGACGATGATTGGTCTTAGGGTATTGTGCTCTTTTTTCTCTCTTATCATGACCATATAAAGCGTTTCACTGGTAAGACCATCAGTAACATCCAGGCTTGCAGTAAGATCGTATTTCAAACCAACAGCAGCTGGAACAGTCTAAGAAAGTACTACAGTGTTTGAGGAGTTTAATCAGCACTTGCTCCTGCACAGCTGAAGTAGCATAACCAACTACACTGTCCGGCTCTGTTTTAGTTCGTTTCTTTCCGTTCAGAAATAGGAATATTAAAGACATGCTGATTGACTGCATCAATAATGCTGTTGGTAGTGAACAACTGTGGAACATTGTTTAGATAATCTGGATGGCTGGTATTAGGTATTCGATTGCATGTCTTGGTGTGTGTGTATTCCTTCAGCAATTCTAAAAACGCCATACGTTCCTTTTTGTCTCATAATCTGAATCACATTATCAATATTAAATCGATCCTGCCACACATTAGTAGCTAAGAGTCCAAAGTTGTCTTTCAAATTCTCCAAAACCCATGAATCCATAACTGGTCCGAGCTGGTGGAAATCACCAATAAGAATCACATGTGTGACATCAAAACTTTCTCCTTCCTTTGATCTGTTGCAGCTTCTCATTAATCATCATAAGCATGCTGTCTCCAACCATTTACGTTTCGTCAATCATAACCACTGTCAAATTTCTGTAAAGACTTCTTAGGATGTTCAGAGAATCACTCATAAGATGGCACCTGTATTTTTACTTGAATACATTTTCAAAGCAGAGTGAACAGTATTGAATCCTATATTGAAGCAGCCCTTTCAGTTGTTGCACGCAGAAGCACTCGACAATCTCTGGATCTTCTCCTTCATCTGTACATATATATTGAATGTATGCCTCACGCATAGCTCTTGCTACCATAAAGTTGCCAACAGATCCTCCACCAGTGATGAAAACATGTAGGTAGAGGAACTCACAGGTTTGATCCACTATGAGACGTGTGAAAATAATTTCATTTCTTTCATTTTCAAAGATCTAATGAGTTTCAAATATTCATTCGTTTACATTCTTGTTGGATTCATTTCTACTTCAACACTTCTTGCTGACAACGGAATATCAGTACCATGAAGGTGTCATTTGTTTGCTGTCATGTTAGAGTTGAATTTAACAAGGCTTTCACTTTTATTAACACCTTTGTTTGCATCATCTGTCTCCTGCTGTTATGTTCGAGGTGTAATGTGGTCAGAATTAATGTATTTGGCTTTGTTCAGTTCATCAATATTATGTTGATAGTTTCTTGCTTTGCTTTTCTTTCAATACAATTTTCAAAGCAAATTATATATATATATATATATATATATATATATATATATATATATATATATATATATATATATATAGTAATGTGATAGCATGTTCCGGTCCCCACTGTTTACAAGATGAAACAGTAACATTCGTTCCCTTAAGCTGTTATCAGTATCCACTTTCTAGCAGTACCTGACCTATCTGAATACTTTTGGGTTTTGACTTTGTCTGACAGTAACGACAGTAATGCAATTTTTGAAGTAATGCGGATTGTCTTGGTGAGCTGTCCTCTTCTAAGTCACTGTGCATTGACTCAGCATCACCATTATTATTCATGTCAGGTGAATATTGATATGCAGACTTGGGACATTTCACTTCAAAAGCGTATATATAGTCTTCTAAACAATAGTGTTCCTGTTGTTATGTCTCTTGGAATATCTCTTGATTTTATGATTTTGCAAACAGTTTTTGTTTCCAAATTGTTCTGTCTTTTAGCAAACTCTTTCGCTTTTCTGGACGTGATGTGTTAATGAATACGACATATCTTGTAAGGCTAGTCAATGGTAACGTAAGAGTAGGTATGATGCCAGTGAGCTAAAAAGATTTGCAACATGACCATACTGGCGATCATGTTGGACATTAGATTAGCAGCATTTATATTTAGGATCAGATAAATGGTGTCAGAAGTACTTTAGTAAAAATCACGTATCAACAATACCATCCCCTAAGGGATACTAGCAAAATAAGATTTTCAAGATAGCCATTGTGGTGGCCGTGTTGGAAATCTGATATTCATCATATTCATTTGCTTGTTAAAGCAGACTTTGTTTACTTGCATACAACTTCTATTCCTTCATGCTTATTTTTTGTCAAACAATATTTTTAATTTGTAGATCACATATCTTCTTTGTTATTGTTCCATCAATGGGCGCCACTATATGTTCAGCAGCAGTCATCATGCAAATTGTCATGATAACCCTCACTGAGGCCATTGTGGATGTCAAATCTACACCTTTTCATTTACCACCATTTACAAGCCATAGAAAATCTTTTGGTTTAAAAACCCATGTCGATTTGGCCTTCCATTCATAAGGAGTAGCGATTAAAAGATTTCAAGATGACCGCGATATTTGATGTTCAAGAGGCCCTCCTTTTGATGGAGGTGAGCAAGACTTCAGGATAAAACTAAGGTTTTATGTTTTTTCTTCAAGTAGTTTAGGATGAGTATCGATAGCAAACACCTGCTTACGGATGACGGACAGAAGACAGACTACAGAAAACTTCGTTCCTCTTGCTCCTTCAAAGTCAGTTGAATAAATGTTAAAATTAAAAGAACATATCAACAGATTGTGTAAAAATGTTCACTGACGACAAAATAAGGTTGCACGAAAGTACGAGTATTTAAATTGCGATAACTTTTATCTATTCATGTTAAAGCAATAATACTTTCAGGTGCTTTACATTTGACAATGTTTTATTCAGTACGAAGCACATACACGTTATGTAATACTCTAAGCCTAGGTTAAAGCTGATGAAGTCAATGCCAATTTCCCAATAATTTCGCATATCTGCTTCGTCGGTCAATAGACATTGTCGTATATGATAGCAAAACTCTCTTTTAGTATCATCCATTCTATCTTCTCGTCATTATGTAAAAGATATTAGAAAAAACTACAGCAACAACAAAATCTCCATTTCCACCTACCTTCCTAACTACATACATCCATTCATGCCTACATCATATATATATATATATATATATATATATATATATATATATATATATATATATATATTGATATTGATATAGAAACGCAGAAGATAATATAATCAATATTTAAATAGAAGCTGAGAGGCAAATATTTTGATCATTGCCCAAATTTCTATGAAAATCGTCTTACAGATAACTTAGTTCTTGACCCCTTTTCTTTGTTTGGTCAGAAAGAAAATTATCATGAGCGAGATATAAACCCAGTGCCTGGACATTTCATACATACATTTCTCGTTCATAGCAGGCGTAGCTCTTTAAGGACACTCTGAATAACTTTGAGTAATACGTTTCTTTTCGTTTGTGAAATATAATTCAGGCGCTTACGTGAATGTTGCAGCATATCAATGCAAATTACCATTAAAGGCATAATTATATCATTTATATTCAGTTTTCTGTACATAAAAGATCAATTTAAAATCACAAGTCAACAGATAGCGTGAAACGTTTCACTAATGACAAATTTTATGGCATGAAAGTGAAATATAATGCATAAGTCATTAAATTTCGAAGGTTTATTCACACATGTTAAATCATGTAACAAACCCATATATACAATTCTGATTTTATGCAGAACAAGAAAAGCAGCAGACGCGAGATTTTTAGTTTTCTTTCTAAATATATTTGCTGTTCACTTGCGTTATTGTTCAGCATGAAAGACATACACGTCATATTACGTTTCGTGTTGATTAACACAGATGAAACTAAGGCTACTTTACAGATGTTTTCTGGAACATTGTAATACGTGCTTCCCAAGTCTATGGCCATACGTGCCTCTATATTCTGGCTTGACCACACATGAACACTGTATCACATTATACTTGAAAAATGAGTCCGAGTATGTTTATGACTTTGTATCATTTGATAATATTAAAAATACACTCACTGCGTCACTTTCGATAGATTGAGAGTAACACTTTATGCCCATATATTGTTAAGCTTTAATGGATGTTGAAGTATACGTACAGTAATTTTAGATTAATTAGTAGGATTGTTTAATACGATTCATACTTTAGGCCTTTCCTCCACTTGCAAAATGCTTTTTCGTGTGTCTCCAGTGGCTTTTATTCGTTTTGTAGTGAGATCACCTTTCATCGAGGTACGGAGAAAAGATGTGGTATATGTAGGTGAACAATGTGGCCAAAGAAAAACCATGTCTGACTTCTCTGTCCTGTATGTCTTGAATTGTGTAACTTTACAGAGTAGCTTATTCTCTTCATGATACTAGTAATTGTAATTTTTATTTCCAAAAAAGAAAACCTTTGTGAATTCTCTACTCAGAAGTAGGCCTACTGGTACTTAATGGAAATAAAATATTAATTAGATTCAAAAACCCTGACCTAATATGGTGATTAGGGTGCTTTGAAGTTTAGTATTATGTCTACTCCCAGCAATGATTATCAGGAAGATACCATACGAAAGTTAAACATGATTATATCAAAAATAGTTTGGACTAAATCCGAGCATAGTAATAAGGTAATCTATCCCCATATTGGTTGAGCTGAAGTCACTGCAATTCTAAACGACCAACAATCTCTTTTCTACCACAATGATGTCATGTCACTTAAGCCATGTATGGGAACTGTCAGATGATGTAAAAACAAAGGGTCTCCAAAATAGACAAAACACTGATTTATTCTTTGAAAAGAGATATCTTTCGTTTCTATTATTATTTTTGGTACAAATCTGTAAGAATATATGTAATACGTGTTTACCTTATTTTTATATTTTTCATAATATTCCCAAAACCTGAAGATTTAGCACCAGTAGTTGCTGTAAGATAATGTCTAAGCTAAAATAATATGCATGGGCGTTATGCTGTCGTGTGAACTTGTCTCACACATTCCATTCATAATCTATCAGCTTGTACTCTAAAATAAAACAAACGAAAAATGCGATTTATTTAAACTTTACAACATTTTTCATAGTTAAAAAAGAAACGAAAATGCATTAAGGGGTAAAAAGCATAAAGTGTGAAAGGGGCCTCGTGGTTTATCGGCCTAGCATCGCACAATACACGAGAGAGAGAGAGAGAGAGAGAGAGAGAGAGAGAGAGAGAGAGAGAGAGAGAGAGAGAGAGAGAGAGAGAGAGAGAGAGAGAGAGAGATGGTCGTGTCAGTGTATTTTAATAATGAAACTTAATGATGAAGTTGGGCATGCAAACATCTATGCAGCAAATTGTTTGAAACAACAAAATCTGAGCTCATAAACGTAGCATCTGAATGGCTGGGGTTTGTCTAAAAACAAATGCTTTGTTTGCGCAAAGAGTTGACTAAACAGTATATGAAGAGGAAAGTAAATTCTCTAACATGCAAAAAACGTTCTATTGCGGGTTATGTTCGTTCGTGTACTTAAATCGTTAACAAAGGCTTAAATTTGTTTGATAAAATATGACATTCAGATAATTTGCGATAATTGCACAATCTAGGTACCAGTGAATTGCGTTAGGGAAGTGTTGTTTAGATTAATAATATTGTTCTGTTATATGGCAATTGCAATTCCTTCCTCCCGCAATTGTTATGCTAAATACTAGAAACATTTTTATGTCAAAGAAAAAGAAAAGAAACATGTATTCATTCATTAATACAGATCTACATACATACACAAATACAATTGTACATAGACACAACCATAAATATAGATAGACATGCAATCAGTCAAATATATAAAAGCAGAAGATAATATAATTTATCTTTACATGAATGTTTAGAAGACAATTTTGATGGCTGCCTGAAGAAAGTTTATAAAGGAAACTGGGGGACACCTTCGTTATTTTAGCTCCTGTAAGGTAGTTTTAATAGACGTTTTGATTAGTACAAACATAGAACTAGTGTCCTATCTATTCTTACCGACACTTCTCTTACATATGAGACTTATCTTTTTGAGAAAATTTTGATTCACTTGGGTAATATAAATCTGTTTTCGCTGATGAAATGTCACACACAGGTATAATTTGTAGTTGCAGCATATCTGATGTGCAAAATAATTTGTTTTTATTGACATTCATGCAGGTTTCTCTGCATAAACTAAAAATTAAAAAGTACCAATCACAAGATAATATAAAAACTGTCGCTCATGACAGATTCAACTTGCAAAAAAAGTAAAGTAAAAATACAAGTATTTTCAGTTTTGACAAATGTATGCGTTCATGTTAAACATGCAATACGGATAAAATTTAAATTGTGAGCATATTAACATCAGAAAAATGCAAACTCAAGAAATGGGAGTTAAGTCCTTTTTCCAAGGATATAGAAAAGGAAGGCGAAACGGGCTGATATGGGCAGGAATCGTAAGATTCAGTCTGACGCTCTACCAAATAGACTACAATGCCTTCTATCATAAGTGAAATATAAAGTCATTTCCTGGATATAATTGATCGACATTTCTTTGTACACGGTAGGTTTATTTTTAAAGAAACCTATGGTACCTTTGCGTTATATAAACCGTCGCAGCATACTAAGGTCAATTACCGCTAAATGCATATGTCATGGATATTCAGCAAGATTTTTCTGCATTAAAGATCGATTTAAAATAACTGTTTTGGCAAACTGTTTCAAGAATGGCAAACTTTATTGCATGAAGGGTGAAATGCATAATAGGATATGTTGTACGGCATGAAGGATTTACACGTTCGAATATTTTTCTTCTCGATTACCACTGATGAAACTAAGGCTGTTGTTTTTAATATTTATTAATATCTTCTTATTTTCTAGTCTGAATATTGAAATATGTACTTTTCAAGTCCATACTCTAATGTGTGTCTAAATGCTGGCGAGGCCTCGCCTGAAAATTATATCACATTACAATTGAGAATGAGTCCTAGTATGGTTATGACTTTTCATCATTTGATGACATTCAAAGCTACACACACTTTGTCGCTTTCAATAGATTCAGAGTACCACTTGATGCGCAAAAGGATTATAAAATACAACTGAGCCTAAATGGATGTCGAAACTACCTTACGTTTCACACACACGAATAACTCTACTTAAAAGGATACATTTTGTCCAGAAAGATTTCGAGCAAAAGAAGTTTAAGAGTTTGTTTCCGTAGTCATAATGGCTGTTAGATGCTACAGTAAAATATCCATCATCCGGACGACGATTATTAGGATTTTTCACTCGTAGTGGCTATTACCGTTTCCCCCGAAATTTTAACTTATTACAATATACAGGTATCTACAAATAAAACTGGTCTTAATTTGACAATGACGACCGAGTAATATAATTCAGAAACTAACATAATCGAATATAAGCTCATTGATATAAAGGCAATGCCATTATGAATAACTAAATTCTATTTTAAAAGTAAAATAAACGTAATTAGGAGAGACGGAGCATAAGAGTGATGCAAACACACAAAGGGAGAACGTTTATTCTTTCATATGATCATCGCCAAGTGAGTAGCGATATGAGAGTATGCAATTTGTGATACAGAAATCCCTACTTAATCAAGCATGATTAAAGACTCATACCAGTCTGATCAAAGGCATTATGTGTAGCTACGGCCTACGTAATTAACTGTCAATCAACGATCAATGGTGACTTAAAGGGCCAAATTAATCACCAAGCGGTTCGGGCGTGAATAGTATCCATGTCGGCCTTGTATACATTAATCATACACGTTTGACACTTGTGTTCACAATACCACACATAAATTGTAGTCAGAGTAGATATATGTATGATTATCGGACCTATTTATTCTAGATACTACCATTCACAATTCCATATTTTGACCAATATTTGATCATCCAGAAGACTGATTATCCGGACAAAATCTATGTCCCCAAAGAGCCAGGGGAAGCTTTACTGTAATTTATAATATATGACTTTCATACAAACAAAATCTTTCAATGTTTGCCAGAAATATACTGAAGGTAATTTTAGGTTGAGTAGTTGGATGGTCGCTGAAGCTCATGCTTTAAGTCGTTTCCTTCACTTGTAAGAATGCTTTTTATCGTGTGTCTCTATGGACATATATTAGTTTTGTAGAAATATTACCTTTCATTTGCTGTTTTGGGAAACAATATGGTAAATGAATGTTAAAAATGTGGCAGAAAAACATCTCCGTTACCATTCAATCTTGTATGTCTTGTATTTTGTATCCGTAAGAACAGCTTATTCTCCTCAGGACAATAGGAATCTGCAAAGTTTCGTCCAGAAGGAAACCTATGTCAATTTCCGACTGATACTTAATGGAGAGCAGTGCTAGTTAGATTAAGTAACCTTGACCTAATATAGTGACTAAGGGCATTAAAGTTTAGTATCATGTGCATTACCAATACTGTTTATCCGGAATAGACCAAAAAAGCTCACATGAACGAGGTTATCTATCGTCCGACCAATTGACTGAGCTCCTGCCCTTTCACAAGGCCAACAACCTCTCTCCTGCCTTAAAGATGCTATGTCACTCAAGCCGTTAAAGAGAACTGTCACATTATGCAGACAGGAGGTCAAAACCACAGATGTCTCTAGTATTGAGTATCATTTAAAAAATTAATTAAAGTATAAGAATATTGTTTGGCAAATACTAACCTTATCTTTCATGCCAAAGAGTCCAAAATCTAAAGAGGTAAGTCGGGCATTTCCTATATTGTAAAGTCAAAGCTAATGGTATATGCCTGTGACTCAAGGTATCATGTATGCACATCTGACTCCACCCATTGATATTCTATCCGTTTATACTCTACTTCAAAACAATACAGAAGCGAGAACTTTACATTTTCCAAGATTTGTTTCATAAATAATAAAGCAAATTGTGACGCTGAGGTAAAATTGCATTGATATCGTTTTGAAAACTTTAAAATTCAAAAGGAGATCTGCTCATTTGATAGCTCTGTATTTCGTCTGCATCTCTGGTTCCTTTTCCGCATAACCGGAAAGATACAACTTGTAGCATCACATTGTGCACGAGAGCTATTTATGGCCATGTCAGTAGACTTTATTAAAAGAGATTTCTTTAGTTTCTATTATTATTTTTTGGTACAAATCTGTAAGAATATAGTGTAATACGTGTTTACCTTATTTTTATATTTTTCATAATATTCCAAAACCTGAAGATTTGGCACCAGTATTTGCTGTAAAATAAAGTCTAAGCTAAAAGAATATGCATGGGAGTTATGCTGTCATGTGAACTTGTCTCACACATTCCATTCATAATCTATCAGCTTGTACTCTACAATAAAACAAACGAAAAATGCGATTTATTTAAACTTTAATTTAATGAAAGACGATGTTGAAGTTACGCATGCAAACTTATAAAAACAACAGTATCTAAAATAAATCTGAGTTTACAAATATAGCATGTGACTGGATGAGCTTTTGTTTCAAAACAATGCTTTAATTGTGAAAAGGGTTGGAATACACAATACGTATATTGCACAAAGAAGAAAATAAAATTCCTAACAGACAATTGGCGTTCGATTGCGGCTTATGTTAGTTCATTATCAGTGTATTTCATTCTTTAGAGAAAGAGAGGCTTCAATTGTCGTGAATATTTAATGATAATTGCACAATCTTGGCATCAAGGAATTATGTTATGAAAGTGTTGTTTGCATTGATAATATTGTTCTGTTATTTCGTGTAATTAAAGACACTGGAAAGGCGACTGAAAAATATGGCATTCAGATATGTTGCAATAAGTGAACAATCTGGGTACCAAGGAATCATGTTAATCCATTGTTTCTTAGATTAAGAATAGTGTTCTCCTAATGGTCAATGTTATTCCCCACAATTGTTATACTATACTACATTTTAGAAACACTTTGTTTTGTGAAAGAGATCAAGAACATGCATTACGGACTTATATGCATACAAATGTAGATAGAAGCATACATACAAATATGAAGAAACAACAATCAACCAGATATAAAGAAGCAGCCGATAATATAATATATCCTTATGTGAATATTTAGAAGACAATTTTGATGGATGCCCTAAAAGGTTTCAAAAGAAACATGAGAGACACATTTGTTACTCTTGCTTCGCTAAGATAGGTCGAATAAAGGTTATGATGAAAACTCTCACTGATGACAGTATTGCATTGCATACCAGTCATTTCAATTTCGATAGTCTGATCCATTCATGGTAAAGCATGTAGTTTGGAAAAGTTAAAAATTATGGGCATATTTAGGACCAGAAAAAGATAAACGGGAGATTTGGAAATTTTAGCTAACGGTGCTGGCCTTCTGGATTTTCTACATTTAATGATGTTTCATTCAGTACGAAGCACATAAACGTCATGAAATAGTCTAAACATCGATTACTGCTAATGTAGCCAGTGTTATCTTCCAATAATTGTGACTATTGCTCATTAGAAATTTCCGTATACGACAATTTTGGAATACCGTCCTATTAGTTTGGTCCATTCTATCTTCTTTTCATTATGCAAACGAGAATAAAAATTCATTCACATATTTCCAACTTCATTTCTAAATATATACATACTATAATAGATACATAACAGACACACACACACACACACACACACACACACACGCACACACACACACACACATAGGAAAGCAGAGAATAATATAATGTTGAGAAGCAATATTTAACGAATTTCCCCCAAATGTTCAATGGAAAATCTAAGAAAAACTTAGCTACTGCTGCCTCCTTTTTTTTGGTCAGAAAGAAAGTTATCATGAGTGAAGTGTAAACCCACTGACTGGACATTTTATCAACATTTTATCTTAATTTATCCTACACAAAAAGATTAGTTTTGTTAGAAAACTATAATACCGGTGGGTTTTATAAATCAGTTTTCAATTTTGAAATATAATGCATGCGGTTACCTGAACGTCACAGAATACTAAGGTAAATTACCGTCAAAGGAATATGTCATGGATATTTTCTTTCCACAAAATCTTAATTTAAAATAAAAGTAACCAGATCGTGTGACAAGTTTCAACACTGGCATATTTTATTGCATTAAAGGTGATATAAAATGCATAAGTCGTTCAATTTTGAGGGTTTATTCATTCATGTAGCTGAATTTACAATTTTGAGATTGTGCAGAATCGCAAAACAGCAGACCCGATATTCTGAGTTTTTTTTATTTGTGGCTGTCCGTATGAAAGATATGCACGTCATAACACTTTTCGTATCAATTAACACAGATAAAACTAAAGCTGTTTCCAGATGTTTTCTAATATCTTCTCCTTTTAAAATTTTGAATAATTGAATATTGTGATACGTGCTTTCCAAGTAAATGGCCTGGTGTGCTTCCATATTCTGTCAATATCTCACATGAAAATTACACCGCCTTACAGTTGAGAACGAGTCTTAATACGGCTATTACTTTTCATCAGTTAATGACATTACAAATTGCATTAATTATGTTACTTTCAATAGATTGGGACTAACACGTGAGAAGCAAACCCACTATAAAAAAGTTCAATCTGAATGGGTCCTGAATAAGAAGATATTTTGTCCAGATAGATTTAGAACAAAAGTAATTGAAAACTGTGTTTTCGTAGTCATGATAGAAATCAGATAAAAAATGAAACTATAGTATTTTGTATGCAGTTAAATCTTTCAATGCTTACCAGAAGTATACTTTCGGTAAATTTAGGTTGAGTAGTTAGATGTTCCACATAGCTCATTCTTGAAGTCCTTTCCTTCATTTGCAAAGGGGCTGTTTCTCTTGTGCCTCCAGTGGCTTCTATTAGTGTTATAACAAAATCACCGTTTATTTAGAGTATGAAAAAAGTTGTGGTATATACATGTTACAAATATGGTACTAAAAACATGTCATATATGTCTTGAATGTTTTAACTTTACTGATAATCTTAGTCTTTTCAGGATGGTAGGAACTGCAAAGTTTTTTTCCCAGAAAGACAGCCTTACTGAATTATCGACTCATATGTAGTCATTCAGGTACTTAATGGAGAGAAGTACAAATTAGATTGAGTAGCCTTGACCTAATATTGTGACAAGGGGCTTTGAACATATCAAATACAAACTATCACTGATATAAAATTATATGGCACGGAAAGTAAAGTAAAGGTATTTTCTATTACAATAACTTTATGTATTCGTGTTAAAGTACGGCATAGGGACATGTGGGCATGTTTAGCACCAGAAAAAGGCAAACTCAAGATTTCTTGTGCTTTATCTAACGGTGATATCATTTTTGGTTCTCTATGTCATTCAGTACGAATACATACATGTCATTCATACTCTACGTATGGGTTTAAAGTGGCAGAGCAAATGTCATTTTCCAATAATTTTGAATATCTGCATTTCCGTCAGCAATATTGTTGGCATTCTCTAGTATTAGAATTCCCTATGCTATACACTGTTCATCATGTAATATTCATTCCCGTATTCCTATCTGTTCCTACTTACCGAAATACATGTATACATTACATACAATATATATATATATATATATATATATATATATATATATATATATATATATATATATATATCGGGTGCTAGAATCAATCTTTAGAAAGATGTTGAGAAGTAAATTTTTTATAAATGCCCGGAAAGATTCTATAGAAATACTGATGGACAACTTAGTTCTTACTCCTCATTTTTGATCAGAAAACTTGATATCATGAGTGAAGTAGAAACTCCTTGCCTGAAAATGTCTTATGAAATATCCCCTACATAGGAAGTTTGGATTTTTGATAAAAGTATGAGACATTTGGGTTATATTAGATCTGTTTTTCTTTTTGAAATATTATATATGCAGTTACATGAATGTTACAACATACTACATTAAACTGCTGTTAAAGTCATATATCATTAATATGTAGCAAGTTTTCTCCAAACAGCTGAAGAAAAAAGGCTTGAAATTTGTATTTTTTTTAAAATATATTTTCTGTTCAGTTCTATTCATTACATTTGACGATGTGTTATTCAGCAAGTAGAAAATATACTTTATAACATTTTGCAGATAAATTAAAACAAGAGCTGCTGTGACTCTCTTTTCAAATATCGTTTCGTTTGGAATTTTGCTTGGTTTGCTATACCCCCATTCTCTGGCTAGATCTGACCTGAATATATCCTTTGTGTATACTGACAACATTAAAAATTACATTACTATTGTTACGTTCAATAGATTTAGAGTAATATATGTGTAACAAGATAACCGGGTTGGATTTCGGATTTATAACAGAACACTTTTGATGGTGATACAAATACAAATGCAATGCAATGTTTATTGATGAATGACTTAAATGGGAAAAGGGTTATGATTAATACGTGCGTGCATAAGGTCCAAATATTGGACAAATTAACATAATCCGGACGAACCTAATAATGTAACCCAAATGTGAATACAAATAAATAAATACACAGTACAAGGACAAAGGTTAATGATTCACAGTAATTTCAGACGACGAAAAGAATGATATGTTTTACTCAAATAGTAAAAATGATGTACTTTACTCATATAGTAAAAATGTATACGCTCAAATAATGAAAAATGAGGTACTTTATTCAGATAATAAAATGATGAAAACAATGGGATAGATATCACACAAAATATCTTTACAATCCCAAACCACTGGGTATCACAAACCCCAAAATTAGCCCACGGCTAAAAGATTACATGTATGGAGTAACTCAAAACCACTCCATCACTAGCACACTTGGCTACCAGTCACACTGGTCAATCAAGCAGTCAGCATTACAGGTAGTCACCGACCACCATTCAATTCCTTGGTCAATCAAGCGATCAGCACCCACCAATCGGTCAGCAACGCCCGATCACCCGCGATACATAAATCACCCTCGGGTATCGTTGTTACAATGAAAAACGAAACCCGAGTACATGTATTTAATAAATAAAAGGGATTTATACAATCCCGTGACAATATGATGCAAAGAAAGGTTTATAAACAACAGCCAACCCTTTACAAATGTTGAATAATTCATATATTTCAAGTACATGAATGACTCTCCTCAAACTTATATTTTTGTTCAGGAAGATTTAGAAAGGAAATTTTTTGCAGGTCAGAAAAAAATGAAAACATATGCTTTTTATAAAGGTAAATTTTACAATACTTACCAGAATTACACTTACAGAAATTTTAGTTTGTATAGTTACATGTTCCACAAAATCTCATATCTTAATTTCTTTTCTTTCATTTTGAAGGTTTGTGTTCTCGTGTCTCCTATGGCATATCAGTTTGAAAAATAAATATTAATTTCCCATTTACAGTATTGAACAATAAGTGGTACATGAATGTTCAAAATGTGCTAAAAATTTGTCCGCGATTTTTTAGTCTTGTGCTACATGAATTTTGTTACAGTATATCTTATTCTTGGAAAGATTGCAGGAATTGCTAAGTGTTTCTTTCTAAACGTTCGACACAGATGTAGGATTCCTAGTATTAAATGAAGAATATTACTAATTGGTTTGAGTAACGTGGACCTAATATGGTGACAAGGATACTTTGTAGTTAAGTAATATGTGTTTTCCAACAATGTTTATGAGGAAAACAACTTGAAAGCAAAACACAGAATTATATCACAATGATCGTGAACAAGTACACTTTATCAAAACTAATTTTCACGTCCGCTGGTCACACACAACACGAAGTTTTCTAAATCTAGTCAGTCATTTTTCTTTTTCTGTAACTACCAGTGAGCTTAACTTTGATTCAAAAGCTCAGAAAGTTTTATTTTAAGAAACAGTTAAATAATTGCAATTATTGTTAAAGTATTAGCTACTTAATATAGTCATAGAATTCAAGCTGCACAGGATGAAATCGTTTTTATAATGTTAGTAACATTGCTTTAGCATCTATTCTGTCAGTACTATAAATAAAAATTTATTACAAAAAACTATACCGGCCATTTTACAACTTCAAGAAAATAAACACTTTTACATTTGAATTAAATTATCTAAAGTCAAAACTGTGTAAAAATTCCAATTACTTCAAATGTGGTTTCAGTAAACATTGGACGACAACAGTGAATAATATCATATATATTTAAATGATTATAAAATCTCCATCTTGACTTTTTGGAATGATTTATATTTTTATTCTTTTTTTCAGTATCTGATTATATTCATACATGTTTAAACAATTTATAAAAATGTCAACATTTCAAAAGTTAAGCTGAATGTTAAAGACATTTTGTATACCAGACTTTCTTGTTAATGAACGTTAAACGACAACAAAGATGTAATTTGAATTTGAATTATTTGTTCAAAGGTCAATCTCATTCTCATTCTATTTTATTTTTTTTTTATTTTTATTTTTTTGTTATGCCACTTTCAGGTTAGGTCTATTCAGACTTTGGGGATACGTCAGGCAATGGTCTGAAAATCACGTATCCAAACTATAAATATTTATAAGCTTAATAGAGTAGATATGGTTCAGAAGAGAGACAGACTGAGACACAGAGAGAGAGAGACATAGACAGAGACACAAAGACAGAGTTAGAGAGAGAGAAAGTTGGAACAGTAAAGTTAGCAATAGCTTCAGTCTAGATAATATTAGGGGCCATTATAGTCTTACGTATATTGAATTTATAATATGTGTCTATGAGGTAAGTTGTACCTTAGTCATTTTGAACAACATATTTACTGCATTTGAGTTCGAGGTCAGTCTTGTTTACATAGCATTTAACAATTAGATTGGAATTTTCCATGGTTTGGGAGAAAAGTCACATACGCACCGGAATTTTCCATTATATGTACTCATATTCTAGAATACTCTGTCAGGTGACTTATCCTTATATTTATACAGGTTTGGTAAACAACATTTCATTCCTATACTAAACATCATATTATTAAAATCAGTCTATTAAGGAATTTATTTTATTAATCAGATGTTACAGCTGTAAAAATCAGAGCAAATTCAGAGAGGATTTATTTATTTGAAATATTCATTGGAATTACTAAAAGTGCTCATTCTCATATTGGATTAATACTTGACGTTGGGAGTTATGTGAGTGTATTCAAAGATATTCTGGATTACATCATTCAGGCATATCAGAACATTTAAGACTACTGACACATCAGGACATTCAAGGCTACTGGAATTCATTACGAACATTGTATATTTAGGACTTGTGATTAGGATACTTTGGATCATTAGATTATTTGCATTTTAATTCGCGTTACTGTAAGTGTCCTTTGAATTTTCACTTTAATTGTCTATAAATAAATTGTCCGTTGATTTTACTTACATTGTTGTTTTGACTTTATTTCTGTTACATTATTTGAAGACCTAGAGTCGTAACAGAAATTGGAGTCTCGTCCGGGATCTGAATTTCTTTAAATTACTATTTACTTTGACTTTGTTTCAGAATTCTCGTTGTCCCTGATAACGATTTTTATTTCACCTATTTGACAAATCTTTAGTGAAACCAGCAAGCATTCACAATGTCATCAAAGGTTGAGAACTTTGTTTCAAATCCTAGGGCTAGAGTATGAAAAAAGGGACGAGTTGCTTGATCTTGCCAGACATTATGATGTTTCTGAAGCGAAAGCGTCTTTGACAAAGCAAGAGATAAAACATATTTTAATTCCATATTTGGTGGAAAAGGACATTTTGGATAATAGTGCTTTGGGTTTGATTTGAAACTCTGTATCTGGCTTTGATATGAAATTATAGAACTTACAGCTAAAAGACCAGATGGAACTAAGAAAGCTTCAGCTTCAGAAAGAGGAAAGGGTAATAGAAATGCAGATGCAGAGAGAGAGAGAGAAACAGGAGAGGAAATTGCAGAAAGAGGAGAAGGAGACACAGTTACGGAGAGAGAGGGAGAGAAGAAAGGGAAATGCAATATAAATTAAAAGAATTAGAATTGACAAGCGGAGCTCTCCCCCTCCCCCTACTTTACAGACAAATTCGGGTTTTGATCTTACCAGATATATTAGGTTAGTACCCCCTTTTCAGGAAAAAAAAGTAGATAAAAAATAATTTCACTTTGAGAAAATTTTTGATACAATGATTTTTCCTCTAAATGTATATGTTTTCTTTTAATCAAAGACACTATGGAAGTCATTTAGACCTTTCAACGAGTATGGGTTTTCAATTACCTCCATAGGATTACGTCATAAAAGGATAGTAGGTGAAACCTACAAAGTGTACTGAAATGATAGCTAAGCTGTCGTAGATAAACTGGGATAGAAATGTTTTAATTCTCCAATTTTATTATTGCTGTATAAACCTTGTTTTGACAAAGTCTGGTTATTATTATCTGAATTTGATAAATGAACATTCCAAATCGGGTCCACCAATGCGTGTTAGACTAGGAATCACCGAAAAGTGTAAAATAAACAATCCACACTATTTTGGCAGGCGTGAAGTGATCATTGTTGTTTTCCAATTAATTAAACTACCATGCCATATGCTGCTTTTGACAATGTAATGAATTTTAAGCCGAATCCAAGCAAAGATAAAATCTTGACAATATTAATCAAATCCAATATGGCAGCCAGGTCAGTCTCTGTTCCATGTATGCTCCCGATTCTCACCTGTCGTTTTCTTTTTTAAAGCAGGATATTATCACTTTTAACTTATCCATGTTTTTGAAATACTTCCAGGAAACAGTTGGCAACTGCTGGATCAAAACGTAATTGCAATGGCGCAGAAATTGTTCATTGAATATTTCTGTCTAGAACCGAATATATATTTAAATCAAAACACAGAAGAAATGTGAGCACTTTTCTCTGATCTTTAAAAGGAAAGTGAACACTTCTTTCAACTAGTTTTTATATGCTGCTATCTAACGATGTCAGCATGTACCCATGTCCTGAGGGTATAAACCTACCTACCTGTGGAAATTGTAACAATTGTGATAATCAGAATATCGACCCAAGCTGTACTGAGTTACAAGATCTACATGGATAATTAACCGTCAACGAAGTTGAATGCATGCCAATCGTTATACTTTCTCCAGGTCAGCAGATCACCTGATTCCGAGATTACGAAAGGAATAGGATCTGCACATATCAATATATATAGCCTCATAAACAAACTTGATCAAGTAAAAGTTTTAGTCAGGAAACTGGTGTTTGATATTGTAGTCATCACTGAAAGAAAACTGAGTTTTTCAATTAATGATGATGAAATCAGAATAGTCATTGAGGCAGTGTTATAGTATATGTTAGAGAAAATCGTGAAATTAATAACATGGGAATGTCAAGTCCAGTCAATCTCGAAATGGTGCCATTGGATGTAAAACACTTCCAGAATTGTATATGTAGCTGTTTATAGATCTGCAAACTCCTTTATGGAACGGTATGAAACATTTGAATCAGTAATGGAAGAGTGTAATACATAAATATGACAATCCTAATGTGATGGGGGATTTCAATATTGATGAATTTAAAATGTCTAAATTAAAGGACATGATGAATACTAATGATATGTATCGACTAATTATAAAGCTAACTCGTGAAACAAGGACATAATCACATTAATTGACCACATATGCGTATCCGACATGCATATGTATGTTGATTCTGGAGTTATTCCCCTTGGGATTAGTGATCATCATTTGGTATATTCAGTTCGGGAGAGGAACACATATGTAAATATAAAATATTGCTCTGTCAAAAACCCAGACGAACAAAAGTTCAAGCAAGATTAAAGCAAGCAAGTTGGTATACAATTAGGATTTATGATCATATAACCAATCCATAGTAAGCCTTCAAGGAATTGTTATTTGATATAATTGACCAGTATTTACCATATAAAGGACGTCGAATATTATAAAATTCTGATAAAGTGATTACAGATGATATCTTATTGTCCATACACACCAGTGACTTACTATATGCGAAAAGTAAATGCAGAGATGATTTGACTGATTATAAGGCTTTTTATGAATAAGGTTCTTGTGACAATTAGAGATGAAAAAACAGATTACTTAGACACTTTCAATGGTAATTAAACAAATCAAATGAAATGTGGAAAAAATGAAACATTTTCTACCTTCATTGAAATAACATTCGTGTACCAACTTTCTTACGTACTACAATTGCAAATGGTTTCTATGATTTCTTCTGTAGTATTTGGTTAGAAATTGGTAAGGACATTGATTCATCGCTACCAGATATTAAACGTATATTCTTTCAGATACCAAATATTACGCAGGATTTTGTTAAAAAGTAAATTATAAACATGTCTAATTCAAGGCTACTGATTTTGATGGCTTTTCGGTGAAACTCTTTAAGCTGTCAATAGATTGCATTGTTCAAACAACTGACTTGCATATTTAATATGTCCATAGGCACAACCGCTTACGTATATGATTGGAAGAAAGCTAGAGTCACCCCCACATACACATTTTAAGCGAGGAGACTAATTGAATATCATTAAGCGTAGCCCTTTATCTGTTCTACTTATTGTTAACAAAATTCTTGAAAGACATGTGTTCAATTCATTTTATTACTTTTTCTATCAAAAATAATTTGATTGCACTATGTCAATCAGGCTCCCGTCAAAATCGTTTCTGCCAGATAAATCTCGCTAGTTTGATTAATCACTGGGTAAATAATATTGATGATGGGACATTAACTGGAATTTTATTCTTAGACCAACAGATAGCTTTTTATACAGTTAATCATAAAGTTTTGTTACATAAATTATCAGCCTATGATTTTACAAAACGCTCATTGCAATGGTTTTCATTCTATATCAATAGTAGATTGCAAATTATGAGTCGGGGAGGTTCTGTCTCGTATTTCAAGGACATTTCTATTAGAGCACCAGAGGGATCAGTTCTAGGCCGTTTCTTTTTCATATTATATATACATAATTTTCCAAAGTGTTTGAAACATTTTTCAGTGTCTATGTATGCAGATGATACATCACAATATGTTAGTGATAAAGATGTTAGCATTGTTGAGAGCACACCATATGAAGGCTTACAATGTGCTATAAAATGGATATATTACAATAAATTTGGCTTTCATTTACACAAAAAACAGTTAATATGCATATCTGTTCAGCACAAACGGCAGTCAAATGTAGAGAATTGTACTTAAAAGTAAATGGTACAAACACTGAAACGGTCGAATGTACCAGACTTTTATGTATTCTTTATTAATAATACTTTATCCTGACCCAACCACATCGACATTTGCTTTATAAAAGTATCTAAGAAAATAGAAATTATAAAACGGTTTTAGGTTTTATGTCAAATCAGTTCATCCGAAAAGTGTACACTATAGTTGCTTTTCCACATCTTCTCTACTGCTATGACGTGTGTGATTCTCCACCCCGTAATTCTTCTTACATGCAGAGTCTATACATCTTAGATCAGAAACATATAAATTAGAAATTATTCAATATTTAAAAAATTATATATGAAAGGAAATCCATATAAATAATTGTTCCGCGTTAGTTTATTCAGCAAATATCACAAGGTTAATTGACAATTTCTAATGTTTTAATGCGCGATGCTTTCTTTATGAGATTAAGTATCTCAACATTGAAAAGAAAAAAATTAAAATTCACAGTATTAATAATCAATACTATTTAATATGCTATATGTTATTCTGGGCAAGTTATGCTTGTCTTTTATCACTTACATTTTGATTCAACTGGCAATGGTAGGTTTATTTAAATGCGAAAATATCAGGTGCTACCCTTAAAATATCGCCCCTCTCACGCTTCCTCGCTAAATATTAACCATTCCAAATGTTATAATTAACACATCGTCATATGTTAGATTGTAACATGCGCCAATAACGAATGGACCGCTGGCAAGATGTCGGGCGTTATGAAGTCACAGAAAAACATTGATGTTTAACGTGTCGGAGTTTTATGTCTGTTCCTCAGACACTTGGATGGGTAACCACTGCTTCAACATTTTCTGACACGAATTTTTCAGCTTGTATTAAAAACTTTACATTATTCATAGTGTTGAAAACTGCAGAAAAAGAAACCATAACTAGAACGTGTTCAAAGAACAGGGATGCCCCACCATGGTACCTAAAAACTGATCTAAATACCCAACTCGACCAAGGTGATGGGCGTACGCACGGACGGACATACTTAATGCCCTTCCACTGTCGTAGTGGGGCTTACATTTTTCATTTATCTTAGGTAATATACTCATGAGTAGGTGTGGTTATCTCTGCTTTTGTGACATAGCAATTCGCAACTCTGGTTTTTTCATTGAACCTTTCCCACATCGATTTACACAAAAATTGCAAAATGTCATGAACTAATTTATATTACTAAAAAAAGATAACCTCAAAATTTTCAGCTTAATCCAATCAATAATTTTGGAGTTATCAAAACTCATATTTACTGTATATTCTGTACATTTTTGCTAGACTTTGTGGGACATTGCCAGGTTTTGCTCTATTATGTTTACCTGTAAATACTGTGCGTTTACTTACGCCAGGCAACAGTTGCCGGCCTTTGAAGTGGTCAAAGGTAAAGAGATAAGAAGGTGTGTTGTTAAGTTGATTGAAGTTGTAGAAAATTAATTGGAGGCAAAGCTGAAGGGAGGGGAATGAACTTGAATAACTACAAGAAGTGAACTGACATTCTGCTTTGCAGTAAAGTGTAAATATTCAACACATTTTTCAGATGCAAAAAGGATCTCAATACGAAAAAAAGTCGCAACTAGTCATGAAAAAGTCGGCGATGTCAGAAATAAATAAACAAGATAAAGATGAATTCATCCTGATTGTGCATATGCCTAAAACATTTAGATTTTTTTAGCGATGTTAGAATATTTAAAAGTGCATTCGTAACAAAAGTTCACATTAACATATACGATGTTTTCCCAAATCATTTCATTGGTCGATCTAAATTTCAAATCGAAATCTGACATTCTATCATTACAGTTTCTACTCGAGTGAAATTATTCAAACTTGTTTTTTAATTCAGACTATCGACATTAAATTGTTAAGTTCAATTTGCAGCATCTCTATCTTTAAAACGTCGAGAATATTACCCAAGTTATGTAGAGACTATGCAATATAGATACAAGTTTCTCGAGGGCGTTTCAAAATTTCGTAGCTCACTTCAGAAAATAAGTATACTACTTGTTCAAGTTTATACATAAAAGAATTTCATGTATTGTTTCCAGAGCTATGAAATACTTATTACTGACAAAAACAAAAGCGAGAATACTTTGCAACAGAAAATATATTCGCATATACTCATTTTACAGCGAGAGAATAAATAAATACATAATTAAAGTTTTTCTTGCCTGACACTTGCATGGTTCATGTTGTATTTTCGTGCAGTAAAGTTGAGAGTGAACGTTAAAGATGGAGATAGGTTTGTATGAGATATACCTGGCGTCATGCGATGAACTAATTTAGCATTTTTTTAAAAACAAGACCATGGGAAAAGACATTTATCAAAAATGATGCATTAACACAGTAACTTCAAACTATTTTGTTTCATTGTATGGACGTTTCTCAGGTTCACTTTTAGCAGTCTGTAGAGGTTAATGCAGTGATATAATCAATATCATTACACAGCGCGTTTTTGTCCTTCTCCATCTCTCTTTCTCTCTCCCTATTCCCCTTCTATAAGCACCTCACCGACGAGTTTATGAAATCTGCTCCTTATATTTATCATGGCCACCAGTCTCTCTTATGCATCGCTAATTGCTATGACGAGAAAACCGTATTGAACCTTTCAATTATACGTGAGTGTGATCTGTAATGCAGACGAAACGTTTAATTGTCAAATTAAAAGGAGCATCTCTCTTTTAATGCACTACGTTTAAAAATATAAGAATGGAATTCGACCTGTTTATCACTTTTTATTGGTTATCTCCGAAGAATGTGCGAATTTGTGTCGATAGTCTTTTGAAATAAAGAGAAGTCTGATACAGTGTGCGTGTGAAGTGATGTATTCTATACACATGTATGTTAACACTCGTGCTTATTATATCATATATGACTTTACTTCCATAAATACTTTTCGTTACCTACTTTTGTCTGCGCTTTCTTTTTCATACAGAGAAAACACAAAAGTAGTTCGCACATCTGTGTGTCAGAGAGAGAGAGAGAGAGAGAGAGAGAGAGAGAGAGAGAGAGAGAGAGAGAGAGAGAGAGAAAGGGAGAGAAATATGGCTTAATTCGTGTTGAGTATCTTTGTATGCTTTGGAAAATAAGATCGATAGCAATAAAAAGAACAACAAATATTGATAAAAGAAAGAAAAAGGAAGCAAATATATATATATATATATATATATATATATATATATATACATATATATATATATATAGATATATGAATAGATATATAGATAAAAAGGAGATGGGAAGTATGGTAGGTCGACAGAGATATACATACATACGTACATACATACATACATAGATATATAGGTAGGTAGATAGTAATACTTGTGTGTTCTGGACGTCTGTTTCTTTGTGGTCGTGAGCAGAAATTCCTATCTTCAGTTCTTCACAAAATGTTCACTCGAATTGGCTTTTTTTTTCATTAATTTTTTTCTCATATCCCCCTAACACAAATACCACCACTACTACAAACACCGAAAAGAAAGGTAAATCTTGTTTGTAACGTCACGTCTTTTTTCTAAAGTAATATTTGTATATACCATTTTGACAAAGGCGGGGTATTTATGTAATAATCTTGTTTAAACACCACCACCACAATACCACACACCCCACCACTGTTTCATGTTACTTCACAAGCAGCTGTTAAAACAAACATTTTTAATTTCAAAGATAGTTACAATTACAAACGCTTAATTTTCTTTATTTAGTTACAAATTGAAAAGCATCTAAGGTGGCAAAAATATGCTTCGAATATAGATATTAAAAAAAAGCAAAAACTGACAATTTGGGCAAATTTATTTGAAAATGTATATATCTGATTAAGTGTGAAATACAATAAAATATAACTCTGCTGCATGCTGCATTTGTTCATTTATACAGCTGAACTTTTTCACATCTTACATATAATGTAGGTAACAAACACTAACAAATTTATTTATTCAAAGAACACAACCTGTCTACTGTTAGGCCTATTTGTTGACCATATTCCTGTTCTTTGCCTTGCAGTCCACAGTTTTTTTAGAACGTTTCGCATTGTGCAATTTTACATCATTAGCGATCTAAATGCCATAACTTTTTAGATTTTAAATAATGAATAATATTTGTCCACTGAATTTAAAACAAAAATATTAGAATAAACAAGGGCATATATTCCATTTCAGTTTAAATCAATGGCAGAAATAAGAAGGAAAAAGGAAAAGGTTTGGAAAAAGATCCTGTATATTATATAAAAGAAGCAATATATACAATACATACAAATATTACATATGACAAAACGAAAATTTCATAGTAAAGTAAGGAAATGGATTTTTTTTTAAAATTATTTCATAGTTGATTCAGCAAGTGGGTTTTATTATATTTTTTAAAGTTAGACAAATGTGAAAAGTGAAGTATTTCGTTTATCAATAGCGACAATAATGCTTTGTAGTCTGAAAGAAAAAAATCGCCATCACCTAAAACTACAATAAAGTCGGAAAATTTAAAACAACAATAGTGACAATTTTTAACATTCAATTTGTTATAAGACTAATCCATTCATGACTTTCATCCAGTCAAAAACTGAAATGAAAGTCTAATTTACCTATTAATAATTAGAAATGTTAGAAAACAAATCAATATTACATTTTCCTCATTATCAGTTCTGCTATGACATTTTGAATTCTTTCAAAAATCTGAACTAAAACAATATCAAGGAAATAATAAGAAATGAGAGACCAAGTTGGCGATCTAAACGAAGTCGGGTTCCGTAGCTTTTGGGTTCTGAACCATTCTCGCATTTACCATTCTTCTCCGTGTAACCAATCTTACATTGACAAGTGTAATCACCAGCAGCGTTGAAACATTCGCTGTTTTGTTTATAGTCGCAAGTGTTTCTGTTCTGACATTCATCGACGTCCTCACTACATGTACTTCCGGTCCACTGCGATTTGCATAGACAGATTCCGTCCACGTGCGGCAGGCATGACTGCTGACCTGTACGTTTTCCATGGAACAATTACATTTCTCCGAGCACTCCTTGCCGTATGTGTTTCCAGAGCATTCTAAATAAATAAATAAATAAATAAATAAGTGTACAAATAAGCAAGGAGGCAGGGATTATCAGAATGGAAGAAGAGAAGGAAACTTAATAGAAATTGTGGTGCCTGAAACCCATCATCAATGTTAAACTTTGTCTGGTTGATGTCCGAAATTTACAGTAGAAAACAATATATAATCCTTCTTTTCTGATTTAAGCAATTGAATATTGTTCACACATCATAAGCATTATTTACATAATCGCGATATTCCAGATATACCGGCTATAGTAAGCATGATTTTCCGGCAAGAGATATAGGTAGATGGGAAAACGATTAGTCCAACTGTTTAGTCTCTCTTTTTTAGTTTACACTAACCTTGGCAATCTCCAGTGTGGTTACTCCTGATATATCCCACCTTACACACGCATTGATATTGTCCTGGACTATTCGTGCATACAGTGTTGTTTTCATTACACGGGCTTGGACTCTGTTTGCATTCATCGATATCGATGTTACAGCTTTCTCCCTCCCAACCCCTCTGACACAGACATCTTTCGACAGAATCACAGTGTACATTAGGTCCACATCGACATTCATTTTTGCAGTCCACACCATAATGATAGATATCACACGCTGACAACAGAATGTTTGCATAACATATATAAGGAAGAAACTGAACAAACAAAACCGTCCACTAAAACATAAGTCATACAAATTTAGTCAGTATGTTAGCGAGCGTACACGAAACACTCAAAGGTAAAAAAAGCTATAACTGTATCAGAAATCACTACAGTATCCAGCCTCGTATAAACTTAAAACCAATCATTTAATTTTCGTGGGCGTGAGGGGTGGGGGAGAGCTGTCAGTTTATTTCTAGAAAGAATATATATATATATATATATATATATATATATATATATATATATATATATATATATATATATATTGTCTGAAGATAATTTGTTTCAACTATGGATAGATTGAAATCTTTTTCTCTACAAATCAGAGCAAAATTTATTGTTTTCAAGCTACTTGGGGGCCTGGATATTATTTTTAATCTCAGTCCCCGCTTATCCCCTGTCCCAAAAATAAAATGGTCATTCCCAACGGTTACAATCATGAAATGAAGCATAAAACTGAAACAAGGCAACACAAAAGATAAAAACGATATCGATAAAGTCATCATTTCAGAGCGGCTAGAGGATATAAGAATTAATCTCTTATTAAAACGAAGAATGCTCAACACACAGGTAGCTATTCTAAATTTGTCTGAGAAAATTATAGCATGGTCAGAACATTTCGAGAAAATTTGACGATACATGCTGAATTTATAGATATTTGATATTGTATTTGTTACACTGTACAAGTCAAATAGGTGAACGACTGAGTTCCCGCTCATAAGCTTGAGTAAAACAGCGCGTTGGGGGAATAAAAACGATTTGGCAAACATCCACGCCTTAATTAGTAATTCGATTGATCAACGGGCTATTGCACTTTAGATAATACAACACTTGATTGACAGCCACCGCGCCAGGTGGAGAGGTCAATATTTTTTAAGTTAATACGGCTCTAAATGTCCTTTTCTGCTTTTGATCAATAAACAGTTTTAAAATAGAGGAAATATTAAAATAGCAACTACAAATCGTGCACCTAAACGAGTGGCAGAGAAACAGTACTGTTGCAGTATATCAAGTGATGTTGTTTGGACGTATTTGTATTATTATTACAGAACTGTGACGCATAAATAACTAAATAGAAATCGTCGAATTCTAGTTGATAGCTTAAGTAATAAAATTATATTCTCTGCCGTAACGTACTCGAGGAGCTGCAAATAGTCTACGATCATTATTTTCCGATTTGAAAATATATTACCGACTAGAAATGTATTTAAGGGTTTTTATACAATTTATGTATTTAAATATTTAAAGCTGGAATATCAAGAACAAAAAAGCCCGATCATCGAAACCCTGCTTATTTTCGCGAAAATCGGGCGAAACAGCAGGCCCCTCTCTATGTATATTATATGTAACCACTTGGAAACCAACAGCATGTTATGTCAGAGGTGTGAATCCATTTCGCACGATCTTCAGTGGTAGAATATTTAAGAATGCATTATATAATTTCTCAGGGTTAAAACCAAACTTATCAAATAAAATAACTTCCTCTTGGTATAATATCCAGTACCAATCTTGAATGGCGCCATATTTACAAACACAAATTTCATATGCAAATATAATTTCAGATACCCATCTTTTGGCAATTAGAAGATCTCACGCACCTTCTACAATTTTTTTTTATATGTTAACCATATACAGGAATCAACACTTATATTCATGCTTTGCAGAATATACCTACAACGGTATGTGTATGTCTGTACACTTTGTATTTTAAAATCCATTAATAAACACTGGTTAATATTTCTTTCAAATTAACCGCGTTTTAGATTTCTACTAATATCTTTCTTTACATTAAATGAGAAAATGACGGCCACTGATTACTTGGGACATTTTAAGATGTTAGGAAAGGACTAATTTATTATAATTAGCAACCCCCTCAGTCCCTACCCCTCTACCCACTCTCCTGCCACCACCACCCTGTACTGGTGGCATTAGTGCAAAGGGATCAAACATATCTAAAGCATTGTAACACATACACGAGCTCACAACAGAAAAGTGATCATTCGGTCGTTTAACTCAAAGGTAAGAATAAAGCTTTTTTAACAGGTATTCTTAATTTTGTAAACTTTCTAGAAGCTACCCAGTTTGATAATTACATCGAGGTCACGATAAAATTGAAACAATCGGCGAAACAAACAAATAATAAATAAAATACAATACCAAAATAACGAAACAAAACAGTAGGAAAAATCAACCACTTATAAGCTTACTGAGAAGCAAGCTTGCATGAAAAAAACAGATAATATGAAGAGCACAGTAAAACCAAAACGTGCATAGGGTAATCAATGCGAAAACGTACATGATGATGATAGCCTTAGATGTCAGCCTAAACAGTAAGTGCGGTTTGAGTACAGGTTTTGTCGTGCATTCCTTGTTACAGTTATTTTATGCATAATTATTAAATTACTTAAACTATTTTAATTTATTTAGTAAATCATCATGTAATAATAACAATCGTAACCAATCTGTTACGTGCAACCGTTTGCTGGAGTGTCTGGGAAAGGTTTGGAAACCTCGCACTAAAAGCCTTCGGGAACGTTTTCTCAAGCGTTTGGGATTTATTTTCTGGAGCGCTTGGGAAAGGCTTGGAATCGTCAGGCTTATAACCTTCGGGAAACGTTTACTGAAGCTCTTGGAAATGATTTGGAATCCTCGCGTTCAGACTCTTTTGGAAACGTTTGGTTGAGCGATAGGGAAATGTTAGAAATCCTCGGGCTCAAGTCCTTCAGAACACGTTTGCTAGATCGCTTTAAAAAAAGGGTTGCAATCTACGGACTAAAATAACCTTCAGGAAATGTTTGCTAGATCTCTTGGGAAAGGCTTGGAAACCTCGGGCTCAAAACCTTCGGAAAACGTTGATGACAATGGTTGGAATCCATTGTGAAACGTTTGCTGGATGGCAAGGGAAAGGCTTGAATCCTCTGGCTAAGACCCTTCGGGGCATCATTTCTGGAGCACTGAGGAGACGCATGGAATTCGTGGGCATAAACCCTTTTGCAAAGGTGTGCTGAATCTCATGGGGAAAAAGCTTGGAATCGTCGGAATCAAACGCATTTTTGGAAACGTTTGCTTGAGTGCTTTGGAAAGGCCTGGAATATTTGGTCTTAAAACCTTTGAACTTTTACACACAGCAAAGCGTATATGATTCCTAGAAGTTAAACATTTTTTGCAAATATTGACGTAACTTTGGATTAAAGCCAACAAATAAGGATTATTCAAAAAGTATTTAGCATTGCAAGTCAGGATAAATTATTTTACATTACCTAGGCAAGTGCGTGCATCATTTTGAAGTTTATATCCAATGAGACACCGACATTCATAGCTCCCATTATTATTAATACAGCCATCGGGGGGATTACATGCATTTAAACTGCTTCCCTCTGCACATTCGTTGATATCTGTAGAAAGTAAAGTTCTATTGGTAATCGTATACACTATTATGTGTAAATGCATAAAATTAAACCCGAAAGGAGGTCCTGGATCTCATAGTCGCTAACAGTGGTGAAATGCAAGTGCAGATCGGCATATTTTATGGGTCATTAGAATGCCTTGCTTGAAACTTTGTCGAATTGATTTAAGCGTTTAAGTTCAATGTTTGTTTAATACAGTGTTTGTAAGGTTTTCTTATTTTTAACAACAACATCCTTTTGAACTGTCTGCATCATTGGTATAAGTTTGAAATGTTTTGAAAATAGAAGACAGTCTTTTACCTTTGGTTAGATTTTGTTGAGTTACTTTTGAGAAAGAGTGGTTTCAATCAGTTTCTGTTTTTAGTAACTGCGTACACATTTGCAGCTGAATACGCATTATTTGTAATAATTAGGAGGGATAAAATGCCAGAATACTTTAGTTCAAATTTGCTTAAAGTCTCGTAAGCAGTTTTGAGTATAAGATAATTGAAAAGTTTGCTTTGTTTAAGCGGTAGCCATAATTACTATCTGATTGGCATCTCTGATGCAAATCTCAAAGAAAACAACCTCGATGCCAGGCTGCTCTTACCCAAAGTTTGTTCAGCGCTTATTGAGAGGCAGGCATTAAATTAATTTATACTTATAGAATCGGTTACCATATTTGATGGCGGATCTGTATTATTTACAACAAATAGAAACCTTCAATGCTTGAATGATTTCGGTCAGATAAGATTAAAGTTTGTTGAGAGCTTTTGAGAAGAGATCTTGTAAAGGTTTTACTACACTTAGTAAGAGCAGCCATAGTTAATGATGTATAGCCTCTTTAAAAAAAAATAGAAAGAAATAAAACACTTAATTGGAGGAATGCTTTGTGAAAAGTGTATTGATCGCTTTGTAAGAATTTTTAAAAAAAATATATTACTTTTTTTTTTACTAATAGCGGACATTTTTTATGGCAGATCGGCATCATTTAAACAATTTGAAAGACCCTTATGCATAAATATGTATTCCAAACTTTGATGCCAATCGCTTTGAAGAGTGTGAGAAAGATATCAATAAAGGTGACGACCGAAGTTTGAATGACGCACAAATAAGGCGGGTCATACCATAGCATAGGCATCGACTGTGACTGAGGTAACAAAAAACTAGTCCTGAGATGTTCAACTTACGTACCTCTTTATACTAATATTGGCGGTTGTCATGGTTAGAATTACATCTATAACTACAATACATTGTATAATTGAGCCAAATCTCACTTTTGTGATTATCTGTTTAAACTCAACACTTTTCATAATAACTATACGCATGAACAGCATTAATTTTCGGAATGTAATAGACCCAAGAGAGAAGCAATTTATGACATTTTTATACCTGTACATGTCGTGTTGTCATCGAGGAGTTTGTAGCCTTGGTTACACGTGCAATGGGTGACATTACTCTCTGAGATGCAAATGTGATCACACTTAAGCCCTGCCCCCGCACATATGTCTTCAACTGAAATTTTGCAACATTACAAGTAGTAAATATTTACTGTTTTACAGTTTTTCCATTTTACATTTATGGTCGAGCGTGTGCTGAAGATCACATATTTTGAAGGAGACCACCTGTCTGAAGAGACCATAACATTTGATAATATATTTGACATTGATAATTTAGATCCTCAAAAATCTGTGTTAAAAGGACACCTGTCTTCAGAGACCCATTTATTGTTCGTTTTGGTGTTTCTTAAGACATGTTTAATTGTACTTATTTATGATTACCTTGCCAATTCTTGTAATTCTTTTCTTATGGTAATCAATGAATAGATAAAGATGCTAAAAAGTAGAACAAGAAAACATATTCCTCAGTTATTCGTTTATCACCGTTATAGTTCTGTCAGATAAGTTATTAGCAGCCACTATAGATATATGATCTATAGAGGAAAATCAAATATCCTCAAATATGTATTTTCAGAATCTGAAAGCGTTATTCCCAATAATTGTTTCCTAAATATACAATACAATAATAAACTGGAAATGATAGAGCAGTAACTTTATTTAGCATTGTAATTTGGGAGTTTATGTATTTTTGAAGAAGCATGATTAAATACAATGCAATTTCCTAATTAATGAGGAATTCGTAGCCCGTATGACTTGAGGTTGTAAGCTTTTAAGTGCCCGGCAACGCAAAAAGGTTTTCTGTCTAATGAATGACTTTTATTTGATGTATGCAAAATGAATACCGTAATTGTCACTACATAGAGGGTCCACAATTCACAAAAGTCTCTAGAAAAAAATTTGAAAGATCATTAAGTGTGAGAATTTTCACTACTTTACTGGCCGAAAGTAAAACTATTTGATGAAGTAAAGTATATACTTTCGTGTCACATATTTTATATATTTTCCTTTCTGGGACTATGCCTTAGTACCACACAATAAACGTGTGCTAGCGCTACTATTTCAATTACCGTAAAGCGTGCTAGTTTATCTGGATGTTCTTCGTCTCCCACTGACGCTACCAGTTTGAAACAAATAAGTAGTAAACATCTGTAGAGTGTGGCTTTGGTTTCAACTTAACGGATAAGAAGTGTGTGACCAAGGCCCATAACCATAGAGTTTGTAATTTATTGTTGACACATATTCATATATGCTGACGAATTCTTTTGGGAAAAAATAACTCTATGATGAGATATTTCTTGCTGTAGTTTTTGTATGTGTGGTTTTTTGCATTTTAATAATAATAATAATAATAATAATAATAATAATAATTATAATAATAATAATAATAATAATAGTAATAATAATAATAATATCATCATTATTATTATTATTATTATTATTATTATTATTATTTACACGAAACTATTTCTCACATACAGACATGTTTTTATTTGTTAAAGGAAGAAGTCACTGCAAACTGAGCTACAGGTAATACGACACTTTTGAATGTTATCGACAATTTTAAACTGATCGGATTGATTTTAAAATGTGAAATCACAAGTTTAATACTACTTGCTTAAAGTCATTATGGACACATCATACCTCTTCTGCAAGTCTTTCGATCTTGTTCCAGCACGTAACCAGGGTAGCAAAGACAGTTGAATCGCCCCGGTAGATTTTCACAAACTTGTTGACATCCAGATATGTCAATGGAACATTCGTTGATATCTAAAAAAAATTGTTTTGCACTGAGTTCTTTGACTGCTGTATTCTTACCAAAAAGACAAACGTTACATCTACTTTGTTCTGCACATTAAATAGAACAACATTCTGCACAAGGCATATTCTTATGTACGGAATACAATGCATTAAGATTCTGACAGTTGTAACATTTTTGAGTTAACTCTTTGCAGTTAAAAAATTTTACATTTCTTATTTCACAGAGGTTCAATTTTTAATTCTTTTGTTTTTCTTTGCATCTTCTTATCCATTATAAATATCTTAACAGTATTTCCGGTTTATTAGGCCTCTATACCATGAATCTTTTTAATTGAAGCTGGAATTTTAGCAGTTACATTTGTAGTACCTTTATTGCTTTTACTTTCATTATTCACTGCCATTAAATGATGATCACTCATTCTGTTTCATTATCAATGAGAACTTGTTGCGCTAAAAAAGCATTATTTTTATCATACGTTAAAACATTAAAATTATTTCAAAACAACTGATGCTTTGCATTACCTACCTGTACAGAAGTTTGGATTTTCAATGCTTTGCGTAAATCCTGTTCTGCAGCTGCAGGTATAACTACCCAGCACGTTGTTACATCTCTGTTCGCAGGAGTTCATGTCTTGATATTCACATTCATTGATATCTAAAGAAAAAGAAACAAAATGCAAGGTTGCACAACAAAACCACACAATCTAATGTGAGTAGTGAATAAAACTTGCATACAATTATGATGATTTTACTAAGAAAAACTGCTATTTTTGAAATCAGACATATCAAATTGCAGACTAATTATAGAATAAGAGCAAATGGTACGTAGATTTTCACTGAATGATCTGTTTATTCTGCCAGGCAGTAAGACAAATCCGATCCCTACTTAGCGGTATTTTACACGAATCTCTTTAGGTCTCTAAAGCTTTTTATTATTTTTTTATAAATTTTGTTGTTGCATGCATACATTATACAATTGTTTACTATTTCATACGATTTTCACACATATTCTTGGATATTAATGCAGTTTTTGAATGGGGCAAATGAAGCGTCACCCAGATTACAACCAAGAACTTTTTAACTGATCTTTATAGATTATGCGTCCTACTTATGCTTTTATTTTGACCTACATCGATTGGGTTTCTTTTTGTAAACATTATTAAAACAGGCCTAACATTTCCGGACTGTAAATCTCTAAAATTCACTCAATATACAAATGCATAGCATGTCATGGAATAACAGGCTTAACCGACTTTTGAAGCATGCCAATAGCATCGAATACGAGGCGTTTCATGTAAAAGTCTCTATCCCCTCCCCGCTGTTTTTCTTTGGTTGATAAATATTTAGATAGATAGATTACCCCACCCCAGAGTACCCTCTGTTTATATTAATTTGTGGTTCAATTATCAAAACAAGAAGAGAACATTATGCAGTTTATGAGCAATATATGACATTTGTTGAATGCCCCATATATACACTAAATGTCAAATATGCTACTATTGTGCTTACAGTACCAATATTTCTCTCTCTCTCTCTCTCTCTCTCTCTCTCTCTTTCTCTCTACAGTTAGATACATGGAAGAAATGAATTGTATATATGCATATTGAGTAGCCATTTCATGCAGTAGCATCTGGTACTATAACGGAATGCCCACGTTCGGTAAGAAGTCCAATTTGCAAAATTATTTGCACTGCCCTCAGCGTGGAACCGGACTGAGTCCTTCTCTTGTTCGTGTTCTACTCATATATTTGTGAATATACTTGGAGAGATCATTCTTTTTATATACTATTACTATTTTCATATACTATAGAGATATATGGAGAAAGAGCATTATTATAGGTTAGAGAATTTACAATTCGTCCACTACTGAGACTTATCGCTCTGCCTGCACGCACCTACTCCTATACCATCTCAACCAAGCGCGCATCTCCAAAAAGTTGGAACTTAGCCAAGAATATGAGCCTTCGTGCGTAGCAGACACGTCCCCTTGGCGAACCAGTAATGTGTGTGTGTGTGACTGTCTGTTTTATATTGTTATGTAAGGAAGACCTTTCTTTAGGTCCACCGTTTCCCAACTTTTGTGTCATTTTATAGTATTTGTCCTGCTGGTTTGCGTTCCCATTTTTTTAACTTCTTGTGAATCTAGCGGCATCTTTTAAAGCCTTGGTCTGAGGATCCATTTGTAGTTTGATTTATGAGGGGTTCTATTTTGCTTCTACCAGGATGTCTCCCAAATAGTTTTATCTGCGGTATGCTGTGACAAGTTTATATGGAAACATTTTTCTAAGTGTTTCTGATGACTGAATGGTAGACCGATGTTGTGCAATGATTATACCTACTAGAGAGCAATCTGGATGAAAAGTTAGAACGAATAGAATATACGCTTTTCCTTGCTGTGTACTGCAAAACGTCATCTGGATTTCCCATTTTTGCCCTTTCTATGGCGTCATACGCGATCTTTATATCATAGTTCCGGCTGCCTAGATACTGAAGCATGTTTTGGATAGTGTTTCGGATGACCCTCAGAGCCTGGATAAAGGGGATATTTTGAATGAAATGTTTTCGTTTGCAGACGGATGTTTAGTTGTTGGTTTGGAGTAAACATCCATGTGAAGTCTGTTTTCAATGAGTTTTGCTGTTGTGTTCCAAAACACATGGTCTGTAGCTGAGAACTAAACTGAACGATGGAATTTATTTGCTCTGTTAATAAAACAGTCTACCTTTCTTTTCCCCTTGGTGCAACTTCAGTTAGTGTCGTTAATGAAACGTATTCAGTGGACTGACGTGTAAGGCACTAAGGCTAACAGTCTGCAGTCCAGTGTTTGCATAAAAGGGGTTCACCATTGTGCCAATTGCGGTTCCATGAATTTGTAGGTAGTATTTTCCACTGAATTGAAGTTATTCAGTTTTAGTACTGACTTTGATTAGTTTAAGATAGAAACTTGGCGGTTTCTTCTCAGCTCACATTAAATTCACTCAAATCTTTGTGGATATCAGTACCTTTAATGCCTATGCTATTTAAAAGGTCAATAGATGGAAGGCAATCGATTAAATAATCTACAAGACTGGAGTTAAAGACACTTTTAAAGAAAGTATTGAACATGCTTGCAATATATCAAGTATCTGGAGAAGTAGAAGGTCCATCTGTAATTGTTGAAGGACTTATCATTCCTTCTATTTACGTGTTGCACAACTCCAAAGACTTTTAGGTTTTTATTTTATGGAAAATTCCATATTTGCCAGAGAATCTTTGTATTTATATTTTTGAACTTGTTTTAAACGTTCTTTTATACCTACTGAAAAAAATGTGGTACTGTTTGGAATATTTCACACGTCCAAACTTCGCTTCCTTTCTCCAAACTTTCTCCTTTTCTCTCACTGCGGCAATCATATTCTTATCATACCAAACGCGAGAACGCCTCTTTTAAAGTTTTGTGATTGGTACACATTCAATTATAACTGAATACAAATTCTCATAAAATGATCAAAAGCTTTATTTACATTGTTAAACAAATCGAAACACCAAATTACACAACGTAAAACGTATTGAATGCAGTTTACATCAGCAAATTTATTATTCTAAATTTAAAAATTCATTAAAAATGGAAAATTTTATAAAACCTCTTAAATCTTGTATGACAGTGTATACGCATCAGTGTGAATGTGTTGTATTGGTATCCTCACTGTATGAAATGTTATGGACTTTAGAAAATAAAAGCTAAGAGAAAAATAGTACATCCGGGATAAAATGTATAGGTTATCTTTCAACAACCATCATAGATGGCATGATGAGCTATTTCTATTAACTACTTGTTGTTCTTCAAGTCATGAACAACTGACCAATCGTTTGATCACGATACGCTGGGAATGCTAAACACACATCCGTGTCGTATTTTACATCACGCTTGTATATACTTTATGTGATGTAAATATATATAAAACATATAACATGGAGAATTCTTTTTAATCGCCTCGTTTTCGAATGCATTGTTATGTGTGTATGTAACTCATTATTTGTCTTTGGCGCGTATCTTCAGAAAGCGCACAGTATGGTCTGAAACTTTATTTTCTTCATTTTTTCTCAGGTGCAGTTTTTTTTTCTTTTTCTGAATACAGGGATCTCAAGGGATCCATTGCATTTGGAAGGTCTTCTTATAAAAAAACACCTTTTTAATAGTTTTTGTAGCTGGAATAAATATTAGCTCTCACCAAAGCACGAATACGTCAGCAACCTTTAAGAAATGTAAATGAAAACTGAAAATGTTTCAGTGTACTAGGTCTACCGCAGATGGAAGGTTGAATGGGTTTTAAACCAAATTAGCACAGGAATTGTTTCATTTAATACATAAAATTGTGGCAAATATCCTCTTCTCAAAAAAAAAATACATTAAAAAATATATTATTGATAAAATTGTAAGAAAACTGTTTGGTCTTGAAAACACTTACCTCCACAAACCCGTTTGACACTCGCACACATAGCTGCCCATAGAGTTTCAACATTCGGAGTAACTGCCATTGCAAATATCAGTGTATGATGTACACTCATCAATATCTTGTTCGCAGTTCACTCCCGACCATCCGGCATTGCACACACATCCGTTAACATGATTACACATAATGGCGCCAATGTCGCATTCACATGTTTTTGAACAGTTGGTACCATACGTCATTCCCGCACAGACTGTATACAGCGAAACAAATACAGTTTGAAAATATGTCTAAGTAAATCCTCCTTCTTACAGTTAGTGTTACGGAAACGGATATTCTCTTCAATTTTGAATTATAGAATACAGGATCATAAATTAGTAAAAACAAAATGTGTTTTGGAGTTTTCTTCCTCATCATGCTGCTTATATTGCTAACTTTATCTTTATGTGTAGAAATGCAGCAGTTTTTGTTTGATAAAATATTTAAGCTTACTTCACTTCCATATTGAAATCACATACGTTATACCCTATGATGCTTTTTAATTATTTGAAACATTAGGACAAAGCGTAAATCTAGAGATTTAATTTCAGTTCAAATGTTTGTCTATGAACAAAATATAGATAAGTTTATTCTCATATCTTCACAATCACCTGAGCAGGATAGTTTGTCATCAGTAAGACTGTAACCATTATTGCAGGAACAGAGAAAGCTTCCATCAGTATTTTGGCACACTTGTTCGCACTTGTGGAGATCACATTCATTTATGTCTGAAATCGCAAAAATTCCATGTTGACATAGTGCAATGAATACGCACATCTACATTTGTTTCCACTTACCAAATCCTTTTGGTTTTGGATCAAAGAGAAGTATTTTGCCTCCATTAAGGCCATATATTTTACAGTTATTTGTATGTCGGCAGAACAAAATACAAGATAATACAGAAATGCAAGATAAACATTATAGTATCACATTTAGAATGTTATTGCTTTTTTAACAACATAATTCTCATTTCATATGCATCATATGAGAGTATGAAATATTAGCTAAATTTTTAATTTAATCGTTACCTGTTGTGCTTGTATTTGATTTCAGTGCATCAATGTATCTCACTCTATAAATTTAAAATACCTATATTTAGTGAGTGCAGAGTGTATGAACAGAAAATAGTTTTAAAATGGCATACATGTGAACTGATATATATATATATATATATATATATATATATATATATATATGTATATATATATATATATATATATATATATGGTGCATCGCATCACTATCTTTTTATTTGAAGTATCCATTCAATCATTTATTACTGCGAGCTTACCCTGACATGTTTTTTCATCAAGAGCCAGTTTTTAGCCCTTCGCGCAGAAGCAAACTGGATTTCCAGTGGAGTTAACAGTGCAACCTGTGGCTCTAGAACAATCAATTTGTGTGCATACTTCATTGGGGGTACCTGTATATATATAAATTCTGCATTTCATTTTATAAAGGAAACGGGTTTAAATTCACTCTTGCAACTAAACTTTTAGCGTCAACAATTCATTTAAAAGAAAGTAACTTTTCTTGAGCTACCTTGTCATTTACCTCCTTTTGAGCAGATGTAATTGCAAGAATATTCATTCAGAAATCATATACACAAGATAATCTTGATATATTCAACAGCAAGAGCGTTGCAAAACGTAACACTGATACAAACAACAGTATCATTAACATATCGGTCTAAATTGTTATCAGCATTTAACATTGTTCTGACCACAAAGCATAGTGGCTTATGATGGATGCCTCGAAAATAACATCATTACTATTCAGCATTTGGCCTCACGGTTTGTACTCTTCTCGCTGCATTCATCTACATGTTAGAAAATTGTAGATATTATCACACTATTTATGATTCTGTGTTTCCATCGGGTTTCTCATTTTATAATATGAGAATCAGCGTATTATGGCAGAGACCATTCAATATATTATATATCTCAGAAATATTAGCAAGCCTTGTAGTCTTTGTTTCTGATATGTTCTAGTCATCTTTTCAAGCTCTCCACTCGATGAGATACCAAGGGACGACGTATTGGCAGGAACTGCCAATATGCAAACAAAACATCTTTGTATTAATACGTTTCAATAAACTACCATAGAACAATAACGTTTACCATTTAGAATAGTTTTCACGTATATTACCAGAAGAACATTAATTCTGCTGATGTGAAAAATACGTCTCTGTGACCACTGCACGGACGCCACACAATCTGGGTATAAAATTCTCTACGCACAGGCTAAAATACTAGACCATACATGTAAAACAACATTTACTTTTGAAAATTGAATATCAGCAGATTTTTTAAGTTAAGCGATTAGCTTCTTTTGTAAAATGCAGTGGAAGGCTTAGATGACCTGAATTTTACGTTTACAATCTCGTTTTACTTATTTCAGGAAACTATAATTATGTTCAATTGATCAATTACACAGGGAAGATAACTAAGGGCATCTTATCTTTGTCTGATTTGTCTGAATCAAAGATGAAGAAGTATATATATATATACATATTTATATATATATATATATATATATATATATATATATATATATATATATATATATATATATATATATATATATATACCTTCCTTGCAATTGTTCGTGCCCCTTTCTAATTCGTATCCTGGAAAGCATGAGCAGTTGTAAGCACCAAATGTATTCACACAAATATGGGAACAGGTGTGCGTTTCGTCTTGACATTCATTTGTATCTATAAGACAGGATCTACATGGAAAGATTAAATACAGTTATCAAAGAATTTTTAATCCACCAAATGTTTTAAAAGTGTTTCAACCATTACAAAAAAAACGATAGATGTCTTGTAGGATTTTAGGCGCTACTTAAAATTATTGTCAGTTGTTACTCAAAGCTGCTGAACATTTTAACAAAAACAACTTTTTGTGTAAACTTTAACAACTGTATATACTGAAATATACACCTAATTAAATTATTTGAAAACAGTATAGACTCTTCTGTATAAAAGTAGCTTTAATACATTCACTATCGTATTCTATTCACATACTGGAACAGTTAAATGTTAAAAACAAAAGATAATAACTCTAGAGTATGTAAAGAAAGTATAATATTTGTTCAAATATACAAATTATCTCAACATTTACCATTGCATGATTTGGCATCCGAATCCAGTTTAAATCCCACTTGGCATGAACAGCGATAGCTGCCGTCTGTATTAACACAGATTTGCTTGCAACCATCTGTCCCAGCACCGCATTCATCTATATCTACATCAAAAGCAAATGTTGAAAAAGTAATAAAATCGTAAAAGTTTCTTTAAAAATGTAATAAGACGTTTTAAGGTTTTTGAGTGCTGTCAATTTCCATAGTATAATTATTTCTTATCACGGACGTTAATTTATGGGTGATTTTATCTTTTCAATATTGAAAGAATCGAAGGAACTTTTCTTGTTTGCAACATAAACATCAATTAGGTAAAATTGTGTGTTAATTGTATAATGCAATTCAACGCAACCATGTTAGGCATTTAAAACAACTGTTAACCGAGACACCCTATGGTTTATACCCTGATTTTTCTTTCTGCCTGTCTTTGATCTAACATATAGAAATAATAATAATGCTAAAGTCAGCATACTTTTTAAATCCCATATTTGGTATTATTTCAGTTTATGACTTTGATTCTAGAAAAGATTTTGGGGAAAATTTTATTTTTTAAATCGTGTAAGTTTTTGAGTTAGCTATTCAAATTATATGCGTATTTTCTTTATAACACCAAAAATCAATTTAGCTAAATAAATGTTGTATAATCACAAACAAATATTTGGAATTCACTCTCTGGCATAATGTTTACAAAAGTTTTATATCTAACATGACAAAATGTTTATTTGCCGGAATCTTGCCTTCTTTGTCAAACGGTAGATTTACAGCTTTTCCCTCTACAATCAGCTCTTGTATCTTGAAGAAAGAACTGTTTTATAGTACATGAACAAAATAGAACATGATTTTCGAAACATAAGTGTGGTCCGAACGAACGAAGCATAGTTTTGTTTCTAAATATGTGTCTGACAATTTTTATGATTTGTAAAGTTTCAGTACTCTGAACCATTTACCTCTACACTTGCTACCGTCTGATTCATATCCGATGGGACAACTGGAGCAGTTATATCCTCTTCCATAGGTTTCTTGTTCCTGCGAACTCAGGTCTGAACAGTTTCTTCCTAGGGAACACGGTGATGTGGAGCATGCTTCGTAGTCGCGCTCACAGTCGGCACCTAAACAATATGGTGATACCTGGGTGTTAGGATAAAAATATTTGATATTTTCTTAACTGACATGCACAATTTTAAAGCATACATCATATAGATCTGCAAGTTTTCTCCAAATTCTCTTATACTGGCATCTGGCTAATCATATAAAATTACAATATATGCATCAAATGGTATTGCACTCGGGAATCCATAAAACATGCATTAAGTATGAAACATGTTTTTGATCTTAAAGCGTGTTATTTTTAGACATATAATATATGTTGTACCGGCGACACGCCCTTACCAGATCTAATCCTATTGAATTCAGGTTATAAAGAAGGTGGTGAACAGATGAAAAATGAACTTGCTCATACTTTTGAATGATACTGTTTAGTACTGTTCTTCGTGACAGATTACGTAAACTAGTTTCCATTTGTTTAATTGCAATATCACATATTGAACGCTATCATCTAAATAGAATAAAATATGAACTTTTTTAATATTGTATCAATTACTAGTAGAAATGTCAGTACCTTCCCAATATGTTTGACATCGGCATGTAGCATACATATACTGGTCCGTTGACTTTGGATCGTTTTGAACCGTTATAAAGTCACAACTACCGTGGTTGCTGCATCCGGTACAAACAATTATTAGGACATCCAATGGGGAAGCCTGGAATCCTTTCTCGTCCTCCACGGTGATCCTTGATATAATAAACAAATAATTTTGTTCATGCTGAAAAGTTTTAAATCACAAAATCACCAATTTCTGTGGGAACAGGTTATTCATAAGGATTAATAATATGATCAGTTGTTTAGGACTTTCAAAGAGACGCGTTTTGCATGAGTTCTTTATATTAAAAACTTTAAGAGAAACACTTACAGCTACACGAACACAACCATGAACGCATCTAAACAATATAGTGAAGGAGTTATATGTAGCTGACACAAATCTAATTATCAAATACAATTAAGTAGATTGTGAGAAAAACCTACAAATACCACAAAAAGTAATATTTAGGATACAAGAAATTAAATGCTGAAGAAAACGTTTTTTTTCTTCAAATTACTACATAATAAAACTCAATTCGAACAATGCAATTAAAATATTTCAATATGTAAAACAACGTTTTATTGCAATTGACCTTTAAGATTATCAGAGTAATTATTCTATACGAAATTTCATCCTTTGGGACTTGGTATCTATTGGATAGGTTTGCCTAACCTTATTTGCACTGGTGTGTCCCCCCTGAGTGTAAAACGAATCTCTGCAGTGAGTCCGAAGACCTGTAAAGTTGCGTTTGCTGTATTTTCAAGCATTTTATACTTTACTGGCCCATCATCATCAGCCTCTAGTAAAAGACTGTATTCAACACCTAACTCTACCAAGATGGTAGCATTTCCACGCAGAGTTGGAATATTGTTGTCTGCAAAAACGTAAGGAGAAACGTTGTGATTGTTTTTTCTCTAAGTTCTAAGCTTCTTCCTTCACAGCACTGATCTAGAAACACGTAACCGAATTTTCGTTGTACTTTTAAAGACGTATATTCGTGTGGATATTCACGTCAAGGAATAAACACATGAAGAAACATAATGGATCTTGATTTGTAGCTAATGCAAAAGAATATTTATACCGATTCTCTATCATAAAATATATTATAACTTTGTAGCAGTCGTGTGCATAAACCCATGTAGGTTCCTCCTGAACAAACCGGTATCGATTTGACTCAGATAATCTGACTTTATTTAACAAAACACTACAAGGTATGCAAATAATGTGTATGTGACATTTTGCTTGGATGTTTATCTTTAATTTACTATTTGTATCGGCTGGTGCAGACACATAACAGGCTTCTTTATAAAGTATGTCCATATTTTAATAGTATCTGCAGTTACTCTCGAACTTGAGCTCTCTTTGTTTTATTTACCCACAGGTTTCAATTACAATTGTATCCAGAATCTTCTCGACATCGCTCGATACTTTGGCAACATTTTCATTCCGAGTATTTAGTAGGTCATACACACATTCTGGGTTATCTTGTTTTCCTGACAATTCTGCACACGTCTTTTCCGCATTCGCTCTCTCTGTTGGGTCTGTTTCATCTATGAATGTAGGGATAAAGTCCTTGTGCTGGAAATTGGCGCTAGTTTTTCCAGCCGGATAACGCAGTACTGACTCGTTACTCAATACCATCCCTGTTTAAAAAAACATATTATTGTCTATTTTCAGATTTTATTTGCTTGAGACAAATACAGTCATTCATTTACATTACATACGCCTAAGGTTCTATGATAACTTCTATAGAAAAATTTACGAATTCACTCATCAAAAAGAGACTTTTTGTTTATTTATAGAGGCTTTACAATAATGTAGTATACCTTGTAAGCCTCGGCGTATTTACATAAACAAATCAACAGTAATGGATATATACAGACATGGTTACAAATGCAATAACATGCTCACAAAATGCATTAGTATACCATACGACCATAGAGATCTATCAAACTCCTCTACACTCACATACATCCAGTGCATACATACATCTAGGGACACGGTGCACAAGCACGCAACAGAAAACATAGCCAAAAAACATAAAAATAAAACACACATAGATTTATGACAAATGTATGCATATTAGAGACAGAATCTAGTACTCAAAAACAGCAACATTAACTTCGGTTTCAAATAAGTTAATCCAAGATGAAGCATAGTTGGGAAACCGGTGTACTGTGCATAAAATGAAAGGTTTAGAGTATTGGATAGTTATTAAATTCAAATATTTTCAATATCATTGATCTCATTGTGGGTACATATTTGTAGTAAATATGATCAGCAAGATATAGAGCAGTACTCCCATCAATTTGGTTCTGTCCGTCTTTGCGATCCAGTTTGTGACCCTCAGTACCGTTTGACTTACTCTGGCTATATTTGCCCAGGAACGTTTCACAGAATCTAAAACCATATACTTTGTTGCCTGTTATAATTTTAAAACATTTTTGAAACTAAATATATGACATTCAAGAGCACCAAGTTCAAGGTTTTGTTATATACTTAGTATTTTAGCTGGAATGATAGATCCCAAAGCAGTATGTGCCTAAAATGTTGGTTTATTTCACTTTAATTGAATAATGAAAAGTCTTTTTCATCATCTAACTTAATATTCAATACGTATTTAAATATTCTTAATTCAGAATTATTGGTATATTCACTTGTGGTCTTTTTATTCATTTAGATTCAAATATGTTACGATCATAAAACATATTTTCTTATACAAATAATCTTTCTTTCAATCATCAGCAAAACGTTCTTTGCTAATAACATAGGTATAAATCAGGCCATACATTTTTCATTCGATGTGATTTTATAATGTCTGCGAACTAACATGTATGGCTGTAGTGAACTATCTCTCGGTCCGACACATTTCCCATAAGATGAGTTCCATTTGGATAAATAAAGTCATCGCTAGGATCTTCGTTGAAGTTTCCCAAAAGTCCCATTGTCATCCCTGCAAATTCCTTTGGCATTGATAGTACCAAGGCAAGCATGCCTTCCCTCAGAGATATGTTCATTGAAATACCTACAAGAGATTATAAATTGCAAAGTAGGATATTTAATCGATTGAATTGCAATATCGAAATCTAAAAACATATTAATTGTTTCAACTATAATTACATTTTAAACGGAAGATCTATTCAGAATATTTGCATGAATCTAGTGTACTAGGACGCCATATACCGAAAGACCTTTTGATAACTTCTTTACATATCAATTTTTATCATTCTGAGTCATAGGTAAAGAAACGACTGATAGAAAAGTGCATACAAAAATAACTTATAAACTTCCCCTGTTTGCAATTTTTGCGAAATTCAGGAAGGCATGTCCTTGCGTCATTATTTTATAAACTTTAAAAATAATTTTTTTTAAATCACCTGTGAGAAGGCTAGGATATTGTTGGCGTTCTAAAGGGATACCAAAAAAAAATAGTTCTTCAAAAACTATGGACTTCCTTTCAAAGCCCATGGCAGACCTCTTCTTGAATCTTGTCAATTTGTAACAGTGTATTTATATTCTGATGAAAGTTGGGGCTGACAAATACCCGACAGAGCAAAGAGTGCCATCAACGTCGGCGGTTCACTGTACTTGTAGAGAGTCAGTATTTCTGTTTCTAGGATCATGTCATTTTCGATTCTGGTAAAGTCTTCAGAATAGTCTGCTCCGTTCCCAAAGACGTACATCCCTGCAAATATTTATATTTTGATACTTTAGAGAGCTGTATAGTATAAGATATGTACATCATGTAATACTTAATATATTTTCAAAGCCGTTCCAAAGTCTTTGTCTCTATACTTAGCTTTGTTAAATCATCTTTTTATCCAATTGTTGTTTGCTTACTTATTCTAAGTTTGTATTACATAGACTCTTCTTATTATTGAGGACATTTAAATTATGTAACATGGTTTACAGATTTTTACTATAACTTACCTATAAAGTCATTGCTTTAACAATAGTTAGGTAATAGTCCAGGTTAAAGTAATTTTAATGAACTTATTATAAGATACAATTTTTACTGATCATTCGGTTATGTCTAGTCATTTATAATATTAAAATGGTACCCAAAAGACTATCGGAAGAATGCATTTGAACTTTCTTGTGTTAAAAACACTTCAATGCCATGTCCGAAAAAGGAAGAGAAACAAGCAAAAATAGACTAGCAAAGAAAAGGAACATAAACATACCATCTCTCTCATGGTTTAATTCAACATGTATACTGGCATTCAATGAATCTTTGGCGGCAAATGCAGAGAAAATAGTTGCATTTGTAAAGCTTCCATTTGTGTCAGTAGCAAGATTAGTTCGAGCTTGTAACACAAACGAATGGTTCCCAGTATCAAGTTTCATCATTGTGTATTCGCCGAATCCTTTGAAAGTGTACTTTTTTTTGTCGAGTGTCTCTATATGAGGATCGCCCCAAAACATACCTGAAAAATTGAATTATTAATTACTAATGAAACATTTAAAACTGCCCATTTAAATAATATATGCGTTAAGACCACTATATATATATATATATATGAGTGTGTGCGTGTGTGTGTGCGTGTGTAATTCTTAGCTAGAAAAAGTAAAAGGTAACACCTATTAATATACGTATTTTCGTGGTATGGTAACGTCAGGGACTACTGCTGATTTCAAACGTTTCAATGATTGAACCGTCATAAATTAAGGTCTTGAAAATGTTATAACTTAAGGAATTCCATTGTTCACAGTTACTATTTATGCATTCTTCTGATGGTTAAAATTGATTTTTCGTTTCGACCAATTTTTGGAATTTGTTTTTTGTATGAATTAGAAATATACTTGTATTTATAGCATGATGTTCTTGGAAGCACAGTGGATACATTATTACATTGTAGGATTCTGTATGATTAATTTTGTCTGATTACTTTTGCGGTGAAACAAAGCCTCATCCCCATAGCCTTATTTTACACCTAGAGCGCCAAGAACAATTTGTTTGTTGTATGTATCTATATATGTATGATATGTGTACATATATATATATATATATATATATATATATATATATATATATATATATATACAAGGGGACAATTATATACTTTAAACGTTAGAGACAAGTGAATGCTATGCGTGCATATATGTTAATACCAGGTATGAAAGGGAAGGTGTTGAAGCATCGCCCAACAGGACGCAGTTCATAGTACAAATGGCACAGGTTTGCCTTATTGCAACATATATCTCTGATTCTTAAGTCCTCGCCTCGTGTTGCTTGGGATATGTAGATGGGTGATAGAGTTGAAATCCCCCAGCCCTTGGTGGTGTTGACACCCATGTCAAAAATCTTCTATCGTAACAACAAGTCTACAATAACGTCGGTAAAATAATTGACACAAAATCCTTCTAAAACAATAAAACAAAATGATCAAAAGTATATAACTAATGACATGAAATCAAATATGCGAAGTACCAACTAGTGCTTCAGATGACGAACCCCGAAAGGACCCGAAGCTTATTATTATGGATTTTGAATGTATAATGGTTTCATTTGAACTTGAATGGAATATTATTATTTTTGTCTCATGTATTGCATAGACCAGAAAGATAATGATGTAGTTACTACCTTTAATTCTTGTATACTAATCACACAAACTTTCACCGAAACCTAATTTAGAACTTTCATCTCGGGGATGGCACACTATTTAGCTGAAGTGAATGAAAATTTGCATTGTTATATGACTTAAGTAGCGTAACTAGTGCAATTAGAGACACCCCGCTCTTTAATTAAAAAAACAGTAAAAAAAATACCCTTCCATGTGGACTGTACCAAAAAGCAGGTTGTATCAATGTGCAAAATGTGTCCATGTGCTTTGAAGCGAACCAGTCAGGAAATGTGAACCAATTCTGGAACCAAATCCAGCGCAAATTACACGGGCATGTAGGCATCACATTGTTTTTTTCTTCATAGAAGGTTTTGTTTCCAGCGTTCCTTTCAAACCATTCCAAGCACTTGAATTCTTCATTCGACAAACCATCGGTAGGCAAAGCAAGTCTGTAGTGCAAGACACAGCTGTAACCTATTAATTGTATAAGAGTGTTTCAAGAATAGTTTGCTTAAAATTTAAAATTCATGAAAGAATTGAGTACAAACACCTATGAATATATCACACATATTATCTCACAAAAATGCTATTGGAAAAAAAATGTGACGCATAACAATCAAAATCTGAAATGCTCCAGTATTCATCTTTTTGAAATTTGTATGACAAAATACTCCGGAAATTGTTTGGTTGGGTAAGCTGTCCGAACGAATAAGACATATCCCTCTATAAGCAACATTAACGCAATATATATTTTTTAGTTTACATTCCATTCTTGTGTACACATTCTTATAGATTGTTAAAAAGAAAATTAAATTACCCTTGCTTCCGACTTGTGTGTCAGGTCTCATTGCAGTAGCCGTAAACAATGCTAGATGTTTTTGAAATTCACCGGTGACAAAGGAGTATCCGATAAAAACACTATTTCGCAAGAATGTCATTTCTTTATTAAAGTAGAGATACAGGACAAATGTGTTTGCTCCATCTGTAACTAAGACCGTTTGAAAAGTCGCTCTCTGAAAAATGAAATAATTTTGAACTCTTAACAATTTTACAGTCTCGATCTAAGTTTCAATAAGGAGAAATGTGCTACAAAAAATAAAGGATAAAAGGTATGCAAGTATCTGTAAACTTTTTAATTGTACTGTGCAAACGTATCATACAAACAGGGTGGAACATGTTGTATCCTCATGAATATAACTTACGAATCTCTGAAAACCGTTAAGATTTTTAGGTTTTTCTGGTGAAAGAGTTAAACAAATAATTTACATTTTCGTAGCTTTGCCGATTAGCAACCTTTTCTTATACATAAAAAAGAAAAAAACGATTTACGCCATGACCTGTCTGACAACAATCGCTGCGTTTATTCATATATTATTACACGCACAAACTTAAATGCTTTGTAACATGATTCAGTATACCACCCTATTTTTTAGATATATAATTTATTAATTTAACAGTCGAATTCAAAATTAAACTTTACCCACAAGAGATATATGTAGATAATTTGGATATAAATATACATACCTCATTAGAGCGGATGTTCGCCGGGTAAGGTGGCACTTTATGCCATGTGATCAAAACCATAACCTTCGCAGAAAATGTTGCATCGTCCTCAGAATACCGAACAAAGGATTGAGCCTGAAGAATATTGGCATTGCTAGCAAGGGTACTGTTTCTTGTTACATCGTATACTTGATAGAATATTTTTCCTCCACTCTTGCTGAGATCTAGATCGGTGAAATAAGGTGCCAGAAAAGATCGTCCTGCGACTTCTGCATGTGCTTTTGGTGGGCCAGAGCTTGTGTACTGATCCGCAAAGGATACTATCCCATTGCTGCATGCCTAGATTTAATTAGAAAAGTTACTCTTAATATGTATGGCATTGCCGTGGCAAATTGCAATCACAAATGAGTTTTACTGAATGTTCCAGAAAGACAAATGCCGACAGTAATTGCTAGTTGCTTGACCTATCTATATATATAAAACAGAGGTTAAATATGGTTTGCATATCACCGCAAATGTGTTGCGTATATGAGTCAAAGAGCAGTGTTGTTCTTGTCGATATTACTTTTTAATTTTAATTTCACTTTTCAATTGTTAGGATGTTGTTTTCTCTGGGCAAGTGCAGATAATATCAGTTGAATATAAATAAAATATCAAGGAACACATATTTACATATCATTTTTGTAAGATATCACTTGCACATAGACATGCTTGAAGTGAACATACAATGACAATTACGTATTTGTGACAACAAATGTCATGATGACGCCAGTAACCTACTGGACATACAGCAAACGCACAAAGCGTTTGGCGTTTGATAATATCCATCATTTATCCAATGCCAGTTTGGCTTGTAATGACAGAAAAATGGGCTATCGAAAGTCAATAGATTTTGTGACAAAAATGCAGTATCATAATATGTTAATCTAAGTATGAGGGAACGCTAGTCTGGATAAACTTTGCTATTATCTTAAACAAATACTACAAAATATATTTGTAACAGCAAAAGTGATAACCGTGGAATCAAATTCTACTTTTCCAATTTGAGATTAGTCTAAGAAACGTAAGAGAGAATGTTTAATATCTAATCTTCTTAATGCCAAGAATAGTGTCGCCCCAGGTGTGAACTATTTTGTTGAATATTTTTTACAACATTCCACCGTAATTTTATTCAAGAAAGAATTATGATCATTCTTTTTTTGCAATGTTCTCGCCCATAACTGCATACTTTCAAGAAGTGGGCAAGTAAATTTGGAAAAATAGTTTGAAAATGCGACGCAGGCAAACAACCATTACTGATCTTTTTCACAAAATATAAATAAAAATAAAAATCATCAAATTCATTTTGTATTGTAATTTTTGGTTAAAGAGGTGAAAATATGTTTCACCAATGGATGTTTCCTTACTGCAATAAAAGCCAAATCAGACATATCAAATATCTCGAATTGTCGATGATTTGTCCGTTGGAGTGACCAAGTGGTGTGACTTTTCGTTAAAGAATTAAATAAGTTCTAGTTCAACTGTGAAAAAGATAAAACTGTGTGCATGTACCGTGCAAGCTTGATGTAAAAAAGATGTCCCATCAACACCAGCACAATTGATGCACACACATCGCGACATAATTTTCGAATGAACTACGGAAAACGCAACAGAACAACAAGACCGGTTGGTCGCTTTTGTTTATCCGTCATTTGTTTCAGAATATATATATATATATATATATATATATGCACAATATCGACACTTTTTCTTTTTTTTTAAAACCAAGTATGCAAAACATACACAGATTAAAATGCTTTTGTTTCATCGCAAAAATTGTACAAAAAGACTGTGATGAAAAAAGAAAAAACAACAAGCGACACCTGTCAGTCACAATTATTTCCAGATGTACATCATATATCTACTTAAGAGGAGAGTTTAAACAAAGATAATCTTCATACATAAGCAAGATAATATGCGCAGCGTCAAATGGAAAACAATACGCCTCACATGTCTTTAGGATTACAAGACAAATCTTTCACACAAACTCGGACTCAAACCAAAATGAATTTTGGATTGAGCAAGAGTCTGAATGTTAGATTGTTTTTTGATTATCTCGAAGCTGGGCAGCACCTGAATAATATATAGTATCTGAGAGTTCTGAAACTGTCCTGTTAAAAACAGTTTAACCATCATCTTACCATAATGCAAAAACGTTCTGAAACATTCTACCGGTTAAACATGGTTTAATCACCTTCGTACCCCTATAAGAGAACATTCTGAAAGTCTGGTTAACAATTTGTTAAATATCTTAGTGCCCTATACGAGTTTGTTGCAAAGGAAGAACTCTTATTCAAAGAAACAAAGAGTTATGTATTTACTGACACATTTATATGACACAACGAACACACTTAAGGTCCTAGACCACATTTTATTCTCTTGACTGAACATTTAGTAGAGCGGGAAAAAATTTACATATATTTTTATCAACATAAACAATGACACTATGCTTTATTGTGATAAATTTAATAATTTTCAAAGAGGAGATAGAAACAGAGAAGCGATATGAATATTTCATGAGTTCAACACAGAGGCAAGAGGTAACGTATATTGGGATTACAAGAGTTTGTGACAGAAAACTGTGGTCAAAGCTAGCTATGTTACACAATAACATACAAGAAAATAAAAAATCTTATTTTTGTCGATTTCAAACATTAAAAAAGATATCCTGCAATGTTTTCGTAAAGATGAAGATTTACATATTGCATTTAATGATGACAATATAAAAACAAGCATCATCAATCCTAATATCAAGCCAACAGTACGTTATGAAGAAGGACTGAAGGATGTATTTGATGTGAGTAAATATATAAACTTGTATTCGGCTAAATTTTCAGTTTAGTTGGAAGATCTCGCACACTTTACAAGATCAACCTGCAACGATTTAACAAAATGAAAGATATAATCCGTGGAAAACTATAGGAATGGCAAAATTTGACAAAACTAAAATCAATCAGTCGTTTGTAGGGATTTAAGCAATGTTGCAAATTGCTGCAAATACACATTCCCGTTGTCGATGGATGTGCGGTTGGATTGATGACGACGCCTAAAGATAATTTATCAAGCGAAACAATTCACATGAATGTTTTAATACCGTTTTAAGTGGCTGACGCAGACCAATATGTAAGGCATCTTTACTACTATTCTCAAAGTACAGTTACTTACACAAATAATAACAATTGTGGGAACAAATTAACCGTCGAAAAAGAAAATAAAATATGTTGAATTGAAACAATGGTTTTACTAAACAATCTACCTGTACAATAAATACGCAATCAACAAGAAGAGTTCCATGTAGAAATGTCTGAGTAAGACATCCGGATCACCCGTGTCACGCATACATTATTGCCATGCAAGCATATGAAAAATACAACGATGGCTATATATACATTTTGACAGTGATATATGTATTCTCAAATACGCTTTGGACGAGAGAGTAAAATTAAAAACTGAAATGACATACACGATGCTTTCAGAGAAATCTTCAAAACGAGAAAGCTGAAAATATATATTTTTATCAGGGAGAAGAGTTTTAAAGAAATATTAAGGATTTGCAAGAAACGGACAACACTCAACGTACTCAGACAAAAAATAGCATCTGTTTTGGAAAGGTTCAACACAGCTCTGAAGGTTGGAATGTGGAAACATTTCACACAAAATGAAACTGGAAAAGGGATTGACGTTTCACCAAAGTTAATGTACTGATACAATAACATTCACCACGCATTGATATACATGATTCGGGCTGAAGCAAGCAAGGAAAAAAACAACCCAAAAATATCGAACAATTTATTCGGATATTGGGCATCTGGGAACTCCACTATTCAAAATTTGTGAAACGGTCATAATTTCAAACTATAAATTAATATTTGCAAATGCCTACCCTCCTAACTTTACCGAGGAAATATTCCAAATCAGGAAAGTAATATTATGTGATCCGGCTGTTTAAAAAAACTGGAAGACTTAAAGGGAAAGGATATTGAGAATATGTTTAACGAAACGGAATTTTCCCTATACGACAAACAAGATGACATGTACAAATGTTGAAAAGATTTTGAAGACAATGTGAATGAAAGATAAAAAGTATATAGTCTTGAAGTGTAAAGGATATGACGAATCGTATAACATTTGGGAGCCAGCTGAACTCATTCCGTAAAAATGAAATATTGAACATAATACATTGATAGAAGTATTAGTGAGCATAGAACTTTTGAGGTTTGAAAGATAACGATTATCTGGAATGTAACCAATGTGGTAGCAACAGCTCATAATAAAATGAAGAACTGAAGCAAGCACGTCATGCAAATTTGTGCTGATCGCTAAATCAAAGGGACAAAGAAAGTACTTTCAAAAACATCACAGGTAAGCAACGAATTGGTTCACATAAAAAACGTGCTCAGGCAAGTACGATGTATGCAATATCATAGCTTGATAATAAAGGACATCGATTGGAAAAGAGATAATCTTTGATATGAAATGTGAGATATGAAGATGATTCCAACTACGTCTCGAAAACGCAGAAAAACAAATACAATGTAAAAAGCTACAAGCTGGTCTACGAGATTTTGAACAAAATAAAGACTAAGGAAGATCGCATAGATATGTATGCAGTCATACTGGCATTCAAACGTCTTGCAAATTTAATTCACTGACAATATAGCAGCGATTGGTAAACATACTCGATCAACTAGGCAGTAGTGCTGAACAATTAGTATCATGAACAATTTTAACTCATTCATAAAACCCTGAATCGCAAAGAATTACCACACAATTAACCAAAAATCAATTGATACAGGAAGAATTTTTACACCATCTGAATGTAGTAAAACCCTGTATACCTTTCATGGTGTGTATATACAGAGATCTGAATATTCAGTTTTCACAGAACTTTCATTTCATAATAACTAAAATGAAACTACTGAAATAAATTTTGCAATCATATTTATACGAGTCGGTTGTACCTTGGATGGACAAACAGTAGTTGTAAAATGCTACAAATGCAACAGAGACAAAATGATATAGAAAATGGACGAAATGTAATATAAATTACTACAGATGCAAAGATTGTGTAAATTAAATGAGATGAATTTGGTATGAAATAAAGCAATTGAACAAATTAGAGTAAAAAAATCAAAGGAGACTTACACATAAATGTAGAAAAACCGAAAATTACAGACTCAATGAATTTCTAAAAGAAAAGTCTAAACAGTCTGTGAAGTATAGACAAACTTTATTCAACACACTAATTTTTAATTTACATAATTTAATGCAGATATAAAAAGAAACAAGCTAACAAGAACAGCAACTTACCTTTGTCCCGCAATTTTAAACTTAACATATCAAATGAAGTTAATAGCAAAACTTTTATTTTACACAAAAGCCATTAACATTTTTGATAACCTTTTGAAGCTTTCACCGTGATGACTCTATGAAAAGATACAGATCGCAGTTTGACATGAAATTAAATCAAACCATTAGGTGATAACAGATTCAAAGTGGAATTGGACTATGCTGTTGTTTGACGGTATCTTTCTTGTATACGAGCAATAAGGTACGAAAATGGGTTATATCGTAGGACAGAACAACAATTTATAGAATTACCGTGACTCGTTTAAACTGGGGTTACATTCTAACAGCAATATAGAGATAACAAATAGTGGTATTCCAAAGGCACACTAACAATCTGGAACAGTATGATAAGAAATTGTAGAGGACAAAAAAGAAGACAAAGTGAGTAAAAGTTATGTAGAAAAGAAGGCTTATGATGATTATGGTGTTCTTCCTCTAACATCTGCTTATGCGATCCGATATTCGGATGCTCAAACAATAAATAATAATTTAGAAATGCCAAAAGATCATAGTATTGAAAAACTAAACAAGCAATAATTCATTTTGATACTAATAGATGTGGCAGCTTCTAATGTTTACTTTTTAAAAACGTTTACTTACTTTTTACTCTTCTAGATGGTGTTTGCACCTTCAATCAAGACTCCAAATATCAAACCCACAAGTGACAAAACAAGTAATATGACGTGATCAGCAAGAAAAGAAACAATCTTTTAAATAACTAATTTTTAACACAAAAAGTAACACCGGGTGAACCTAATAAACTTTTGTTGTTGTTACTGTTGCTAAACCAAATATATAATCGGCTAAATCTTTCAAGCTCTTTATAATTTTTTCAACAAATGAAATAAAAGCTTCGTTTAATTCTCTAATTACTTCACCCAGTTCTTAACTTCCTTGACATAAGCCATTAGTTAGTTTGTTCAGATCATTAATAATTTGTTCCAGTAACGGCATATGTCCAGTATGTTGTATCGGTTTCCTTTGTTGTTCAATAGTAGGTTCTAGTCTGTATCTAAGTCTATTTAATCTTTCCTGACATTAATTCGTTATGGTAGAAGTAAGAACAGTTTGTCTTTTTTAAATCCTCAATATTTAAATCTCTCATAATCTATATTCTCCTGTTTTTCTCTCCATTGAGCTAGGTGATACAAATTTTGTTCCTATAATTTATATAAATTACACCACCGCATCTTCCTTTGGATTGGATGCGTAAAGTACCCTCACTATCTCTATGCACATTGAATATTTATTTATACAGTCATCCCCTACAGTATAAACATAATTTGTGAAAAATTCCTCCAATTTAATTTTGTTGTGATTGTATTCAGTCGATCTTGTCTTGTCCTTATCAAAGCCACTAGTGTGATTTAGAGTATCATCAGCTTCTGCTTCAACCTGTGCAACTACCATCATTCTTTCCTTTCAAACTTTTCACCACATTCAGATATTTTTCGTTATTTAAGGAACAAAGAAATGGATATGTCAAAGCAGGAAAAGGGTTTTATAGAAGAAAACAAGCAAATTAGAAGTGTACAGACATGAATAAACCTATCTGCTGCAAATGGAACATATAAAGAGATAACATGGTAAGAAAGTTTCATGAAAAGAAGTTGCCAAAACTGCAGAGAAACAAATCAAGATGTATAAAACCTTTGCAGTTCCTAGAGTTGCTAATCTTTCCAAAAGAGTGTTAGATGTCCTTAGTTAAAATGTAACATCAATAAGAAGCAATAGTATTTGAATCAATAACTTGAGCAATTTGTACGTTGATCTGAACAATAACTAAATGACATCAAACGGAATGAGATACTTCACCAGATATTTGCTATTTAAACTAGCTTTGCCTCTATCTGTATTGAGAGCTAGTTTGATAACTTTCAAACATAACAGATTTTAAAAATAAACTGAAAAATATTGATGGAATATAAGATGTTAAAGAAAATGTCAACATAAAATGACATTATCAACACAATTTTTTACCTTGCTTACTGTTGCTTACAGCATGCTTTTGAAATAGCTATTGAGGTTTACAAATTGGTCCACCATCAACAATGGATATTGAAACAGTTTCTAAAACTAACAATTCCAGTGTATTCTAGCTAGTTCAGAAATGACCACTTTATAGCAAATGGACTTTAACCTGAAAAAATCGATGCTCAATAAAGAGTAAAGTCTATGCAAATGAGTGAAACTCAAACTAAGACAATGACGTATACAAAAGGATGAGACAAAATTATTATTTGATCAAGGAGATTGAACACAAGAAAGGTACGAGAAAGAGATACAAAATATACTACAAAGTTCTGAATTGGTTAAAAAAGTAGGCAAGAAAACAATTTCAGCCGGTTATGTGTTTCAGGAAACAACGTATGTTTTATCTATTACAGCTTTGAATGATAAGATTAAATTGATAATAGATATTACATTTATGGCGTTGTACAATAAATTACACGCTGGGGATAAACAATCTAAAACAAACACAACAGCGTATATTGATCGAGAGGTGGTGAATAACTTTGGTGTGGTGCAAAGTATTATTTACGGAATGGTCAAAACGATGAAACGAAAGAGAAAAAAGTTAAATGATTTGGAACATAATTTTAAAACAAATACAGTGACATTGCAATTGAAATAGATTACATGTCTAGCTTTAACTGTAGCATTTATACTGTTAAAACCGAAATAAACGTCAATCTAGAGACATTCAAAGCTGAATTGAACACGGGAATGGACTTAAATAATCGAATTAGAACATTGAAGGAGGAAATCAATAAAAACAAAAGGGGGTTTGATAATAAAAGAAGAAACCATTCGCAAAATGAATATTGCTTTAAATTTTCGCATTTATCCTTGTCATAAGGCTTTCCGTGGAAATAAAAATATAAAGAAAATGGAAGTGCCAGTTATCTTTTTATAAACAGGCCTATTTTCCTATTGCGTTGTTTTTGAGAAGTTATGAAAATAATTATTTTTAAACATCTCAACAACCTCTACACTCAAATGATCTGGTACTCAGATATCAATCCGGTTTTCTTCCCAACAGCTCTACGGTATTTCCCCTCGAAGATATGTTCATAGTATATGTACTGCGATTGATAATAAAGATGACATTTGTGTTTTCTTTTGTGATCTCTCCATAACATTTAATTACGTCTGGCATTACATTTTAATATATAACTTACAATGTTATGTCAGTGATAGCTTACTTAATTATTGGTTCTCTGACTACTTATCTGATAGACACCAAAGAGTAGTTGTAAATACTGCTGAGTACAAAACTGTTCTGGCTGGCGTACCGCATGGCCATACTTTAGGTCTGTTATATTATTTTGTGAATGTTAATGATGTAGATTCTTTGCTGATGACAGCGTACTGGCTTATTCGTCAAATGATACTTACAAAATTGAATAGGTATTGAATACATATTTTTTTAAAAGAAACAATAATGACGATGTATCTTGGCAGTGGTTGGTAGACTTTAATCCAACGCAGTTTTTCCTGAAAACAAATTCAAGATCAAAATCCTATCTCTTGTTGACTACCACAAATACCTTGACGTAGCTGTTAGTATTCTAGGCAATTTGACGAAATATATTGATAACATGCTTCAGTTGACCTAAAGGATGATAAATGCCCTGAAAATGCTTAAATATAAATTTAGCTCACAACAAAGTTAGAAAGGATATATTTTGCATACATCCATCCTTTATTTTAATGTGCTGATGTTGTTTAGGATGGCTGTTCGTCTGAAGACAATCTTAAATAAGAAACACTGCAATCAGAAGCGGGAGAATTTTAACTGATCTTACTTTAGGTATATCTTGTCGTAAGATGTGCGCAGAAACTAGTCGGCCTTCCTTGGTAGATAGACAAAAAATTCATAAACTATGTTGCTTTCACACGTTTTTCATTTTTCGGCTACAATTCGTTGTACACAAGTTGTACGATCCTATATACTACAAAACACCTGAATGCAATTAGTGTCTTCGTAAACGACCGGCCTGTAATATTAATGAATGGACTTTAGGTAAATACAGAAAGCTGGTGGAATGAATTTAGGTGTTTGCATTTTTCAGAATATATATCATTGCTGCATAGCATTGTTACAATTTTGTGGCACGATAATACTTTAAAAATCACAGCAAAAAGCATTCGGAACTTTTAATTTATGATGACAATTTCCAAATTTTTACAATTAATCCCAATTTTAGACATTACATATACTGAGTTGTCTATACCGTAACATAGCATTTTGTATTCTGATTACTTTTGTGGTGAAGTAAAACATTCAAGTACTTTTTTTCCTATTTCAGATATATTTATGTTCTATATATCTATTTATGTGTGATGACACCAATCTGGATAGATCTTTTATTCCAAAGTAATAGTACATTTCATATTTGTAGCTGTTAAGAACATCCATAGAAGCTAATGTAACCAACATATCAACGTGTTATACTTTCTCCGTGCCAGCTATTCTGGCCATTTTGTTATAATTTATATCAGCATCATCGCCATTGTGTTTTTAAGACAAACATCTCCGCTAAGTACCAATGTCTCCCCCTTCCAACATTTCATACACATTTTCAGAGATATCCAGTTCAAGTTTAAATTTTTTGATATTTTCACCGGGCATTTATTAAACCAGTGTCTGTATCTTTCCAAATTGTATATTGATGGTCTATGAAGATTTTGGGTGGGAGTATTTAAAATTGCCTTGATAGCATTAAAGAAACATATGTCATCTGCATTGATTGCACTAGCAAGAGATTTCTGGTACCTAACCATTCAGGCATATATATATATATATATATATATATATATATATATATATATATATATATATATATATAGATAGATAGATATATATGTGTGTGTGTGTGTATGTGTCTGCTCTGTATCTATGCGCACTATGTGCAACGTTAAGTATTCAGTCTTGATTTTGCTTTTATCAAGCCAAGAATTTCTAAATATCGGATGTTTAAATCTTTTTCAGCCTGTTGACTATCTAAAATATTCTCGCATAGTGGTAGGATGAAGTTGAAACTGCTTTTAATCTGACTGTTTCAGAACTCTCTAGAGTACTATATACTCAGAATAATATACTGGACATGAAGACATACGAAGAAACGTTGAAATCCAGCTAGATTTGTAATTATATGTACAAATTGATAGGGTCTCTCAAAGAATAATATTAAATTGTAGCGCGGGTATTACGTCGCCTTACCTTAGGTTAATTAATCAATTGAGAAATAAATGTACAAATTACAAGATCATAGATTTTCTAATACGTACGAATAAATTGATGTAGGTTTTTCTAAATATGGGTATGGGCGGCGTCTGGATACTAGTACTGCATGTATCATCTTCACCCGTAAACTGTTGATCGCCATTGTCGGTGCCGTAGTCAAACCTCAACCCTAAAATGAAGGACGAATAATATAATCGTGAAGTCAAGCCAGACTTCCTCGACGTATAGTTTGTTTCTTCCTCTATGCACGTTGGATCTCTCTATGATCTATGCAACATCTTTTGTATAAAGGTGCCCCGGTTTTTTGAGCTTCAACTATTAATACTTAAGAAATGTCACAACGCAGCTCATGGGAATTTAGTTAAATATTTAACCTCGCCAAAATATATGGTGTAAAACGATCACGTCATCAGGTTAAAATAGTAAAATATTAAAGACAGACATTTCCTAATAGTAAATTAACGAACATTTAACAATGCCAACATTACTACATATTCGGCATTTTCTGGCCGAAGGGGCCAGTAAGATGAGTAAACAAATAGTAAGATATTTTACCAGGTATCGGTGATGGCGTTAAGAATGTGGTTTTCTCATTTGCAGTTGCAACTGATGTCGTCGGAATTGTCGACGGCTGAGGTAATATTTCTGAAAAATATAGAAGCTGTTAAAATACATGTAGCGTAATTGTAGAAATTAAACCTAAAGCTATATCAAAATTAATTTTCTTTAAATATCATATAATAAACTCAAAACTCCCATAGACAGAAATGCGTCTTTTATCACAAAATAATATGAAGATGCTTTTCAGAATTCCAGAATATTTATGCAAATGCACTAACATGTTTATTTCGGTTCTTATTGGAGTATACATTTATTCTGCCTAACAATATAATAATGTAAAAATCTAATTTAGACTTAATCAAAAACATTAAAATATTGTCAGATGAATCAATTGAGCTCGATATTGTTAAAAATTACGATTGTGAAGGCTATGAAACTTGTGTACAAACCCACTTGAATGTACAAGCGATTTATGCCTAAAATCTTATTTAATACAAATGCCACTTTTCCTGATCAGTGTATAAATGTTTTCACTACTCTCCTTTCAGCTAATGTACTCTTGTTATTTCCTTGTCCTTTTTTAGTTTTGTTCTCAATAAAGTTGACAGAAAAATAAATATGTGGTTTAAACTTTCAAGTTCATATATAAGCCAACGCATTACCGTTAATTGAACATATTAGAAAATGCATTGCAGTAACTGGATCAACATAATCACAATTGAAACCATTGTCATAATTTGATTGTTTCGTGAAACGTAAAGATAATTTGACTTTGTACATCACGCATTTGTACAGAAAATACGGATGATATCTATCTTTGGCGTGATTGAATCTATATTTATGTACTAGTAATGGTAAATTTAAATAATGTTATGACGTTAGTTTAGGGCATTCAAGTAATTATGAAGAATACTTCGTAAAACTGTTTACCCGAATGAAGAGTAAATTGAGTGAAATGGCGCATCAACGTAACCATTTACACGATAGCGATTACAAAAGGGTGATTGTCCAGTATGTTACTCTTAACGCATGCGTATCATGATGGATGACAAACCGACAACGTCGTCTCACCGTTCCAAAATTACTATGATTTTGCCTGATTATCGGGCCGCACCCGAAGCCTATACTCTTCAATAACAAACCACAACAGTTATACAAACACAGAGCATGTTAATGATCTGAGAATAACACGTTAAAGTGGGCCTGAGTTTAAAAACCGCAAGCTCATTGAGTGTAGATAATACTATTCATAGCCCTCAATACCTGCTTCCAAAAACAATAAAAGGTAGAGACAGGGTGATCTTAGGAGTTTTCGGTAGCATGACAATCATTTAAAATTGTTTGGAACAACAAATAACACTTTGTTACATTAGTCAACATATTTTTGTTGAAAGAGAATGGAACTTTTACTCAGAATTAGATATTCTACTCACTTAAGATTTTAAAATTCAGTATTTGTATATACTTTACCGTCTCTGCATACGCCGTTGATTTCTATAAAGCCACTTTTGCAGACGCATACATTGTTCGTGCACATAGCTTTTCTATCATAACAAGCAGCCGTTTTACACGAGGAACCTAGGTCTGAATAAAAGAAAAAAATTATTCATGCAAATCAACACCCCAATACAAAATACATTTGATTTGTTATATGCATGCCACACGGTTAGCAAACTACTCTGAATGGCTATAACAAGAGGTATATTTTAAATTTTGAGAGAGTAATTTCATAGGTAATATTATTTTGTAATATATATAGTTGAATTCAAAGAAGAAATAGTTTAAAGTACAACAAATAAAACAACGTAGCATTTTACCATTAAAATCAACAATAAAAGTTTAGGAAAAGTTTCGATTAACTAATGTGACCAAGTTTCAATTCTCGTCCTATTTATTCACACTTCAATGTCTACAAAAACAAAGTTCTCCATGCAAATGTTTAACGCACAATTTAAATGCATGTTATAGTATATACATAACATATTGCCAAAATTAGATGAACAATTCGATGAATTAGGATGTATGAATAGGAACACAGAATGTTTATTTTTCTGGTCCAGGGTCAATGGTTTTGGTAGCCTTCTTTTTGTAAAATATATAGCTTCTCATAATGAGTTCTCATTTTTACAATACATCAATGGCATTTAGACAGCTGTCAATAGATTTTATTATATTTTGGATCCTGGTGGACAGGTAACCAACTCACATTTGAATCAACCCCTTCTTCACCTCAGGAGATATTGTTTGTGAGAAGTCTGTCAGAGGTGACTTTATCTTTTAAATGTAACATACATGAATTTACATTATTAATGAACTCATATATATCTAAGATGAAATCATAAGGAAAAGTTTTAGAATGCATCATGAATACTTTGATTACACTAAAAATCATATAGTAAAACAGCTTGCCAGAATTGCTCGACCGACGAATGCCGTCGAGACAGAAGTCACTAAGATCCAGATAAAAGGTTCGTACTATTTTACGTTTTTTACTTTGCGCGCACTGATGACTGTTATACAATGCAAGGTTGATCAAATCCCATAGCCCGATGTCCCGGACTATACATTTTCGTAGTCGGACAAGTAAAATTTTCCAAGGCGCTAGTCTAGGATAAGTGATTTTCTTTCTAGTTTAAAGCAAGTGGGGCAAGAGCTAATGACAAAATGAAAGGCACTTTGGCAACATAAGTGTCCGCTTCCTTTATAAGCTTATTAAATGACAGTAATGAATCTTTTAAATTTTGAATGATTATACTGACTTCAAAGTGCGGTATTGCGCTTGAAGCGAAACAATTACGCCAAAGCTGCGTTCTGTGTTTGCATTTAAACGACAAAATGTGTGGAATGATCACTTTAGTAGAAGTAGTTGTCAAATGAGCTGATCTTTTCCAGATTTATAAAGTGAGTTTACTAAATTATGTTCTCAAGGAAGGTCATAAGAAAGATTCAGAGAAGGAAAAGTCACGTGAAAGAGGAGGGAAAAAATGTAAGGCTACCGTCGAGTCTGAAGTAATTATTCCTCCAAAGAGATATACACCATATTCTGTGGCAGCAAACAATGCCAAATATGACACAACTAAGAGACAAAGAAATGTTCAGCCACATTATGTTCATACTTTTAGAACGTTTGTATTCATAGATTCTGAAGGAAAGATGTTTTGCAGTTATTGCAAACAATGTTCCAAACTGGCAATGGTTGGATATTCAGCCAGTGTGTTTGTCAATGGAACTGACAAATGGAGGATTTAATCAAGCAAATCTCATGACAGTTTTGGACCTCATGAAGCATGTGCATCACAGTATATGCATGACACTAGTTAGCATGTGCAGAAAATTACCGAAGTTAGAGTTGCTAACATTCCACTAGGAGAGGCCATTTTAAAACTAAATGAGAACGAAATGAAAAATAAATAAAATAAGAGCTCTCTATAAAACATCCTACACCCTAGCCCAATCTAGAAAATCATTTTCTGATATGAAAATTCTGTGTACGCTCTGGAACAAGAACGGTCTTAAATTTGGTGCTAATTATAAGAATAGACTCAGGGCAAGAAACTGTCAATTGATCAAGTCTTGAGAGAAGAAGTTAGGAAAGGTCAGACTTCTAGTCATGTCAAAATTTTTACGGGTTCTAAAGACTACAACATACTTTCTAAGCACGTTAAACAATGATTGTTTGTCTTACGTGAAAATATACAGTAAACTAAACCGACCTGCTTTGCACATTGCTCCACTCTGCTTGAATCCATCATTGCAAATGCAGACATTGGCGATAGTCGTGAAATTAGCGTATCTAGTACCGGAGAATTCAGTTCTATGTAAGGAATATGATACATTCATGCAATTTGCATTAGCATCATAGCATGTACCGTAGTCAGTTTCCATCAAATTTCCACATAAATCACCGATTCCTAAAAATTTTAAATTAATATCAGATATATAGAGACATGAATTTGCCACAAGTCACAATACAATATTTTTAATTCACTCGTGAAATATTTCCATAGAGCTACAAAAAAGAAAAAACAACGTTCATCTCTTATTATATATTTGAAGGTGGAAAAGGTCTATATGAAAGGATTGTCAATTATGTGTCAATTATGTGTCAATGCCGTGATCACAGTAGTCGAGTAAGCCGTATTAAAAGAAGTTCCGAAATTTAAGATGATTTCAGGAGTGTAATGTTTTGCAACGTTTTCTCCTACATCTCAATCTTTAAATAGGGTGCGGGTTTCATTTACTGATTTATTAACAAAGCGAATAATTTTAGATAACACATTTTTTTGCGAGGATTGATATCGTGGGCATTGCTGGGGTGGTTTTAGCATAACAGAGAGATCGATTGAAACATCTATAAGCTGCATATTTTATTGATTGGGAGTTCTATCAATTATGTTTTCGTATTTATTTTGTTATTTTTTTGTATTCAAACGTGAAATTTATGGCTTTTTGAGAAGCTGGCAGTCTAATTTATTTGGTAACATATGCTTCTCTCAAATGTTGATAGTCACTTGATTTTGGTTTACAATCAACATTCACTCATGCTCGATTTATCCAGTGTTGATATACACAGGTAGGAATGTGATGAGATTTTAAGTTGTTAATTAACGCAGTTTAGTATTATATTCAATTGAGCATTTTGCCTTTATACTTATCGTTTTTTGCCACATAGTGTATAGGGTATCTTGACAATACGTGACACTGAATATTAAATAGAAACAGGTTATGATAAATTCAGTCAGTGAATATTTGTATGCTGAGATTATTCATGTAGAAAAATATTCTAAATAAGCCAATATTTGGTTTAGAGATTGTTTCAAGGCTTTTATTTTACTGGTACATTATTTTCAATAATATGCACATACATGTACAGTGCTGGTACGTTTTATTTATGATCTGTTCCACGATAAATACACTATGACCATATTTTACACATTTTTAGCCCTTTGTGACTTTCAACAGGCAGTTAAACCTTTTGGATTGTCTCAACAAAATTGTCCGTAAAGGTTTATCTCGAAATGGGCTCGGATAAGTTGAATGACAATCAGATTTGAGCCATACTTTTACGGTTATTGTTCTTCATTACTTGAAATAATCATCTAGATGCCTTGTGAATACTGTTGCATTCATACTTTTTTGTTTAATTTCAATCAAATTTGCCGTGAAGCTTTATTCCAACTATAAGATTCGTGTTTGTCATTTTATTTCAAAGCGTCGAGTAGACGACGAGTACAAAATAGTTGTTGCACATGATGACCCTACAGATGAATCTATATAACAGTATATAACAGTACATTTTCATTGACATAATCTTATGGGCGTTTGATGAAATTATAAGAGATCTAGAAAGAAAACGTAGTCTCCATTTCATGCACATTATATAAAGAGTGAAACTGGGTCAAGCTTTTGTTTTGCAAAAACGATATCTGAATTTGAAATAGTTCTTTGTTAACAATGTACCGCAGACGACCTCGTAAAATTTAGTTCTCTATGTTTGCATAAACGTTCCCATTAGCTTCATTGAAATAATAGTAAAATAGTAATAGTAAATCAAGTTTGCTAAGTAAATTATTGATCATCATAATTCGATGTGACACAATAAAAATGAAATTCTAGTAAAAGCACAATTGTCCTTAATATTAACTTTGTAACATAGTATGCCCTGCAGATTCAATTTTTGTTCCACTGCAAACCCTAGTGAAAAGAACTAATGCTAAAATTTGCTTCCAGTTAGGATTCTTGCTCTATGCATGTCCCTTTGTATATTTTACACACCCGTTTCGCACAGCTCAGTGCTTGGGTTGGGATCGTTAACACATTCACATGTGCCAGATGATAAGCATAAAACCGATGGAAACTTGTAGCAAGAATATACAGAGGTGCAGTTGGAACCAATTTCTGCAATAGATAAATTTGATCATTTAACAAAATTAGAGTAGCTCGATTTTAAGGTAGAAATAGAAAGAAGAAAGCACAGAATTTTAAAAATTGTATGAGCAAAATATATAGAAATTAAAAGCAACAAACGTGTCATCTGACGGCAGTATACAAGGAACTGCCAATTAGAATAACGATGATTTAAAAAAGCCAAGTTATATTATATTTTGATATAATATCAGTCAATGTAAAGAAGATTGCATCTTGAAAGTCACTTTAATTATATTTTATAATATGGGTAAAACAAACGATACGATTTATGCATTTGCTCAAATGATACAGATATTCAACTTTTATAAACATATGGATCTTATTATATGGCTTCTGACAAATAATGCATCAAAATATGTATATAGGTACTCTTTTCCAGACAAAACCCACTTGAAGAACCTGACTTATCTAACAACTATGCACTCGTACGGTAAAACTGACCTTGAGGAGCTGTCACATTTATTATTGCAAACATTTCTTGAATTGTCTCTGAATTTGAGAAAAGGGTTAAAAGCTGCAAATCATGGAGGTAAAATAATGCTGACAAATGCTACAACTCAAAAAATCACTAAAAATGAAGTGCTTGAATCCAAATAGTTTCAGGTAGCTCAATGACACTGCTAGCTTTAAAGTCGACTGTTACATTAACCGGATACAATATTAAGTATATAACAGTACATATACAAAGAAATAGAGACAAACAATTTTATTTTCCTTTAAATATGTATAATTGATTAAATATTATCAACTTATTAATTAATACAGATTATAAATACTCTTAGAATTAGATCGTTATAGCTATGTATGAAACCGTGAATCCAATATGTTTCCTTTAATAGATGTTCCATATCAGAACAAATTTTGAATTATGCCCCTTACTAGAATTATTGAACAAAGTTGTTAAGATTGTAAACTTATATAATATCAGATTTTATAATAAAAATAATATATTTGAAATAGTATTGTATTAAATTGATAAATAAAAAAGCTCGAAAGAAAGAACATACAGAGGAACATATATTTTTAAATTGCACAATGCTCTTGTATTGATAGTTTTGTCAGTTTTCTTTAAATGATAAATAAAACTATAAAAGCTCAGTTCCAGCATTTTGGGTTAGGATATTTTCATTATATATAACGCAGGAGGGAAACAGACGTGACAGGCCCAATCCCTACCCTCACATGCTGGAAAAATGCCACTCCAAACATGAGCATATATGTCCACTCAAAAATAAACAAAAGTAACAAATAACATCTAACAAAAACAGAACAATTGCATATTAATCTAAGCCTAACCCTTTCGGTCACAAATCTGAAATCTGTAAACATATAAAAACAGGGTTTATACTCCTTTAGTAAGAGGCGAGGACGATGAGAGGCCATACTATCATGGCGCTGCGTGAGGTAGAAAGTCTCATACAAGAGGCTCAGAAAATAAGGACATAACAATACCATTCACAAGATATCACAAAAATGGGAAACCGACACAAATACAAATACTAACAAATACAAGTAAAAAACACGCCTCAGACAAACATCCAGTTCAAGAAGCAACATTCTTCCTTCTTTTTGTTCTCCCTGTTATCTCTCTAAGAGTTCCTAAACTTTTACTTGATGTTTTGCATTAAAATAACCTGAAGTGTGGCATGGTCTAATGACAAAAGAAAACGCGTACAAAAAGACATGCACAAAATTGCACAACAATTTATAGGAACCAATTAGACTATTTTATAAATGAGATTGGGAAAAGAACGAAGTATAGCAACTGAAAAAGAAAGGATGGATATATCGCTCTCACTAGTGGAGATGGTGCGTTTTCCGACCTACCCCTACCATCACAAGCTAGAAATATTTCACCCCCTACCTCTTACTATGAAATCCAAATAACCCCAATCAAAATTATTTATTTTCTTCTTTCGTATAAACAAATTATATAAAAAGAAATAAAAATATAAAAAACTTATAATGGATTTGATCCAAATAGGCCAGTCCTGACAAATACACAAACGGGTAAATAGCATGAAAAAACCCAAAATAATATACACCGTAAGTTCCTTACATACATGAAAAGGACAAACATATATCGATCCCTGGCAAGGATTACAAATTACTTTGCAAAAAAGGTGAGGAAAAAGGCCTGAAGGTGTAATGTCTGAGGAAGGGAGTACAAGCCAATTTTGAAATGCAGTTTAGGTTTGGGGATGGAACGAATGGAAACTTGGCAACGGGATTTGAAATAAGTACGTCCCTATCAAAAAGAAACCAAAAATACCGATAGTAAATTTTTCAAGATCAAAATTCTTTTTTCCCTTTTTGAAAAATACCCACATATACAGAAGGGGGGGGTCAAACAGATATAAAATCTGTAAACTTTGCGATGAAAGGGGGTCACCTCAAAGGCCTGCTACTTTATCAGAGCTAGAGGTCTGAGAGGAACGAAACAGACGTGACATGCTGCTTTATGTGTAAAGAAAGATGTAGTTGGGCAAAACATGACAGAGTGGGCTTAGCCAAACCAAAACTGTTAACGTGCGTGTGTTTCTGACAACACGCCAATAACAATGAAAATGACGAAATACAATAAAGCTATCAAAGAAGTTCAGTAGTCAGGAAAGGCCGATATGAACTCAGACATTTCGGAAGTCAAGTTGAAATGCTAGGTTTTGGCAAATGACAGTTTCCGACTGTGCCAAATGACAAGCAACAAGACAAAGTCTTTTTTGCCATAATCGAGCCTCCCCACGAGTCATCGGCCTCTTGGGACGCGCCGGTTCGACATTTTGGCAATTAGAATCTCACGGTGCCTGGGTCGCCCACCGGTGACTCCGAAGCGCAGAACGTGCCGCGTGTAGCGCGCAGCTCCAGGAGACCATCGCATCGCAATTATTTAATTAGAGATGCGGTATGTATATGCCATACCGAGATAGACATGCCGCGAGAAGGACAACTCACGTGTCAGAGGAAGATATTGGGCAGGTTTTAGCTCTGTGGCCACATCTGCAACAGCAGCTTCTGCGCAGTGCATGCATACAGATACAGAAAAGGTGTAAGTTTGCTTCCTTGATTTTGTCCTTTGCAAAAACGATATCTGAATTTGAAATCGTTTTTTGTTAACAATTTACCGCAGAAGACCTCGTACAATTTAGTTCTCTATGTTTGCATAAACGTTCCCATTAGGGACGGGTACCATAGCCGCCTATCATCTATGCAACAAATGCGGAGGCGGACATCAAACAGACAGGCTGTGAAACATAGAAAAAAAGGCGAGAAAGCGACATATCAAGGTTATATCTGAGCTGCAGTGGCTAGCAGAGAGTACCACGATATTAAAAACCATAAAAGCCTCAATGAGGCAAAATTTGGAACCATCGCACACCTCCATGGCTGACATGCAGACATACAACGCACTGTAATGCGCGACAACACCCAGCGAAATCTCTCGTTTAGACAAAGATATACGCTAAGTTATACGGTGCACCAACGCAAACGTGAATATCGCACGTATTCATAGCCAACCTGCTGGCCTTCAACGCACTGTAGTGCGCGACCACACCAAGCGAAATATCTCACTTAGACAAAGCTGTGCGCTAGGTTATACAGTTCACCGCCAAGTGATGGCCCAGAGCCTGAGCTGCCAAAGGGCCAGCCACCGCCAAGAGTCAACCCCCAGTTGACGCGCGCGCAACCACAGTTGGTAAGGTCACGGCCTGTACCATGGTAGTTGACTACGTAGTAGTTTAACCTGATCCTTAAGGTGCTGCTTGAAACATCCATGACCGACCAGGACACTACAGTTACCAACACGGTGTACCTGCGTAGCAACCGAACCGTGGTAGCGCTGGAGGACGACGACCTTCAAAAGCCTGATCGCCACAACCATCGCCGATATCCAGGCAAGGATAAAAACGTTTATGAGTAAGGGGTTAGACTGGCAGGCAGTAAGGTCTAAACGGATACAACCGATGCTTTGAATGGGCCTTGCTTTCAGCCATTCACCCAGCCGACGTTAAAACCGCGCGCGTTAATAAGTATACCTGGCGTCATAGCGAGTTCCGATTTTATAAGTTCATGTACCCAATGAAGGTCTCAGACATATCCTAGTTTGAGAGCCTTGACCCAAACATAGCCAATAATGTCTTTGGTTGGGACCGGTGCACTCCACCCACTTCGCATAACGAACAAAGTGCTAGAAAATACCGTACAATTTCTGCAAATAGCCGACGGCGAAAAGAAGCACTATGTATGGATTAAAGACCTCCCCCAAAAAGTATTTAGTATTATTTAGGATGAAAGACCTCCCCCAAAAGGTTTTTAGTATCTGTCACTGCCTCTGCGCCTTCTCCCAGATAGACCTGTTAGAGGACCACACCTGAGGCTGCCGCAGTATAGGCGATAAGCCCCAGCGGACCACCCTACCGACGCCCGGAAAGAACAAGGTTTACTTTAAACACCTGTTCAAACAAATGCATGTATCATTTGTCATCGACGCAGACCTGGAGGCCTTCAACGTCCCGGTAAAGCCGGTCGATGTCGACATGCAGCATTTAGTTCGTGACACCTACAAGACCGCAAGCCAATCCCCATGCGGCTACAGCTGCGTGGTCGTCAGCTGTAACGGCATGACAAACCCTCCGATAACGTATCGGGGGCGAAACGCCATAACCAGCCTCATGGAGACTCTAGAGGTCGAGCTCATAAGTCTTCGCGAAATGTTTGCCGAGTCCAATGGAAATGACTCCCGAAGATACCAAGACGTTCAAAGCCGCCCGGGTTTGACACATCTGCCAAAAGCGTCTAGACAACGACAATGTCTGAGACCACTGCCACATAATGGGCAAATACCGCGGGCAAATGTAACCTCCAGCTGCGAATCTCTCCGAAAAAGACCAAGGATCCTGTAATCTTCCACAATCTGCGAGGATAAAACGGACAACTTTGGATGGGCGCCATTAGCACAGCCTCGAAGGCCAACACTGACGTCATAGCCAACAACATGGAAAAATATATGATCTTCTCTTTAGGCCTGTTCCAGATTACCGACAGCCTCCAGTTCCTGAACACCTCCCTGGCAAAAGAAGCCCTAAACCACCCAAAGGACGATCTACCAGATAACCAACCATCATACCAAACATAATGTCCCTCTCCTGACTCAAAAGAGCATCTACTCCTATGAGTACATGGACAGTTGGGAACGATTCGACTAGTTGTAACTACTACCCATCGAGGCCTTTTACAGTAGCCTCAGTCAGTCCCACATCTTCAAAAACAACTACGCACACGGACAGCGCGTATGGTCAACCTTCGACTGCAAGTCCATGGTCGAATACCACGACCTGTACCTGCGAACGGACGTGCTCCTCCTGGCCGACGTCTTTGAAACCTTTTACGAGACGTTGCTAGAGCATTACGGTATCGACCCGTCCCACTACTTTTCCACCCCAGGCATGAGCTGGGACGCCCTGCTTAAAACCACAGTCGCTTCGCTGGAGTTCACTACATATATGGACATGCACATCTTTGTCAAGCAAGGCTTTTGCGGAGGTGTCTCGGTGGTCTCTAAGCGCTATGCCAAGGCCAGCAACCCAATTTGCCCAGATTACGACCCATCCATGCCAGCCACATGGAAAATCTACCTCGATACTAGAGGTCCAGAGCAAGCTACCGACCTGACACCAGACGGGTCCAAGGGATACCTCCTCGAAATAGACCTCGAATATCCCGAAGAGCTCCACGACGGCCACAGCGACTTTCCCCTAGCTCACGAGGCAATGGTAGTGTCAGAGGACTAGCTCTCCGAGTACCAGCATGGCCTGGTTAAAAAAATGAGCGATACGTCGTTCACTACAGAATCCTTCAGCTCTACCAAAGCCTTGGCATGAGGGTCATCAAGATCCACAGAGCACTAGAATTTGACCAATGCCACCGGATGGCGCCTTAGATCCAAAAGAACACGAACCTTAGAGCCAAGGCTACAAACGTAGCAAACAAGAACCACATCAAGCTGCTGAATAACTCAGTCTTTGGCAAAATCATGGAAAACCTGCGAAAGCGCATCCGCGTGGACCTAGTAAAGCCAGAGGGGCAAGAGGACAAGCAGCGTCCGTAAGATCTTCGACGGAAACCTCGTGGCGGTCGACTCGACAAAATCCAAGCTCAACCTAAACCGCCCAGTCAACACAGTCCAAGTCATGATTGACCTGTCAAAATATTTTATATATGACTTCTAATAAAACTAGGTAAAGGCCCGTTACGGAGCTAAAGCCAAACTCTTGTACACGGATACAAACAGCCTGCTCCTGAGTATTGTAACGGCGGATATCTTCAAGGACATGGCCGAGACGGCCGACCTATACGACATGAGCGGCTTTCCAGCTGGTCACCACCTCAAAAGCGTCGCCAACAAAACGGCGTCCAAATTGCTCAGTTCGTAGGCCTGCGTCCATGCTGTATTCCATCCTGAGGGTCGACCGCGTAAAGGTTCAACGAGCGAAAGGCATAGAAAAGGCCAGGGTTAAGGCTGACCTGCGGCACAAGCTCTACATTAAAAGCCTCACGCAGGGCCGATAATACCGCCACATGCACACCACCATCCGCAGCATAAGCCACCACATTGGCGTGTACAATGGGATAGAGACGAGATTCTGCCCACTGGACACGAAAAAGTGGATCGCGCAAGATGGGGTCACGACCCGGGCCTATGGCAACGCCCGGAAGCAACGTGAGTCTGACGAGGTGTGGGAGGCGTTATACAACAAACTCATTCAAATGGGTTTACCCCCAGATCCCCGGGATCCAAGGGGACTGTCCCCCTTCAAGGGCCTATAACCCCCATTGGCAGACCCATCGTGCCCTTTGGCACGACCTGCAGTTCCTCGCGAACGAAAGATCAACGTAGTGCCTCAAGACCCGCCAAATAGTACAAAAGTGACGGGCCAGGAACGTCCACCTCTTCACCCAGGGTGTACGTATCTAAATACGTTTGCACCCACCGTCGTTGAGCCCGGCTTGGTAAATGGTATTTGGTCGTTCAACAGTTTAAAGTCAAGCGGGAAGCAAAATTGGTTTCCGTAGGCTACTGCGATCAAAGCGTCGGGCTGGGTGGCTGCGACGACATTGCCTGCGGCTATTCGGATTCTAGCACAGTTATCAGTCTGGAATGCCTTGGTAGTCGCCATTTTACTGCTCCTTATCTGTGAGCCACAAGTCCTTGTAGACGCCCCAAATATCGGCGGCGTCCAACGAGTCAACTTCCACATTTTCCATTTTGATGAGAGCTTTTTACCTATCGACCGACCAAGGTTTTTGATGATGCATGGCTTCTGGGGAAGTGGTCCCTCTAGACAGGGATATTGTAAACGCCAGCTAGGCGCTGCCAGAAACGATGAATTGGTCCGGCCCCAGGTTAGGAAACTGCACAACGAGCAGCTGGTCCTTGTCGATGGTGCTGGGATTGTTGGTGACCACCACCATTCTCGTGGCTGCCTTCAGCCCAAGTGGTTGTCAGAGGGCGCGAAATGGGTCTAACTTGTTACTGTGTTGAAACATTATGTTTTGCTATTAAAGACTGAGTCTTCTATCCAATAAGAGAGTAACACTCCGCTCTATACGACGCCACACACACATGGCTGGAGGCGATGACGACTTTGAGCTAAAGGGCATCGATCGGGTGACAGACCTCGACGCGGAGGATGAAACCTCTTTTACCACAGTCACGGGAAAGCCTCCCAATAGATTGACTGACATAGAGCGACTCCAAAGTAACATCAAGATGGATGACCCAAGAATTATTATGGACCACGAAGAACGCAATAGACGTGTAGATTCATTTTCGCTCAAAAAGCCCTGGTTAGTAAAACAATGGTTCCACGTAACGCTGACTATACCATTCAAAACGATAAACTAATGCTCTATAAATTAAACACTTATTTGGAATTCATTGTTGCGGGAAAGACCGTGCCGTATTCCTTAATACCACTGCTAATTTATCATGGTATGGACTTTTATACCTACTCTGACTCAACAGCACCAGCTCCTCGACCATTACGCCGAACGACTGTTAAGCGCCTAGAAAAATTTAAGTTGACATTCCAACAGGGCCCGAAAAGTACACGGATGCTGATATCATAAAAGTCCTTGGGGATGAAGATACGGCAATAAAGGAGGTGGCGTCGCAGTAGCCTTCCCCTTTGCTGATTCGCGAGTTTCTTGGCCTAAACGTGGCAATGCAGAAAAAAAGCGAGTGATGGCCAATTTGATATATAAAAGTTGTCGATCCAAGTTGATGTGGATGAGCTAAAAAATCAATTTCTACATCTCAAAATAAAGAAGAGCAAGAACAGCCGGGAAAGGAGCTGGTGAGCAGGGAGGGCGATCTTGAGGACATTGAAGAGGCGATGGTTGGGCTTCGCGGGGATCTCCGAAATCAGTTGGTGGCCATCCGCAAGCTTATCTTACAGCTGATACAGGAAGATATACCCCTGGCAGAAAAACTACGTATCCATTTTCGAGAACAAGGAGTCACCATCACCTTGGTACGGTCGTCGATATATGTTTGCTTTGCCAATATATTCTTTTTTGTATTCTCCCGCTAATAATCCGTCGAAAATAGATTATCATTAATTAATGGCACCTTAATGAGATTGTGGCGATACCGACGCCAGGGGACATGCGAGGTGTTTTCCGTGATGATTAGTCCTATTAACAGTCAATTTAAACATGACGTTTACCTTTTCCAAAACGAGGCAAGGATGTGGTCTATATCTGGACAGCTTGATCAGAGTTATCGAACTTGAAATTACCCTATGTAATCCGAGTAGTAAAGCAGAGGGCGCTGCGCCCAATATTTGCTTGTTCCCAAATCGTCAATCTAAAACTTTAACAAATTTAACCGGACTTTAACCCACGTTAGAGTCACCATTGCGTCGTTACTAAGACTCCTGATAACCACGGTCACACTTGCGATCACAGATGGCAGTGTGAGGGCATTGACTGCAGCTATTATACCTCTTTCTGCGCCTCAATTTGATATATACAAATTATTTTTCCGCGCCTCAAAAACCGAACTTTCCAAATTGACTTCCAAAATGGCTGAGTTTAAATTGGCCTTTCGATATTACTAAGTTCACCTATAATCTTAGAAAATTTAAACCTTTTGGATAGATAGTATCCAGACGGTGAATCAAATATGTTCCTTTTAATAAACGTTCCATTTCCGAATTAGCAATATCAATTAGCTTCAATGAAAAATCTTGAAACTTATCGAAGCCGTTATTAAAGTGTGTGGCGAAATAAGATGAAAATGATGCATCGAAAATGTTATTTTTGTCAAATATATAGATTCACGTGTTTGGATTCTTGTTGACGGGTTTGTCCAGTATACTGTATGACACAGTGTTTACAAGTTATCAAGTAAATAACGTATCGTTTGTTTTACTGCTATTGAAATAAGTATTTTCATAAATGAAAGAATAGTGCAAACATCTGGGTTTATGGTTTCTTTATTAATTTAGAACAAAGACGTGAATCTTTGAAATTGTTAGTTCTGTTTAAGGCTCAATAGTGACAATAGTTTACTATCATCAACATTAGATAGATCAACATAATCATTTCAAAAAAGCAAAAGAAGAACAAACAAAAAACCGAAACTATTCTAGTATCTAACCTCCCGAAAGTAAATGGCTTCAATCAAAACGCATTCACAATCCATCTAATTATTCTCTCGCGCTTTGATACCAGTACTAGACACAATATATCTTTCAGTTAAAAAAGCGCAAGTCACGACATACCCGGTACGCATTGTCTGTGATAATAAGATCCTTGCTTATTGTAACGATTTCTGGCATAATCCGGTTTACAAGCACAGATATTGGCGATGCAAGTTGCAAACCAATCTTCTGATCTATCACAATGTGTATCGTTGCAATCATAGTAGGGAAAGTAACAGTCTTCTTCTTTCAAACACGGCAGATCAATGCCTGAAAATATATGAATTGATGAGTACTGTAGAACTTAAAATGTAACTACATGGTTTTCATGTTTTTTCAAATTTAAAGTGTGACAGTTTTAATCTGCAATATAATCATTTGCGTTATCCTGTTACGGTTTGTGTGCTTATTTTGCTATTTCTGCACTCAAGCGTGAATTATGGTTCCTTGAAAGTTGGCAGTCTAGTTCGAAAACATATGCTTCACCCACAGTTTGATAGTCACTCGATTTCAGTTTGCAATCAACACCCATCTATGCCCGATTCCTCTAAAACACTTTGGTCCTCTGCGTGATACGCACGATAAACACTTCTTTGAATCTTTTACACAACTTTGTTGGACTGATGGCATAATACCATAGATATGTAGCTTACCCGTTTTAGACCGTTGTTTAATTGTGTCTCCTTTCTTTCTTCTATTGTTTATCCTTTGTTTGGTTATTTTCCCGTCAATGAAACATGTAGAAGACAAGAATTCTTCTCGGCTTTTGTGTTTAGTTTTTGTTTTGTAGATGTAAATTGTTTCGTCCCTGGACGAAGAGATTGTTTAGCTCGAAACGTTGGGAAACTGTTTTGCATTTGCACCGTTATCAATTTTTGTGTCATTATATCTGCAAAAGTTTTTAAAAAATGAAGTCACGTGTTTTGTTTGCTACAATGTATCTTTGGTTGTCATCTGCTATCATAGCTGGTGAAAAATGGACCACAATTATTCAATTATGTGGACATAAACGAATGTACACAGTATGAATTACTATGCAATCGCTTCAAGTGAACAACTGAACATATTAGTAAACTTCTGAACCGGCACATTTAGATTCCATTCCCAGTTGCAGCGTTTATGACATACAGAAAAGAGACATTCCCCCAACGTAAATCATCTCAAATTCGTACACCAGTCAGAAAACTATTTCAAAGTTCTGAGTTTCATACTATGACGTAAGGAATTTTTGCTGGAGCAAGTATAAGTGGATGAAGTTTCAATTTGTCTATTAATATTACTGGGGGTTCAAATTCTTTGATTAAATCTGAGGACAAAACATACAAACATTTGCAGCATAAACATAGATATATCGTAGAGGGCAGCAGCTCCATGGACTCTGAACTTTAGAATAATTACATCTTGTTACATTGTTGTCGAGACGTTTAACATCACTGGGGCACAAGCAGGATGTTGTATTTGTGTTTACATTTTAAATTCGTGCGACTTTTCAAGAAGAAAAAAAGAGAAGAAAACGGAACAATATCGTTTATAATTTTCTTCCTTAAAAGATACCCAAATAATTACAAAAAAATCGATTCCGCATGTTAGAAAGAGATTGAATCTTCGTTTTGTCCAAAAAAGTTCTAAAATTGTCACCTAAAAGCTCAATGTATCAATACTTTCTTGTAATGAAAACATAAAAGATACAGAGCTTGAAAGTACTGTAAATTAAAGAGCTTTCTGGATAATTGAATGTATTTAATAACCGTAGTCTATTAAATTTCCCCTGAATTTCTGTTAGAAGTGTTGTTTCCATATGTATTCAGTAAGTAGCGTAAAAAAAGGGTTCACTTACAGGTCTAAAACCTATGTTCCATTTGCAATTAAAGAAGAATACACTCGCTTGTGACTGCGGTTTAAATTCATTCATATGTCCCATGCAACAACAAAAAATTAAAAAATCGAAAGCTAAGGAGTAAATCACCACTTCAGCGATTGTAGACAGACCGATGATGTAAATGCACAGTATATATTTAGGCCTAGCCCTAGTTAAGTACCTGTCATGGGGGTTTTCAATGGGTTGTACATTATCTTTGATAAATCTCTAAATACCTTAATTAAATTTTTAAAAGAATGCTTTAACAAATTCAAATACTATGTGTGAATAAAAAGAGTATTTAATAAATATAAAACCACATAGGTATTTTGTTTCTAGCGGAGAAAAGAATTGGAATTGGATACGGCATTGGAATGTACGTTACGGCCTGACGGCCTCAGCGTATTAAACACGTGTCGACCTCAGTAATTTTCCGTTCACGTATATGAGTTATTGTAACATAGTTAAATGTTTACCTGCTCTGCACAACCGGTTAATCTCAGCATATCCAGACATGCATCTGCATGTCTGATTCAGACATTCAGCGTACTTGTCAACGCACTCGGTTGTATTCGTAAGGCAATAACTGTATAATTCTGTGGTCAGAAATAACAGATATAAATTGACACAATTATGCATAGAAATCTGTTCATACGCTATATATGTATTGTTAAATTTCCTGTTTACACGATATACATATAATTTGATGGAAGTAAAACTGTAGACTGTAGGTTTCTCTACAAGTCGTACTAGAATCAAGCAGCAACCTAAAAGGTGGCAGCAAAAATGTAAGGATGAATAGATAAGTAAATAAATACTAGTACTACATAACATATGATTCTGCGGAAAGGCTAAATTTTATCATGGATTAACTTTTTAAATTACAGAAGATATAGTGTGTCAAAATAAATCATTTAGTTTACTACTTTACTCGTCAGTTGCTTCCTTGGAATGTTGAAAGAACTGATTAGCATTGAAACGTATCATAAAGCCACAAATCTGCTTTACACTTATTATCAACAAGTTTGTATCCATATGGACAGCTGCAGTTACTCTGTGGAGTACAGTTAAACGAGTAGTCGATGCATTCATCCCTATTGCAGGAAATCTCGGACTCTGTTTAAAAAAATAATATGACATATTCAGAAACATAAAAATTGCACACAACGTGAGATTAATATGTGTAACGAATTAAAAACTTTATTATAATTCTTTGTATCGAACGTTATGATTATAAGCTTATCTCCCCATTTGTATTCCAAATATCCAATGGTTGAGATTATACTGGATTCGCCAGCACCCAGTGTACCTGAGAAACTAGTGTATTACGTTATTTCCGCTTTTTACCACCATCTTAAGTGTCCACGAAACCGCATTTCTCGCCACAGCAATTTGGAATTCCTCGCCTGTAATCGGGTCATTTCGTTTGCTATGATGCTTGTGTTAAATGTGTGAAAAATAAATCAGAAAGCAGAACTTGTCAAATCTTGATTTGACCTACATACCTGGGAACCCCACTTCTTATGGCATTAATTTATGTCGTCTCCAACAACTATAAAATTAGCAATATTGTCTGTGCACATAAGGAAGATTATATAAGTAAGTTATATTAATTAGACAATATAATTTATTATTGTGTACGGTGGTAAACTCGAATTGAAATGTATGAAATCTCTTACGTGTCAAGGTATAACGTATTAGTATATGTGCATCGTAAAAATGGTCGAACTTTGGTGCGACAATATTGAGCTGTAATTTCATCAAAATGGATTTTATTATTTCATTCATAAGATTAATATTTAAATGACTAAAAAAACAACCTATGCATCCCTTGCCAAAAGTAATGCACACCTAGGCCCTCGTATACAATATATGCAATCTAAACATCTCGATAAACATGGTGCTCATGAACGTTAGAGTTTTTCTGTCCGCGGAGGATGGTCAAATTTCATATATGTTCGCTGGGTTAAACATTGCATCCAGTGTCTCCATTTCATTAGGGTTGAAAAAAGATAAGTCTGAAAGTCAGAAACCATTTATTATCCATACCTCTTACAGTTTGAGGCTTAAGCATTTTTTAAGAAAACCAGATCCTGGAGAAAAAGCTTAATATTATAACCGGATTTCCTTCTTTATTTAACAGAATAGAATTTCGACAACAATTCAGATTTTTATCAGCTCTAAGCACAATAAGGTTCTTGATGCCCATCTACTTTTTTAAAACTTTGACTGAATCTAGAGAAAGTCGATCGCTACGGACGCTGAAGATTAGTTCGTTGTGCCACTAAGATATGTTGGAAGTGAATAGCCTTCAAAATACCTATGTCTGGTATTTTGCTGCTGAAAGGATAGCGGTGCTCCGATTACCGTAAGGAACTAATAGCACTAATAACCATCAAATTCAAGAAAATCGAGAATTTTGCCCCAATCCAAATGTTACTTTTTCTTGAAGGGCAAAGTCATTGATGCTATCGCGTTGTTTCGCATGGCAGCCTACGGGATGCTGCAAGCATCGTACGAGAAATAAGAACAATAATAATAATAATAATAATAATAATAATAATAATAATAATAATAATAATAACAATAATAATTAAGTTTTCTCAGGGCGATATAATTAGTTGTAGCTACTTTTAATGCTTGAATTTAAAAAGTACTATGAAACTTTCTAACATTTAAATTAATTCTAGCACACACATAATATATTATTTAGTCGCCATTAGAAATCACAGGAAAACTATGAATCAGATATATATAAATAAAAATCCTTTCGGTAAAACACTTTGAAAAATATATTTAAGTAGATACATTGTTAGTTTGTACAACATTCTAATCAATATTTTTCTTAACACTGTGCACATTCAAATTAATGATTTCTAAAATCAGTTTCCAAACATTTGTGAAAAATATAAATCACTGCGTCCATTATAATGGATGACACTTGAAATTACATTTCTAAAAGAAGCTTCTACAGTTCACAACCAATTAGAAAGCTCCAATGAAAAAACAGCTTTCATAGACACTGAGTAATCTATGATTGGCATCTGTACAAGACTGCTGTAGACAATACGCGTGTGCGTGCGTGAGTTTAAAGCTCCAACATTCAGCAATATGCTGGCGATTCTTAATGGAATTTAAAAATATAGTGCAGCCTAAACACTGAAGCAATCTTTAAGTACTGAAAATGCAATAGTATTACAATATAAATGTTAGAAATGAATGACCCAACATGAAAGTATTGAATGTTTTCAAAACAACAATGTTATTTGAGGTATGTCTATCCATTTTGTTGCAAAACTGTTTGACTATGACAATATGTTACTTCTCAGTACTTCCGACAGTCGATGTCTTCATGATACAACGACCTGTGTTGTGTTAAACTTTGAGTTGAACGTATGAACATATATAGAGCTTTCTATCAAGTTATACTTAGTGTATCATACTAAATCTATTACAAAGGACTTTTTTCAATCTTTATGTTTATATTCAACAAAATTAATGCATTGATCTCAAACATCTTTCTTTGTGTCATTGCACACATTAGAACAGTTCAGTATTTGCAGCCTTTACTTTTGGTCACACGTCGGTATGCTTCGATAACCATTCAGTCGAGTAAATAAACACTTACATTTGTTTGAGATTTTAACTAATTTTACTTCATGTCACTGCATACATAGCAAACGAAGATCTTAAAAGACATAAAAATATCTTCAAAATGCACATAGTAGAATATAGGATATAGAATTGTACTTTGTAATATCTACATATTTATTTCCCTAAAATCAGAAACAGTCCATTTCCAGCTGAGGTCTTTTGATCCGAAACTGAGACCAGAATGGAATTCCTACACCGATGATTGTTAACACGATACTCAGATAATGTATGCGAGTAAATGTGTCATAAGCTTTAAGCAAATTATAAAGATAATATTCGATACCAGAAAGTGATTAATGTAGAAACCCGAACAACTGTGAGTTAAACGTTCAGTACTTGAAACAAAAATAATGAAATTGATATCACAGTCCACTGCATGCTAAACAAATAAGAAAAAGACATAAACCAGTCGAAGGATAATAAAATTAAGATAACATCGTAACCGATGCTAAGTTCTTAAGAATTTTTAACTCTCTGGTAGCCTTTGGTCAAAACTATATGGAAAAAAGGCATGACTACCTGCTCTGCATTTTCCATCAATTACGACAAACCCTTCTTTGCAGATACATACTGACTCGCTAGAACATGTCATAGTTTCACTGGCGCAAGGAACGCGACTGCAGTTTGCACCAATATCTGTAAATAAAATATACAGTATCCAATTGACTGATCGATAGGAAATATCCAGCTAAATACCGGGAATGTGTGTAATGGTTTACATTATTTACAGAATAAAATGCAAAACAAGAAAAACTTGATATTTGATAAAAAGAAAGTTTAACGAGGAAATGAAATTAAAATTATAGGCAATAATTATTTATTGACAAATAGTGGATGAAAAACGAGCACCATTTAGTCCGGCGATTATTGACTTTGATTTTCTATACAAAGATATCAAAATATGTTATAACGATGTCTCATGGTGTATTTTTGACTTTGACAAAATCAGGAAAAGAGATACATATGACGTTTCATGACATATGATAATATTTAGAAAACGATCATTAATTGAGATACATATTTTCTTCACTGCAGCAACTTTTATCTATGTTAGTGACATGTCTAGGAAATCGCACTAGTATAACATATATATATATATATATATATATATATATATATATATATATATATATATATATATATATATATATTATAACATCTCAACGTTAATTATGCGGTTACAGGTTAAGATACAAAATGGAGTCTAAAAGTATATATTCTCAAAATTACAGTTTTTGATAAGATACTTCAGTTTTTGATAAGATACTTCTTGAATTGTAATTCTCAAGGACTGTCATTCAAAGGAGTCTTTTTTGAGCTTACAAAAGTTGTTCAATTCTATAAATTAGCTTGACGATTGACGGAGTGATATTGTTTACTAAAGGTGTGCTGAGGCTCATTTCTAAGCCAGCCTAATAGAACCTTATAATAAGGTAAGCAACTTCATTTTAATCCAAAAGTGTGAAAAGCTTACCAATATGGGATGACTGGTCTGTGTCTGAATACTAAGTAAACTAGAATGACAATCTGGTACTTACCTTAATTTATTTGGTCATATACATTTAAACTAGGTATACTACTGACAAAACCACTCATCTGAATGGTCGAATCGTATAGTTCTAGTGAATATTCCGAATACATGTATATTATAATACCTGAAAAATATACGGCTGTATGATACCTAAAGTTATTTGCACTTTGCAAGGTGCAGTATTAGAATTGTAAAGATGAACATTTTCAAACCGTATGCAATGTTTATATTGTAGTATAAAACGACCATTAGGTGAACTAATGTTTCACTCCCGCTGTCAAAATGAAATGCTGATAATTAAATGGACTTCCCAAAATTGTCTGAATGGACATTTGTAATGTAAGTATAACCCACTAGAAAAAAGGATATTTTCCAATTTAAATTCCACTGTGATTATCCCTTTGATTTCTAGCGCTGTTCTGGATATGATTTCTACATAAATAAATAACAGCCGTACGTTCGCAATCATCTACTTTGCGTGTCAAATGAGGTATAAGTTGCCACGCAATCTTATGAGAATGCAATATAATGTTGTTTGCTTTTGGTTTGTTTTTGTTTGTTTGTTTTTTTGTTTTTTTGGGGGGGGGGGGTCAAAATATTATATATGTCCATAATTTCTATTATATTCTTAGTAATAAATGTATTTGTTCTATCACTGTTTCCATTCTGAGTAGTTTTAATAACAACATTTACATAATTGGTTCAATTTATTGCTACCTCAAGACATTCATAAGCGCGTCTTTATTTTTATAATACAAATATTATTTGGAAAAAAGTTGCAAATTTACTTGTCAGTAATTTAATTTTTCTGTCTTTTTTATAATATTGCTCAAAGACAAGTGACTTTTTTGGGGTGAAAAACACGTCATAACAGGCTTGAATAAATACATACACGAACAAACACGAAGCGCTCTGTAGTCTCTTTTTGATCAGATAGATTGCGCCACACGTTTGATCTTTATCATCCTATCACCATTCACCTGTCAGGACAAAGCCATGCACATGAACTTTTCCATACTTACTATGAATCGTAATGATATTTCTAGATACGTAATGTTAAAAAATTTAGTCCACCAATATCATGCAAGCTAGTCGATCATAATAATGGTAGTTATGTACATTTCTTTCTCGTCTAGCTATCTTTACCCTCGGACTTAAACAGATGTACTACAATGGTACGCAACTTAGGTGTTCGTACATTTAAGATCAGTATATGAAACGTAACTCCTGACTCACTCGAGCAGTTCTCTCCACTTTGAGCCGATTTTCCCCATCCGCCATTTTTTTTTTTTTTGAAAAATCCCATATGCCACCCGTCGCCCACTTGAACAGTACTACTCGGTTTCAACCAGTTTTGTCCGTCACTCAAATTTTATGTAAAAACATGACTCACTAACTCCTGTGCCACGTGATGTTTGACATTTATCCCCTAACCTTTCACTTTTACCCCCAACCTCTGACATTCAACCTAAACCACCTGTCCTTCAAATTCTACTAAAAGTCTGGGCCACCTAGGCCACTGGTCTTCAAACTTCTACTAAATATATGGGTCACCGACCCCTTCCTTTTGTGTGAAAATACCTGGGCTACTGGTCTTAAGCATGTTACTAAAGGACCTGGGCCACTAAACCCAAATTTTCATGACAAAAATCTATATGCCACTGGTCTTTAAACTTTTAGTAAAAATTTGGGCCACGGACCCTAATTTTGTTTAAAAAATAGATCTGGAACACTGACCCCCGAACTTTCACGAGGAAAAAACCTGGGCCACTGATGGAAAAATTAGTTGCTAAAACAACAAAAACCCTCTGCCAGTCCTCTTTAAAATAGTTTAATGTACACTTTTAGAGAAGAACACTGCTGTCTAATTGCTCAACACCATCACCAGATGACAAAACATTTAATGCAGCAAATATTAATATAGACCAAATTAAATCTGAAATAATTTATAATAACTTTAATACACTAACACAAATTTTTAAAAGGGAAGAATTTACAACTTATTGATGTTCCAATAATCTAATATAAAATAGATACTGAAATGACTGCTGCTGATGCAGTTGCTTTCGTGCTATATGTTTTTAGTTGAATTTTGAATACCAGTGGTCTGGTTCGAATGCTAGTAGTTAGGGGTAATGGTAAAAGGTTAGGGTGAAAGGTCAAAGGCCAAGTGATCAAGGAGTTATGCTTTCTATTCAGGGGTCAGTGAGTCAGGGTTTTTCATAAATGTTTGGGTATTAGTGAGCCAGAGAGTTTCATAAAATGTTTGGGTTAGTGAGCCAGGGTTTTTCAAAAAATTTAAATGGAGCAAAAAGCGCTTAAAACCGAATGATACAGGTTAAGTGAGCCAGGGATGGCTTATGGGCTTTAAAAAATAAAAAATGGGTGATGGTGAAAACCGGTTTAAAGTGGATGAGAACTGGTTAACCGGTTTAAGCTGGATAGAACTGGTTAAGTGGCGCCGCACTTTGTTTCCAAACGATTCTTTCTCCCAAATTCTCTTCGATAAAAAATGTATGCCTTCATGTGTGTGTGGGGGGGGGGGGGGGTAAAGTGTGTTTGTGTATGTGTATGTAAATGAATGTATTTTTATGCGTGATTTAAGTTACAATATATGCTTACAGTTAATGATTTTTGCACCCGAAGGCGTCTTCACTTTTAATGTATATCATTCTAACCATATTCATGTATTGCACTATCTTCAACTTATGTACCAACTTTGTATCACGGTCCAACTGGGCTAATGGAAGTATATAAAGTCTTGTCCTAAGTTAGTATATGTATGTCATTAAATGCGGAAACTCGTTAAGCAAACTCAGTTGACTTGGCAATTAATTTACATATTTTTTAATGTCACCTAATATAGAAATATTACATTAATGAGAGGGTGATATTACTAAATCTTCGCTCAAGTATTATAAACGCGAGGAGACTGAAGTTCGCAGTAATTTTCGAGGGGGAGTAACATCATTCATTCTTACCCCTTTGAGAAATATAATCTTTTATCATACCAGAAACATGCCAGTAAGCTTTCTAGTAACTGAAAATAGCCAGCGTAAAAGTACATAATTACCTGAACCGTGCGCGCGTCTTTTCGGCGCTTTTCGGCGCATGAAAGGTGTTTTGAATATTACTCGTTTCTATAAATATAGATGCAATTATGCAACCTGTTGTTGTAGATATTTTAAAATGGACTAATAGTGAAGATTGCTAACTTGTGTGGACTAATTCGAGCTAGCTAAATTTATATGTGGTATAATAATAAGTGACACGTGATCTGAAGATAATTCCGTTATAGTATTGTACGTTATCTTTTTTGATATCCTCGCGATTCAGCCAGGATATTCGTAACATGGACAGTATGTAGGCTTTATATTCACTCTAAACTTTGATTAAAATATGACTTTTTAAAATTGTCCTCATTAGTGATTAAGTCCTCTTAACCGTTTGCTGTGCAACTGCAAAAAGTATGCTGATATTGGAACATTTATCGCTTTCATTCATGAAGGAGTCCAAAGGACAATAATTGCTTGAGCAATACATGTAAGCATTTTCCGTTAATTTAAAAAATAAAATTTAATCTTTTTTTTTCTTACCTGCAAAGCAATTGTATCCTTTTTGCCTGTAACCAGCGTCGCATATGCAGGAATAGTGGAAGTCTTTGTTTCCCTCATAACATGATACATGATCACCGTAGCATGTGAAATTAGAACCACCACAGTACATACCCACACCTTAAAAAGAAACAAACAGTAAAATTGTAATTGATGTGCATTTAAATGCTTGGTTGTATCAAGTACTAGTACCAATAAATACTGAAATGGGATGTGAAATTTAATTCCACATTCATTTTACTTTTAAAAAAGATGTTTTCAAACTATTTTCTCTATATGTTAAAAATAAACGCATGTAGAAACAAAGGTGTATGCAGCCTAATAATTTGAATAGAGAGAGAGAGAGAGAGAGAGAGAGAGAGAGAGAGAGAGAGAGAGAGAGAGAGAGACTTTTGTTTCCTAAGTTAATGTAAATTTACTGCTTCTGTTTACTCTCAGATTCAGATTCGTGTGATAATTCAGTACAATTCCGCTTGAAATATTCAACGCCCAGTTAAACACGGTAATGATTACTTGAGAGACAAATGAAGTTATCGTTCAATGACGTAAGTACATCTTAAGCAGTTCTTAAACTGATGTGCTGATTGTCAGCATTTTCAATGTTCGTTTAGGACAATATTTATGTTCAAAACCTCGAGTTGGTTCAATCGGCTTATGCGTGAGTAAGGTTCAAAAACTCTGTATACATAAACCTGGTTATAAGCAGATGTATGTAGCAATGCAACTATTAAGAACATTGAAATACTTAAATATTCCTGATATCTCTTGCTATTTGGAAGAGAATGCAAGTTAAATATGATATCTGAGACCGCGGAAATCCCAATATATTTGTTAACATGTTATCTAATTTATCATTACACTGAAGAGGGTAGATAATATCGATAATAAATTGAACGGAAGCTAAAACATATAGTATATATCTTTCTTGCAAATTATTATTATATTTAACCTCTGTGTAATATCGTCTTCCTTACGATAATAATGAGAGAGAGAGAGAGAGAGAGGGGAGATGATTTTTTGAACATGCAAACAGGTCTCTGAACTGACTTCCATGTACTTTTTTCTTTGCTGGTCTTAGGTGCAGTATTGTTATATAAAAGAGAAGCAAAGCTCAGATTGTGTCACCTTCGTACTACATAGATGAGATATATTTCGTAAAAGTTGTTTAAAATTTTCCTTCATTTGATTACCTAGCCAGTACAAATGATATCACCATACTGAAAATGCTATAAAATGTGTTTTTACCTCATACAATGGGATGATCACTTGTTTTTATTGTGTAAAGGTCGTACAAAGATCATTAATTGCAAATTTAATGAATGCTTGATTTTCTATCTTTGTCACTGAAAATGTTGATTAAAGTTGAGTGTATTAAACTTACAATTTAATTTCAGCTTGTGCATAAACTTTCTTATATTCGTTCAAAGGCAGAGATAAAATCTTTAATGGTGGTCAGGTCATAGAAGCTCATTAAGTGCGAGTAGCGTCACATTACCACGTTGAATGTCTATTTCATGTAAACGTTGTCTCCGTTTTCTAGATTATCTAGCCAAGAAAAGTCTGTTCTATTATTTATTATTACTTGATCCACTGGGTTTATTAGTTTTTGTATGGTCTAAACGTTATAAAAAGGTAACTGTGCTTAATATGGGATGACATTAGAAGTTTCTAAATTCTGTTATATATGTATGTGTATGGCCCATATGTATATGTTCATTTTAAATTTAGTGTTAAGGACTTAGCATACATTTTAGTATTGTACTAGACATCCAGTTGCATAAGTGATTTCTGATAGTACAAAGTTCATATAGGGGTCATTATGTGCAAGTAGAGAGAAATTACTTCTTTACCATCTAAGTTACATTTAAGTCGTTTGAAAGTTTTCATATCTGGTTTACGTAGCCAATATAAGTGACCAACATATTGAAAATATAATTCCTCATGCCAGTAGCGTAATCGGTTTCTCTTAGGATGCAAACCTCATGTAGATATTATTTTAAAGTGCAGATTAGATAAAATTATTAATATTTTTTGTGGGGTCTTTTTTTTTTCTTTTTTAGTGGATGGTGGTAGGGGTGGCTGTAATTTCAAAAGATTATCTGACTTAATTGCGAGAGGCTTTGCAATAAAGAGAAAATGGCAAATAGGTCTGCAGTGGTTGACTTTTCCCACCAATTCCATTTAGAGGTTACGTTATCAAACTTTGAACATGAGTGCAGCGGGACGTTATCAAACTTTGAGCATGAGTGCAGCGGGAAACCAAACCTTTGAATTTTCGCCAAGTTACCTAGATATGGTTCCAACACTCATGAAATTCACAAAACAGATAGAGAGGATATACAGCCAATCCATGTCTCGTTTTTCGACATTTTCAAGTGCGTGCGTGATTTGCTGTGCAAGACCACATACTGTATGTTTCTTGTGTCCATGTACATATATATATATATATATATATATATATATATATATATATATATATATATATATATATATATATATATATAAGTTTAATGTATATGTCTACGGATTTATGTCAGCTGTGTACAGTAATAGTATTATATCATAATTGTTGCTTATATCAATTAGTTTGCTATGCCAAAATCAATACCATCCATAATCAGAGACAGAATAATATCAAACTATTGAGTTGCCCGGTACAGAGGTTGTACGAAATTGGTTTATAGTGTTTTCGTTATATTAAAATTTATGTAAGACTTTTTTAATTTCTGTTTTAAAGTTTATAACTACTATTTTGACACTTGACAAGTCCACCATAAGGTAAAACGTTGACAATACATTTTCTTGGGGTTTTAAACTTTTGGGATGCTTCAAAGAGAGATGTCTAAATTCTAAACAATCACATTAAACTATTTGTTCTTGTGAGAACTATCTTGTTGCCCAATAACATACTGAAGCAGATTGAAATGGACTTTTTCTGCTCTTGATTATATGCAACTCCCTCAAAACCGTGTTTGAAGAGGGTCACAGTAAATGAACAATACTAATATGACGATTATCTGACTTTAATTATTCCACTTTGTACATACATACATACATACATACATACATACATACATACATATATATATAATATATTTATTTATATATATATATATATATATATATATATATATATATATATATATATATATATATAGAGAGAGAGAGAGAGAGAGAGAGAGACGGAGAGAGATTTAATATGACGGTTGACACCCATTGACTAATCGTTAGGTTTGTGAAATATTATCTAAGTGCTGAATCCCCATTATTAAGCAAATAATCAACAATATCTCTCTAATTTAAGTTAAAGCAAAATTACAAATAGATTAGAACCCCGATTTGTTACAGTAGGTTTGCATAATTCTCGATCGTTCTTGAAGAAAGTAAGATACACAGCGCTCATTATGAGGAATACAACGTGAATATTAAATTTACAACTTTCCCCTCCTTATAGATTAGAACCCCGATTTGTTACAGTAGGTTATCATAACTCAAGATCGTTCTTGAAGAAATTAAGATACACAACGCTCATTATGAGGAAGACAACGTGAATATTAAATTTACCATTCAGCAGAAAACACAGTGCAGATGTTCTCTAGCTTTAACTACGTGGTATTTACTATTGTTTATTCTATAGTTTTCAACAAGCTAGGAAGACAACGTTCCCTTTCTTAGCTAAGACACGAATAAAAATCAGTGCATCTCTTTTTGTCCTTGTTGTTAAATGTAAGCAGGATTTAGTAAAGAACTTACCATACTTTTATGCAAATATACCTGTATTCTCTTTTGAACTTTGTATAGTTATTTAGCGTGCATTTATTAAAGGGTTATATTATACATCTCTGAGTTAATTGACCACATGAATTGAAATGAATTTTGTTGTCATATGGAAGACGCTGACGAATGAACCTAACGTATCCATAGAAAACATAAATCACGCGACCGTCTGGGATACTCGTGTGAAATTTATAATCATGTCAAGAACTTTGTCAATTTTTTTTTTTTTTTGGCTTAAGTAGATATGTGAAACTGAAAGAAGTAAGTTTGCATTATCAGTTGATATACATGGAATGTTCTGGGTAAATTAATATAATGTGAAACACGCATTACTTACCAGGAATGCAATGTCCATTTATCTCTTCAAAGCCTTCGTTACACTGGCATACTCCAGACACGCAGCTCTCATCTGAACCACACCGCCACCCTGACGAACCTGAGCAGTTCTGTCCAAGTCCTAATAATGATAACAAACAATGTAATAAACAACCTAACAACATCTAGTACGGTAGAGACAAATATCTCGGAGTGAAATCACTTATATGAAGTTTTAAGTTTTTTGTTGACATTTGGCGAAATAAATTATCCTTGACACAACTCAGTAATGTAATGACAAGGTAATTTAACTTGATTCTTGAAATAGACCCAAATATTTTTCTAATGAAAATTATTTATAGCTTAGAGGATATATATATATATATATATATATATATATATATATATATATATATATAGATAGATAGATAGATATATAGATAGATAAATAGATAGATATAGATAGATCTTGCCAGTGTGTATCGATAATTTATTAAATACAATGGAAATGGTAATCTAGGGCAACACGCTGTTCATTGTAACATTATCTGACTACTGACAAAGCTCTCAGGTATAAAAGGTATCCGTATGCACGTATGGTACCTCAACCCCCAGAGGAAGAATCGCGTTGCAAGAATTAAGAAACAAAGAACACAGAAAAATGTAAATTCGTCTTCAGATATGTTTTAGTTCGACAATTTATGTTAAAGTTGTGATGCCAGTTAGCCGAGAAATCAAACTTTCATAAATATATACCTGGCACGCATTGAGACCATGACATCTCTGTGTGCCCGGGAATACATTCACAAATTGAGTTATTGTTACAGAATGAATTCTCCCGGAAACAGTCTCTCTCGGAACAATCAGCTCCAGTATCTGTAAGAAAGAAAAAACTGGCATTGATAGGAGTATGAGATTCCAATGAAAGACAATTAATAAAACAAAAACGTGCTAGAATGTGAATTGGATAGCAATACTACTAAGATGTAAACATCTGACTAAATTTTGAGGTGGTTAGTACTACAATAACTGCTAGATAAAAGATTATCAGATGATAACAAACATTTTTCATCTTTCCATTTCATCAGTTTTCAATTAAAAAGTTTCTATAAAACCGACAAGCGTTTTTAATAAAGAATAACTCTGTATTAATTTCATAATACGTACAAGCAAGACATTTCATAACATATTGTAAAACAATGAATGTAAAGTCCAACTTAAAGTCAAAGATTTGTTGTTGAGAAAATTTATCCAATCTAAGACTTAGGTGAAAGCCGAATATATTGTGCATGTTTTATGGCATGCGATGCTATTTCTTCTGATGATGACGATAATAAAGACCGAAACAAGTTTAACGATGATAATAATACATTACCTGGTTTACATGTTCTTGTTCGAGAATCATAAATAAAAGAGGGTGAACATTGGCATGTCTCGGAGTCATTGCTACAGGAAGCATATCTATCGAGACAAATTCCTGATCCACACTGCTGGCCGAAATCTATATGAGAAAGAAAATCATTTTACCAAACTAATTAAAACACTTGACAAATTAACTTAAACGATTGTATTGAATAATAATAATAATAATAATAATAATAATAATAATAATATCTTAATGCTGTTGATAAAGATGGTTATTCCAAAAATATTTTTATCATGCACAACTGAAATTAGTACTCATAATATTTGATAATTTTATATTGTGTTCCATGTGATCTCCGTGTAGTATGAATTGTGTGGCTTGTCATGAGGCAGCAAACTTACTTTACATATATGCATGTTGCTAGAAGATAACTTTGAATAGAATATGTATTCCTGTCAACTTCTATACCGAAGGGCGTTACGTTTAAAAAAGCAGTACAAAATTGAATATAAAATAGATAGGTTTTAGCAATATGCAGTTAACCATTTTTGTTTCAATTTTATCTGTGATATAGAATATATGTCCCACCAGCTTTGCAGATATTGTTATCTTGTACATATCCAGAGGCACATGTGCAGTTGATGTTGGAGCACCTTAATGCCGGATTATAGCAATCAACTTCCTTGCAATTGTCCGAATCTGAGAAAGATCAAGGACACAACATAATACATTTGCCATTGAATCATTACAACATATTAGGAATTATATCCAAGTGTCAGGTGCTATACATTGCAACAAGGAAGTATATCCAAGTGACAAATGTTTGCTTAAGTACGTACAAGACCATTATACATTGATTACAGTTTACATGCAAAAACAAAGTAATATTTATCTTAATATCCTAATGGATACTTCGTTCTTTAGTATCAATTCCAAAAAACATTAACTTTTATTCAACCTTCTTTTTTAATTTTACGTTCTGCTACATATCTCAAGCCTCTAACATGACTCACTCTGCATTGTTTAATTCTAAGATTCGCTCCTAGTAGAAGCTTAAAATACCAAACAACAAAATGCAAAATGGTCAAATATGTTCTCTTTCTTTTTATTTTTGTTTATAGAGGTCATGTTGTTAGACGATGTTTATATCAATGAAAAGGAAAAGCATGGAGAAATAAAACATATCCTGTTTTAGAGAAGTCTGTATTAGGAGATTACACGTGCATTCATGCTAAAAATCTGACGTCAGTCCTTAACAAAATATGTGACAAATCAAGCCGACCATTACTCGGTAGACATGCAATTAAGTAGTCTCAAACAATTTAATAAATCTTACCTATGAATATAGATAACTTACGCACAAGCTATAACAGCAGATATATATCTACCTTGTGCACAAACACCGCTTGATTCTCTGTATCCAGACTCGCATTTACATATGGAGTCAGTGTCACAATACGCGTGTTGGTCTGCACACTGTCCAACGGTTCTGCATTCAGCTCCAACACCTAGTATTGACCAGAAAGCACAAAACATAATTTCCACTGTAATCAATCCAACATACTTTATCAGGATAGACGTTAAGGCTGTATGACACAAATTATTCAGCAACATGGTAATCCATAAGATAACCTAAAATATAATACATATATATGCATATGAGCTCGACTCTAGATATTGTTTATGATTTATTCATTCCTGAGTCGTACCGTCTATAATAGAAACAAGGACAGACAGTCGCAATTTTTCACTTCAGGAAAAGTGACCGCGATAGGTGATTCTCCTTTAGAAAGTTTTCTTGCAATGTTTACCCAGGGAAAAAAGATAATGTGTAAAGGTGTAAACTTCACCTAATTAACTCGTGTTATGTAATACATAATTTTCAAAGGATTTTATTGCAAAATGCTACCATGAAATGATGCGTTCTCTGTAAACAGGGAAAGGAGAATGGAAGTTTACAGCTCTTTAGTACTTCGGAGCATTGCAAGGAATTCCACTCCGTCCAATGGTTTAAAATGAATTTTACAAAGTAGTAACTAGACGTAGTGCACATTTTCGACAAATGAGAGCAGGGGATTCCACTCAATACTGTCATTGTATTTACCTGCGCTGTTCTCATAAAACTCATTTTTGTCATCGTGGAATTTTACAATAAAATCCTTTGAAGTTGATGAATGCATGACACAAGATATTAAAGTAATGTTTGCACGTTGGAACTCCCCCCACCCCCCACACCAAGAATGTGAAAGAAAACCTCTGTAAGAGAGAATCATCTGCTGGAATGACTATGGCAGCAAACTTGGCAAACTATCCATTCCTGTCTTTGTTGTTTAGAATGTACGACCTAGAATGTTTCAAAAATGTACACGCCATCTAATACCAACCACAAGGAAACCAAATTATATAGAATTTATCAAGCATATGAAGGTCCTACCTAAGTGGCAACTACTACTGTTAAATACGTCGTGTTGAATGATGAGAGAGAGAGAGAGAGAGACAGAGAGACAGAGACAGAGAGAGACACCTGGTAAGCAGTCGTTTCCACTTTGGATAAATCCATCAGGACATACACAAACAGAAGTCCGAAGACTTTTGAAGTATCTACACAAGGCGTTGCTGTGGAAGCAATCCGTCCTGAAACAGCTGGATCATAGAACTAAAAATGATTCATGTTTCCCATAATTTAAATTCGATAGTATAATATTTTATGAACAATACCAATAGTAAACAGGCTACCTAGTACATGATGTGTAATCTTCAACTTCCTGTGGCATATTGATTGTATGATAATACTAGAAATCGTGTAGCCATATGTTAAGGCTACATGTATTTATTTATACCCCATTCACCCTATGGGACATCACAAAACAAAAGGCAGTTTGAAAAAAAAATTGAATCAGCTATTTTCATTGAATTTTTGGACCAAAGTTGCCTTGCCAATTATTATAATCCCATAATGCGGCGTCGGCGATACCGTGATACCTCCATACTAGCTTTTCTGTCAGTCGGTAACTCTATCGCCACTTAAACCGATGCGTGAAAATTTACGAATCTGATTAGTTTGCATGATCATATGTTAACTATGTGGAAATATATATATATATATATATATATATATATATATATATATATATATATATATGAATGACTTTGTTTTATAGTTTTAATGAAGCAGTCATTTCAGGAAGATTGCAGGAAGATATACAAATACACATAACAGACTTAAATGTATGTCCCCTTGATACTGTTTTAAATTTTAAATGCCAAAATCTAAATTACATACAATTATGTTCTAAATTACCTACTTGCATGGCAGCATCCATTCTTTTCAAAGAAGCCACTCAAACATTCACAAACATAATCGGAGTCTTGGTATGTACATGTTGAATATTCACTGCCGCATGTAAATGAACTTGAACAGTTTTCTCCAATGGCTAAAATTTAAAAAAGAAATAATGTTTGAGATTTAGCACCAATGTATACAAGTTTGGTGAAGTACTAATGTAGAGCATACCGATTCGTTTCTATAAATGTAAGTTGTACAGAGAATATTTCGATTAAAAAGTATGCGCATGCTGCTAATAATTAATTCTTTTTCTTCTTCTTCGTATCGTTGTTCTCATCATGCTTTTATCATTATTTCATTAAAGAACTATGCAAAGGATAAGATACAAAAACGTGAATTATCTAAGAAAAAGTTAGAGGAATCATAAAGTATGAACCTAAGTAGTATCGTGGTGAAAGATAAACAGACAATATTTAAAAATCACGATATCGTCATAATGATTGTTATTTCAGTTTGAAAATAACCACTAAAACCAAATAGATTCAGGGCAAGTTCTGCGCCCATGTAAGAAATTTCGCAAATGTTTTGCTCCTAAATAGTATGTGGCCTAATATTTTACCATGTACCCCTTTTAACGGCCAAATAAAAATTGCGACAAGTGTGAAAATAATTACGAAACTATCAAAACTGTTATACTTTAACGTCTATGAAGAACAATAAATCTCAGTTCACTGAGATAAGCTACATAATTCAATTCACTTTTCTGGAACGACATGGAGACATATTTGAGAGATAACGCCGTATTATTTTCCGGAAAACGGGAGTCTTTCCCCTTTTTAATTACAAGATATTAGGAGATTCTTTCATCAAAAAAGAAATAATCTCAATCGTTTTGCTAAAGGGATCTCTAAAACGTTTAACACGAAGTACCCAAAAGTAAAATAAGTCCATTGTAAACAGATATAACAATTGATATATCTATGCAAGAGAGAGCAACTGCTGAACAAAGACTGAGACAAGTTGGAATATTATCTATGTGAAAATACGTGGAACTACATTTTGCATATTTCAGTAAGACTCACAAAATTTAAACATTTTCATACTTTGAAAAACATTAAATAATGCTAATAATGTTTATGTTACATTCTGGTGGGCTTTCCTCTCTAAACTATGAATCCAGTACTTATTAGGTGGGTCAAAGGTGATCAAGCAGTCAACATATGTATTTTTCACGGAGCAGATTTTTCGAGGGTCGAACATCCATATTTGAAATGCCGATAATGAACTACATTTACTGCATTTTGAAAAAACGCTTGGGAAAAAAGGAGTTTGAAGAGCAGTTTATTTTTTATATGAATCTAGAAACTTATTAATACTCATTATCCCAATGTTGAAATTGTTACAAAGTATCTGGTCGTATGATTCTGCAACAATGCTCATTAATTTAAGGATAAAATAATCTGATTGATCTCAATTTCATCGTAAAGTTCATGAAGTTTACCAATGTCTGCGCGACTATAAACTGAAGATATTTAATAACATTAGTAAGTAGCATAACTGGTAAGGAGTGCATGTAAACACAAATTTATTTCTTCCTTTAACAATTCTGCACAATCAGTCATGTAATATATCCAATTAATTAAAATCAAAAGTTGATCTATTTTAAACGTTAAACGTGCAACACAAAGAAAACAAAACAAGTTATTAGGACGTACTGGTACAATATTTAGCACTAGACATCAATATTTTAATTCATGCATGAAACTAAATTGAGTTAAAATGACCACAAGAGTAAATGTCAGTAAAAAAAGGAAGCATGCAGCGGATGTTGTGTAGAGATCAAGGCAATCTACGTCTTTAAATACAACTGTAATTAAATGGAATACAATCGCATCAGAGATATTTCTGGTACAATACTCAACAAAGAATTTATTGACGTCTGATCATAAGAATATATTATAAATAAAATAATAATTTTTATACTTAACACAGTAATATATTTCTGTTGCACCATCAATATCTGCATACCAATATAATCACTCTCTAATTGCACTTAGGTTTAAGAATTAAACTGAATTATGTCAACGGCATGATAATGCTAAGTAACAACTTGAGTTCTCATTATTTATATCCCATACAATCGACACTGGCCCCAAAAATCGATTAATTTTAAAAAAGCAACAAGAAAAAGAACTTATTTTCCGCCAATGAAAACGATAGTTTTTAATCAAATCGATTGTTCAGACTAGCGTTATATGTCTTCCAAATAAATAGAGACCACGATATCTTCCAAATAAACGGAGGTCATGATACAAAAGTGGTAAAATAGTTTTCCTTGTGAATTTTATCCTATAACAAGTTTTCCCACTATCATCAGAAAATCGTAAAAATGAGCATTCTAGTTTCTGAACATTTTTTCACTTGAATAAATAGCATATTAACCATCTAAATCTCAGATGGTTTCAACAACATTTAATTTATCTTCATGTTACAAGTACACTGCTTACCACTATTGACTTTGTTTCAAATTTCGGCTTAGACATGTTTGTGACTGAGATGCCTTTTAAATGAAAGTACATCGTACAGCCATACGCGACCAATCTTCATATCAATTAGGTTTAAATAAACGAGAAAGCACGTGTCGATATTGTGAAACCAAAGAAAAGCATACCTAGTAAACCTTTTTGGGAGAAATACTCCTTTAAGTTACATTCTAAATTCAGTGTAAAATGGAACAGTGAAAACTATAATCTCCATTCGATTTGGTTTATTACCAAAGCTGAAACAGAAACAGTTGTCAAATTCCAGGAACTAAGGAAACATTTACAATGCTACTTACTGCAGTAAATTTCAACAAAAAACTCTTTTGGTTTTATAAATACATCATGCTGCAACTCACCTTTTTGCAGATGTGTCAGAAGTATTGAACATTTTATAGAAATATAAGAATATCGCAATGAAAAAAGAAAAGATTCTCATTGGAGAAAAACTTGTTTTCTTGTTTCTTTATGTCACGGTATACTGAGTACAGCATTATTTACCAATGAAACGTTAATATGCTAGCAACTGAACAAAGCTAGACTAACCCTGGTCTGTTTGCAGACTAAACAGCATTAGACTATGACAAATTCTCAATACGCTACAGCTTATGTTAATGAATATTAACAATTTGTTAACCGCCTGTAAAAGAAATATATCAATGTGTATTCAAACATGACCCCGTCTTCAAATCGATTTTGCAACCCTTACGCTTAATTTTGTTTAAAAATTCTGTTTGGTCGATAACGAACATTTCAAAATTAAGCTATGTCTGAAAATCAACAATTTTCACAACAAAACATCGATATTTATATATAGTGCACTGCAAAACAGCCACAATCATTAAAGTTATACGAAATGCACTTTAATTATTTGGTCGCTTCATGAGATGTAGTGTACATTGTGTTCATACAGAAAACTTTAATTCCCTTAAGGATTTACATTTTGTAGTTCAGTCCTGGTTTTTGTCCTCGTTCTTGAAAAAATAAACGTAGACATATCGTTACTTTAAAAAAAAGTTCATTATTACAAACATTCAGCAATTCAAAGTATCATGTTGATGTTATTTGTTAATAATATAATGTTTCAAACTAGCAATGACCTTTTACATGGTGTATGAAATGCAACGCAATTTGCTCTGACAGTAATCTAAAACACTTGAAATAATAGGCAAATAGCCAAATCTGCATTTAGCTTTTGTTGTTTTCGACTTCTTCTATCTTATAAATACACGTCTTTCCTTTCAATAGCTTAACTTCATTTTTTATTAATATACTCAGAATATAATAAATCGTCAAACACGTGTATTCTTTTAGACTACGATGGCATATCACAGCTTTAAGACTGCGATATCAAAGTTAAAATGTTCCTTACCAAATGTACCGAACATTTAACAAGGAAACTATTTAAGGTAGTACAAGTTCGCATAATTTACAACTTTTTTATCAGCACTAGAATCAAGCCTAACTATTATTTAATAGATTTACACATATAAATCTGTCTACTCTATAAAATATCTGCTGTAATGCAAACATACTGATAACTATTTTATGTGTTACAGATATATGGTATTTATCTCTTCAGACAAACTGTTAAACTTCAAACAACTGAGTCTTCAAGATTGTGGAAACTATTCCAGACATGCTCAGACTAGAGACCGACTCAAGACGTTTGCTAATAGGTAGTTTTATTTTATGTTATAACGAACATTTAAGTAGCGAACATTTTATTACAGTGATCTTGTGACTAGTATATGAAATATCTAAAGAGGGTCATGTTTGACCAGAAGGTATTTGAAAGGCTTACCCATTGTCACAACTAACTTACCACCGCACTTCCCTATTAACAGTAAAATTCATCGTAACGAGCATTTCCAGCAAACTAATTCCCATACAGATACACTTGTAACTTAGATATTCATGCGTTTGACACAATTGTTGATTGCATTCGTGTGAACGACATTTCTGCAAAATATAATGCAGATCGTTATGAATAGAATACATGTGTAAATGTTTATAATCAGACTTGAGTATACAGTAACGAACATTTCGCGTACTTTTGTATAAATTGTTTTTCTGAGTATCCCATGTTATATATAGCTCTGGACTAAAACATTGTACACTACTTTAAATTCTACAATAATATTAAACAAATGGATTTAGATGTTTTGGTCTTTCAATGACATAAAATCGGGGGAAAAAGCTTTCTTTTCAAAATTTAATTTGGCGAAAGTAACGAGCATTTCATTTTTACAGTCTGTGATTCATTTTTGTGGATATATTTTTCATTGATACTTCATAAACAAGAATTGCGACACAAAGTAAATGTTGCCACGCTCAAGAAAATCTCAAAAGAGCAGCTGTACAGTGTTCCAGTAGGTAGAAAGATAACGGTGACACTAATTGCACGATCTTATTAAACATTTGTGATGACTGGCTATTTTGACATATTGTAAAGTGTCTGTATCTGTATCATGCGATTCATGACATACAAACTATTGTCTGATAACCTATTATAATAGCCTCAAAAATTGCTTACCATGCCATTGGGTTGAATTGATCGTTCCACTATTTGCTCTAAGCCCCGCTCACATTTTCCCTCAGAAAATCATAAATTGCACAAGAATTTTAAAATTTTCCAAACTATTGCTGTAAATACAAATATCCAGACTTCCGAATTTGAGATAATTCCAGTGAATAGATGTTTATCTGTATTGTAATGTACTTTGCTAATCCTACCGCAAGCTAACATGTCTAATATTGTACGGTAGAAATATTGATGTGATGCAGTATGATAAAAAGAGTGAAAATTAATCTCAATTTTTACTAGCGCTCAAAGCTGTTACAAAAATTTAAAGCAGTTCCAAAAACTTCTATGTCACCATAAACAGTTTCGATTTCGACGTTGTGAAATTACGAGCAAAACGAGAATTCGTTGCCGTGAGCTTTGAAGGTCATGGGATTGATGGCTGAGACACTAGTAATTCTATGTTACTCGTTTGCAATAATTTATGTTATTTCTGTTTAAATTTGTACTTAATAATTTAATTGAATACAGATGTTATTACTACAAACTGAAACATATTAGTTAAGCGGAGCTGCAATATAAACAATAATTAACTCTAAAATACATCTAACTTGCATGTTTACCACATATAGATTTGTCGTAATTCTCTCTTTTTTTAGTAAATATTCTACCAAACAATTTAATATTCTTCAAGTTAACAATAAATGCGCTTTTTAACAGTAAGTGTATTCATCATTGTATATTACTGAAACATAATTATTGAACTTAACGTGTCCTTTTAAAATTGTATTGTTATTTCTTAACACTGGAATAGGAACCAATATTTTAAAAATAAAATAGATTAAATCTTCTCGAAAATATTGCGCATCAATAAAATCTCGCTTGGTTCTTGACTAATCTTGCATTAAATATTTAGACTTGGTTCAAGGTAATGTGTAAATTAATTTCTTTATGCATTAGATTTACTGTTCAAAAATAATTGTCTGGTTCATTGGGGTAAATATGGGCGATGCATTTTATTGGAATATAATGAACCTAGGACTTGGTCTAAGTTGATTTTTACGGGTTAGAAATTTAATGAATGATTATTAGGATGAATACATTCTAATGGTTATTCATTGAGGAAAAGAATGGGAGAAAAATGTGGAAAAATCATCGTTTGCTTGAAGGAATTAAGTTTCTGACAAATATTTGTAGAGAATATCTTCAATCCAAGTGCGCCATTGACAAAAATTTTGTTTACATTTTAAAGAAAGGAGGTTCGATTAAATAAATTTTGCAAGCAAACTTATGCAAATTGTTTCCATAAAATTTAAACGCGTGACATGAAAAAGAAAAAAATAATGAATAGAACACATCGCTCGTTCTTTGGGATCATTTGCATGGTAAGTTGGGACACGCTCACATACCACGTTTAACCTATATGGAATGAGAACTATGAAACGGAAAGAAAATTCTACAACGAATATGATGTTTTCTTTTCTTGGTTTTTGTGTTTTTAGTAAGTTTTTTTTTTATAAAATAGGCTAAGCCGTGAATTGCAAATGTGAGTTACTGAAAACAGAGCAGATAAATGTCTGTAAGACAACACAATGCAATATTGGCAACAAAGTCGTATCCTCCGGACTAACAAAGTCTCGTGGTGCAACGCGAATACCGATAGTGTGATTTCATAATGTGGAAGCGGTCCATACCTGGAAAGCAGTGCTGCCGATGGAAACGGTAGCCTTCTTTACAGTCACATTGTCCACTGTCTGAGATACAGGACATCAACTCGTCATAACACTCCGTCCTCTCACAGTCGAATCCGCGAACTGAAAGGCAAGTCTAATGTTTAATCTATGATTGCTTTTCAAAGTTTTTTACATTTTAAAACATAAGTAAGAATCTCAAGTAGAACTAATTCGGAGCAAAGTATTTTAGGCTTTTATTTTTTCTCATAGTTTGCAAATAAACATTTTTATTTGAAATCAGATTTTGTTAGTTCATTAGCCTTTTACCCGATCGGTGACTCCTGTGGTATCTACTAAATTCAGTACAAGTAAGAACTGACATCTTATCATGTATTTCTCTCGTTCTACATCTCATCAACTTACATGATTTTATTTACATGGGATGGGAATATTTCTATACAAATCGCTTGCCACTTCAGATTTCACCTCCATTAAATTCATAATATTGTAGGAAAGAGCCCGTCAGCATTTTTGATTACGGCAAAATACTATTAGGAAACCGATGCTAATGAACGAAATGAATATCATTGTTATATATATAACAAGTGAAGTTTATCGTGGACTTCCTTTGTCCTTCAAACCTATATGATTAAGAATTTCCTTTTTTTATCTTGCATAATAATATATTGAGGTTGCTTTAATAAATACATAAAGTATGAAGAATCAGAAGTAACTTCTAAGGTGTTGCACATGAGCTGCTTATTCCGATTTTAAAAGATAGAAAGGTTAGAAAGTCAGATACAACTGAAAAATATTACTCTTTCATGTGCTATATTTTATATAATATTAATATCTTAAGTAAACTTTATATTTCTGTATTTTAGTCAATAACCTTAGATCTGATTTTGTAATGTTCAAATCCAAACGAAATAAAAAGTACAGAGTTTCCGGAGTATTCATACATTCTGTTTCTTATAGATCTTGGTGACATTGTTCTGTATCAGATGTATATCTTGTATAACAAAACAAGTACGACATTCACAACGCAACAGCTTTATACTGAGAAGATTTTTATGGAACAGAAATAAGATGAGATTCTTACTTGCTTTACAAATGCCGTGGGCCTGAACATATCCGTATTTACATCTACAAATGTTACCTTCGGTGCACATTGCATGTCTGTCATGGCAGAGAGTCAACTCGCAACTGCTTCCCAAATCTTGAATAGAAAAGTTAATATGTTATTTACCATAGCTGTCGTAAAATGCAAACATCAAAGTTTCATTTGGTCAGATATACACCGGAAAAGCATATCAAGAATTGAAACTTTCTATTCCTGATTTAATTCCGTCCTTCAAACTGTAAAGCATAGCAGGACATTTATACAAACGCAAGTACTGATTGTCTGGCAGACTATAAAAAAGAAATACGACAGTTTTGATGTCTCCTTTACGGCAATGCAAGTGCATTTGAAAGGAATTTTCCTATGGCAAACAATACATATTGGCACAAATTGAATCAGGATTCTAAAATATATATGGTTTAGTTTACATTGCGAATGCTAAGTGAGTAAAGGTAAAGCAATCGAATATGACAGGGGCGGATCCAAAAATAGTGTTTATTGGAGCGTAAATAAGTAGACGTGACATCTGTAGGATGGAACCCACAGTGGGGGACCAGAGGGCGAAGCCACCAGATGCTTCTGCATTTCACGCGTTTCCAGAGCATAATTTTAGCCATCTAACTGTAAAGAAAAAACTTACTCTAGGAAACGTTCTGGTTGCTTTCCGATTGGGGGTGGGTAGTGGGGTAGGGAGCATCAGCTATGAAAGTTCTGATTGCCAGCGTAAAATAAACATTTTATGAATTGTGTCATACTTACCTGCTTTACACAGACCATCTGAAGCACTGAATCTCTCATGGCATTCACAAACTGACGAATTTAGGGAACAATATGCATGTGAGCCACGACAATCGTCAGTAGATGTGCAATTCTCGCCCAAACCTGTTGGGGAAGATCGGTATATGTGTTATTTCTGAGAATAATATTTAGGTTGTCCACACTTTAAAACTGCACAGTTCTCAACTATGTTTATGGTGTTTCTGAAGAAGTATTTAAATTTGGCTAGCATATTCCTTAACTTTTGTGTTGATCGAAATATCCAGATCAAACTGATGTGATTTGTTATCAACTAGTTTGCCAGTCTCTCTTCCTAAATAATTATTTGACATAGGTATAATTAAACAAACAATATTCCGAGGAACCGGTTATATATATCTTTTTTGATTCTTTTCGTTCACTCCAGTACTCCCATAGATTAGCCTTTTAAACATATCATTATTTAAACTGACATAAAAAGAATATTAAACGTTGCTTGATTGTATGAAATTTTCTATCTTATTTTAGCAAATAAAGAATCTTCAAGGTTAAATTTTTTTTTTAATAGATCGCTTGTATACTGTCACATTAACCTACATAACTTTCAACCCATCACCTAACAATCAACCTACTCGCCCACATACATACATACATACATACATACATACATACATACATACATATACACATACATGCATGCATGAATACATACATACATATACACATACATACATACATACATACATACATACATATATGCATACATGCATGCATGAATACATACATACACACATACATACATACATACATACATACATACATACATACATACATACATACATACATACATACATATACACATACATGCATGCATGAATACATACATACATATACACATACATACATACATATACGCATACATGCATGCATGAATACATACATACATACATACATACATACATACATACATACATACATACATACATACATACATACATACATATATGCATACATGCATGCATGAATACATACATACACACATACATACATACATACATACATACATACATACATACATACATACATACATACATACATACATACATACATACATACATACATACATATCGGAGAATATAATTCAAAATTAAGACTGGTGGACTATCATTTTGTGGAAATCAAAAAAAAAAACTTGCCTGCTGCTCCTGTTTTGTAGATGAAGGAAAGTGCTATAACGAGCAAAACATGAAGCCCGTGCCTGACCATTCCTGGGGGATGCGTCTCATATCTAGGGGAGTTAGTATTTGAAGAAAGTTTGACATATACTGGATATGTTATATATTGGCTTAAACAAATACACTACAACTACGATCTGTATAGACGTAATCCGACAAATATCATTAACATTCAGAAGTCCACTTGAATGATCACAATAGTAAAACAAAAGCCATATAATTTTACTGGTAAATATATTTATATTGCAGAGAGAGTAAAATTGATAGTCTGCAATAGCCATAAAGTTTCTATAATTATATTACTCCATGTTCGAGTATGCAATATATATATATATATATATATATATATATATATATATATATATATATATATATGCAATGACATGAGTTGTGGTGTGTCGGGGAAAGGGAAGGGGGAAAGGAGAGATAAAATTATAGTGGCGCGGTTAGCAATATTACACGTGAAGAGATTGTGATATTTGTAGTAGTAACAACTATTATCAAATTTCATGAGAATCAATGACATATATATATATATATATATATATATATATATATATATATATATATATATATATATATATATATATATAGATAACAAATATTTTTTGAACATTATTAGTATTTCCCAACTTATATAATTTTATTGTGTGTGCATTTAAAGCTGTTCTTTACTAATATAAAGTTACTTGATTCAGAACAATACTTACACAAATAGGTAATGAAATTCATCGCCGATATATTTTGGGGAACAAATTTTATATTTTCTTTCAGAAAAGTTCAAATGTTGCATCTTTCACTTTCAATGGCGTGTCTATGATTAATGATACAGAAATTTGTTGAGGTTATTTTGGATCTTTGTTAGGGAGATACGTGTTAAGTGTTGTTGAAAATTAAACGACTCTTTCAATACCACTTAGTCTTTCATGTTGTGTATAGAATGACACTCGAGTCCTAGATTTTATGTACTGATCTTTAGGTCTCATCTTTACTTCAATCAATGAATAGAAATAAATGAAAGAGATAACTAGCTATATGTTATTAAAATCAATGCCACAAAAAGTGGTATAATAAAGGAAAGCCATTTATGATTGCCTGTGCCTAAATCAACAACATGTAACATAACATCATCAAATAACGTTGAAATGTAACTTTTTCTCATTACATGTCAAGCCCAAAATGGAATAGCCCTTTTTTGATAAATATATTCGTAGAAATTCGACCACTCTCCCCATGCAACATTCATCATGGAGTACTCATTTCAAATAGAAAATGCCTGTTTTAAGAAATCGATATGCACACATTAGATCAAATTATTATCTTGGAAACTGAAGCTCTTACATCCACATAACAATATACATAATAGAGTGTTATCAAAAATGTTTCAGTTGTACATTCAGTGGTAGTGACAAATTGTTCTTCTTTTGAAGAAGAAACACAGATTTCTTAGTTGCACAGTGATTTTCTTTCAAGCTAAATGCATATGATCGTTATTTCTAACAAGCAGTCTTAAATACAGAGATTAGTTAGCTATTACGATGAAAGTGTTACCATCTAGACGCTTACAGTCCTACTAGAACCTTGTATACATTTTCCTTAACTTTACTAAATACACGTATTCCTCAGTTGATACTTTAAATGCATTTGAAATCGTACTAAATATTTTATCAAAATAATGTAACACGCACAGGGGTTCCTCTACCGAGCTAATCAAACACCTGCGTGAGGTCGGGCTGGAAGTCCCTTGTTTTCCCCTATTTCCAAGGACTTCCCGACAACATTCGTTGTCAACTGGAAGTTCTCGTAACGCGCCCAGACTATGATGGCTACAAATTTTCTCTAATCAATCAATAAATGACCACAATATCTCAACTACAACTTCACATTTGCATGGCTTTTCCTTGTTAGCATTGCCGTGGCATGAAGCACACATAACACAAATTCAAAAACCCAACGCAGGGAAATACTAAAACTGCATCAATAGAATCTTGTCTCTATTTATTTTTAGGTGCAGATAGGATAAGCTCTAAATATAATTCTTTACTAACATTTCACTTTTCATTATTAACCAATTATGGACCACCAAACCCGTATATTCACTATTGTGCCCATTTCTAGACTGGTTCACAGTTGTCTTACGAAACCAGTCCATGTCACTGGCAAGTCTCTTAACAACTCTAAGTATGACGTCTGTTCCTAGAAATTGGCTAATTACTCGGGCTGGGAAATATTTTCCCAACACCGACTTCCCATAATCAAACAACTAATCACTAAAATCTAACGAACCTATAAATGGAGACGTAAATACAAATGGAACATACCCAAATTTGTTACAATACCTCCCGATCATGAGAAAAGGACCAGATAAGTCACTGAGCAAGTAATCCATTTATGACCACATGGAGTCCATCAATAGCATCTACACAGCTATCGCCTTCCGTTCTATTCCACGTGTTTATGATTATGACCTACTTACAATTTGCTTTTTTTTCCCACTTTCTTATTCTTTGAGAAAATACAGATACTGAATAGGAAATGTTCAACCGAAAATTGTGGGTCAAATTCATAAATTGTCAGAATGAAATATACTCAAGAACCATGACGTACCCTTGTGATTGATTGATTTGTGTTTAACGGAACATCGACATATGAAAGGTTATATCGTATCCTTGCCACTGAAGCAAACTGTCCTGCTGAGGAAAACACCATGGCGGCAAACCCAGGCTGGTCAGGGTAAGATTAGAATCCCCACCAGGCACTCTACCCACTGAGCCACCGTGGTTATTATAACTGATGAAATTTTACACGTGAATGGTCCTACATCTCTGTCACTCAACTAATGCAAAATAAATACGTTCAGGGACTTGTACATTCAGCATTCTGTGATTGCAAACAACATATTTACTGCATTTTAGTTCAAGGTCAGACTTGTTTACGTAGCATTTAGTACTTAGATTGGAATTTTTCATGGCTTCTGTGAGAAAAGTCACGTACGCAGAGGAAATTTTCCATTAGAGTTACGCATATTCTAGAACGTTCTGTCACGTGACTTATGTTTATATATAGAGATTTTAGTGGACAATATTTCATTTTTGTTCAAATGGTCAGTCTATGAAGAATCATTTTAATAATCAGATGTTTATAGTTGTGTTGTGAAACTTCAGAGCAAATTCAGAGTGAGGAATTATTTATTTGAAATATTCATTGGAATTACCAAAAGTGCTAATTCTCATATCGGATTAATACTTGACTTTGGGATGTATGCGAATTTATTCAAAGATATTCTCGATTACATCATTCAGACATATCAGAACATTCAAAACTACTAACACATGAGGACATGCAAGGCTACTGGAATTCATTCGGAACATTCTATATTTAATACTTGTTATTATGACACTTAGGATTATTGGATTATTTTGATTTTAATTCACGTTACTGTAAGTGCTTTTTGAATTTTCACTTTGCTTGTTGATTTTATTTACATTGTTGGCTTAACTTTTTTCTGTTATATTATTTTAAGACCTAGAGTCATAATACTATAACCCTCACATCCGATGTACAATGCATAGAACGTAGAAGTAGAGGAAGAAACAAGAAATGATGCCAGTAAATACATTTAGGTATAAAATGCAACATACCGAAAGGTCAAAATAATACAACAATTTATTAGACAACATCAAATCGAGGCAATGAGAACAGTCTGGAATGTCCTTGTACTCCACATAGGGTGCAACATGGTTGGAATCAACTAGGTTCGTAAGTAAGAAAATTATATTGTTAAAGGTAAATTATTTACAGGAGCATACTCACCTATGTTTAATTTTACATGAAAAAATCCATTAGCATCGTGTTTTCTATTTATTTTTTATCAAACAAAGAGAAAGGAGTTTTTTGGGCTTAATTAAAACATGCGTAATAATTAGTAGTGAAATTAAACTGGAGAATATGCTTTTCTATCTATAATTTCAACATCCGGGCTATATCGAGCTAGACCACCGTTTCCATCAAGTGACCTTTTGGTTTACTCGGGTCTTGCCTTTCATCTTGCTTTCAAGTTCTTAAATTCTGTTATCATAGAATCTTCAAAAAAAGTCACATTTCAAAACTTTGGGAAGAAATTTCAACATGTTATTAGCAATAAATATTTCATTCTAAAACAATCATGGCAGGCTAGAAGAATTTTCTTCACTATGAAAGTCATAGGCTTAAACAGATAAAAACTGAGTAAATCAACTACCCGAATAAGTCAGATGGCGAATTTGATTGTTTCAATGCCGGTAATGACATCATAGGCACATTATGGACATGAATGGGCCTTCTATGAAGAATTTATATCAACATCGGTCAAGCTTGAAGAAGGTGAAGTTAATACGTCTTTTTTCGAGGATTTATTTCCTGTATCCTTCTTTGGTTTGAATACAATGGTCCATTTTTGAGCAGCACAAGTCGTTGCCTTTGCACATATCTAGCCACAGTTTGCTGGACTGGAAATATAATTAGTTTTTTGAGCATTTGTTTGAAACGCCTTCGAAGCATTTACCGATGCATAGTTACCTTCAGACTGAGAAGGATGTTCACAAACAATACGTTTTATAACGTGCTTAAAATGTTCATTCAAAATGTTTCAGTATTATTTACAAAATTCCATATGTTCTGATATGAAGGAAAATTTTTACGCAAGTGTGTTACTTTATGCCGCAAAATGTATGTAATTCAACGTCGGAAAAGCAATATCTAGTTGACATCTTTCATCAAAGGCTAATTTGTATCAATCTGTTCCATTCAGCGGATGAAATTCTCTCCCTTTCGGCTGTACTGTCGTGCTAAAGCGCAACTGCATATAAATATTCGTGTATTGCATGGTATATGGTTTTGCATACTTTGGACTATTTATAGGTTTTATTTGAAAACAAACATATTTTCTGCTATTTCGTGCTGAATGTAAATAGATGTACGAATGTGATGAACTGACAAAGAACGAAACGTCAAATAAAGAGGCAAAATGCACCGCACCGTAAAGCAGGAATAACAATACCACAATTGTAGCCGAAAATCTTTCCTCAATGTGTTAATGCAAATTTTTGTACTGCTAGCCCTTTGTACGATTCTTCTTTTACACGTGCGACTCAATAAATCATTCATTACCTCCTGGAAAGGTCCCGCAATATTGACAGTTGCAATGCAAACAATTCACACTTGACAGGACAGGAAGGGTGTATATTTGTGCTTCGTGATAAAGGGCCACTTGACAGGAGAACAAACATTTTAGAGTATACAATAAATTCACATCTCGGCTGTTGACACAGTTTTCAACAGTCTTGAACAATCGTACTTTTTCTTTTTTCTACTTGACAGAGACAATCTAAGCCCTGTGTAAATATCCTGATTATATATCTCTTACTGGGAAAATAAAGGCTACAGCATAATATGCACTGAATCGAGTTCATTTTCTTTAAAACATCTATAAATGTGAACACCATTCTACCCTTAATGTCAAACTTTCCCGACACAGGAAGTTTTACATTATCTAGTGGATGTCGTTGCATTTGTGACGTCGAACCGAGATTTCCAGTTTTTGTCGTGTCAACCCTGTCAGTTCCGTTAGACTTGGCTCGATCGTCGTGTGTGCTAGAGAGACATACATACATATAGACATACATACAGACAGACATATAGACTTACAGACAGACAGCAGACAGAGAGACAGAGGGAGCCAGTAAGTGAGATCGTTTTTCAGTCGCAAAATATCGGATGCACGTTTTATGTTTCTTTTTCTTAAATTAAAATAAATATACTATGTAAATAATGAGCAACTTTAATCCACGAACTTTATGTAATTCACCCAGATTTCGACCATTAAAAAGTAAAGTTTATCACATGCTGTAAGTTAACCATGTCAAATGACACGTTGTATCATTGATAAGTCTATTGACGGGGTTTGTGAAACGTGTACATCCCAATCATAACCACCAGCGAGATAGGCCACCGGAGGAAAAAGGAAGTCAGTTCAATTTGTCTTGAATTAAATCCCTGATGTCAAAAGTTGATTAAAGGTTACTAATTTAGTAATTTGTCTCCGTATTTTGAAGGATTGTAAGCCAGATTCATTGTACAAATACTCCGATCTCGAACTTTTTGTCAATCCGGTCACCACTCTTACAGCTTCTTTGAGAGAGTTTCTAATCTATTTGCATCCATTTCACTACATCCATCTCAGAAGTAGTGTGGTAATGGGATGTTTAGACCGGGATTGCAGCTCTGGGTCAACGCCATGAATATGCCCCCGCGTATTGGATCCTCGCGGTAGCCGCTTGAGTCCGGTGAAGTCGCTCGCGGCGAATGCCTGTGAGCGCCTTGCGCGAGAAAACCTCCATAAGCGCCTCTCGCTGGAAGCTATACTTTCCAACCGTTTACTCGATTTTACTGCGCATGCAAATCGCTTGCAACTGATGTGCACAAACGCAGCAGCTACTCTTCCAATTACCATCGATGGAGAGGCACTTGAGTTTGTAGACGACTTCACCTACCTTGGTAGCCTAATTAGTAACAACAATGGTGCCAAAAAGGACATAAAGACCAGGTTAAAAAAAAGCCAGAGGTGCTTTAAGCAGGTTTCGCCCTATATGGAGATCAAAACAGTACAGCCTCAAGACAAAGTTCAGACTTTACTTTTATATGCGTCCGAGTGTTGGAGGGTTGTGAAGACAGACATGAGAAATGTAAATTCATTCAACAATGGCTGCCTCCGTAAAATCTGCAACATCTACTGGCGAAACAAGATGTCCAATGTGAGCCCATATGAGAAAACTGGATGTTAAAACATTTCTCTGAAGGTCAAGATGCGCAGAATCAAATGGCTCGGACACTTAATGCGGATGGCACAAGAACGGATACCTAAGGTAGTTCTCAGATGGACACCAGCGGGGAATCGTAAGCGTCGCCGGCCAAAGACAACCTGGCGAAGGACAATGATGACGGATCTGGAAGAGATGGGACTTTCCTGGGGCGAACCACAAGCCATTGCTCAGGACCGACCCAGATGGCGGGGTTGGGCTTGAGGAAGCATTGTTTCCCGCGAGTGCATGCAGTGCTTCAACGACGAGATGTCCAAATATTGGGCCGTCTGTTCAAGTTTGTAACGGCAGCGTCGAATAAAACAGCGATCGAGGTGAGCTAGCACCCGGGGCAAAGCCACCATGTAAGCAATCAAAAGCTTCTCGTGGCGGTGCAAGCCCGTATGAATCAAAATACACAAGATATCGAAGTGTTACCACGTATGCAACCCAATGCGTTCCAGGTCCGGTTGTCAAATCCAAGTTGACGATGCCGGTTTTCCACGTGCGGGGGATCATAGACGCAAGTTTATATCTAATAAAGACAACTCGGAAATTCTTGACTGACTTTGTCGTCGTGAGTAAATCAAAATTGGTCCGTGGCCGTTATCGGCGAGGCCACAAGCGAAGACTGCTTCCGCTCGGGAAACCTTTGGCTCCTACTAGTGGATAATCGAAGACCTTTTCCTTTTTTATTTCTCTACGAGACGCTATACATCCACCGACAGCCTTTCTCAAAGCCATCCGTGATTGCGGTTCCGACGAATCCTAACGCAGCCGCTTTTGTAACCGCGTGAGCTGTAGCCGCCGATAATGCTGGCATTGCCACGAGGAATGGAAATATTCCGTCGCTCTTTTGCATTTGCGTAACTTCGGACTTTGATAACGTTAATATCACCGAGGTGTTCTGTTGTTTGGCGGCCTTGAGCTGATCAAGTTGTGTTTGAGTTAGTCACACGGGGACATTTCCAGTTAATTTTTAGGAGAAAGTCTAAATGCAAGCCCGTAATAGATTTTTATTGCGCTTTTTATTTTCGTAAAATTGGTTTTCACTAAGACCAACTTTAAATTCGTGATAAGACAATATTTTTAATTGTGCTGTTAAATTACGAGTTTTCTATTGGCGCGTCGACGATCCTCATTCGGCCACCTGTGCCTCCAACAACAGAGTCTTGTCTGAGAGAATCACAGCAATGCATACGTGACCGGCGAGAACATTAGTAATACGTACATTAAAGTGCACGTCAACCATAGACTGCTTAAACAGCTCCAGGTGCTCCAACGAAAAGTAATAAATTGGGTACAAATTAGTGAAATCATGCTGCGAAATCTGCAGACTCGTGTCAACGTTTTGGTCTTGGCCCATGTACAACAACAGCTTGTGACATGCACGTGCGATTTGATTGTTTGCGAAGTCAAGCAAATTTCTTCTGAGGGGTCCTGATGGCCGTTTAACCGCAAAGAAACTTCAGACACTCCTAACTGGTCAAATATAATCCTACTAATTAGCTGTCCGCCACTCATACGCTACAAACACGTGTCTTGGAGCGTTAATACCTTGTTGGGAAGTTATATGCCATGAAAAAATGCTAAACAGAGCCTTCATACGAGTCTAAGTTTACCGCGAGATATGATGACGTTGACACGCCTCCAGAGTTCATAAATGAAGTCAAACGCGCTTCTGCAGTCACCGAATGGGTTATCACAGGCATCCACAATGGCAGTTACAGCGAGCGTTTCAGCAATTTCTGTTGCGTTTCTGACTTTTCCAATGGTATACTGGATATGATCTGCATGGTTGGATGTATCCACGACAAACATCATAGACGGGCCAGCAGACCTCGCGTAATGTATCTGGCGAGTCAGAAAAATCGTCGTGGCAATGTCGACGCTGTACAAACGTGCTTCGATTTCCTTTCCATCGATGAGATATCGTGCGCTGTTGAATAACGCCATTATGCCGTTGTTGACAAATCTAACTCTGTTATTGGCACCGTAATCGGCATTGTCGGCCTGTATACGTTTATCCATCTATTTCCAAGAAGGCCTCACACGGGAGAAAATATCTAGATGTGTCATGCACTTGTAATTCTGTTATTTGCTGTTGATTGGGGTCCTTAGCTCGGTATAAATAATACTACCAATTCTGGAAGCTTTGATCTCGCAACACACGCGCTTCCATATCAAATGCGGGACCAAATACATCTTTGAATCGAGCCATCGTTTATACATTATTGGTTTCTTCTTTAACCTTTTCAGAAAGCTCATTGCCATAACTGTAATCATTGAATCGATATTAACGTGTACCAGACGTTGTTGAGAAGCTTCATTGATGATGTTACTGACCGGTGTGCGCATTGTTGCCGTGGGTGGAAGCGCATTCGTTAAAATGTGTGTCCAAACTCGCGCGTTATTTTTTCCCCACACTACTCAAGTCAATCCTGAGGAAACTATACGGGTCACAGATGACCTCAGCGAACATATATCGAAACTAATCTCATGAGTGGTTGGCGGCCCACCAAGTCCAATGAATGTTCGCAAGACCATGAGAAATATAATCAACATGTTGCAGTTGTCCCAGATCACTTAGGCACGTGTGCGTATCGTTGTATCACATAGATCACGTCTATGTTTTTGTGTTTGCCACGGGAAAATTTTCGAGATGTTGTCTTGCCTGTCAACCAGCACAAACATCATATTGTCATACACGATAAGATTATTCGATTCAAAGTACAATATCGTCAACGGCGGGGTCTTCATCGATTGTGGAAAAAAACTCATTTGTGGACGACAAAGACATCTTTGGCAACGCAAGCGCTTCCGTGAAATCCCTCAGTTCATCATAACATGCTTGTTCGTCCGCAAATGGTGCAATCACTACAGCCTATCCCACCTTAACCATCGCATAATTAGATTTAGCAGAAAGTCGGGTTTTTCGGATTCAGCTGGACCAATAACTAACGCGCGAACCGAGTTTGGAAACATGTCGCTGTGTATGGGTGGTCAAGCCTTCACCGACGCAGAGAAGTCTATGACGGTGCAATCAGTTTTTTTCTTTCGTGATGCCATGTTGAATGTCAATTGTTGTATAACTTATTATCATGCCTTCATATCGTGTGCGATGCCGCATGAAAAATCGTACCGCAAATCCAACTCGGGTTCGAAAGCGTAATGACCGAGCCGGCATCGCTGGAACTGCGTACGATGTGGGACACAGAAGTTTACGTTCGTGATAACCTCAGGTTCGAAACATTCCAGGTTTAAAATAAATCGGCGGTGATACCGCTGCGGCGTTAACGAATCTACCCGGGGAACCGTGGAGTCAATATCCTGGTGAAAAACATATACCTGGATACAACTACTGCGGGCCTGGAACACGGCTAGATATACGACTGGACTCCAAAAAAAGACCAGCACCCAGACAAGAACCTGTAAACCGCGTCGATGCTGCATGTTACTGACATGATTTCGTGTACAAAAGATCCAGAGATATCCGTGCGCGTCAACGCGCCGACGGTGGATCTCAACCACGATTTGAATACGATTGTGGGATCTGGTGTGGGAGAAAGAATTGCTGGATGGATCATCGAAGGAGGCATGAAGCCCAAGATTGCGCTTGGTGGTCGCTAGCGTGCCACTTGTAGGCAAAGTCCACTCATTGATATAATAAACATGGAGGCGAAACTCTCCACCATATACCATGGAAGGGTGAAGCAGCTGTTGAAAAGTTACCCACGGGGTTTCTCGAGCGTGGCTTGCCAAACGTTATGGCAGATTTACTTACCCGCGCCAAGGCAAATTTTCCCGTGGGTGGTTTGATGTGAGAACCTCCAACGAAGTTTACTAGGCGGATATTTTGTTTCTTCTGCATGATCGGGTACGTGCGCGTACATACAAATATGCACTAACCATCGTAGATGTTGCCAGCAGATATAAGGAAGCCAGGCCGTTTACGTCCAAAGATTCAACATGTGTAGCAGACGCATTGAAACGTATCTATGCACGTGGACCACTAACATGGCTGCGACTTCTGCAGGTGGATCCAGTTAAATTGCTGCGTCGCTGACGAAACATCATGTGCTAGTGCGTCGTGGACATGTTAGCATACATCGCTATCAAGCCATTGTGGAACGATTCAACCGTACACTTACGGAACTTTTATCTGGGCACCATTACGCGCAAGAATTGTTCATGAATCGTGAACCGCGCTCTCTGATTGCAGAGCGATCTCGTGAATGGGTGACACGGCTTCGGTCTGTCAGAGCAGCATTCAATAATTAAACCACGCATATGATTGCGTTGAAACCCAATGACGTGATTCGGCAGAAGATTGTCGCGGTTCATAACCGTGAAGTGGTTTCACAGAAATCCGCGTTAGGCACACACAAAAATAATTTGGTTTGGTATCTGTTTCCACCGGGGGGAGCTGGAAGGTGGAAAACATCGTGCTATGGTATGGTCCGTCTATGCATTTACAATCTCAGACTTAATCGATATTCCTGGGCAACCAACGTGCTACCATCTGGAACTGGAACCTTCGGTTCTTGCGGACGAACGAGCGGCGAAGCCTCCTAGTAGGGCATTTGTACGAGAGGAATTACAAGTCGTTCCGCGAATACACATTTACCACCGAGTTTTTTTGGGGGGGATCTGGGCGTGCTCGTACGCGTAAGTGGTGAGACTATCGCGCAAAAAACATCTCTTAGTATCCAGCGGGGACAAAATTACCTTGGTGCCACGGTATATACCCATGCGACGTTTCCGCTGCCGAATAAGATTTGCCGCGTGTGCGAATTCACGGCTAAAGATACTGTTATGTATGATGTTTATATAATATTATAAATATTTTAGGAAATTGTAAATGTTTCTTCACTTTAATATTTGCTTAAATCTTAATGTTATCAGGAAAAACATGTTTAACTAGTGTCCTTGAATTAGGTTGTTTTGATCAATATGTTTTCTCAATTTGAAGGTCAAGGTTGAATTTTGTTTACAAGTAAAATTGCATTAAGATGACACACATTCTAGAACATTCTGTCATGTGACCAATCTTTATATATACCATGTTTGGTGGACATTTTTTCAGTTTTGACATTACCATCAGTCTTGTAAAGAGCTATTACAGTTGTGAAAATTCATTCCAAATTCTAAGAGAGGAATTATTTTAAATATTCATTGGATTATAACAGTGCTCATAAACTTTTGGATTTTGGATTTTCAATTGATGATTTTGGAATTTATGTGAACTTATTCAGAGATTTTAGAATACTTCATTTTGACATCAGCACATCAAGATTACTAGTACATCAGGACTTTGGAGACCATTGACACATCATAACATTCAGGGACACAGCCGTGAATTCGGAACATTCTATATTTAGGACTTGTGATTAGAACAATCATTCTTATTGGATTATTAGGATTTCAAAACACATTACTGTAAGTGACTTTTTGATTTTTCATTTTAATTATCTAGTTATAAATTGCTTGTTGATTTTTTACTTGATTTGTTGGTTTCACTTTCTTTCTGTTACATTTTTCTTAGACCATAGAGTCCTAACAGAAATTGGGGGCTCGCCGTTCCGGGATTGAATTTCTTTAAAGCATATTAGAGATATTAAATTTATCTTTGAAATTCATATTGATTTTGTCTCTGAATTTTTTTTGTCTTTGGCAAAGATTTTTAAATAGAGAAAAAAAAATTTTGTGAAACCAACAAGCATTTACAATGGCATCTAATGTTCAGAATTTCATTTCAAAACCTACCCAGGAGGGGTTAGAGTGCATGAGAAAGGATGAGTTGCTCGAGCTTGCCAGAAAATACAGTCTATCTGAGGCAAAAGTATCATTGACAAAACAGGAAATAAAGATTATTTTGATTCAGTATTTAGTAGGAAAGGGAATTTTTGAAAATAGTGCTTTAAGTTTGAAGAGAAAGCCTATATCTGGTTCTGACAGGAAATTAAGGGAATTAGAGTTAAAGAACCAGATGGATTTAGAGTTGGCAAAGCTACAGATTCAGAGAGAGAGAGAAAAAGAAGAGAGGCAGATGGAGAGAGAAAAAGAAGAGAGGCAGATGGAGAGAGAGAAAGAAGAGAGGCAGATACAGATGGAGAGAGAGAAAGAAGAGAGGCAAATGCAGATGGAGAGAGAGAAAGAAGAGAGGCAAATGCAGATGGAGAGAGAGAGAGAGAAAGAAGATAGACAAATACAAATGCAGAAGGAAGAGAGGCAAATACAAATACAGATGCAAAGAGAAGAAAGGGAAACGCAATTTAAATTAAGAGAATTAGAACTGGCAAACAGAGCACACTCCACTCCTTTAAACACAAGTTCAGGTTTTGATGTTACTAGATATATTAGGTTAGTACCCCCTTTTCAGGAAAAAGAAGTAGATAAATACTTTCTTCATTTCGAGAAAATAGCTGAAAACTTGAAATGGCCCAGAGAGCATTGGACTTTGTTATTACAAAGTGTACTTATTGGCAAAGCTCGTGAAGTCTACATTTCACTGTCAGTACAACAAAGCACTGATTATGATGTGGTTAAGGAGTACATCTTGAAAGCTTATGAGTTGGTACCAGAGGCATATCGACAAAGGTTTAGGAATTGTAGAAAAGAAACTGGACAAACTCATGTCGAATTTGCAAGGGATAAAGAACAACTATTTGATAGGTGGTGCTCAGCCAAGAAAGTTGATCAAGCTTATGATAACCTCAGACAGCTCGTATTAATTGAAGAGTTCAAGAGGTGTATCCATAGTGATGTTAAAACCTATCTTGACGAGCAGAATGTGGAAACTTTGGAAAATGCTGCTCGTATGGCTGATGATTATTCCTTGACTCACAAAATTTCATTTGGTAGTAAGTCGTCCTCTCAGCAGTTTTCTGGTAAAAAACCATTTCAATCTCATTCGAGTACTTCCAAATTTCACAACAGCACAACTGTTAGGAATCAAACATCTGATAAGACTGTTCAGAAATCCTTATCTCTTCCTACGTGCACTTATTGTAAAACGAAAGGGCACGTTATTTCTGATTGCTTCAAGTTGAAAAATAAGCAACAGAGTAAAGACAGAGCTTTTCCAAATGCTCTTATTTCTACGAGGTCAAGGTCACGGTCTTGTATTGAAAGCAATACATTTGTTGGGTCAAACAAACCCCAGTCTGATTCTATTTTGGAGGCTTATGAACCATTCATGTCAGAAGGTTCTATATCACTTATTGGTGATTCTGCCAAACCTATCCCAATTAAAATATTAAGGGACACTGGAGCTTCTCAGAGTCTTTTATTGTCAGGTACTTTGCCTTTGTCTGAGGAGTCTTCTTCAAGTGAAAGTGTTCTTGTTCAGGGAGTAGAGTGCGGCTTTGTAAATGTTCCTCTCCATTGTGTAAATTTGGCATCAGACTTAGTTTCTGGACCTGTGACTGTTGGGGCAGTGACTTCTTTACCCATAGAGGGTGTTCATTTATTACTAGGCAATGACCTAGCTGGAGATAAGGTTGTGGTTAATCCACTTGTAACTGACAAGCCTTGTTTGGATCAGAAAGTTGATCCTGTCGAAACTGAAATCCCTGATTTGTACCCTGCTTGTGCAGTTACTAGAGCTATGGCAAAAAGAGCTCTTGAGATTGATGTTGATCAGGATATTATTCCTTTAGCTGACACATGTATTGGTCAGTCTTTTGATGAGGTCACTTTTTCCACAGGTATTGATCAATCAAACGGTATTGATCACAGTGATCCTCTTTTGGCAACTCATTCTCTTTGTCCTAATCAGGATGACAAACGACAATCCCTTGTCGTTGAACAGGAGCAAGATCCCGAGATATCTTGTTTGTTTCAGAGGGCTATTAGTGAAACTGAAGCCACACAAGTTCCAGTGTGTTACTTTGTGAAAAATGGGGTCCTTATGAGGAAATGGAGACCACCTGATGTACCCGCTGGTGACGAGTGGTCAGTAAGCTATCAAATTGTTGTTCCTAAGTCATATCGACAGGAAATTCTTAATTTAGCCCATGAAACTCCTTTGGCTGGTCATTTAGGAGTCCGTAAGACTTATCACAAGATCTTGAATCATTTTTATTGGCCGAAACTCAAAAGTGATGTTTCTAAATACTGCAGATCTTGTCACACTTGTCAAATGGTAGGAAAACCCAATCAGAAGATACCTAAGGCTCATCTGCAACCTATTCCTGCATTTGATGAACCATTTAGTAGAATAATGGTAGACTGTGTTGGTCCTTTACCTAAAACCAAGTCAGGCAACCAATACTTGTTGACCATCATGTGTGCATCTACAAGATTTCCAGAGGCAATTCCTCTGAGAAATATAAAAACTAAAACTATTGTGAAAGCTTTGGTGAAGTTTTTTACACTTGTTGGCCTTCCCAAATCTGTCCAGTCAGATCAAGGGTCAAATTTTATGTCTGGAATTTTCCAACAAGTTATGCATGAATTAGGCATCCAACAGTTTAAATCTTCTGCCTATCACCCTGAAAGTCAAGGTGCTTTGGAAAGATTTCATCAAACTTTGAAGAATATGATTCGATCATATTGCTTTGATACAGAAAAGGATTGGGATGAGGGTGTTCATTTGTTGTTGTTTGCTGTTAGGGAATCAGTTCAAGAGTCGTTGGGTTTTAGTCCCTTTGAACTAGTTTTTGGTCATACTGTCCGTGGACCATTGAAATTATTGAAAGAGAAACTTCTTTCAAATGAAGATTCAAAGATTAATCTTCTTGATTATGTCTCTGATCTCAAATATAAGTTGTCAAAGGCCTGTGAAGTAGCAAGAACTAATCTTCACACTTCTCAGTCAAAAATGAAATTAAGGTATGACAGAAATTCACAGGAAAGGAGTTTTAAACCTGGTGACAAAGTTCTGGCTCTCTTTCCCATACCTCAGAATCCTCTTCAGGCTAAATTTTATGGTCATTATACCGTTGAAAAGAAAGTAAATGACTTAAATTATATCATTAACACTCCTGGGAGACGGAAACAGAAACAACTTTGTCATATAAATATGTTAAAGGAATATTTTGACAGAGATAGCTCAGCTAATTATTCAGTTAATTTAGTTGTACCTGTCCCACACAGTGAAGATATCAACGATGGAATACGATCAGACTATAGTGACTCTGGTATAACCAATCTTCGGAATTCAGAAATATTGAATAACCTAGACCAGAAACTTTCACATCTACAACAACAGGAAAGAAATGAACTAAAACAGCTATTACATGAATATGAGCACTTGTTTCCTGATGTTCCAACACGAACAAGTAAAATTTATCATGACGTTGACATTGTAGATTCTGCGCCTGTGAAACAGCATCCTTATAGGATGAATCCTCTCAAACAGAACTATCTGAAGAAAGAAATTCAGTATCTACTGGAGAATGATTTCATAGAACCAAGTAAAAGTAACTGAAGTTCACCATGTATTCTTGTTCCCAAGCCAGATAATACATTCCGTATGTGTACTGACTATAGAAAAGTCAACAGTGTCACCAAAACTGATTCATTTCCAATCCCAAGAATGGACGATTGCATTGATAAAATTGGAAATGCGGAATATGTCACCAAGTTTGACCTTTTAAAAGGATTCTGGCAAATTCCACTGACGGAAAGGGCAAAAGAAATTTCAGCATTTGTAACTCCAGATGGACTTTATCAATATAAAGTCATGCCGTTTGGAATGAAAAATTCGCCTGCAACGTTTCAACGTCTGATGAACATGATAACATTTGGTCTTGATAATTGTGACGCTTATATCGATGACGTCATTATCTACAACAACACCTGGGAAGATCATTTGGAAACCATTCGAAAATTCTTCAATCGACTCAGTGATGCGAATCTGACAATTAATTTGAGCAAAAGTGAGTTTTGCCATGCTTGTGTCACATTTTTAGGACATATTGTGGGACAAGGTCAAGTTAAACCTATAGAAGCTAAGGTCAAAGCTATCTCTGAATTTCAAGTTCCAATTTGTAAAAAGCAACTGATGCGATTTCTAGGTATGGCTGGATATTATCGGAAATTTTGTTCCAATTTTTCCAAAATTGCTGAACCTTTGACAAGTTTATTGAGTAAGAAAGCCAAATTTTATTGGTCTGACAAGTGTCAGGAATCTTTTGACAAGTTAAAGGCCATGCTAAAGAATGCACCAGTTCTTTCAGCACCAAATTTTAGCCAATCATTTAAATTATCTGTTGATGCAAGTGATGTAGGGGTTGGTGGAGTATTGATTCAGGAAGACAAAAGTGGTGTGGATCACCCTGTGTGTTATTTTTCTAAAAAACTAAACAAGCACCAGAAACATTATTCCACAATTGAGAAGGAATGTTTGGCTTTGATATTGGCTTTACAGCATTTTGAAGTGTATGTTACCTCAGCTCTTTCTCCAATTATTGTGTACAGTGATCACAATCCCCTTACTTTCATCAACAAAATGAAAGATAAAAATCGGAGATTGTTGAGATGGAGTTTGATATTGCAGGAATATAACATTGACATCAGACACATCAGGGGAAAAGACAATGTGATTGCAGATGCACTCTCACGTGCCTAGAAATGTAATATTGCTTGATGTAATTAAGTCCAGTATCATAAAACATGTTCTTATGTAATTTTGGTTATTATAGTATTAGATGTATATTCAAAAGAAAGCTTTATTACATAAATCTTTCTTTTTCTTTATGAGGGGAGGTGTTATGTACGATGTTTATATAATATTATAAATGTTTTAGGAAATTATAAATGTTTCTTCACTTTAATATTTGCTTAAATCTTAATGTTATCAGGAAAAACATGTTTAACTAGTGTCCTTGAATTAGGTTGTTTTGATCAATATGTTTTCTCAATTTGAAGGTCAAGGTTGAATTTTGTTTACAAGTAAAATTGCATTAAGATGACACACATTCTAGAACATTCTGTCATGTGACCAATCTTTATATATACCATGTTTGGTGGACATTTTTTCAGTTTTGACATTACCATCAGTCTTGTAAAGAGCTATTACAGTTGTGAAAATTCATTCCAAATTCTAAGAGAGGAATTATTTTAAATATTCATTGGATTATAACAGTGCTCATAAACTTTTGGATTTTGGATTTTCAATTGATGATTTTGGAATTTATGTGAACTTATTCAGAGATTTTAGAATACTTCATTTTGACATCAGCACATCAAGATTACTAGTACATCAGGACTTTGGAGACCATTGACACATCATAACATTCAAGGACACAGCCGTGAATTCGGAACATTCTATATTTAGGACTTGTGATTAGAACAATCATTCTTATTGGATTATTAGGATTTCAAAACACATTACTGTAAGTGACTTTTTGATTTTTCATTTTAATTATCTAGTTATAAATTGCTTGTTGATTTTTTACTTGATTTGTTGGTTTCACTTTCTTTCTGTTACATTTTTCTTAGACCATAGAGTCCTAACAGAAATTGGGGGCTCGCCGTTCCGGGATTGAATTTCTTTAAAGCATATTAGAGATATTAAATTTATCTTTGAAATTCATATTGATTTTGTCTCTGAATTTTTTTTGTCTTTGGCAAAGATTTTTAAATAGAGAAAAAAAAAATTTGTGAAACCAACAAGCATTTACAATGGCATCTAATGTTCAGAATTTCATTTCAAAACCTACCCAGGAGGGGTTAGAGTGCATGAGAAAGGATGAGTTGCTCGAGCTTGCCAGAAAATACAGTCTATCTGAGGCAAAAGTATCATTGACAAAACAGGAAATAAAGATTATTTTGATTCAGTATTTAGTAGGAAAGGGAATTTTTGAAAATAGTGCTTTAAGTTTGAAGAGAAAGCCTATATCTGGTTCTGACAGGAAATTAAGGGAATTAGAGTTAAAGAACCAGATGGATTTAGAGTTGGCAAAGCTACAGATTCAGAGAGAGAGAGAAAAAGAAGAGAGGCAGATGGAGAGAGAAAAAGAAGAGAGGCAGATGGAGAGAGAGAAAGAAGAGAGGCAGATACAGATGGAGAGAGAGAAAGAAGAGAGGCAAATGCGGATGGAGAGAGAGAAAGAAGAGAGGCAAATGCAGATGGAGAGAGAGAGAGAGAAAGAAGATAGACAAATACAAATGCAGAAGGAAGAGAGGCAAATACAAATACAGATGCAAAGAGAAGAAAGGGAAACGCAATTTAAATTAAGAGAATTAGAACTGGCAAACAGAGCACACTCCACTCCTTTAAACACAAGTTCAGGTTTTGATGTTACTAGATATATTAGGTTAGTACCCCCTTTTCAGGAAAAAGAAGTAGATAAATACTTTCTTCATTTCGAGAAAATAGCTGAAAACTTGAAATGGCCCAGAGAGCATTGGACTTTGTTATTACAAAGTGTACTTATTGGCAAAGCTCGTGAAGCCTACATTTCACTGTCAGTACAACAAAGCACTGATTATGATGTGGTTAAGGAGTACATCTTGAAAGCTTATGAGTTGGTACCAGAGGCATATCGACAAAGGTTTAGGAATTGTAGAAAAGAAACTGGACAAACTCATGTCGAATTTGCAAGGGATAAAGAACAACTATTTGATAGGTGGTGCTCAGCCAAGAAAGTTGATCAAGCTTATGATAACCTCAGACAGCTCGTATTAATTGAAGAGTTCAAGAGGTGTATCCATAGTGATGTTAAAACCTATCTTGACGAGCAGAATGTGGAAACTTTGGAAAATGCTGCTCGTATGGCTGATGATTATTCCTTGACTCACAAAATTTCATTTGGTAGTAAGTCGTCCTCTCAGCAGTTTTCTGGTAAAAAACCATTTCAATCTCATTCGAGTACTTCCAAATTTCACAACAGCACAACTGTTAGGAATCAAACATCTGATAAGACTGTTCAGAAATCCTTATCTCTTCCTACGTGCACTTATTGTAAAACGAAAAGGCACGTTATTTCTGATTGCTTCAAGTTGAAAAATAAGCAACAGAGTAAAGACAGAGCTTTTCCAAATGCTCTTATTTCTACGAGGTCAAGGTCACGGTCTTGTATTGAAAGCAATACATTTGTTAAGTCAAACAAACCCCAGTCTGATTCTATTTTGGAGGCTTATGAACCATTCATGTCAGAAGGTTCTATATCACTTATTGGTGATTCTGCCAAACCTATCCCAATTAAAATATTAAGGGACACTGGAGCTTCTCAGAGTCTTTTATTGTCAGGTACTTTGCCTTTGTCTGAGGAGTCTTCTTCAAGTGAAAGTGTTCTTGTTCAGGGAGTAGAGTGCGGCTTTGTAAATGTTCCTCTCCATTGTGTAAATTTGGCATCAGACTTAGTTTCTGGACCTGTGACTGTTGGGGCAGTGACTTCTTTACCCATAGAGGGTGTTCATTTATTACTAGGCAATGACCTAGCTGGAGATAAGGTTGTGGTTAATCCACTTGTAACTGACAAGCCTTGTTTGGATCAGAAAGTTGATCCTGTCGAAACTGAAATCCCTGATTTGTACCCTGCTTGTGCAGTTACTAGAGCTATGGCAAAAAGAGCTCTTGAGATTGATGTTGATCAGGATATTATTCCTTTAGCTGACACATGTATTGGTCAGTCTTTTGATGAGGTCACTTTTTCCACAGGTATTGATCAATCAAACGGTATTGATCACAGTGATCCTCTTTTGGCAACTCATTCTCTTTGTCCTAATCAGGATGACAAACGACAATCCCTTGTCGTTGAACAGGAGCAAGATCCCGAGATATCTTGTTTGTTTCAGAGGGCTATTAGTGAAACTGAAGCCACACAAGTTCCAGTGTGTTACTTTGTGAAAAATGGGGTCCTTATGAGGAAATGGAGACCACCTGATGTACCCGCTGGTGACGAGTGGTCAGTGAGCTATCAAATTGTTGTTCCTAAGTCATATCGACAGGAAATTCTTAATTTAGCCCATGAAACTCCTTTGGCTGGTCATTTAGGAGTCCGTAAGACTTATCACAAGATCTTGAATCATTTTTATTGGCCGAAACTCAAAAGTGATGTTTCTAAATACTGCAGATCTTGTCACACTTGTCAAATGGTAGGAAAACCCAATCAGAAGATACCTAAGGCTCATCTGCAACCTATTCCTGCATTTGATGAACCATTTAGTAGAATAATGGTAGACTGTGTTGGTCCTTTACCTAAAACCAAGTCAGGCAACCAATACTTGTTGACCATCATGTGTGCATCTACAAGATTTCCAGAGGCAATTCCTCTGAGAAATATAAAAACTAAAACTATTGTGAAAGCTTTGGTGAAGTTTTTTACACTTGTTGGCCTTCCCAAATCTGTCCAGTCAGATCAAGGGTCAAATTTTATGTCTGGAATTTTCCAACAAGTTATGCATGAATTAGGCATCCAACAGTTTAAATCTTCTGCCTATCACCCTGAAAGTCAAGGTGCTTTGGAAAGATTTCATCAAACTTTGAAGAATATGATTCGATCATATTGCTTTGATACAGAAAAGGATTGGGATGAGGGTGTTCATTTGTTGTTGTTTGCTGTTAGGGAATCAGTTCAAGAGTCGTTGGGTTTTAGTCCCTTTGAACTAGTTTTTGGTCATACTGTCCGTGGACCATTGAAATTATTGAAAGAGAAACTTCTTTCAAATGAAGATTCAAAGATTAATCTTCTTGATTATGTCTCTGATCTCAAATATAAGTTGTCAAAGGCCTGTGAAGTAGCAAGAACTAATCTTCACACTTCTCAGTCAAAAATGAAATTAAGGTATGACAGAAATTCACAGGAAAGGAGTTTTAAACCTGGTGACAAAGTTCTGGCTCTCTTTCCCATACCTCAGAATCCTCTTCAGGCTAAATTTTATGGTCATTATACCGTTGAAAAGAAAGTAAATGACTTAAATTATATCATTAACACTCCTGGGAGACGGAAACAGAAACAACTTTGTCATATAAATATGTTAAAGGAATATTTTGACAGAGATAGCTCAGCTAATTATTCAGTTAATTTAGTTGTACCTGTCCCACACAGTGAAGATATCAACGATGGAATACGATCAGACTATAGTGACTCTGGTATAACCAATCTTCGGAATTCAGAAATATTGAATAACCTAGACCAGAAACTTTCACATCTACAACAACAGGAAAGAAATGAACTAAAACAGCTATTACATGAATATGAGCACTTGTTTCCTGATGTTCCAACACGAACAAGTAAAATTTATCATGACGTTGACATTGTAGATTCTGCGCCTGTGAAACAGCATCCTTATAGGATGAATCCTCTCAAACAGAACTATCTGAAGAAAGAAATTCAGTATCTACTGGAGAATGATTTCATAGAACCAAGTAAAAGTAACTGAAGTTCACCATGTATTCTTGTTCCCAAGCCAGATAATACATTCCGTATGTGTACTGACTATAGAAAAGTCAACAGTGTCACCAAAACTGATTCATTTCCAATCCCAAGAATGGACGATTGCATTGATAAAATTGGAAATGCGGAATATGTCACCAAGTTTGACCTTTTAAAAGGATTCTGGCAAATTCCACTGACGGAAAGGGCAAAAGAAATTTCAGCATTTGTAACTCCAGATGGACTTTATCAATATAAAGTCATGCCGTTTGGAATGAAAAATTCGCCTGCAACGTTTCAACGTCTGATGAACATGATAACATTTGGTCTTGATAATTGTGACGCTTATATCGATGACGTCATTATCTACAACAACACCTGGGAAGATCATTTGGAAACCATTCGAAAATTCTTCAATCGACTCAGTGATGCGAATCTGACAATTAATTTGAGCAAAAGTGAGTTTTGCCATGCTTGTGTCACATTTTTAGGACATATTGTGGGACAAGGTCAAGTTAAACCTATAGAAGCTAAGGTCAAAGCTATCTCTGAATTTCAAGTTCCAATTTGTAAAAAGCAACTGATGCGATTTCTAGGTATGGCTGGATATTATCGGAAATTTTGTTCCAATTTTTCCAAAATTGCTGAACCTTTGACAAGTTTATTGAGTAAGAAAGCCAAATTTTATTGGTCTGACAAGTGTCAGGAATCTTTTGACAAGTTAAAGGCCATGCTTAAGAATGCACCAGTTCTTTCTGCACCAAATTTTAGCCAATCATTTAAATTATCTGTTGATGCAAGTGATGTAGGGGTTGGTGGAGTATTGATTCAGGAAGACAAAAGTGGTGTGGATCACCCTGTGTGTTATTTTTCTAAAAAACTAAACAAGCACCAGAAAAATTATTCCACAATTGAGAAGGAATGTTTGGCTTTGATATTGGCTTTACAGCATTTTGAAGTGTATGTTACCTCAGCTCTTTCTCCAATTATTGTGTACAGTGATCACAATCCCCTTACTTTCATCAACAAAATGAAAGATAAAAATCGGAGATTGTTGAGATGGAGTTTGATATTGCAGGAATATAACATTGACATCAGACACATCAGGGGAAAAGACAATGTGATTGCAGATGCACTCTCACGTGCCTAGAAATGTAATATTGCTTGATGTAATTAAGTCCAGTATCATAAAACATGTTCTTATGTAATTTTGGTTATTATAGTATTAGATGTATATTCAAAAGAAAGCTTTATTACATAAATCTTTCTTTTTCTTTATGAGGGGAGGTGTTATGTATGATGTTTATATAATATTATAAATATTTTAGGAAATTATAAATGTTTCTTCACTTTAATATTTGCTTAAATCTTAATGTTATCAGGAAAAACATGTTTAACTAGTGTCCTTGAATTAGGTTGTTTTGATCAATATGTTTTCTCAATTTGAAGGTCAAGGTTGAATTTTGTTTACAAGTAAAATTGCATTAAGATGACACACATTCTAGAACATTCTGTCATGTGACCAATCTTTATATATACCATGTTTGGTGGACATTTTTTCAGTTTTGACATTACCATCAGTCTTGTAAAGAGCTATTACAGTTGTGAAAATTCATTCCAAATTCTAAGAGAGGAATTATTTTAAATATTCATTGGATTATAACAGTGCTCATAAACTTTTGGATTTTGGATTTTCAATTGATGATTTTGGAATTTATGTGAACTTATTCAGAGATTTTAGAATACTTCATTTTGACATCAGCACATCAAGATTACTAGTACATCAGGACTTTGGAGACCATTGACACATCATAACATTCAAGGACACAGTCGTGAATTCGGAACATTCTATATTTAGGACTTGTGATTAGAACAATCATTCTTATTGGATTATTAGGATTTCAAAACACATTACTGTAAGTGACTTTTTGATTTTTCATTTTAATTATCTAGTAATAAATTGCTTGTTGATTTTTTACTTGATTTGTTGGTTTCACTTTCTTTCTGTTACATTTTTCTTAGACCATAGAGTCGTAACAGATACTCACATACATGTTGTGCTGGAGATCTTTTTGCACAACAAATCGGGGAACTCCTTTCGCCTTCTTAATATTTTTGCCTGAACCAACAACAAACGAACACATTTTTGGGCGCAGTCCCACATATTCCGCTATGGGCTTGCCCGCCCACTCGTCCTTGAATTACCCCACGACTTTCTTGTTGACGTTGCTAAACAGCAGATGACCCTTCACTCGTTTACGAGTGATGCCACGCATATATCTGCGTAGACATCATTGGTAGTAATGTGCATCAGTAACGTGTCCGTATACGTGTACAGCATCTTAATGTTTTCGCCGTACTGTGGCTTGATAAAGTCGTAGTAGATCTCGTACATTATTAATTTGGACAAGTCCAACACAGACGCACCAACATAGATTTGCTTTGTCAATTTTAGTTTTGATTTGTTCCTGTAGACGGCTATGAGTCCACCGTCAGATATCTTCCGGAACTCGAACGCCGGGTCCGCAATCAATCGGTTTAGCTTTCAATCAATCGGTTTAGCTTGTCTGCTGATTGTTGTCCCGAACAAGATCAATGCTGATTCGCTTCCCCAGGTTCTCCATAGTTTTGCCGAATACGGCCTATTCATAATTTTGAAGAAGTCTTTCTCAAACTCTTTAATTGTTCAAGTGATTGTAAAGCGATCATGACCGTTCGGTGTAAGGTTGCTCACGAGTTTTTACAGGCTGGAACTGAGAAACTGCAGCGAGTCAATGAACTGCAGTTGTCCCAGCCGGAACGTCATGTATTTTTCCATGTTGTTGGGAATGACACTTATTGGTGCATTCGACGCCGTTGCGGCTCCTTGCATGATCAAGTGACCACATTACCCGCGCAGGTTATGAAGCACAACCGGAATGCTTGTCTTGTTGGGATAAATTCGCAGCTGCAGGTTGCATGCGAGTAGTAGCGAACTTTTTCATAGGTGCAGCTGAAAACTCCTTCACAGGTCCAGCAATGAGTGGCCGCAGAAAACCCAAAAATGTCATCACGGGTCATAATTATCTCCGCAGGCGAGGCAAGCTATTGTCGGATCCATTTCACGATAACATCGAACGATTTAGTAAACGCCGCAACCGTATCCTTGCCGCGGTACAACATCGGCGGCTCAGTTGCTTCACCCCATCAGACAACAATATAGCAAAACGCGCATCGGACTTGTTCGGCAACTTGCTATGTATTTGATTGAACCTCTAGGTTGGAACTCAAGGGAATGTTCAAACATTCAAAGTCCGCGTATATAACATACGGGACCTTCATTTTGCGGTTTATTGTTCGCTGCGGCTTCTTGCTTATTCCGCCGCAGTAAAAGTCATGTTTGTCTAGCAACTGTTGCGTGGTGAATACATACAGGCAGCTTCAACATGGAAACCTTTTACCGTTATGCTTGTTGTGCCGGTACACCATTCGTGGAAAATCCTTTATCCACACGTACTGATACCGCGCCCCTGAGACATCAGAGCCGTCGACGTTTTCCACGTTGCTCAACAACAACAGATCAACCTCAGTCCGCCCTCGGCTTGCCGTGGTGGATAGTCCGTTCGCATAAAAGCTTTTACTCCAAACGAAAACATTAACGGCGATACCGGGGATAAGGTCTTTAAACCTTTTGAGAATGGTCTCAGAAATCTGTACAGGGAATTATATGCCACCAAACTTGAGTTCACCCAGGTGCTGTTGTATTTTCGACACTGATCTGTATGATCGTCCGCATGTGCCAACACCGGTTGTCATCGTTTTCACGTTTATCACTGTCCTTGGTGGAACATACTTTGGTGTTGGAATATAACTTGATCCGCGTGTTGGTGTATTTTTCCAACATTTCGAGAATATTTGCAAAAACTTTGTCGATTTCACGGGCTTGCGAATTTGAACACATCGTTGTCTGGTGAATCGAGTCTCTTTGTGGGGTTCAGCGGCATGATCAAGTGCACACCGAGAACAATGTCCATCTTAAACCCGGAGGTGCCCGCGTGTTGTAATGTTAATACAATTCCCGGATCCATGTTCGAGAGAAGCTTCACAGCGTCGTTGCCTGGTTTGTACGCGTGTGGAATGATTGCATGGTAATCTTCTAAATTACAATCGCGCTTGTGCAACTTAAACTCGCGAGTTGGGCTCGTTGGTGAACATAAGCGGCAGCCTCAGCGGCGATCGTGGCTGAAATATGACAACGGTTTGGTTCATCAGCGACCGCACGTGTAATTTCAGCCCACGTGGCCCGTGGAAAAATCTTAATATGAAACTGTGACGATTTTGCACGAAGCTGTCTCGCAGTTCGACGCGGCTCCTCTGGAGGAAGTCCCAAATAGCGTAAGTATTTCGGTTTTCTTGCACCTTTCGGTATCTTTATTCCACGTTCTCGCGCGGATTGTTTGAGTTGATTTCCAGTTGCCATTGCAACCAGCCGTGGTACCTCTAAGGAAGTTATATCACAGCCGGTAGTGGCTCATCTGTTAGTCCTAATAGTGCGAGTATACCAGAATTTCTCAAACCGCTTGGAGTCCTTATCCCACGCTCTTGCGCAGATTACTTAAGTTGATTCACAGTCGGCATGGAAACAATTGTCTAATTGCTTATTCACCAATAAATATTTTTATAAACAGCAATCGTTTTGATCCTTGACAACATCCTCGGCATTTTCCTTTACAACATCATCGGTCTTTTTCCTGACGGGCGTGTTGGCAAGTCTTCGCCGCCGCTCACGATAATACTCTGTAACAGATCCACATGGCCGACAAAGCTGATTATGCGGCTTGACTCCGATACCACATTTAAGACAAAGTCGAGCACCAGGGCCAACACGTACGCGAGCAAGTGGGATTTACAGTATTCGTAATGACATGTTCTGGTGCAAAGTTCACGTTTTCCAATGCATACACCTTTACATCGATAACGTTCCAATGCCATTGAACTTCTTATATACACGAGGATTCTATTCTTGAATTGAAATACTTGTCTATGTATATTGATGGTGTGCGTAACTTCGGTGGTATCGTGCCCATTGTTTCATACGGCATATAGGGTTGCAGAGGATACTGTGGGGGATAGTATTTGATCGTACGATCATTCACTATGAAATACGTTTCACCCATAATGGTAATTTCCAAACTCGGGGCAGTGACTATTAAACAAACTTTTTGACCAGGCCGCAGAAACCGATAATTACCATTAAATAGCTTTTCCTGCTCAAATAGAATTGTCTTCACGTCGGTATCTGGCCAAATCATTGAACACCGACTTGTATAAAGTATTACACCAACTCGTAAATGACCACCCCTTGTACAATGACATCCGATGATTTCAAACGTCTTGCACTGCTTGTATATTGACTCCATAATGTATGTGTCTTTGCATAAGAATATTTCATACACTCCTGACATTGCATCTGCCGCTCATACTCTGCAGCTTGTAGATATTTCTCATTCCCACGTGTAAGCGCTGTTAGTGTTTGAGTATATTATATGCTGAAGGCATCTCTCTAATTAATTTGTTCTTGACAGTAATTACAAAGATCTTTGCTGTCTTCGTTCTCTCCGTCATCTACGCTGTCTTCGTTGAAGATTTCACTGCCTTCACTGGGTGTGTCGCTGTTTTCAAGGCGCCATTAGTTACTCGCACCAGCGACTCAGTTAACGTCAGCGACTTAAAGTTTTCTTGCACAATATCATACAGTGACTTTTCTGGGGTTTTTTTGTTGTATTCTTCGCCAAGGTTTTATCGTGCTCGCTCCAACTCAATCCCTAACGCCGGTTAATTTATCAAGATGCTCTGATACTTTTTGAAAAATTATATAGCATCCTTTGGGCCTCTTTGACAAATCGATATGACGCATTCAAGTTAAACAGTGATTTAATCTTTTTTGTAACATTACTCCCATATTTCCAGTGATATCTTTTTCGGACTCATATTTAAGAACAGCACCAGATGTGCTTGGAGTTCACAGAAGAATTCCTTTTCATTCATCAGACTCAAGAGGTCCAGATGTTTAACAATTGTTTATTAGTAGGATAGTTTATTTTCCTGAATATGGCGACGCCTGACGAATTCATGGGAGAAATGATAGAGGAAATTGATGCTGTGGAATTTTCCTCAGATGCGACTTCCATTTTCCCAAAAGGCAAGCTTCGCGAGTTCCGGCAGCGAAGGTCACCTCGATTTCGGAGCAAAGGGGATAATGGCGATAAGAGGGGAGAAGTTGATCAGCTGGTGAAACAACTGAAGGAAGACATTTCATACTTAAACGTTAAAGGTTACAATTGCAGAAAGTGATGTGGTGCCAGCGAGATAGAATTATACTGAATAGGAACATCTAAGTGGGTTACTGAGTGAATCATTAGGTGTAGTATTTCGGGTTTGAATCAACGAGGCATTTTGGTGGTTAAATAGGAGATACAAATACGAGCACAGTTCCGGTGCGTATTGTTAGTGTGAGAACTAAATAACAGAAAATTTAGGTGTAGAAATGTTGTTTCTTGTATGCAGGTGTATAGCGTGAACAAGTTTGAGCCACATTTACGTCAAAGGAACATAAATACTGGTAATCCTTTTAAATTACCTGACCATTTAATTGATTTGTGGGAGAAATGCAAAGCACACTTGGCCTTGAAAGTACTGCTGGATCACAAAGATGCTTTCGCGTAATACAAACAAGATAAGGGACGGACAGTTAATGTTCAATATGCAATTGATATAAGAAATTTGATACCTATAAAGCATAATCCCAGAAGGATTGTGTTGTTGTTTGGGGTTTAGCGCCATATTTCCGCACATGATAGGTTATACATGGCGGCCAGTATAATTGGTGGAGAAAGAACCGGGCAAAAACTCCGGGAAGAACCACTGACCCACGGGAAGCCACTGGTATGCTTTCTCACATACCCACGTTGGCCGAGCTCAGAGGATACCACTTGCAAAACCAGAGGTAGTCAGTGATGAGATGCACAATATGCTGGAGCAAGGTATTTTAGAACCTTCTAGAAGCCCCTAGTTATTTACCATACTTTTAGTTCAGAAGCAGGATGAGTCTGTGGGGGGTTTGTGTTGATTACAAGAAACTGAACAGTGTGACTAAAAAGATTCATACCCTTCGCATTTGATCCAGGCAACTTGGTATATGCTTCGAATATAAACGTGGTTCTCTACCTTTGGTTTAGCTAATGGTTATTATCAGGTGGAAGTAACACCAGAACACCGAGAAAAAAAAACGTCTTTGACTACTTGTGTGGGCTATCTCAATTTAAAGTACTACTGTTTGGTATTTGCAATGCAGCTTGAAGTTTTTCTTGCCTAATGCAGTTTATAGGACATGGATTGAACTGTGATGTCTCTTTGATGTGCCTAGATGGGATAATCGTATTTGGGTGGAACTTTGAAGAGAATAATTCATTAGATCGATATCCTTCATTTTTTCACTGTCTCTCAGGGATTTATTCAGGGCTTATTAAGCAATCGGAAGCACAGATTTACTAGTTACCGGCCTATGATATTGCCTAGCCACTTTAGGCTGGTTACCAGAGAATCCTACATACGTACAAGAATGTATACAACATACAGACACATATACATACAGAAAAGTATAGGATTATAATATCAGTCTTTACCTGGATGCTGAGCAGCAATATTCTTGAATGCACTGAACATTTCTAACAACATCTAAGAGAAACTTTAGTTCTTGATCTCTATGCTTGAAACATAAACCCATTGTCTGGTAATTCATAACATCATTTCTCCTTTACAGTAGGCTCCGTTATTCTCAGAAAGCATAAAATCTTTGGGTTATATAAATGTGTTTACGATATATTGCCAATACTGACTAACATGAAGATAGCACTCAAAAGCTGATACATAGGCTTATAACAACCAACTCATGGACTAGTGCCATATCCATAATACACAAGATCCTCGCATATTAATAAGAATATCAGTTTTATGGGAGGTGTTGTTTACAGAACATCCTTTTCTAGTTTCCAATGTCATTGTCTTCACTTTCACTGTCTCATTTAAAATAAATTACAAACATCCACAGGCAAACACTTGATTTATGAAACATGACATCACTGGCATTTTCCAGACAAAATCCGAACAATACTTGCAAAGAGTTAATGTTTCATTAACCAAACAAATTCATAAGGCTATGTTTATCTATATATACCTAATTTCACCCTTTTGAAAGTATTGTTGCTTCCATTGCGTTTTATAGGTCTGAGGAATGGGGCTAAGACAAAAGTGATTACATTCAATCCCATTGTATTCACTTTAATAAACTTTATATTTTGCTTTAAAATATACTCACGTATTTGAATTGTCTGTAGTTAGCTTTGTTGCAACTAGGCAGATATTCATGTTAAATCCAGGATGTTTGGCTCGTAGAAGAGACTAGTCTGTAGCAAATCTGAGTCATTCTATATAATATATTTCATCAACTTCATAGAAGTGGACTGTTGCACTCTAAATTGCTGATTTCTTTTGAAAGAGAAAAAAATAATTACCGTGATTTTCGGGAATCCGATTATCTCAAACTGAGCCAAACATTATTAACTGCCTTAGCATATTTTGTTTTCAAAGTTGCCCTCTCCAGGTCTCATTAGTGTGCTGTTCGTTCGCTTGTCCGCCAAAATCATAGTGTTATTTAGTGCCAATTTTGTTTGTATTAGTGTGTCATATTTTATTACACTCCAGATTTGGGAGAAAATTTTTAAGATTCTGTACACATTCCTAATGTTTTAGGTTTTCCTCACTGGTTGTCCTAATTATTTAAGAAAGAACTTGTATATCTTAGGCATTGTTAAAATAACTTTAAGTTAACTTCACTTTGGAGTATGATTGACGGGTGTACTTTGGGCTATAGAATATTCATCTTGGCCTTTCTTCAAATGTGCATCTCTCAAAAGACTTGATCATATCCACTTCAGAAGTAAATTGGAAGAAGAAAAAACACTAGCCGTTAACATTTTTAAATTTATTTTTATATATTTTATAATTAATGTATTGTACATTCATTAGTTGGTATTGTCTACTGTGGCAAAATTCATTTACCCCCATTTTAATAACTGCTAACGGTAGTAAGCTTTCTACTATTCAAAGCTCATTTTCCAGTACATGAGAGCAGCTATTCGATCAACTGTCTGCTTTGAGCAGCAAACTGTTTCTCCGTTACGATATATAAGGAAATGTCAGTCACAATGCGTGAACGTAACAGATATGTATGCCAACATTATCTCCATTGTGCATGTTCCAAATACACACAACTTCACGTTACACCTGTCCCGCTTTCAGAAGTACTTAATAACTGTAGAGCGGAATCATGATTTTGGTTGTATAGTTGATACATTTAAGTCGCAAGCATGCAATTAGTCCTTTAAAATAATTATCACGCATTTGTTCCACAGAAGATCATTTTTAACAGCAAAGTCCCACAAAAGCCCCCACCCCACCCCCCTTCCATGGTAAAATGTGAGCTATTTTAAAAATGTGCATGGCATTTTTACATAGCAACCACTATAATGCTAAAAGACAGGTACATGAAATTTACCACAATTATTCCTGAGATGTCACTCATACATTTTACAGTTTAAACAGGGATAGAAGAGTTCAGGTCAAAAGTCAAAGTGTACAAAGTTTGCAACTTCTTCTAACATCAGTATATAGAAACATGCAAATCTGATGTGTCATCATTTGTTTCTTAAGTGTATTATTTATGAATAAAAAGAAACATTGTTGATATATTTCTTTTCACATAATCCAACAGTTTTAAATTAAATTGATTTTACTTCTATATTCTAAGGTTCTTTATTTACCCATAATTAAGACATATTGTGTAATCAAGAAAAAAGTTGGCAAAATTAGCTTATTTTAGTACATAGCATTAATACTAATATATAATTTTATTGAGAAAATCATACATGATAAAATGAAAAATAGAAATCCAATTGCACAATTGTAAATATTTCTCTTAAGGTTCTACTCCACAGTTTCCTGGATTCCATATCATCATCATTAACATAAATTTAAAAGGCCGAAATGTCAGGATGCTTTCTGTCAAATCTGATCATATTCTGTTGAGCGATTGTTGACCCCCAAAGAGATCATTTAAATATTTTAAACTCATTTAGTAACGGATGCCATAATAGTTGGCGGATCGGCACATTTACCAAAGATTCAACTGTCTTCATGACAGTTTTCTTGTTTCCAAACAAATGTGGTTAACTTAGCAAACAAGTTGTTTCTAGAGCTTTTTATTTGTAGTAACGATGGAAATATGGGATGGTGGATCAGCATTTTTTGTTTAAAATTGAACGGACTTGATGGTCAGTATGCTTCCTGTAAAATAAACGGTCCTTGAGCATTTTCTTAAACATAAAAAAGCAAATGTGACAATTGGACAACGAATAGAAGACGCACGAATTTGCTTGGCCGTGTCATAATCTAACTTAGGTTTCTGCCAGGCAAGCTGAAAAAATACATTTAATTCTTTAATTATGAGACATGTTATGTTTATAACAATAATCAGTTTTTTGTCCCTTGACTGGCCATGGAGTGCAATTTCCTGACATTTGCAATGAACAGCCGATCATAAGCCTAAATAAAATAATAAATATTACATAAACAACTTTCCTCTTGCTCTACTAAGGAAGGAAATAAAGAAAGTTATGATGACTAAAATATAAAGGCCTTGCCTGGTCATTTGTGGACGAGCCTTCTCATATATATTTTTAGCACTTTTAGAAAAGTATGATACCTCTAGTGTGTTTAAATCTGTTTCCGTTTATTTGATAAATAAGATATGGAAGATTATGGGGACGTAGCAGCATAAATGACCAATAAAAGCACGTCATTTCAGGAAGCTTTATGTACATAAAATATAAATTTACGAGTACAAATCAACAGACAAAAATGTTGAAACGTTTCACTGACGACTAATCATATTGCATGAAAAGTGAAATAAAATACAAGTGTTTCATATTTTATACGTTTATTCATTCCTGTTCCAGCATCTAGTACATATATATTTAAGACTGTTAGAATATTTAGCACTTTAAAAACTGTAGATTCGATAGTTGTTATCCTGCAGATATTATTGGTGTTCTGTTGAGTTTCTCACATTTAACGATGTGTTACTCGGCATGTAGAACAGAAATGTTATAATGCTTTCATCATTAGTTAACAATAATGAAATCAGAGTTTTCTTTTTTTCTAAATGTTAACAAATATTAGTATGATCATACTACTAAATTCTGATCAATTGATAACATTTCACCACCCTGTACTGAATAAGCTTAACATCCGATGCGCGAAAGGTTTGTAAAGCAAGTCCAGCCTTTGTGGATATTAAAAAAATTTATACCATTCAAAAACATCAATAACTTCCTGAAGAAAATAATACGTTTTTCATGTCAAGGATATATTGGAAGAATACTTTTAAAAACAAATTTCCGAAAAGTCAAGATAGTGGTCATATGATCATGAAATCAGTAGTAAACTCTTATACAGATTAATCTTCTAATGCTTATCAGAACTACATATACAGGTATTTGTTGGCTATATACTCCTAAAACATATTAAGTATATTGTATTAGCTGTAACATTTTTTTTACTTCAAGAGAAATAGCAATTCTTGATATTATACATGTTTGTATAGATATACACAAATGAAAGTGATATATCGGTTGAACTGCATTCTGATTTGAAATCTGATACGTAAAATAAAGCCGCAATATAAAATGCATGCATGACGTTCGTGGTCAAGTTTACGCGCGTAATTTACTAATGCATTTCCTAATGAAGTGATACGTAAGTCCGTAGACTTCTAAGCCAAATATCGTTACAAAATTGGGACAATCAGCGTGTATAAATGTAGCATCCGATTGGACATGTTACCTCTAAACACAGTACCTTTTATTTTAGAAAATGAGTTTGATTCAGCAAAAGTAGTTTACAAATGGGGACAACTAACACAATTGTAAACTTTAACTTGGCACGGGAATTTTTTCATGGGGTTCGCGTACACAATAAATGAAAAACAAAATAGTCCAATGTTAAAATTTCATCTCTTTCTCTCAATTTGTAAACTACTCTAACACAGCTACTACGCCAGCACATTTGTAAAATTTGAATTAATACTGACTTTTTTTAAAAAACAAAACAATCTGGTAATATTAAGAAATTCCAATTGTAGGTCCAGCTGTATATATTTACGGTAGCATAGTTGAGCTAGCACACTTGTAACATTTAAAATATGAAGATCTTTTGTCACAATAAAGGAAAATTATCAAACTTATAAATTCCAAATTCATCTCTGTCTATATCTATCTACTCTAGCAACGCTGCTGAACTGGTATAGGGAATACAAAAGCGGTACATTATTTACTCAACGTACATAATGGCACAAAGCTACATTGCGATAAATTCAAAAGCTGTTAGAGAGCTTTATATGAAAGAAAAAATCTTGGTATCAAGAGAAGATGTGTACTTGTTTGCAAAATTTGGATGGGATAAAGTGTTATTAAAACTATTTGTGCTACAAAATAAAATTCAAGGGAACAATAAGTTGTCTTGTTGATTTCAAACATCAGAAAGATACCCTGGAATGTTTCAGAAATATTCCGTTGTGCAAAGTATTTTTAATGATGATAGCTTAGTTACACATCGATTCAACAACGATTGGACAAAAACGAGGTAGAATTATGGACAAAGCTTAATTTAAAATAGCACATGGTGACTCAGAACGAGAAGTAGCTGTAGCAGACCCAACCGCAGATGTTGAAAGAGTTACACGAATCTAAATCGTTAATACGTTTGAAAGAATTTAATAAACGTTGCCAATTGCTGAAAATAAAAGTACCCGGAGTGTATGGATGTCATGTTTGCTTGGGATAACACAAAAAGTCATTTTATCAGACATAAAGTATTATTTTGATGTTTTCAATACCATTTAAAAGTAGTGTCGAGGGAGACGGCGTAGCAGCGACAGCAGGGGACCGAAGGCAGAGAACAGTAGTTACGACGTCTTTAGTACGATCCTGAAAGTCCAGTTACTTACACAAACATCAATCCATGATGCGAAAAAATACAGCGATACAACACTACAATGATTACTCTGAATTGGAGGAATGGTTAACCGAGCAGTCTACCTACATAGTACACGTCCATGCAAGAAAGTTATTCCCATATAATTGGGTCTATGTTAGTTACGCGGATGATCAGCAGCAGATAGACATTGTTGACAAGTCAGCATATGAAGAATGCAACGTATTATCAAGGTACATTGTAACATATACCTCTCTCTCTCTCCCTCTCTCTCTCTCTCTCTCTCTCTCTCTCTCTCTCTCTCTCTCTCTCTCTCTCTCTCTCTCTCTCTCTCTCTTACATACATACTTATATTGTCTCCAAATACAATTGGGATGAAAAAGCAAAAACCAAAAAAGGGAGATGACATACAGGATGCTTTAAGAGAAATGATCAAAGAACCAAAGCCAAAAAAAGAAAGATAAAGCATGATGAATTAAAATAGTTTTACAACAAGGAAGTTAAAGTATTACTGGAAAGGAAAGCACTGTATTAAATTCAATTTACTCCGATAGAAAGAGTCTCTGTATTTGAAAGGTTTAACAGATCTTTAAAGATTAAAATATAGAAGGACTTAAACCACTCACAATAAAAAGAGTTCAGGGAAATTATATTGATACTGTTAGCATAAAATTCATCTAAAGTATCAGGAACATTTACGGAAAGGTAGCGAAGTGCTATACGTCTAGATATATTTCAGAGGCAATATGTAAAAGCGTATTAGGTACAGTCATTATATAAAGTTGACAAACACCATTCAATTTGCCGAAATGTGGACTACTAAAAAGCCAGTAAAATACAAAAAATGTAAACTATTTCTTTTCTTGGACTTTTATTATAGGTAAAAGAGTTTTCAGACATTTAATACATACATATAACTCACGCCCAAGTCATGAAACTATTCCCTTCCCCCATCAGATACTTTCAAGTCCTGTGGCGATGGGCAAGCGGCAAATCAGCAGGCGTGGATACACTGGGAGCTGTAGCTGCAGACCTCCACACAGGCGGCTCAGGGCATAGGGTTGTTTTTTCCTGGACCGAAGTGGAACTCGGCAGCCCACTTGTTGACTGGGCAGCCATTTTTAGGATCATACACTGCTCACCTTAAGTAGCATGAGGAAGGGGCTAGAAAAGGTGCCCTAAACATTGCCTGCCTCCCATCTTAGCGGTCAAAAATCTAAAAGAAGATAAAGGTGACGCAACTCACCATCGGTGTCTGGAACATACGCACACTAATGGACGGTAATCAGCAGATCGACCTGAGAGACGAACAGCTCTAGTTGGTAGATAACTGGCCAGATTCAACATCCAGAAAGCAGCCCTGAGTGAAACTCTTCTAGCTGAGAAATGATAACTCACCGAAGTAGGAGCTGGCTACACCTTCTTCTGGTGTAGCCGAAGTAAAGATGAGTGACGTGAAGCTGGCATTGGGTTTGGCATCAAATCACAGCTAGTTAGCAAGCTCACAAATCTCCCATAGGATGTGAATGACACACTAATGCAAATGAGACTCCCACTGTCTGAATAAAGACATTCAACTACCATAAGCGCCTATGCACCCACCATGACCAACCCAGATGAAATCAAGGACAAATTTTATGAAGACCTGAAGTCTCTTATTCCACGAGTACCAAAGGTAGACAAGCTCATCATCCTTGGTGACTTTAACGCTAGAGTTGCCACAGATCACCAGACGTGGGCAGGTGTCATTGTCTAAAATGGATTTGGCAAATGCAGCAGCGACAGACTCCTCCTACTGAGAAAATACATTGAATGCAATGGACATGACCTCCTAATCACCGACACAGTATTCTGCTTGCCAAACCGCAACAAGGCGTCTTGGATGTACCTACGCTCCAAGTACTGGCATCTTATTGACTACGTCATCGTCAAGAGAAGAAACAGGCAGGATGTACAAATGATGAAGGTCATGAGAAGTGCAGAATGCTGGACTGACCACAGGCTCATATTCTCCAAGCTCAATATCCGTATTCATCCTAGCAGAAAACAACAAATCAAAAAAGTGCCAAAACAGTTTAATGTCGCCAAATTGAAGCAGGAGAGATTAAAACAGGCATTTGTCGAAGAACTGTGCAGCCAACTGGATACAATAGACACAAACTCCAAGAATGTCGAGGAAAACTTGGCATCTTTTAAAGACTCTGTGTACTCAGCTGCATCCAAAATACTCGGTCCCACCACATGTAAACATCAAGATTTGTTTGATGAAAAAGATGCTGCCATACAGTGACTTCTGAATGAAAACTATCGCTACAGAAGGTCTCTTTAGAAGACAGCACTTCATCCTCTAAGAGGGCAGCGTTCAACAACAGCAAGAGGACTGTCCAATGCAAACTCAGAGGTTCAAGACTCTTATGTGATTCAGTTCTACGCAGACAGAAATGACCTGAAGAACTTATATAATGCTTTGAAGACAATCTACGGGCCACAGTCATCAGGAACATCTCCAACACTGAGTGCTGACAGCGCCACGCTGCTCACTACAAAGAAAATATACTTCAAAGATGGTCGGAACACTTCAACAACATCCTCAATCACCCGTCATCTATCAGCGAAGAGGCATTTGATTGACTGCCCCTAGTGGCAATCAATATATCACTTTTTGATCCTCCAGAGCTGACTGAAACTGTGAATGCAATCGACCTGTTGTCAAATGGCAAAGCACCTGGAGCAGATGCTATACCAGCAAGGGTATACAAAGCCGAAGGCTCGCACATGACACAGAAACTAATTGAACTCTTGCAGGAAATGTGGTCTCAGGGAACTATACTCCAGGAGTGCAATGATGCATCTATCGTCAACTTGTACAAGCGGAAAGGCAACATACAATCCTTCGACAACCATCAGGGCATCTCGTTGCTGTCAATAGATCGCGAAATCCTTGCCAGAAAATCTGGTGTGTCGTCTTGTGTATCATATTGATCAAGGGCTCCTGTCAGAGAGTCAGTGTGGCTTCAGGAAAGCACAAGGCACCACAGACAATGTGTTTGCAGCTCGTCAACTCCAGGAGAAATGCAAGGAACAGAACTCCAACCTGTATACGACATTCATCGTCCTGACCAAAGTCTCTGACACAGTCTGCCGCGGAGGCCTTTGGAAGATCATGGGAAAATGACTGTTCGTGATCTCCTATTTGCTAACGACTGTTGCCTGAATGACGAATCTGAGTCTGACGTGCAACACATTTCTCTTCAGCTTGTGACAATGTCGGTATCACAATCACAATCAGTATCAAGAAGACAGAAGTGATGCACCAACCTGCACCAGGAAATTTACATAGAGCCTACCATCACAGTAAATGACCAAACCCTTCTGGCTGTGGACAAGTTCACCTATCTCGGCAGCGCACTGTCACTTGAAAACAACATCAATAACGAAGCCAATGCCAGAATTGCAAAAGCAAGTGTGGCCTTTGGCAGACTACGTGCAAATGTGTGGGAGAGCAGAGGCATGAGTCTACAAACAAAACTGAAGGTCTGCATAGCCATTGTGTTTCCGATCCTGCTGTGATCTTGCAAAACTTGGACGGTGTGCAGACGTCATGCCAAGAAGCTTAACCATTTGCACATGGGCTGTCTGAATAAACTGATGAGGATAAGATGGCAGGACAGGGTCCCAGACACTGAGGTTATCACACGGGCAGGCTTTCCAAGCATTGTCACTCTGCTGATGAAATCACAGTTGCGACGGGTAGGCCACGTAACCAGGATGTCAAAAGAGCAACTACCAAAGAAGATCTTCCACGGCGAGCTGAAGGAGGAAAAGCGATCTCAGGGTGGTCAGAAGAAACGCTTCAAAGATTCAAAGATTCCCTCAAGTCATCCTTGAAACACTTCATCATTGACCTTGAGTCTTGGGAAGCTCTCACACAGGATCGCTCCAACTGGTGGAGTCCCATCCATACTGGAACTACAGACTTTGAACGTAGGAGAACTGCAAAAGCAGTGCAGAAGCATGCGCAGCGTAAATCTCAGAACTGCAGCATGTCCTCTATTGATCAAGCAAACCCAAGTGTCATCTCCTGTCAAGTGTGCCACATACAGTTCAGAGCACAAACTGGCCTGATCAGCCACTCACATACTCACAGAAACCAAACCAGTTAGTGATGTCATGGTCATCGCCAAACTCAAAGGACGAACAACAACAACAACAACACATACATACATACATACATACATACATACATACATACATACATACATACATACATACATACATACATACATACATACATACATACATACATACATACATACATGCATGCATGCATGCATACATACACACATACACACACACATATATATATATATATATATATAGAGAGAGAGAGAGAGAGAGAGAGAGAGAGAGAGAGAGCCAGGGAGAGAGATATTAATTTCTAATATATTGCAAATCAAATTTACTAACAGCCATATTATACATCCATGACTTTTAATATGATAACAGATAAGTCCAGATAATGTTTTTATTATTTTTATATCTTTGCAAAAAATTACATTTACAGAAACGTTTTATTACGTGCATTGTGTAAGAAGAATTACTATCTGCTGGGTCCTTATATTCCTGGGTTTTAGCATCATGAAATCCACGAATACGCGTAGCTATCGAAAAATAATGACTTCACAGTGAATAATCTTAAGAACTATGTTCTTCAATTTATCACGTATAGAGCCTTTCCTGACATAACACACTTGAACATCGTGCTTTGGATTTCTCTACAGGTATACGTTTTTCAGTCAAACACACTGTGGAAGTCCTATACACCTTTTCAATAAGGACGGGGTTTCAGTTACATATAGCGTGCACTGAGATGATTGCTGAGCTTCTGTACATAAACTAGGATAGAAACGTTTCTATTCTCCATTTTCATTACTGTTTTATAAACCTTTGCTTGACTGAGTTTGGTTTTTATGATCTGAATTGGATAACTGAACCTTTCAGGCAGGGCCCGCCGATCGCCGATAGACTAGGAATCAACAAAAGATGTATAAAAAAGTAATCCCCCACTTACTGATACACGTAGATGATCATCCTCATTTTTGCAATAATTTAAACTACCATACCATACGTCGCTTTTAACGAGGTAATCAATAAAGTCTAGATAGATTATAATAGTTCCAATATGTTATCACTATGTTACATTGTAGCAAAATTTTAGTCAACAAACTTTCTCGATCAAATTATTACTCCATTCTATGAAACATTAGCTTGCTATCTTTTCAAGTCACCTCTTCGTTTGCAAAGTTTCTGCATATCGGAAAACAATTTTTCTCGTCTATTCTTTAATGAATTATGATGAAAACTTCATGTATTAGATCCAGAATGACATCTATAATTATCCTAATATTAAAAGTGGATTGACTTGACAAATTGCATGTATTTTATCAATATAAGGAATATTTAATGATTTTCTCCTTAGATCAAGACCGAAAATGCGTATCAGAAATCAAAACTGACTAAAAAGTACTCTACCATTAAAACATAAATAAATCAAAACAACTCTCCTTACATTTAGAAAATGGACTAATAAAATAATCTGGTACAGTAAGAAATTTAACTCTTTTGATTTTGATTCCCTTCTTGGATGAAGTCCAACTTGGTGTTATAAAATCCCTTTTACGATCAAGATTATACAATTGATTTTCAAGCATCCAAGAAGACTAAACACCCTGCAATCAACTGAAAAGAGGATGAATTAAAGGACTACAAGTTTCTTTATTAAGTGGGGACTGTAACAGTTGGCTTTTTTCTAATCTTTTGATCGAAATAATAAAATCAAGGTCATAAAATCCATGTCGCCTACAACATTATACTCAAATTACAAAGTTAATAAATTAAGTAAAGTACATGCAATATAATGAAATACCTGTAAGTAACGCGTCTAAATATATTTGGAAGTTTTCCCCTTTTGAATACTAAAATAAATATTTATGTAATAAATTTAGAGGGTCCCCAACTATGTAGTGCATATAACTCCGCAATGATACAAATGTGCACGGTTCAAAAAGTTAAAGTCTATTCTTATCCCAAGATTAAACGAGACTGACAACAAATAATGATTTAGTCCTATATTCAACTTTGATGTAGAATTGACTTTCATTTTAAAAATAATAATGTGAAAAATGACAACAATGAACATTTTTCTCGAAACCAGACTACCGAATTTGTATCTGTAACACGGTCGATCATTGCAAAATGTATCGGGGTGCGTCTTTTGTGCTAGTGACTAAAATTATTGGTTTGGTCTAGATCATTGCTCAGATATTTTGGAGACTTTGCTTCAGCTGAATTCTAAACATGAATCACTTTTCTTTAATGATAACAAGGTTTTAGGATGTAAATGTGTAGCAATTAATTTTAATTTTGATTATTGGGAACGAATGCTAAGTGATGATGAAAATAAGGGAGTTTACCCTGTTTATGTGCATTATGAGATTGCCAGTAGCTTCCCTTAGGTCCCTGATTCTTCCCGGAATCTTCCCGGGTTCTTCCTCTACCAAATATACTGACCGCAATGTATATCCTAGAAATTCGCAAAATTTGTTTACAAATGTTCTATCGAAATTTTGATGGACAACTTAGTTCTTACTCCTCCTTTCTTGGCAGAAAACTTGATTCATGAGTGAAGTACAAACTCCTTGCCTGAAATTTCTTATCAAATATCCCCTACAAAGGAAGCTTGGATTTGTTAGAAAAGTATGAGACATTAGGGTTATATTAAATCTGTTTTTCTTTTTGAAATATGATATCTGCAGTTACATGAATGTTACAACATACTACATTAAATTGCTATTAAAGTCATCTATCATTAATATGTAGCAAGTTTACTCCAAACAGCTGAAAAAAGAAGGCTTGAAAATTGTATTTCTTTAAAAGCTATTTTCTGTTCAGTTGTATTCATTACATTTGACGATGTGTTGTTCCGCAAGTAGGAAATATGCTTTATAACACTTTTCGGATAAATTAAAACAGAAGCTGCATTGCTTCTCTTTTCAAATATCGTTTCGTTTAGAATTTTGCAAAAATGTAAAAGTTGATATGTGCTTTTCAATACCTTGGTTTGTTATATCCCATTCTCTGACTAGATCTGACATGAATATATCCTTTCTGTATATTGACAACATTCAGAATTACATTCCTGTTGTCACATTCAATATTTTTAGAATAATATATGATGCAAAGAAAGGTCTATAAACAACAGCCAACCCTTTAGAAATGTTGAATAATTCTTATATTTTAAGTACATGAATGACTCTCTTCATTCTTATATTTTTGTTCGGGAAGATTTAGAAAGGAAATTTTTTGCTGGTCAGTAAAAATTTGAAAACATATGCTTTTTATAAAGGTAAATTTTACAATACTTACCAGAATTACACTGACAGAAATTTTAGTTTGTATAGTTACATGTTCCACAAAATCTCATATCTTAATTTCTTTTCTTTAATTTTGAAGGTTCGTGTTCTCGTGACTCCTATGACATCTCAGTTTGAAAATAAATATTGCTTTCCCACTTACAGTATTGAATAATAAGTGGTACATTAATGTTCAAAATGTACTAAAAACATGTCCGCGATGTTTTAGTCTTGTGCTTCATGAATTGTGCTACAGTATACCTTATTCTTGGAAAGATTGCTGGAATTGCAAAGTGTTTCTTTAATGATCCCTTCTAAACGTTCGACTCAGATGTAGGTCTCCTGGTTTTAAATGAAAAATATTACTAACTGGTTTGAGTAACCTGGACCTAATATGGTGACAAGGATACTTTGAGGCTATTTTTTATATGTTTTTGGAACAATGTTTATGAGGAATACAACTTGAAAGACTTGAAATCAAAACATAGGATTATATCAAAATGATCGTGAACAAGTGCCATAATCAGCCAGAATGTTTCCTCTGCATAAAAGGTGAATGTAAAAGTACAAATCAACGGATCATATAGCATCAAAAGTGAAGCAGAATACATGTCTTTCAATTTAGACTTGTTTATTCATTCATGTTTGCGATAAAAAAAATTTAAAAAAACATTGAAATAAAACATTCCTGATCTTTTGGGTTCAACATTTGCTGCATTTGTAAACTCAATACTGTAACATCTTTATCATTATGTGAAACAAATAAAAAACATCAACTCATTCGCACATACCTACTATATACGTACAGGCAAGCATGCACCATACAGACATATATACATATACAAAGGAATGGGATTACATAATCAATCTTTACCTGGATGTTGAGAAGCAATTTGTGTTGAATGTGGGAAACATTTGTAGAAAGATCTAAATAAAACTTAGTCCTTGCTCTCTAAGTTTGCACAGAGAAACAATTATGATGAGTGAAACTTTAAAGCCCCATGTCTGATCATTTTAACGTCATTTCTCCTACATAGGAGCCCCAGGTTTTGTTTTAATTAAACATGGTACCTAACGGCTATATAAATATGTTTGCGATTTGAAATTTAATATTGGCAGTCACGTGAACGTTGTAGTATACTGTGGTAAATAACCGTTAATTGCATATCCTATTAACGAAGTTTTCACTTAGTGAAAAGTTTCAATCAAGGATAACCATTCTGCATAGTAAAGTAAAGTAAAACAAACACGTATTTTAATATCGAAGGTAACACGGTTGTAAATACGATAGTGAGTAGATGAAGCATCGGAACAACTGCAGATTCGAAATCCGTATCAGTATTTAGAAGATATTTGCTGTCCACGTGCGTTCCATACATTTGACAATTAGTACAAAGCTCATAAACTCATTATACTATCAGCATTGTTTTTTAAAAAATGAAACCAGTTCCAGTAGTCTAACGCTTTGAAATATCTACTCTGTTAAGCTTCTAAATAATAATAGTTTGGATACATGCTTTTCAGATCATTGCCTGACGTATCCTAAAAGTCTGAATAGACCTAACCTGAAAATGGCATAACACAAAAATTTAGAATGAGCATGAGATTGACTTTTGAACAAATAATTCAAATTCAAATTACATCTTTTTTGTCGTTTTATGTTCATTGACAGTAAAGTCTGGCGTGCAAAATGTCTATAACATTCAGCTTAACTTTTGAAATGTTGACATTTATATAAATTGTTTAAACATGTATGAATATAACCGGATACTGAAAAAAAGAATAAAAAACATAAATCATTTCAAAAAGTCAAAATGGAGATTTTATAATCATTGAAATATATATTATATTATTCACTTTTGTCGTCCTATGTTTATTGAAACTACATTTGAAGTAATTGGAATTTTTACAAAGTGTTGACTTTAGATAATTTAATTCAAATGAAAAAGTGTTTATTATCTTCAGGTTGTAAAATGGCCGGTATGTTTTGTTTTCTTTTTAATTTTTTTTTTTTTTTTTTTTTTTTTGTAAATAATTTTTTATTTCTAGTACTGACAGAATAAATGCTAAGGTAATGTTACTAATATTATAAAAACGATTTCATCCTGTGCAGCTTGAATTATATGGCTATATTAAGTAGCTAATACTTTAATAATGATTGCAATTATTTAACTTTTCTTAAAAACAAAAACGTTTCTGAGAGTTTGAATCAAAGGTAAGCCCACTGGTGGTTAGAGAAAAAGAAAAATAACTGTCTAGATTTAGAAAACTTCGTGTTGTGAACAGCGGACGTGAAAATTAGTTTTGATAAAGTGTATTACCAGTACTGATTATCATAAAGATAGCACACAAAAGCAGATGTCTTATAACAACTAGATCAAAGACTAGTGCCATGTCCATAAGGAAAACAATCCTTGTTTATTGATAAGACAATCAATATAAGGATTGTTTTATTAAGAGGGTGTTGTTTACAAAACAAAACATTCCTTTCCACTTTTCAAATTCACTGTCCATTTAAAAGAATATTTATTAAAAGAAGCATGTATATAAATCATGTACGGAGATAGTTCATACTCATGCACAAAGAAATAACCGACTGCAAGCAAAATGGCATATTAACAGAAAGAAGAGTATATATATTAACTTTCCCAAACAGCTATCAAAAAGATTTGCTGCTCTTAAAAATAGTTTATACTGAGCCTTTACCAATCCTCCATTATTTCAAAGAAACATCCACGCACAAGTACTTAAAATATAAAACCTTTTACCAAAAGAGTAGAACTATCTTTGCAAAAAGTTAATGTTTCATTTTCTAAGAAAATGCGCAAAGTTATGTTTGCCTATATGTACTTAATTGCACCTTTGTCATTGAAAGAAAACAATGAATGATGGTGATTTTCCAGATTTCATTCGTTTCCTGTTTTTAAGTTTGTCTGCCAATTGTATCTTGTTATTGTCTCTGTACCAGCTATGTTTGTAATAGTGTGTCGTATTTTTACTATTTTCTAGACTGGGGTCTTGACAGGAAGAAAGTTTCAAAGTTTCTGTACAATATCCCTACGTTTTAGGTGATACAGTTACAGTATGTGAATTATTCTTATGTTGCTAAGGGCTACTTGATAGGACTATTACGATGCCCCGGAATGTTGAACTTTCAAACTGTAGCAATCAGTAAAGTCACATTTTATATGTCGATAAGGTTTCCAAGAATCATTAACAATCATGCTACTTCTCTTTCTACGAAAAGTAGTGAAGCTAAGACTTAGGTCAAAAACATAATCCTGCTATTCTAACACACGATGGTTCAGAAGAGAGAGAGAGAGAGACAGACTGAGAGAGACAGAGACACAGAGAGAGAGAGAGAGAGAGAGACAGAGACAGAGACAGAGACAGACAGAGACAGAGAGAGAAAGTTGGAACAGTAAAGTTAGCAATAGCTTCAGTCTAGATAATATTAGGGGTCATTGGAGTCTTATATATATTGAATTTATGATATCTGTCCATGAGGTAAGTTGTACTTTAGTCATTTTAAACAACATATTTACTGCATTTGAGTTCGAGGTCAGTTTTGTTTACATAGTATTTAACAATTAAATTGGAATTTTCTATCTGATGGGAGAACAGTCATATACGCACCGGAATTTTCCGTTATAAGTACTCATATTCTAGAATATTATGTCAGGTGACTTATCCTTATATTTATACATAAACAACATTTCATTCCTATACTAAACTTAATATTATTAAGATCAGTCTATTAAGGAATTTATTTTAGTAATTAGATGTTACAGTTGTCAAAATCAGAGCAAAATTCAGAGAGGATTTATTAATTTGAAATATTCATTGGAATTACTAAAAGTGCCGATTCCCATATTGGATTAATACTTGACGTAGGGATTTATGTGAATGTATTCAAAGATATTCTGGATTGCATCATTCAGGCATATCAGAACATTCAAGACTACTGACACATCAGGACATTCAAGGCTACTGGAATGCATTTGGAACATTGTATATTTAGGACTTGTGGTTAGGACACTTCGGATTATTTGATTTTTCGGACTTTAATTCACCTTACTTTAAGTGTCTTTTGAATTTTCCCTTTAATTGTCTAGAAATAAATTGCCTCTTGATTTTACTTACATTGTTGGCTTCACTTTCTCTGTTCCATTATTTTAAGACCTAGAGTCGTAACAGACATTAGGGGCTCGTCCGGGATCTCAATTTCTTTAAATTACTATTTACTTTGACTTTGTTTCAGAATTTTCGTTGTGCCTGGTACAAAAATTTTATTCACCTATTTGAGAAATCTTTAGTGAAACCAGCCAGCATTCACAATGTCATCTAAGGTTGAGAACTTTGCCAGACATTATGATCTTTCTGAAGCGAAAGCGTCGTTGACAAAGCAAGAGATAAAGAATATTGTAATTCCATATATGGCGGGAAAGGAAATTTTGGATAATAGTGCTTTGGGTTTGATTGGAAACTCTGTATCTGGCTTAGATATGAAATTAAGGGAATTACATCTAAAAGACCAGATGGAACTAAGAAAGCTTCAGCTTCAAAAAGAGGAAATGGAAATAGAAATGCAGATGCAGAAAGAGAGAGGGGGATGAAGAGAGAGAGAGCACGAGGAGAGGGATATGCAGAGAGAGAAGGAGACACAGTTACGGAGAGAGAGAGAGAGAGAGAGAGAGAGAGAGAGAGAGAGAGAAGAAAGGGAAATGCAATATAAATTTAAAGAATTAGAACTGACAAGCGGAGCACTCACCCCTCCCCCAACTTTACACACAAGTTCGGGTTTTGATGTTACCAGATATATTAGGTTAGTACCCCCTTTTCAGGAAAAAGAAGTAGATAAATACTTTTTTCACTTTGAGAAAATTGCTGATACAATGATTTTTCCTCTAAATGTATATGTTTTCTTTTAATCAAAGACACTATGGAAGTCATATATACCTTTCAATGAGTAAGGGTTTCAATTAGAATTACGTCATACAAGGATAGCAGGTGAAACCTACAAAGTGTACTGAAATGATAGCTAAGCTGTAGTAGATAAACTGTGATAGAAACGTTTTTATTCTTCAATTGTATTATTGCTGTATAAACCTTGTTTTGCCAAAGTCTGGTTATTATTATCTGAATTTGATAACTGAACTTTCCAGATCGGGTCCACCAATGCGTGTTACACTAAGAATTATCAAAAAGTGTTTTTAAAAAAATCACATTCTTTTGCCAGGCGTGAAGTGATCATTGTTGTTTTTCAATTAATTAAACTACCATGCCATATGCTGCTTTTGACAATGTAATGAATTAAGCCGAACCCAAGCAAAGATAAAATGTTGATAATCTTGGTCGAATCCAATATGGCCACCAGGTCAGTCTCTCTTTCATGTATGCTCGTGATCCTCACCTGTCGTTTTCTTTTTTAAAGAAGGATTTTATCACTGTTAACTTGCCGATGCTTTTGCAATACATCCAGGAAACAGTTAGCCACTGCTGGATCAAAAATTGATTGCAATGGTGCAGAAATTATTCATAGAATGTTTCTATCTAGAACCGAATATATATTTAAATCAAAATTATGAACAAATGTGAGCACTTTTTCTGATCTTCAAAAGGAAAGTGAACACTTCTTTCAACTTGTTCTGTATTTATATGCTGCTATCTAACGATGTCAGCATGTACCCAGGTCCTGAGGATATAAACCTACCTACCTGTGGAAATTGAAACAATTAATTAATATCCACCCAAGCTGTACTGAGTTACAAAATCTACATGGATTATTAACCGTCAACGAAGTTGAATGCATGACAATCGTTATACTTTCGCCAGGTCAGCAGATCACCTGATTCTGAGATTACGAAAGGAATAGGATCTGCACATATCAATATATGTAGCCTCATGAACAAACTTGATCAAGTAAACGTTTTAGTCAGGAAACTGGCGTTTGATATTGTAGTCATCACTGATAGAAAACTGAGTTTTTTCTATTCATGATGATGAAATCAGAATAGTCATTGAGGCAGTGCTATAGTACATGTTATAAAAAATCTTGAAATTAATAACATGGGAATATCAAGCCCAGCCAATCTGGAAATGGTGCCATTGGAGATAAAACATATCGAATATTTTATATGTAGCTGTTTATAGACCTGCAAACTCCTCTATGGAATGGTAGAAAACAACGTTTGAATCAGTGATTGAAGAGTGTAATACATAAATATAATAAGCCTATTGTAATGGGGAATTTGAATATTGATGAATTTAAAATATCTAAATTAAAAGACATGATGAATACTCATGGGATGCATCGATTAAATATAAAGCTAACTCGTGAAACAAAGGCACAATCACAATAATTTACCACATATGCTTGTCAGCCATGCATATGTATATTGGTTATGGAGTTATTCCCCTTGGGATTGGTGATCATTATTTGGTATATTCAGTTCGGAAAAGGAACACACATATAAATATTAAATATTGTTCTGTCAAAAACCCAGACGAATAAAAGTTCAAGTAAGAGTAAAGCAAGCTCGGTGGTATGAAATTAAGATTTATGGTTATATAACCAATGCATAGTTATCCTTCAAGGAATTGTTATTTGATATAATTGACCAGTATTTAACATATAAAGGACGTATAATCAGATACAATTCTGAGAAAGTGATTAATGATGATATCTTATTGTCCATGCATAACAGTGACTTACTATATGGGAAAGCAAGGAAAAGTAAATGCAGAGATGATTGGACTGTTTATAAAGCTGTTAGAAATAAGGTTCTTGTGACAATTAGATATCAAAAAAAAGATTACTTAGATGAAACTGTTCAACAGTCATCAAACAAACCAAACCAAATGTGATAAAATTTAAACATTTTCTACCTTCATTGAAATAAAATTCGTGTACCAATCTTCTTACGTACTAAAATTGCAAATGGTTTTAATGATTTCTTCTGTAGCATTACGTTTGAGATTGGCAAGGACTTTGATTCATTGCTACCAGATATTGAACGTATATTCTTTCAGATACCAAATATTACCGAGGATTTTGTTAAGATGTAAATTATAAATATGTCTGATTCAAAGGCTACTGGTTTTGATGGCTTGCCGGTGAAACTCCTTAAACTGTCAATAGATTACATTGTTCAACCACTGACTTGCATATTTCATATGTCCATAGGCACAACTGCTTTTGTAGGTGATTGAAAGAAAGCTAGAGTTACCCCCACATACACATTTTAGGTCAGGAGACTAATTGAATAATAATAAGTAACGCCCTTTATATGTTCTACCTATTCTTAGCACAATTCTAGAAAGTCGTATTTTCAATTCATTTCATTACTTCTATATAAAAAAAATTTGATTCCCCGTATCAATCAGGCTTCGTCAAAATCATTTCTTCCAGACAGTAACAGCAATTTGATTCATCACTGGGTAAGTAATAATGATGACGGGATATTACCTGGAGTTTTATTCTTAGACCTACATAAAGTATTTGATACAGTTAATCATAACGTTTTGTTACATACATTATCATCATATAATGTTTTAAAAAACACTAATTACAACGGTTTTCATTCTATCTTAATAATGTATTCCAATTTGTGAGTTAGAGTGGTTATGTCTCTTATTTCAAGGAAATTTCCATTAGAGTACCAGAGGGATCAATTCTATGCCCTCTCCTGTTCATATTATATATATATATATATATATATATATATATATATATATATATATATATATATATATATATATATATATATATATATATACACATAATTTTCCAAAGTGTTTGAAACATTCTTCAGTGTCTATGTATGCAGATGATACATCACAATATGTTAGTGATAAAAATGTTAGCATTGTTGAGAGCAAACTCAAATGAAGATTTACAATGTGCTATAAAACGGATGTGTGACAATAAATTTGGCTTAAATTTACATATCTATGCATCTTACATTAGAAACACAGATAAACTAGAAAGTATCAAATATTAAGCAATTGATATATGAAAGTCAATGCATATAATTTATTTTATTTTTCGTATTAGCTTATTCAGCAATATCACAGGTTTAATTGACAATATATGATGTTGTAATGCGTGATACCTTCTTTATGAGACTAAGTATCTCAAAAATGAAAAGACAAAATTTGAAATTCAGTTTTAATAATCAATGCTATTTAATATGTTATAGGTAATTTCTTTGACGTTTACACTTACGTTTAGATTTAATTGACAATGGTAGGTTTATTAAAACGCGAAAAATATCATGTGCAACCCTCAAATTATCTCCACTCTCCATCTTCCTCGCTAAATTCTTACTACTGACAAAAACAAACACGAGAATACTGTATTATAACTTCCCCAAAAAAGTAAATTTGCATAGACTCATTTTACAGCGAGAGATTAAATAAATAAATACATAAATAAAGTTGTTCTTGCCTGACACTTTCATCGTTCATATTGTATTTTCATGCCGTCCAGTTGAGAGTGTACTTTAAGGATGGATATAGGTTTGTATGAGATATACCTGGCGTCATTCGATGAAAACCGTGTGAACTGCTTTGTTTTGACTAATTTTGCATTTTGTTTGAACAAGAGCATGTGATAAGACATTTATAAATTGTAACGTATTAGCACGGTAACTTCAAAAGGTTTTGTTGTATTGTATCAATGTCTCATATGTTGACTTTCAGCAGTCTGTAGTGGTTAATGCAATTATATAATTCAATATCATAGCACAGCGCGTTTTTCCTTTTTCCATCTCTTCCCCTTCTATCAGTATCTCATCTACGAGTTTATGAAATATGCTGCTTATATTTATCATAGCCACCAGTCTCTCTCGTACATCGTTAAATGCTATGATAAGAAAACCGTAAATGGAACATTTCAGTTATACGTGAGTGGGATCTATAATGCAGATGAATCGTTTAGTTGTCAATTAAAAGGAACATCCCTCTTTTCATGTATCACGTTTTAAAACATAGGAACGTAATTCGACCTGTTTATCACTTGTTTTTGGTTATCTCCAAAAAGATGTGCCGATACTCTTGTGAAATAAAGAGAGGTCTGATAGAGTATCCGTGTGGAGTAATGTATTTTATATACATGTATGTTACCGTTCGTGCATATTATATCAGACATGGCTTTACTTCATTATAAATACTTCTCGTTACCTACTTTTGTTTGCGCTTTCTTTTCAGACAGAAATAATACTAAAAGTAGTTTGCACTTCTGTGTGGGTGTATGTGTATGAGAGAGAGAGAGAGAGATATGACTTTGTTCTCAATGAGTATCTTTATTTGCTATTGAAAATAAGATCTATATAAAAATAACAACCTCATATATTGATAGAAAGATAGAAAAATTAACCAGATAGATAGATATAGAGAAAGAAAAGTTTATAGGAAGTAAGGTAGGTAGACAGAGTCATACATACATACATGCATGCATTCATGTGTACATACATACATACATACATACATACATACATACATACATACATACATACATACATGCATGCATGCATGCATGCATGCATGCATGCATGCATGCATACATACATACATACATACATACATACATACATACATACATACATACATACATACATACATACATACATACATACATACATACATACATACATACATACATACATACATACATACATACATACATACATACATACATGTAGATAGAAAGTAATACTTGTGTGTTCTGGACGTCTGTTTCTCTGTGGTCGTGAGCAGAAATTCCTATCTTCAGATCTTGAAAGAATGTTTCACTCGAGATTGCTTTTTTTTTTCATTTATATTTTGTCATATTCCCCATCACCACCACCACTACAACCACCTAGACAAAAGGTAAATCTTGTTTGTAACGTCATTTTTGTTTTCTATAAAGTAATATATGTATATACAATTTTGTCAAAGGCGGCGTATTTATTTAAAGATCCTGTTTAAACGCTACCACGACTGTCTCATGTTACTTCACAAGAGCTGGTAAATCAACCATTTTTAATTTCAAAGATAGTTACGATTACAAACACTTCATTTCCTTTATTTAGTAACAAGTTGAAAAGCATCTAATTTGCCGAAAATATGCTTTGAATATAGAACTGACAATTTAGGCAAATTTATTTGAAAATGTTAATATCTGATTAAGCGGGCAACACAATAAAATAGAACTCTGTTGTATGATGCATGTGTGCATTTATACAGCTGTACGTTTTCACATCTAACATATGATGTAAGTAACAACAAATAACAAATGTATTTATTCAAAAGACACAACATGTCTACTGTTATACATATTTCTTGACCATATTCCTGTTGATTGCCTTGTAGTCCGCCATTTTTTCGATAATGTTTTTCGTTGTGCAATTTTATATCATTAGTATCTTCATGTTATAACTCATTAGATTCTAAAATGATAATAAATTTGTCCACAGAATTTGAAACAAAAATATTAATGTAAACAAAGCATATATTCCACTGCAGTTGAAATCAATGGTAGAAACAATAAGAAAAAAGTCCAAAGTCTCAAAAAAGATCCTGTATATTATGTAAAGGAAGCAATATAAATGTGCGGTGTATACAAATATTACATATGTAAAAAAGAAATTTAATAGTAAAGTTAGCAAGCGTTTTTTAATTAAAACTTCATTTCATAGTTCACTAAGCAAGTAGATTTTATGATATCTTTTAAAGCTAAACAAATTTGAAAACTAAAGCATTTTGTTTACCAATGGTGACAATAGTGCTTTATAGTTTGAAAGAAGAAAATGTTCATCAACTAAAACTTCAATAAAGTTGGAACATTTTAAACAAAAATAGTGACAATTCGAAATATTCAATTTGCTACAAGACTAATGCATTCTAAACTTTCATCTAGTCAAAAACTGAATTGTCAGTCAAATTTACCTATTAATACAAATGTTAGAAAACAAAACCGATATTACATTTTCCTCACTATCAGTTCTGCTATGACATTTTTAATTCTTTCAATTATTTGTACTAAAACAATATCATAGAAATAATAAGAAAGGAGAGACCAAGTTGGCGATCAAAACGAAGTCGGGTTTCATAGCATTTTGGTTCTGAAGAATTCTCGCATTTACCATTCTACTCCGTGAAACTACATTGACAAGTGTAAACACCAGCAAAGTTAAAGCATTTGCTGTTTTGTTTATGGTCGCAAGTGTTTCCGTTCTGACATTTATTGACGTCCTCACTACATGTACTTCATGTCCACTGGAATTTGCATAGACAGGATCCATCGACGTGGTGGCAGGCTTGACTGCTGACCTGTACGTTTTCCATGGAACATATACATTTCTCCGAGCACTCCTTGTGTTTCCAGAGCATGCTAAATATTATTAAATAAATAAATAAATAAAAAATCAATAAATAAATAAGCAAGAAAGCAGGAAATATCACAATTCAAGAAGAGACAGAAACTTATAGAAAGTGTTGGTGCCCTTAACCCATCATCAATGCTATACGTTGTCTGGTAGATGTCTGAAATTTACAGTACAAACAATATATCATCCTTCTTTTCTGATCTAAGCATTTAAATATTTGTCACACCTCATAAGCATTATTTACATAATCGTGATATTCCATATATATTGGTTATAGTAAGCACGATTGTCCGGCATGAGATATAGGTAGTTAGGAAAACGATTGGTCCAACTTTTTAGTTTCTGAATCAGTCTAGACAAATATATTTTTTTGCACCTTTCTTCATGTCAAAATCAACTGGAATTTATTTTTACACTAACCTTGACAGTCTCTAGTGTTTTTACTCCTGGCATATCCCACCTTGCACACGCATTGATACAGTTCTAGATTATTCGTGCATACATTATTGGTTCCATTACACGGGCTCGGATTCTGTTTGCATTCGACGTTACAGCTCTCTCCCTCCCAACCTTTCCGACACAGACAGCCGTCGACAGAATCACAATGTTCATTAGGTCCACATCGACATTCATTTGCACAGTCCATACTATAGTGATAGATATCACATGCTGACAATATAATGCTTGCATATGCATATATAAGGAAGAAACTGAACAAAAACGACAGTCCAACTAAAACAGAAGTCATACTAATGCAGACAGTATGTTAGCGAGCGGTATCCACGAGACACTCAAAGTTGAAGAAAACTATAACTGTATCACAAATGACTACGATACTCAGTATCTTTAAAAACATAGGGACTTACCATTTAATTTTCGTGGGGTCGTGGTGAGCTGTGAATGTCTTTCTAGAAAGGATACATAGTTTAAATTTTCTGAAGATAATGGGATTTTTTAATTATGGATAGACCGAAATCTTTTTTCTACAAAACTGAGCAAACCTTTTTTGTTTTTAAGCTAATTGTGAACCTGAATGTTTTGTTTTTTTTTAAATGTCAGCATGTGCCCATCCCCTCCCCCGCCCCTAAAATTAAATGGTCTGAACCTACATACAATCAAAGTCTTAGCTATGATGACGACAACACCTTCAGCAGAATTAAACTAATTTGTCTCATGCCTATACATTTATGATATAGTTTGCCCAAGTTAGAAAGCCACACTGGTATTAAAGAAGTTATGCTTGGGTTGGCACCAAGACAGTGATATTCCAGTCGAGGGGTTACAATATTTGTCTTTTGCGAGGTTCTGCCCAGCAAAAAAAATCATGCTACTCCGAGGCTGGGATTTTCTTCTCTCTTTGCCAACCCCTACATCAATTATGTTTTCACATATCTTTTTACCAATTTATTTTATGAATTAATCGTAAAGCATAATTTATTTTAATTCGAAAGAATTATTTCTATATTCTGAAATATATTTCAGTGTGGTTATACTAGTAGTGTGGCGGAAGTGCACATGCAAAGTCACTGTGTGAGGCAGTCAGAACCTATGTTTTGATTGACCCGGAAAAAGAATCCTTCATCGAAACCGATGTTGATCATTTGATCCGTTGTTAAATATAAATATACTAGGCAAGTGCCGTCAAATCTTGTGTTGTGTAAAAGTCTGTAATGGCACTGTCACCCACTGGAATCCTTGGAATCCAAGTGTGATTGGAATGTTACTTTGAGTTTAGCTTGGAGAATGTGTGTATATAATATACTGGAAAATTAATGGTCTGACCCCACAGATATATTATCTTCCATCCTTACAACGGATATGACATACCATATTCATGTCTATGATGTTGGAACCACTCACATGTGCAAATCACACATACACACGTGCACACACATATCAAGTACCAACCAATTATACAACTCCACTATGTGCTATCACTTCCAAAGCAAATCAGTATCTCTCCATCTTGGCTCTGAATCTCTCTCTCTCTTTATCTCTCTCTCTCTCTCTCTCTCTCTCTCTCTCTCTCTCTCTCTCTCTATATATATATATATATATATATATATATATATATATATATATATATATATATATATAATACCATCATGGAATTATTGTTTGATACACATTGAGGGGCTAAGTGATAAGTGAATGCGGGTTACAGTAAATGGAATTCAGGCTCTTAAATATAGTTTTAAATATCTGCTATACATATCTGATGCATCATACCGTACCATCATAATCAAGTGTACTCAGCAATTGGTGCATTAATGAATCTGTATATATTGTAGTATCATATACAATAGAGGAAATCTTGTCCAAAAAAGACGTTTTACTTTTGTAATCATAACCTCCACACAGAAGTATAAACAACTGTTCTCACACGAGGAACGAAATCCGGCTGCTCAAGGGAAAACAAAATTATGGTCTCGACCAGTTTTAATACGGAGACAATGTGTGCTAAGCCTTAGCTGCATAATGTTTTGTGTATGTTCTTGTCAGGATTTAATGAAAGATATTTATTTTAATTTAATTCAAAGAAGAGTGCCTTCAATTTTTTTATATACAATGGAGATCTTTATGAATCGAGCTCTCAAGCTTTTGCTGTCATACATCCTAATACTGAAATTAGTTATCGTCTACATATGATTGGATCTATGTCATTCAATATCAATAATAGAAAACACAGTATGTAGATGAATCTGGTCGAAAAAATTGCTTCCAAACGGCAGTCATTTTGTTGCAATTACAAATCTAGAAACCCTGAAGCAGTTGGAAGAAAACTGGGTAATATCTACTCTTTAGATAATATTAAAGGGCACTGGGACAAGAAAACTAAAGGAAACATTAAAAATAGTCCACAGTAAAACCTTAGCCACCCAATAATATCTAGCCATATATCAAAATATCTTAGCTGACTCAGAAATCCTCTTAAGCAATATTCGGGCTAAAATAGAGCACCTGCCTATCAGCAAATACAAGAGCAGTTTACAAAGGAATCGTTACAACTGGAATGCTTTTTTTTCAGAACATTTATTGAAGTTTTGTTTATTGGGTAAGGTTATTTTCCAATATATTTTAATGCGAAGTAGCACCATTTAATTCACACTTAATGGACTTCTAACCTAGATATATATATATATATATATATATATATATATATATATATATATATATATATATATATATATATATATATATTTTATTTTATTTTTTTTTTCGCGGGGGGGGGGGGTGGTTGTTAAATTTGGTCAAAACCAGTCCAGCAGATTATAAGAATGGTTTTAAGTTCCTTTTTTAGTAACTTCAGTAATAATGGATTCCATATCATCATCATCAGTATAAATTGAAAAGGCCTAAATGCCTGGATGCTTCCTGTCAAATCTGATCCTATTCTGTTGAGCGATTGCTGACACAAAATCATTTAAATAGTTTAAACTTAAATAGCAACGGCACATTTACAAAACTTTAAAATGTTTTCATGACAGTTTTCTTGTTTTCAATCAAATGTGGTTAAGATGTCGTTTCTATAGTCTTTTATTTGCAGTTACGATGAAAATAGTTGTTGGTGGGATTTTTGATCGGCATTATTCGTTGAAAATTGAAAGGGCTTGATTTAAGAATGCTTCCTGTGAAAATAACGTTCCGTGAGCATTTTTAAAAAAATTCAAACAGCAAATGTGACAAATGGAACACGAATGGAAGACGCACGACGATGCTGGGCCACGTCATAATCTAACTTAGGCTTCCGCCAGGCAAGCTGACAAAATACATTTAATTCTTTAAAAATGGGGGCACGTTATGTTTATAACTATAATCCGTTTCTTGTTCCATGACTGTTCCATGACTGGCCATGGAGTGCAATTTTCCTGAAATTTTTAATGATTAGACAATTATAAGCCGATAAAATTTTTAAAATTATTTTTCGACATGCTACTATATAACTTATCCAGAATGTTTCAGCGCTTTGTTAAAGTTTTTGCCCAATGCTTCAATAGTTTATAAAAGAACGCTTTGAGGAATTACCACATAGGTGTTACAAGCACATGGTCAGGATATGATTGCTTACCACTAGAGGTTAACATGTCATGACATTCAAAGGGTTGTAATGCTAACCCTAGCCATTGAACTAGTTCACCCTAGACAGCACGTATTTACATTTATTAAAATGGGTAATCACTGTGTTTGGCTGTTCTTTCCGTTTGGAAAATCAGTAAATAGAAGTTCATACTGATATTTCAACTCAACTAAGCTTTAATTTGAGTAATTTTCAAATAAACATTGTACTGACTCTTTGTATTTACTACATCATTCCGATGATTAATATTGCTATTAAAGAAGGTGAGAAGATCAATAAGACTTTTGTTCAGATTGTTAAAGATACTTTTAACAGTATAATAATTTCATTTCATATGTGATAGTTGTCAAATATTCTATACAGAAGGAAGGAGGAAATGGTGTTGCTGGCATGATATGTAACATAACACATTATAGTTAGTAACGCGGAAAAGGAACCACAAATTGAAAGCAGGACTAAACGAAATAGTAGCGTAAATTGTTCGTGAGCTAGCTTTGAGTCGCTTTTAACGAACTGAACGTCCCTATATTGCAGTATCACCACATGCTTTTTTGATGACTAAAATATGAAGGCCATGCCTGGTGATATGTGGACAAGCCTTCTCATACAGAGGTGGTTAAGCGTTTCAAAAAGTATGATACCTCTAGGGTATATAAATCTGTTTCCGTTTTTCTTCTTCTAAATAAGATATGGAAGATTATGTGGACGTAGCAGCGTAAATGACTAGTAACAGTATTTGTCGTTTCAGGAAGCTGTATCTACATATATTATCAATTTACAAGTATAAATCAACAGCAAATCTTAAAACCTTTCAATGATGGCGAATCACATTGCATGAAAAGTGAAGTCAAATACAAGTATTTCAAATTTGATTCGTTTATTCGTTCATGGTTCAGCATCTAGTACATATAGATTTAAGATTGTGAGAATATTTAGCACCTGTCAAACTGGAGACACTATATTTGCTATTATGCAGAAATGAATGGTGTTCTATTAGGTTTCTCAAATTTGAAGATGTGTTGCTCAAGACAAAGGACAGAAATGTTATAATACTTTCAGCATTTGTTAACACTAATAAAACCAAAGTACTCTTTTTTCCAAATGTTCGCGAATATGAGTGTCAGCATAATATTGAATTTTGATCAGTTGATAACATAAAAGTTGTATTCATTTCGCCACCTTGTATTGAATGAGAGTAACATCCAATGCGCAAAAGGTTTATAACACAAGTCCAGCCTATATTCTATACATTTCAAAAACATCAATAACTTCCTGAGCAAACTGATACGTTTTTCAAGGCAAGGATATATTAGAAGAATAATGTAAATAATCTCTTTCCGATTTGTCAAGATGGTGGTCACATGCTTATAGAATCAGTAGTATACTTTATACAGATTAATCTTCTAATGCTTATCAGAACTACATATACAGATATGTGTTGGATGTACACTTTTAAAACCTCCTATGCATATTTTATTAGCTGTAATTTGGTCCTTACTTGATTTGAAAATTAAAATGTAAAATAGAGACGGAATGCACAAAACATACGTGAAGTTCGTGGTGATGTTTACACGAGTTATTTACTAGTGCATTTCCTAATGAAGAGATAAGTAACTACGTAGACTTCTACGTCAAATATCGTTATTAAAAGTGGCACAATCAGCGTGTATAATGTAGAATCGTGTTTTCCTCTAAATACATAACCTTTTATTTTATGAAGGGAGTTTGATTAAACAAAAGTAGTTTACAAATAGAGGAAACTAACACACTTGTAAACTTTAACTTGGCTTGGTAATTTTTTCGGTCCAATGATAAGTTAAAATTGTATCTCTTTCTCTCTAATTGTAAACTACTCTAGCACAGCTGATGAGCCAACACACTTGTAAAATTTAAATTAGTACTGTCTTTCTTTAAAAAAGAAAAACAAACTGGTGACAATAAGAAATTCCAATTGTAGGTCCATCTATGTATATCGACTCTTGCACGTTTGAGGTCGCAAACTTGTAAAATTTAAATATAAAGACCTCTTGTCACAATAAATGCAAACGATCAAACTTATAAATTCTAAATTTCATCTCAGTCTATGTCTATCTACTCTTGCACTGCTGCTGAACTGGTACAGCGATTACAAAAACAGTAAACAGATCAGTATGTACTCAACGTAAATTATGGCACAAAGCTACATTGCGATAAATTCAACAGCTGTTAGAGAGATTTAAATCAAAGCAAAAATCGGGGTATCAAGAAAAGATGCATACTTGTTTACAAAAGTTGGATGGGATAAGTGTTGTCAAAATTAGTTATGCTACAAAATAACATTGATTTGTTAATTTCCTACATCAAAATGGATACCCTGGAATGTTTCAGAAAGATACCGATGTGCAGAGTATATTTAATGATGATAGCTTGGAAATAAGCAGTATTAGCCTTTATAGCTTAAACAGTGCAATACAACGAAGGAATAAATTAGACATTTATTGTTGCTAAATGTGCAGCTTAGTATTGAGTTAAATTAGCAGCGCAGCTTCAAAATCTGGTAAATGTTGCACATGGATTCAACAGCGATTGGACAAAAACGAGGTAGAATTTATGGACAAAGTTTGATTTACAATAGCACATGATGACTCAGTACACGAAGTAGCTGTAGCAGAGTCAACCGCAGAATTGGTAAAAGATTCACAAAATTTAAATCGTTAATACGTTTAAAAGGATTGAAGAAACGTTGCGAATTGGGTGTCATGTTTGCTTGAGGATAACTCCAAAAAACACTGTATCAGGCACAAAGTATTATTTTGATGTTTTCTATAACGTTTGAAAGTAGTGACGTGGGAGACGGAGTAACAGCGACAGCAGGGAACCCGAAGGAAAAAGACAGTAGTTACGACGTCTTTAGTACGATCCTGAAAGCCCAGTTGCTTACACAAGTATCAATCAAGGATGGGAAAAAATACAGCGGGATAACAATAAAATAAATATGCTGAATGGGAAGAATGGTTAACCAAGCAGTCTACCTACATTTTACACGTCAATGCAAGACAGTTGTTCCCATATAATTGGGTATATGTTAGTTTCGTGGATGACCAGGCAATGGTGACATTCCAGCATATGAAAAATCCAACGTTAGATACAGGTGCGTTGTAACAGTTATCTCTCTCATACTCACTCCTCTCTCTCTCTCTCTCTCTCTCTCTCTCTCTCTCTCTCTCTCTCTCTCTTGCATACATACATATATTGTCTTCAAATACACTTGGGGTGAAAAAGTAAAAACCAAAGAGGGAGATGACATACAGCGTGTTTTAAGAGAAATGATCAGAGACAAAAGCCTGAAAAAGAAAGATACAGAATGATGAAAGAAAAGAGTTCACAACAGGAAAGTTAAAGAATTACTTGATAGGAAAGCACTATATTAATTTCAACTTACTCAGAAATAGCCTCTGTAGTTCAAAGGTTTAACACATTCTTAGATATTCAAAGATGGAAGGACTTAAACCACTCAAAATAAAAACAGTTCAGCAATAAATTCATCTAAAGTATAAGGAAAATTTACGGAAATTGAACGAAGTGCTATTAGTCTATAACTATTTTAGAGGCAATATGTAAAAGCGTATTAGATTCAGTCATTATATAAAGTTGGCCAACAGTATTACATTTGCCAAAATGTGGATTACTAAAAAACTAGTTAAATACGAAAAATGTAAACTATTTCTTTTCTCGGACTACATTATAGGGAAAGGAGTTTCAGACATTAAATACATATACACAACTTATGCGCACGTCATGACATTATTTCCCTCCCCCCCCCACCCCCACCAGATGCCGTTAAGTCATGTGGCGATGGGCAAGCGGCAAAGCAGCAGGTTTGAATACACTGGGAGCTGTAGCTGCAGACCTGCACACAGGTGGCTCAGGGCATATGGTCGCTTTTCACTGGACCGAAGCAGCAGTGGAACTCAGCAGCCCACTTGCTTACTGAGCAGCCCTTTTAGGATCACTCTGCTCACCTCCTTAGCGTGAGGAATGTTCTAGAAAAGGTTCCCTAAACATTGCCTGCTTCACTTTAACCCTGGTCAGCACACCGCGGCTGACGGGGATCCCACCCTAGCGGTCAAAAACCTAACAAGAAGATAAAGGTGATGCAACTCACCATCGGTGCCTGGAACATACGCACACTAATGGACAATATATCAATAGATAGACAAGAGAGAAGAACAGCTCTAGTTGATAGAGAACTGGCCATTTTCAACATCCAGACAGCAGCCCTGAGTGAAACTCGCTTAGCTCAAGAAGGACAACTCATCGAAGTAGGAGCCGGCTACACCTTCTTCTGGAGTGGCCGAAGTAAAGAAGAGCGACATGAAGCTGGTGTTGGGTTTGCCATCAAATCACAGGTAGTTAGCAAGCTCACAAATCTACCAAAGGTTGTGAACGAGGGACTAATGCAAATGAGACTCCCACGTTCTGGAAAAAGACATGCAACTTCCATAAGCGCCTATGCACCCACCATGACCAACCCAGATGAGATCAAGGACACATTTTATGAACTGGAGTCTCTTATTGCAGAAGTACCAAAGGCAGACAAAGCTTATCATCCTTGGTGACTTCAATGCTAGAGTTGGCACAGATCACCAGACATGGCCAGGTGTCATTGTCAAAAATGGATTTGACAAATGCAACATCAACGGACTCCTCCTACTGAGAAATTTCTCTAAACATGTCCTCCTAATCACCAACACAGTATTCCGCCTGCCAAACCGCAACAAGACGACTTGAATGCACCCACGCTCCAAGCGCTAGCATCTTATTGACTACGTCATCGTCCGAAGAAAATACAGTCAGGATCTCCGAGTGACGAAGACCACCATAAATACAGAATGATGGGCTGAGCGCAGATTTGTAGTCTCCAAGCTCAGTATCCGTATTCGTCCTACCAGACAACCACAAGGCAAAAAAGTGCCCAAAAAGCTTAATGTCGCCAAATTGAAACAGGAGAGTGTGAAACAGGCATTTGTCGAAGAACTGTGCAGCCAACTGGAAACAATTGATACAAACTCCGAGAATGTCGAGGAAAAATATGCATCCTTCAGACACCCTATGTACTCAGCTGCATCCAAAACCATAGGTCCCACCACATGTAAACATCAAGATTGGTTTGATGAGACAGATGCTGCCAAACAGAGACTTCTGAATGAGAAACATCGGTTACAGAAGGCCTATTTAGAAGACAGCACTTCATCATCTAAGAAGTCAGCCTTCAGCAACATCAAGAGGACTGTCCAATGCAAACTCAGAGTTGCAAGACTCATGACTGAGCAATAAGGCAGATGAGATTCAGTCCTACGCAGACAGAAATGACATGAAGAGCTATTATGATGCTTTGATGACATTCTACGGGTCACAGTCATCAAGGACATCTCCAATACTGAGTGCTGGCAGCGTCACGCTGCTCACTGACAAAGAAAAGATACTTCAAAGATGGGCAGAACACTTCAAGAACATCCTCAGTCAACAGTCATTTATCAGCGAAGAGGCAATTGAATAACTGCCTCAAGTGGAAATCAACATATCACTTGCTGATCCTCCAGAGCTGATTGAAACTGTGAATGCAATCGACCTTTCGTCAAATGGCAAAGCACCTGGAGCAGATGCTATACCAGCAGAGGTCTACAAAGTCGGAGGCTCGCACATGGCATATAAACTTGACTGAACTCCTCCAGTCAATGTAGACTCAGGAAACTATACCCCAGACGTACAAGGATGTATCCATCGTCCACTTGTACTAGCTGAAAGGCAACAGACAATCCTGCGACAACCATCGGGGAATCTCCTTGCTGTCAATAGTCGGCAAAATCCTTGCCAGAATTCTGCTAAATAGTCTTGTGCATCACATCGATCAAGAGTCAGTGTGGCTTCAGGAAAGGACGAGGGACCACATACGGGGTGTTTCCAGCTCGTCATCTCCAGGATAAATGTCAGGAACAGAACTCCAACCTGTACACGACGTTCATCGACATGAAAAAAAAACTTTTGACACTGTCAGCCGTGGAGGCCTTTGGAAGATCATACCAAAATTTGGTTGCCCAGATAAATTCATCACGATGGTTCGGCAATTCCGTGATAGCATGCTCGCTCTTGTTGTGAATGACGGTGAATCATCTAAACCATTCCAGGTCACCAGTAGAGACACGCAAGGCTGTGTGTTGTTCCCAATCCTCTTTAGTATGATGTTCCCTGTCGTGCTTACTGAAGCTTCCTGTGACTATGACACTGGGATCGACATCAGATACCAGACTGAGGGCAAGCTGTTCAATCTGAGAAGACTACAGGCAAAGACGAAGTTACAGGAAGTGACTGTTGGTGATCTCGTATTTACAGACGACTGTTCCTTGAATGCCGAATCAGAGTCTGGCGTGCAACACAGTATGGATCAATTCTCTTCAGCTTGTGACAATTTCGGTCTCACAATCAGTATCAAGAAGACAGAGGTTATGCACCAACCTGCACCAGGAAAGCCTTACGTAGAGCTTACCATCACAGTAAATGGCCAAACCCTCCTGGCAGTGGACAAGTTCACCTATCTCTGCAGCACACTGTCACGTGCAGACCTCGTCGATTATGAAACCAACGCCAGAATTGCTATAGCAAGTGCGTCCTTTGCCAGACAACGTCTGGGAGCGCTGAGGCATGAGTCTACAAACAAAACTTAAGGTCTACAACGCCATTGTGTTGCCGACCTTGCTGTATGCTTGCGAAACCTGCCAAGAAGCTGAACCATTTTCACATGAGCTGCCTGAGGAAAATGATGAGGATAAGATGGAAGGACAGTGTCCTACACACTGAGGTTCTCACACGGGCAGGCATTCAAAGCATCCACACTCTGCTGATGAAATCACAGTTGAGATGAGCAGGTCACGTGTCAAAAGAGCGAGTACCAAAAAAGATCTTCAACGGCGAGTTTAAGGAGGGAAAGAAATCACAGGGTGGTCAGAAGAAACGCTTCAAAGATTCCCTTAAGTCATCCTTGAAACACTTCAACACTGACCCTGAGTCTTGGGAAGATCTCACACAGGATCGCTCCACATGGCGGAGTCTCATCCATACTGGAGCTACAGTCTTTGAACTGAGGAGAACTGCAGAGGCAGTGCAATGACGTGAGCAACGTAAATCTCAGAACTGCAGCAAGTTCTCTATTGATCAAGCTAACCCAAGTGGCCACTCACGTACTCACAGTAACCAAACCAGTTAGTGATGTCATGAACATCTTCGAACTCGAAGGACGAACAACAACAACAACACATACATAAATACATACATACATACATACATACATACATACATACATACATACATACATACATACATACATACATACATACATACATACATACATACATACATACATATATACATACATACATGCATACATACACGCACACACACACACACACACATATATACATATTGATAGATAGATAGATAGATAGATAGATAGATAGATAGATAGATAGATAGATAGATAGATAGATAGATATATAGATAGATAGATAGATAGATAGATAGATTGATTGATTGATTGTTGATTGATTGATTGATTGATTGATTGATTGATTGATTGATTGATTGATTGATTGATTGATTGATTGATTAATATGAATTTCTAATATTTGGAAATCAAATTTACTTACAGCCATATTCTACATCCATGAGTTTTAATACGATAACAGATACGTCCAAATACTGTGTTTATCAATTTTGTGGCTTTGCAAAAAATTACATTTACAGCGACGTTTTATTTCGTTGATTTGTAAGAAGCCTGCTGCTTCCACTAAAGAATCACTATTTGTTGGGTCCTTATATTCCAGGGTTGTAGCATCACGAAATCCACGAAAAAGGGTAACTATCGAAAAATGATGACTTTACAGTGCATAATCTTTAGAACTATGTTCTTCAATGTATCACGTATAGAGCCTTTCCGGACAAAAGACATTTGAACATCGTGCTTTGGATTTCTCTACATTGTTACGGAATTATATATAATTTCGTTTTTTAAATAATGGTAGAGTTTTATGATCTCTGCATAATAGCCTAACAGCTGTCATCTTGCAGAAAGTACATATACGGTATTTCAATGTGACTCAGTACATTGGACTTGGGAAATATTGTTGGTTGTAACATTAAAATATCACGTGATTTAATGCGTGAGGGTTGAACTTCTGACCTAGATTCTATATTCAATTAAGAGTCAATACTTTGTTGACTGGTAATAAAGTCAGCGCACAAGTACTTTAGCGGTGTCACGCATAACCTAGTTTCTGATTGGTTCGCAGAGGATTGTTTTCTAAAAGGATTAAATTGTTTTTAAGTCGCAATACAGTTTAAATTGGTTTTCCTTATTCTGTTTTGCGCAGTCAGAAGCTATATAATAAGATGTATTGCTGTGTTTAGGCATTCTAGCCTAGTTCGTCAGCCTGATGGGTCATAAATGAGATTGGTTCATTTTGTGTGTGGATATTCTACTTCAGTGATATATTTATTATAATACAGTACATTTAGGATTTAGTACTGCTTCTTAAACTTTAATAGTTATACAGCTCCATGGAATTATCGAAACATTTCTAGAACTTGTGATATTCTATATTCACAAGGACTCTTTGGAATTTATAACACTTGGATATAACTGATTAATGTTAGTACATCAATACAGTTAAGGTTTCATTCGGAACCTACTTCATTCGGAATATTTGGATTAACTTCCGGATCAGTGAACTTTAGAATAATTTAGGACTTTTAAGGATATTCTATACTGTAAGTTATTTGTAATTCTTTCACTTTGATTGTTTGTTGAAATATTTTAATATTTTAGGAAATTAAATATTTGGATTTTATACATTTTATTATTTATCTTATTTGATTTCCTAATTAGTACGTATGATTATTTCTTTTCTTGCGATATGACATTTGATAGCTCTACTATTTCACTTGAACCCCACCCACACTGATTTGCATAGTAAAGTATTTATTATTCATACACAAGTTTCAAACTTGTACACACTTATATTATCTAATAGAAGCTATCTAAAAACATTGAGCTCACTCCAATCAATATCCTTGGACTTATCAAAGCTCATATTTACAATATATTCAGTATCTTTTTGCTAGACTTTGCAGGACATTGCCAGTTTGTCCTCCATTATATTTACCTGTGTATGTAATACTGTGCATTCACTAACGTTATGACCTTGAATTGGTCAATAGAAAAGAGATAATGAGATCTTAATGTGATCGACATTAACTTCGAGTCGAAACGGAAGGAAGGGGAGGAACGGAAATGAACGTTAAATAACTAAGAAAAGGCGGTGATGTCAGAAATTACATATAAATATATATATATATATATATATATATATATATATATATATATATATATATATTATTCATTCAATCTTCAAATTGAAATCTGGCACGCAATATATAGTTTTATTTTGCCTCAAACTTTGGACACTAAATTAGTCTTTAATTTACAAACTCTCCATCGTTATAATATCGAGGATATTACCCAAGTTGCTTAGAAACTATGCAATATAGATACAAGTTTCTCCAGGTCATTTAAAAATTCAGAAAATAACTTTAATAATTATTCGAATTCATATATAAAAGAATTTCCTGTGATGTTCCCAGAGTTATGAAATGCTAATATCTGATTATTTAAACTAAGAACAAATGGAGTAAACAAATATTATTATTGTGAAAGGAAACAACAGCAACAATAATATTAAGAATAACAACAACGTCGTTCCGCGCTATAACAAATGACGTACTGTCAAATTCCCAGATATATCAAATATTTATTTCGGACAAGAACAAAAACGATAATACTGTACGGTTTGTGTTCAATTATCATGCTGTCCAGTTACGAATGAAACATTAAGGATGGAAACGGTTGATTAAAAACATATCTGACGTCATTCAAAGAGCAATATGTGTACCGCTTTCTTTAGATATAATGGAGCACAGTCTAATAAATAAGGGACACGACTTGTTTAGCTTTCTTTTGAACTGCATTTTCCCATTTAAACAAACTATGGATAAAACTTTCATCAGCTTTCTTTTCGACTCATTTAGCATTTTTAAAACAAAGTAACGGATCAAATATAACATATTAATACAATAACTTCAAAAGATTTTGTTTGACTTATGTATTTCCCATCCATTGAATTTCAGCAGTGTGTAGCTGTTCTTACAATTCTATAATCCAACATCATTGCTCATATGGTTCGATATCTCACTCTTTATTTATCTGCATTTGCTGGGGAAAATAAGATGAATAGCAACTAAGGAAACAGCCTCATAGATAGAAAAAAAGGATTAAAGATCCCAAGGTAGAAAAGTTGGTACAAAGTTTTGTAGGAAGACAAAGAGATATTGTTACGGAAATATAAATCATGTTTTAAATTAGAATAGTTTTCATTTGGGTTTATAACCATTGTATTATAATTTTTTAATTCAGTAGCCTACGCTATTTGTAAAGTACATATGTACGTCAACAATGAGTCAGTGTTTATGTCCAGCGTAAATCGATAATTATGTCGGTCAGTTCAACATAACATTGTTATCACGCGATTGACTCATTGGTATCATGCGTGACTGATTTCTGATTAGTTAGAATAACTTGTTTACTGGATAGTGCTAGAACGTAGTACTGGAGGTTTTTAAATTCTCTTTGCGCAGCAGATTGGTATATAATGATATTTAACCACTGCGTTCCTCATTCTTTAGCTGTTCTCCAGATCATAGAGTTATAGAGGAAGTTTATCTATTGTTTGTAAAATCAGCTGGTGGAAAATCTATTCTCTACATAGTACATTTTGGATTTAAGTACTATTGTTCAAGGAACTGAACAATACTCTACATTCACAGGAGTTTACCTGGGATTATTAATATTTTTGATTTAGAACTGAAAATCAATCGTATATCAGAACATCCCAGACTCTTTAATTCGGAACAATCTTTCATTCGGAACATTCATTCATTTGGAATACTTTGGATTAACTTCTAGAATATTGAAGTGTATAGGAAAATTTAGGACTAATTAAGGAAATTCTAAACTGTAAGTTATTTTTAATTCTTTCACTTTGTTTGTTTAAAATATTTTATATTTTAGGAAATTAAATTTGTATTTTAGAAATTGTGAAAGCTTGTTTGAGTCGTTCTTTCTTTTGTTACATTTACCCCTAGTCGTAACAATATACATACGTACACACATATAGACAGACAGACAGAAGAGGAACTTAGGTAGTTTGAAAGGAATAATCTTGAGTCTGGACGTCTGTTTCTGTTTTGTAGAGAGTAGAAATTCATAACATTAGTCCTTGAAAGACTGTAATTCTCCAGGTTTATGAAACGAGTGAAATAATTTCCAGCTTTTGCGAGCCTTGGCGAGCAAAAGCTGAAAATTATTAAATGAGTTTCATAAATTTAATATAAAAACATTACCCACTTGAGATTCTGTTTATCACATAGTTTTTATTTAGAGTGGAAAGAAAGAGAAAGAAGAACACGTTTTATCGGCATTTCATTCTGGCTCAGACGTTTCACCTTTCAATTCTTGCGCGTGAAAAAAATAGTCCCAGACGCGACTTGAAGTAATGTTGAACAGTTTGATAACAAACAACATGTAGAAGTATAATTGTTAATAAATAACAATTAAAAGAGCAAATGTCCTTTTTAACCAATAGAACATTTGTCAAGAACAGGATAATTTTTCAAATATGGACCACCACTGCAAATTCCTACGTGTTGTTACAGTGTTCTCTTGGTTTGGTCAGCTATAAAGAGTAACTGTAAGTTTCCACTATGGACATTCACCACGAATGCAGTGTTGGATTAGGCTGAAGAAAAAGTATTCCAGTTGTTGGATATGTCTCGGAGGTGAGTATTACTGGATGCAGAAGCTGTGCTCGATGTATAAGTGTTGCTGAGAATTTAAGAGATTTGCCGGTCTCTGATTTGCATTTACTTGGCTGTAGTTATTAACTCACTGGATGTTTTTGTGACTGAATATCTACATTATTTGGAAGAATGCTGTGGTTATATACATTTCTGTCAGTTGGTGGACCGGCATTTGTCGAAATTCCTTTCAAAAGAGAGGTCAGTTTATTTACTCCTATAGGCTGACATTCAAACCACGCTTTTTACGGGTGGGGTGCTAGCAACATGTTTGCCCCCCCCCCCCCCCAGCCCTATTCATTAACCGATAATCGTAATTTCATTTGTAACTAGCCTCTGTGGGTTAAATTGGGGATATTCCGACGAACGTAACCTCTTTTTTTTCTCAATGCCTCTTGGGCAGTTGATTCGAAAAATGGCCGCCAAAATGTTGAGAGTAATAGTAAAAACAAAAGTTCTAGATGGCGTGGTAAAGAAAATTCCCACGGTCGCAGCCAATCCGTAAAGAGATTACTGCGCAAGAATTTCATCGGCTTATCTGAACCAATCAGATTCACACAAAATAATTTGTTAACATGTTAACATATCAATAAAATTAAACTGCATACACTATATGTAAAGTGTACCAACTATGTGATAAAAAAGTAATATTTGTTCATACGTGCTTCAAAGGAGGCTTTATTATTTACAAACTTTTGTTTAAAACATCCCAACAACCACCTATTCTTCACGTTTCTTCACAAGCTGGTGGTAAAACAAATATCTTTGATTTTAAGGATAGTTTACAATTATAGACACTTTATTTTTCATTTTGATTTTACAAGTTAAAAACATGTAATGTGCCTACAATATGATTTGAAAATAGATATTTACATGAAGGCAATAAATGATAATTTGGTCATATTTATGTAAAATGTAAATATCAGATTCAGCGTGCAATACAATACAATATTGTTGCATGCTATGTTGTATATTGTATTTATACATGTATCAAGCTGTGGTTTTTTTCACATATGGCATATAACATAGGTAACAGACGTTAACAAATGTGTTTCCTGAAATGACATAACCTGTCAACTGTAAGGCCTGTTTGTTGACCATATTCCAGTTGTTTGCCTTGTAGTTTACTATTTTGTCGACATCATTGTCATTGTGCAATTTTACATCATTAGCAATCTTTATCTCATTACTCATAGACTTTTAAATGATGAAAAATAATTTCTCTATACAATTTTAAACAAAAATATTAGAGCAAACAGAAGTATGTCTTCTTTTTAAGTAGTTAGCAACAGTAGAAACAAAAAGAAATATTTTGAAAGCTCTACAACAATATCCTCTATATTATGCAAAAGAAATAATATAAATGTACAATATATACAAATATGACATATATATTTTCACAATTAAAATAAGATATTTACAAAAATTATTCATCTGTTGGTTAGACCTCTGTTAGTACTAACGTCACAAAGCGATCAATCTACAAAGAAACTTTCAGTTTGACTTCTATGACTTAATGAACTGTCGAAAATTCATTTCGTAGTTAAGTAAGCAAGTGGATTTGTTTCTTTCATTTAAAGCTGAACAAATATAAAAGTTGAAACATGTTGTTTTCCAATACTCACAGTATCTGCTTTCTACTTTCAAGGAACAAAGTTTCCACAACGTAACACTAATAAAATCGTAACAATTACAAATATAGTGACATAGATGCCTTTTTGTATTCATAAACATCATAAACAGTCCTTTTATTCAATTTTGTACAAGAATAATCCATTCAAAACTATCATCGAGTTTAAACCTAAAGCGAAAGTCAAATTTGCCTATTAATATATATATATATATATATATATATATATATATATATATATATATATATATATATAAAGCAAATTTTAAAACACAAAAAACAACATCGCTATTAAGTTTTCCTCACTGTCAATTCTGCTAAAATATTTTTTTTTCAAACATCTGAACTAAAACAATAGTATACAAATAATGAGAAAATATAGACTAAATTGGAGATCAAAACAAAGTTGCGTTCCATCGCTTGTTGGTTCTCTATCATTTACGCATTTATCATCCTTCTCCGTGTAACCAGTCTGACATATACAAGTGTAACCACCAACAACCGTGTTGAAACATTCGCTGTTTTCTTTATTGTCGCAGATGTTTCCGTTCTGGCATTCATTGACATCCTCTCTACATGAACTTCCGGTCCACTGCGGTTTGCAGACACATGATCCGTCGACGTGGTGGCAGGCTTGACTGTATGATTCTCGGGCAAGATATACTGATACTTGGGAAAACGTTTAGTCCAAATTTTCTCTTAATCAGTCTAAATCACTGAATTTTGTCCACGTTTCTTCGTCTCAAAATTAACCCGATCAATTGTACACACTAACCTTGGCACTCTCCAGTATGGTTACTCCTGATATATCCCACCTTGCAAACGCATTGATAGTGCCCTGGGATGTTATCGCAAACAGTGTTGGTTCCATTACACAAACTTAAACTCCTATTGCATTCATCGATATCGACGTTACAGCTCTCTCCCTCCCAGCCTGTCCGACACAGACATCCAGCGACAGAATTACATTGTTGCTTAGGTCCACATCGACATTCATTTATACAGTCCACACCGTAGTGATAGGCGTCACATGCTGAGTACAAAATTTGGGACACGTTTAATTGTTGAAGTTAAAACGGCTGTAAAGGTTGTATATTGCTTTTGATCTATATACGAATGAGTTTTCAAAGTTTAAGAAAGAACAAAATAACAACTAAACATCTTGCTTTAGTGTGGCAGAGCTGTAGCTGTAACATCTTGCTTTAAACGAGTGGTGGGAAAAGGACAACAACGTCACAGTATATGAAATGATGTTTCATTTTTTAAGTCTTGTATTATTATTATAGAAAATCAACTCGTAAAATCTAATACGAAATCTTCCGATCCAGTTAATAGCTAAATGAAGTCAATAAAACTATTTTGTCTGTTATAACATGTTGAGGTGTTGCAAATAGCTACTATCATTATTTTCAACTTAAAAAATATATTACGGACAAAAGAAAGGTATTAAATGGTTTCAGTGGAAGTATTTATATTTTATCCTGGCTGTAGCATTTCAAATATATAAAGCCAGATTATCTAATACAAAAAGCCCGATCATCGAAACCCTGCTTATTTTTTGGGCGAAAACAACAGGCCGCTCTCTGTGTATATTGTCCATAACCACTTGGAAACTGAATGCGTGTGCTGTCAGAGGTGGGAGTGTCGTACGACCTTCAGTGGTAGAATATTTAAGAATGCATTTTATATTTGCCAAGGGTAAAAATCCAACCTTTGGAAAAGAAAAAAAAAGAATTTTCGTTGTGTTATATCCAGTATCAATCTTGAATGCCGTCGTATTTAGAAATATAAATTTCACACGCAAATACCGATTAAGACACTTCATTATGGCAGTTAAATCACCCTAAAACTCCAACGCCTTCTTTAACTTTGTTTCCCTCATACGTTAACGACTGTATGCAGGCATCAGTGTTCATGCTTTGCAGAATATTCCTACATATGTATGAGTCTGTCTGTACACTTAGTATTACCGATCGTTTAATTAACACTTGGTAATATTTATTTCAAATTAACCTTGTCTTAGATTTCTACCAACGGCTTTCCCGATGTTGATTTGACAACGACAATTACTGACTGTCTGGATATATTAAGGGACGGACTAATTTTTTGTAATTAGAAACGCTCCTCTCCCCCCATCGTGCACTGATAACATTAGTACAAACGGCTCCAGGTTACAAGCAGCATTGGCACACATACACGCATTCCCAAAATGAAGGTGATCATTCGATCATATATATCTAAGCTAAGAATACAGATTTTAGTCTGCAGACAAGTAATACAGGTTTTAGTTTACTTATTCAGACGCGACCCAGTTTGAGATATATTTCGAGGTGATGTCAAAACTGAAACAATCGGCAAAACAAAACATAAAAACTAAGAAAGTGTGAAAAAACAAACATTAAAAATACAACAACTTGTAATTTTACTACGAAAGTTGCATGACAACAACATGAAATATGAACAGCATAGTAAAACAAAAAATGTGCATAGCGTAAGCTATAAGAAAACGTACATGATGATGATGATGATGATGATGATGATAAATAATACAATAATAATAACATTCATGATATAATTGTTTCTCTCATTGTTATTATTATTATTATTATTATTATTATTATTATTATTATTATTATTATTTCGTATTTTAAAAGATATGGAAACTTCTAATCAAAACTGGAAATCATGTGTTAATCATGTCATAAACTTTAAAATGGATATGATTAAAATGTTTGACTGACTGTTCGAATGACTGTACTTAGCATAAACAAATAGACAATATTTAAAAATATATATGCTACTTGAATGCGACCTATTATGGAAATCTGGCTTGTGATAATATCATATAATATGGAAGAATGAACTCGACAAAATACAGAAGGAAGCAGCCAGAAATGTGACAGATGAAACTAAACTAGTATCCACTGAGGCGCTGTACAAAGAAATATAATTGGAAACCATAGAATCCAGGGGAAGGAAACACAGACTTATCCCCCTTTGCAAAATGACATCTATACAATTTGGTTTCTGCAGCCGTCATTGACGTTGGGCTGTAACTTACATTGTGTCAGTAACTTCGGAAAATGTTTGCTGGAGCCCTTGGAAAAAGTTCGGATTAATCGGGCTCAAACCCTTCTCAAAACATTTGCTGGAGCGCTTAGAAAAGACTTGTAGTCCTTGTTTTCAAATCCATTAAAGAAACGTTTGCTAGAGCTCTTGGGGAAGTCGTGGGATCCTCGGATTAAGCCCCTTAGGAAAAAGTTCGCAGGAGAGTTTTGTAAAGGCTTGGAATCTACGTGTTCAAAATGTTTTGAAACTTTCATGCACAGCAAAACGTGCATGGTCACTATATGTTTCAGATTGTCTACAAATATTGAAGCAACAATGGAATAAAACCAGGAGAAAAAGTCAATTAACAAAGTCTCTAGCATTCTAAGCCAGGAAAAAGTTCTTTATATTACCTAGGCAAGTGCGTCGATCATTTTGAAGTTTATGTCCAATGGCACACCGACATTCATAGCTCCCGTTATTATTAATACAACCATCAGCGGGATTACATGTATTTAAACTGCTTCCCTCTGCACATTCGTTGATATCTGCAGAAAGTAATATTCTATTGGTGATCTATATACTATTATTTGTAAAATGCATGCAATTATGTCTAAAAGCGGCCCAGGAGAACTTTGGATCTCTTCGTTGCTGACATTGTCCAAATGCAAGTGTAGTTCGGCCTGTATTGTGGTCAGTGGAATTCCTTACTTAAAACTTCTAATTTATTTAAGAGTGTGTGTGTTGACTGTTTCAATTGTTACCCTTTTTAAGGTTGCCTATCTATAATAACAGCAGCCATTTTTAAATGTCTGCATAATTGGTATAAGCTTAAAAGGCCTTGAAACCGGAATACTTTCGTTCAAACTGGTTAAATTCTGTTGAGTGACTTTTGAGAAAGAATTATTTAAATAAGTTTCTATTTTTAGTAATTGCGGCCATATTTGATAACGAATACACATTATTTGTAACAGTTTGAAAGGTCCGTAAGTTAGAATGATTTATTTCAAATTTGCTTAAACTCTCTTGGTTAGTTTTTGAGAAGTAATTCATAGATTTGCTTAGTTTAAACGGTCGCCATAATTGATATGTGATTGGCTTCTCTAATACAAAAATAAAAGTACTTAATCCCAGGCTGCTCTTGCCCAAATTTTGTTCAGCGCATATTGAGAGGCATTCATTTAAAAGATTTTAGACTTCTTGACTTGGTGACCATATTTGATAGCGAATCTGTATTATTTATAAAAAAAATTTAAACACTTGATGATAGAATGCTTTCTGTCAAACTTGATCAAATTTGATGAAATTCTGTTGAGAGCTTTTTCAGAAGTCTTTTAAAGATTTTACTAAACTTAGTAACAACCCTAATAGTTAAGGTCGTATCACCTTTATGTGTAAAATAGTTTGAAACGACTAATTAGTGGGATACTTTTGGAACGTTTACCGATCGGTTTATAATAAAGTTGTTGTTGTTGTTTATATTCTTTTTTTTTTTACTAACAACGGCCATGTTTGATAGCAAATTGGCATCATTTGAGCAAACCAGAAAGACTGTTACGTATCAATGTATCTTCTAAAATTTAATGCCAATCGGTCAAACAGGTTTCAGAAGAAGTCGACAACCGCACAACGAATACCACACGAATAAGTCAGGTCATACCATAACATAAATTTAATTGAACTATGACCGGGGTAGCTAACAGCGAGTTCTGAGATGTTCAAGTAACTGACATAGGCAGTTGTTATGATTAGAATTAAATAGATAAATACAATAAAGTATATAACAGCCAAATTGCATGTATGTAAATAATTGTAAGAAAAGAAGAAGAAGAATACAAAAACTAACAAGAACTATTCTTGTTTAAATCGGTACTTTTCATAACAACAATACGCATAAACGGCATTCATTTTCGGAATTAATAGATCAAAGAGAGACATCATTTATGATATTTTTATACCTGTACATGTTGTGTTGTCATCGAGGAGTTTGTATCCTTGGTTACACGTGCAATGGGTGACATTACTCTCCCAGATGCAGATGTGATCACACTTAACCCCAGCCCCCGCACATATATCTTCAACTGAAATTTGAAACATTACAGGTGATAAATATGCATTATTTTAATAATTATTTCCTTTTTATATTTACGGTGGAACATGTGCTAAAGTCAACATCTTTTGAAACAGACAACCTGTCTAAGGAGACATCAAAACTTTTATAATATATTTGATATGATACTATGCTAAAAATCTGTTTAAAAAAAACACCTGTCTTCAGAGACCCCATCTTGGTGCCCTTTGGTGTTTTTATTAAGACAGGTTCCATTGTACTTACGTATGATTAATTTACCATCATTGTACCTTTTTTCTTGTGCTAATCGAGGAATAAATATAGATACTTAAAGGTAGGACAAGAAAAATATAACATCCCTCGAGTACCCATTTATAATCGATTTCCTCAAAAGCTGGAAGATAAGTTATTAACATCCACTGATATATGATATATGGAGAAATAAAACAACTATCCTCACTAGAAATCTTTTATTTCCTGTCTTAATATATTCCCAATAATTGCTTCCTAAGATACCAGACAATAATGAACTTGAAAGTATGGAGAAGACACGTTTTGAATCAATATAATTTGGAAGCTGATGTATTATTTAGGAACTCTGACGTGACGGTCTCTCACTGATGCCGCCGGCGAGGATGCGTGATGGAAGGCCATATTTAAATAAACATATTCATACATGCTGCCCTATCCTTTAAGCAAAACGTAATTTTTATGTTGAGATAGTTCTTGCAGCTGTGGGTGTAAATATGGCCTTTTGAATAATAATAATAATAATAATAATAATAACAATACTAGTACCCCATCCATCATTAATTCGAGGTTTGTAGAACAGTATACACAGCATGTGATTTCCCCCTCGCAGAGTCACTATTAAACGATTTGAATTCTTATCGTGCCAAATTCGAAACCTGCTCCATTGTGAGTGGTGTAATAGACACAATTAAAAATCACGACAATTATACCAAGACAGCGCATGTTTCTAATATGGGACCAATAAACAAAAGAGAGCCTCTTTTTCGAACCCACATTACTGAATATTGTTAATACTATCTGCAATCCTTTAACACACACACCCTCCCAAACACAAACAAACAAATTATAAAAAATAGAAAAATAAATATATAAAAATATATAAATAAATTATAACAATACAATAAATATAACAATTGAACTGGATAATTTAAGTAGATTTATATCATTTCTTTTAAATAGGAGTTTCAAAGAACCAATTAACTAGATCACTTTTAACTTGCTCTTGAAACGAAACATGCAGAAAAGTTGCATTACAGTGTTGAGACAAAGAAAGAAAAATATTCAAATTAATATTTAAATCCATACTGGATTTAAAGATCCAATATTTGTCTCTACTGTACCGTCTCTGCCAGTCTGGCGATATAATTATTGTCCCACTGATATGTTTCAATATTTCATTATAAAATATCTAATAATTTTCTCTATTTTACCGTCTCTGCAGATGCCATTGATTGTTATATAGCCAGTCTTGCAGACACATACATTGTTAATGCAAGCAGCATTTCTATCATAGCAGGCAGCTCTTGTACAAGAAGAACCTAGATCTAAATAAACGAAAAGCGATTCAGGTAAATCAACACCGATATATTAGGAAAAACTATAGTCCTTATTTTTATTTACACATATGACACGTTGCATCTAATATTACCCTATATAACAACTAAATGAATAATTTCGAATTTTAAGAGAATATTTTTATACGCAATATTATTTTCATAATCTTTTTGTTATCAGGGATGAATTTAAACCGTTTTCATGAAATAACTGACCCTTAAGAAAACATCATTTACAAGTTTGATCCTGCCAATCATTCAGTTTCCTCGTTTAAAAGATATTACCAAACAAAAGTATGAAGAAAAAACCAGCAAAGTCTATGCTCTAATTGTGGCATTTGTTTCATATCCAACGTTTTAAAAAAATGCATTAATCTAATTACACGTGCCATACTAAAGTGAACAAATGCATATTTGGCAACAGTTTAACAAAACATATGTTTACCATATATGTCTAGCATAGAAAATTATGAAAGTGTGGTGAATTATTATTTACTGTGTGCCTAAGATTGTCAAATTTCTTTTACTAGACAAATAATTAAACATTTCTTCAAATGTTGCAAACAATTACACTAACTTTAATAATTTATATTGATGTGTCTACTGAGAATTGTATAAATAACGTTTATTCATTAGTAAGATAAGTTATGTGTTCAGAAAGTTAAGAGTATAGATCATAGGCACACAAAACAATCATTGTCCCCCTTGACTTTGAAAAAGATGTCTGTTAAAATTTACTTAAAATTAAATGAACATTTTAAACACATGGAAATTATTTCACTTAGTAAATTGAAAGAAAAAATATTAAAAGAGAAAATGATAAACGGCAAAATGTTTAAACGCTTTCATTAATGATTCTACTATTTACAAGAATTTTCTTTAACTTCTATATAACTTCATACAATATATTTATTTAGATGGGATTTTAAAGAGAAAAGCATAATTTTTAACGCGCCCATACACTGATTTTTGTTTTAACAAAACGTACCTGCTTTGCATATAGCTCCACTCTGCTTGAATCCATCATTACAAATGCATACGTTGACAAAATCCGTGGCATTAACATAACCGGACAAGGAAAATTCGAATCCAGTATAGATATATGACATATTCCTGCAGCTTGCATTTGGATCATAACATGTGCCGTTATCATCATCATTCACATTTCCACATAAATTCCCGACCCCTGAAACGTTTAAAGGGAAAAAGCTGGCAATCTTAGATAGAACACTAAATCACTTACACACGGAATCCGTTTGTTGCATAATACAGACAAGCATGCCTAATCAAAAAAAAAAAACGGAATAAAATAGATGAGAAATATTTTCCAAGAAATTTGTTCAACATATTTTTACAAAAGCACTAGGGTTCATGCAAGACCATTTTGTTTATGTTTCCGGTGGAATAAAATGTACGCATCTAATGAAATATTTATGAAATTACAAAACATTTGTAGCTTCAAAGCGTTAAAAGACCGCATTGGTGCTGATGACGTTGCTAGAAATTAAACATGTAAAATTTATACAAATCCTATTATTTGTCAGCATTACTGGATTTTTACTTTCATATGCTAACTGCAACACAAGAGCTTACATAATTTGTAGAGCGTTATCATCGAATATAATATGTTTTTCTAAATGCTGATTTGTTTGCATCGGAGCTGTGAATATGAATGGCACCAGGCGGTTTGGTTAGTCAAAAAGAGCTCACATTACAGTCACACCTGTATTAAGTAGCAGCCTCAGGAAAGGAGAAAAGGTTGCCTTTTACGTCCGGTAGCTGTATAATACATTAATAATTTCTTCTAACATTTGGATATAGGGACTGGTGACTGTTAAGACAGACAATTTATTAATAAAGGTTACCTATAAGGCAGGTTTGACTATAGGTCCTAAATTATGCTGATATGTCTGACACAAATGACGAACTAAATTGATCTCTGTGAGTAAAGATATGATTTATTGAGAGATTATAACGTTGACGACCCAAGTTTTATATATTCCAATTAGAAAGGTCAAGTTTAGGTCCCTAATTGTTTTAGAAGCAAAATTAAACTAAAGTGAGGTGAGACAAACTTGTCCACGCCACAATAATCTCGGCTAGCAAAATCTGTAGAAATAATTGTATTAATTATGTCTCATCATCATTATTCTTCCTCTTCGTTCTCTCTGGAACATAGCGCTTTCACTGCAGCTCTCCATTTGTCACGGTCTTGGGCAATATGATCTGCCTCTTCCAGGACATGCGAATGGTCTTAAGTTTGGTGTCCAGGGTTCTTCGCCAAATCATGACTGGTCGTTTTCTTCTGCGTTTGTCTTGAAGGTTCGACTCCAGGACATGGCGAGCGATATTGGACTGGTCTTTTCGCAGGGTATGCCAATCCATCTCCACTTGCGCTCCTTAATGGCGTCGGATATGGGTTTCTGTTGTGTTCTCAACCATAACTCCTGGTTGGAGTTTCCGTCTGGCCATGTGATACGCAGAATCTGTCGGAGACAAGTATCGACGAATACCTGCAGTTTATATTCCAAGTTCTTTGTGTGTCTCCAGGTCTCTGCCGCATGAAGCAACACTGATTTGACTTTGGAGTTCAATAGTTTAGGCATTGTTTTCAGGTGGATGTTATCATTCCTCCAGACCGGTCTGAGACTGGTAAAGGCATGGCGTGCCTAGGCAATCCTGGCCTTGATGTCCTCATCTGTTCCTCCTGACTTGTTCACAATGCTCCCAAGGCTTGTGGACTTGTCAACATCCTCAATGGCTAGTCCCTCTAAGAGAATAGGTTTGTATTGACTAGCAGACATTTTGTCTTTTCGGCATTGATCTCCAGGCTGGTAGTTCGGGCTACGGTAGGTAGGCATGTAAAAGGTATGTTTAGACAATGCTTCTGGTATGTAGAAAAAAATAGATTTCTTATGCCATTGTACATACCTCTTTCACACAAGTCAGTACTTGGGTTGGGGTCGTTGACGCATTCACATATGCCAGAAGGTGAGCACAAAATGTATGGAACGTTGTAGCAAGTGCTTACATATGTACAGTTGGAGCCAACATCTGCAGTAGACCAATTCAATTCATTAACAAAAAAATACCATAGTTTGTTTTATAAATAGCAAAAGAAGACTCACACACAACAAGTAGTTGACATATTAAGAGCGACACCCCATTATTAAATTTTATAATAGAACAATCTTGTGTCTGGGGTGTGATAAGTGGTGTTGTTCCAATTTAACTACCCCCAGGGACAGTTGCTATCGATTATTTATATATATATATATATATATATATATATATATATATATATATATATATATATATATATAGTTTTTACACATCTAAACAATTTGTAGTTAAAGTTATATTTAATTATTACTATTAAAATCAATTCAAAACAACGATGAAAACTTCTGTAATTAATTAACCTATTCCAAAGCAAGTGAGGTTAATACTGCAAACCCCTATCATACGTGTTCATAATAGAAAGGAATTGAGGCAAATTAATAAGCAATATTTAAACATAATTATTACTGCAAAACTTAGAGCTTTATTTGAAAGAAAGTTAAATGAGTCTATATTTTATTATGGTAATGAGCGAGATTTGTATTAGTGTTTAAAGATATTAATCTATATCTGAAGAAGACCATCATTGGAAACAAACTCGACAATTTGTTTCTGCAAATATACAGCTAGATTTAACGATCAGATACACGTAAAACAAAAACGGCCTACAGAGGAAACAGGAATAAAATGAGTACATAAGTATTTATCATAGGACATTTGAACACCATGAAATGAGGATAAATAGATGATGTCTCTGAACGTTTATTGGACATTTTACGCAAGAAGAAAGTAAACGAAAATACAAGAAGGATGTTTAACAGGATTGACAACTCATATATAGATTTGTCGTAATAGCTTAATAACTAAATCTTCCATAAACGTAACAAAAAGAACAGTTCATGTTCGTTTTATTTATTTTGAAAGGTGTATCTTCCTAAAGGCTTATGGAGTCTTCATTGTTACATTTTCAGAACTTTACTTTTAATTGACACCATATAGAGAGTTTTGTCCTGATGCACCGTTAAACGCTAATACATACACACATACATACATACCTGCATTCGTACAAACATACATACATACATCAGAACTCAAACGACTTTGTCGCACTATAGACAACTTGATAGATATAATGCCTAAAGAGGGTTGAGTCGTCATATGTATAAACCATCAGCATCAGTTAGAGTTCCATATGTTGTTTATTGTGATTTTGAAAGTATAATCGCAGCACAGACATAAAATTGTAATAGTGCTATATTACAATCAGATATATCTTCTTGGACAATGCTACCATTCCATCAGGGTTTTGTATGTACCTCAAGTCAATTAACACAAATTACAGACCAGTCCTTTATAGAGGTAATGATTGTGTTTAATGGTAGAGTAGGATAGCAAAACCAATGTCCAACGAATTAAGGCCGAAGAATTAAAAACGTATAGAATCCACTGAGGAAGATAACACATAAAATAAAAAAACATTTTAACTTAACAAATAAATGCCATATACGCGATATAAAAATATTTAAAGACACGGTGCATGAGGACGAAGTTAGCAGTCATAAAAGTGCACGACCACGGTCACTTAACAGGCAAGTTCTTAGGGGCTTCTCACAACAAATGTAATTTGTATTTCCGATATAAAATATATATCCCATTATTCATTCATAACTCATTTAGCTGAGACACTTGGAAAGAATTATATAGATGAAGAGGTAAGAATAATACCCATCAAACATGATAACAACATATCTCTTAGCAAGGACTTGGTGGTTGACAGCATTATCAAACCGGGGATAAGATATAACTTTGAAGGGAACAATTAGATGTGTAATTATAGATTGATTTATCAATCTCTGGAGCAGCTAGATCTGGATTTAATCGATGACAAGTTTGCTGAGACAATGAAATGGTTTCCAAATATGCAGCCTAAATTTCTGAGAAAGGATATCTACACCCATAAGTACATGAATAGCTTTGAAATGTTCACTGAAATATCAACACTGTTCAAGTCAAATATTCAGAGGATGATTACCAGTACTTTCAGGACGTAAAGGATTATTTTGTCCTGAAAAATCTTGGCGACCTTCACAACTATTACAAATCAAAAGGTTATCAAGAAATGAATTTAGTCAGGTCCTTGAGTTATAATATGCATAAAATTCAAATGAACCAAGTAGCTTTGTCTATGTATGATTACAGGCGTTTTTTTAATAACGTAAGCATATTACCTTAGTGACAAGCCAGCATTGTACCGTGGGTACACGTTCCTTACAGCACATCTCTATTGTTAAAGAGAGACTATAAACGCATGAAAGATTTATTTGCTTTCATTCTGTTTCACATTATTTACAGTTGTACCTTTCATTTCATATCTGGAATAGTATAATTATCTTCAAAAACTGTTTGCGTTGATTTTATTTTTTTAAATTTTTTTTGTCCCTGCTATAGCAGCCAACCAAAACAAAAACGTGTACATTCTCTAGAATCATTGATTACGGAGTTGTACTTCTGCACTATCACACACAGATATTTCAAACTTTTTACAACTGAAAACTTGTTTCCTTTGGTTAGTTCCCTTTTTTGCGTCGTCAAGATTACCACAATCATCAATTAGAAAGAAAGCGTTGGTTCGTTGATACATATCAACCAGTACCTTTAACAACGTATTTAATTTTTCTTCGGTATATATAACGATCACCTTATGGTAACTTTCTAAGTGTTTCACACTTTATGCCTTCCTCTCAATCCTGCTTGTTTTAAACCAAACAGATTCCAATAAATCCTTGCATAGCATTAAGATGTTGCAGTGCATTTAATTTGGAGAGATTGTCTATAGGATATAGTAATGTCCTTCACAAGTATTCTTGATTTGCTCCCTCTTTCACTTCAGATACATTCGTTACCATTATGTTAACTCTGAAATCGTGTGGAAGAGCACCGTGATACAATGATCAACGATCTGTTCGAATCTAATACTTTAATATAAGACTCTAATATAAGACTCTAATATGAGACTCTAATGTAAGACTCTAATAGTATTCTAAGCCTTTTATCATACACCACAAACTGTACCAGATTTTACTGCATTACCAACTCCTTATGGTAACTTACTAAGTGTTTATTATACACCACAAACTGTACCAGATTTTACTGCATTACCAACTCCTTGTGGTAACTTACTAAGTGTTTATTATACCCCACAAACTGTACCAGATTTTACTGCATTACCAGCTCCTTATGGTAACTTACTAAGTGTTTTACTGATTATGTCTTCCTCAATCCTGCTATGCAGTTGTTGTGGGGCATTTAACTTGAATAGATTATCACTTCTATAGCATAAATAATGTACTTTACAAGTATTCTTGCCACAGCCTTGTTAACATCTCACTCCAACTTCATATTCAACGACACGAAGAGTCACCCTTGTACAAACATTATACTTGGAGTTAGCTTTGGAATTGCTGTCTGTAAAGTATGTTTGAGTTTAATGACTCCTTATGGTAACTTAATAAGTGTTTCACTCATTATGTTTTCCTCAATCCTGCTATGCAGTTCTTGTGGCGCATTTAAATTGAAGAGATTATAACTTCTATAGTATATAGTAATTTCCTTCACAAGTATTCTTGTCACTGCCTTGTTAACATCTCCTTGCAACTTCATATTCAACAACACGAAGAACCTCCCTTGATCAAACAATATACATGGCGTTAGCTTTAGAATCGCTATCTGTAAAGCGTGTTTGAGTTTAATGACGTTTTGTATGTATGTGATATAATAATGCGTTAGACTGAGATATTGGACTCCTTATGGCATAGTTTCCTGCTTATGAAGAATGATATATTTATCATACATTATTGTGCAAAAACAAACCCACACATGACCTTTGTTTCTACTCAACCTTGAAAGCGAACTCCATGCCAACACCCATCACAATACAATTATTATGTATCATGCTGTACTTGATCATTAGTAGGTTGGTAGAAATCAATCAGTTTCCGCTGCCTTAATTTTCAAGCTTTAATATACCATCAGGATCATTTAAATCATGTGTATCATCACCATGAGAAGAAACATATATATCAAAAGCATCATCCAGGTTGTTGAAGTACTCAGTCACCAAACAATGTTCTCCCATATAAGTAGTCTTCTGTCTTATTTCTGGTTTTATTGAACTCTTCTGTACTTTTGAATGACTTTATTACGCTTAATTGTTATTTCTGCTCCATTAAGATTCAATATATTAAACAAACAATTGCTTCCTGTAGTTGATAGACTGTTAAATACTGCTCCTGCAAGCATATGTTATTGGGCCATTTAGTTTGCCTTATGTAAGAGTAACACGTTTATATTATGCTTACATTTTTTGTTTAAACTTCTAGTCTGGTTCCTTTTTTGTAATATGAATCCAAATAATTAAAACATTGTTGTCTTATATAGAATAGGTACGTGTTTTTTTTACACTCGAAAATATAAGGATATTCATAATTATTTATAATGTGTAAGCAACACGTTGGATGTTTATCTCTAATCGAATGAAAAAATCACCTTATTCGTTAGAAAATATTGTATATATTCAATATTTAAAGCTTATAAAATCTGTGAATAAGCATAATTTTAAAAAAAATAAAATCACATGTATTTATTCAGCTAAACGTGATTGAGAAGAGTTAAATCCATAACAGTTAAATAATGTCTGTGAAGTAGTTTTAGATTTTAAAACGTCTAGCAACCTTTATTATTTTTTTGTTTATCTGTACTTAATTTTTTAAACAATAACATTTATATATTTTATATTCAAATCTGTGTTCAATATTATCCCGATAGGGATAGTCCTAAATTGGTACAATTAAAAATCATAAAGCAAAAATATACTGTCATAAGTTTTGTTTTCTCAAGAAACTCTTTTTTGATAATAGATTTCCTTTTTTAAGTTATACATTTGAACACCCAAGACTCTTTGTTCCCATTTCAGAGTTTAATACTGTTTTGAATGTCTCTATGATTCTTATTTTCGGCTTTAACTGTATCAGTGCTACCACTAAATGCGAGAGTCATTTTACCTATTTCATTTTTTAATTCATCTGTATATGTTGTAAGCTTTCGCTGCGCGTCATTTCAATATTTTTTCATTCATTGAATCCGTTTGTCTATTTTCTGAATATTAGCTGTCACCACACCTATATTAGTCAGTGTTTCTCATTCAGTATATTCTTTGATTTCTGTTTTAGATTGTCCAACCTCGGCTGGCAATGTGATGTAAAATTCGGTGAAAATATCATCCTTTACCCTTTTGATCTTATCTTTTAATTCTGCATTATATAAATCGTTATTTTTGTTTCAAAGATCCAATGACGATTTCATTTACATTCGTGTTGTTTTCAACATTCTCTATCTTTTTTGGCTATTTCTGTTGAATTATTTTGTGGCAACTTTGACAGCGTACTAGCGTTAGCCGTGATCATGCTGTTAATGTAGGTAATTTTGTGTCGAAATCTTGTATTACCTTTTAAATTGCTTGATCGCTTTTTTTCGCTGTTTAAGTACTTTTGTAATTCCTTCTGTATAGTTTCAAGTAAAGCATCTATCTCACTTTTATCCTTTCTTGATATGTTGTATATTGTGTCGAATGTTCGTAATTTCATCGCCTGTAGCGAGTTCTCAATTCAGGAGAACATCTGTTCTTTCCTTGCTGTTTGTAAGACTTGCATAGCAGTAATTAAGGTACTTAATCTCCATCTAAGCAATTCTTATCAATCTAATATCTACATATTCTTTTTCATCTTTGAGATTGTGTTAACTTTTTCAGTACCACTCTGTCCAATAGCAGTTATTGCAATGTCAACTTCTTATCTCCACTTTCAAATATCTTCCAAACTAGTATCCTCCAGATTTCTATGTATTTGAGTATCAACTCACTTTATCAAATTTGTATTAGCTGCATGTAACTATTTTTTTGGATCTGCTAGATTGCTCATACGGTTATTGTTAAGATTTAAGTCACTGTTAATGGCTCGATGTACGTGCAATATTTTTCCTCTGTTTTTGTCTCAATGCTTAAATGAAGTTCAATAAGACCTCTAAGAGATTCTTCCCCGAATATATGCATGTGGTCAAAGCTATTTACTTCACGTGAACAGCATAATTTAAAGGCATTGAAGAGTAAAAATATATTCTGTAATTTTCGTTGTCGGATGCTGATATTCAACTGCAAATTGTACATTTCGTAATTATTTGTAGTTGCTATTAACATTCTACGAAATATTCTCCATGAAAAACATTTGTTTACAGGCTAAAACTCTTGCAAGCATTATCAATACCATTAAAAAATTATTTTGTGTTATTCATCTGTCCGATGAAATGCATACATTTTTAGTAGTTTTAAAATCTCGCCTTTTTCGTTGTGACCATTTGCAGTCGTTCCCTTTTTACTATATATTTTGTTTTAGATACAGTTCAAGGCTGTAAAACGCATTAGCATTAAATCAGCTTTTGCTTCTTTCTTCTCGTTCGTTTAATAGAAGATATTACTTTGGATTTCATCGGAAACCTGGAAATACTCAAGGACAAAATATAGTATCTGTAATGAAATAAACAGTTTGAAATTTCTCTTATCAATGAAATTAGTAAATAAATTGTCTTCTCAGGGAGACCATTGATTATAATAGTTATTTATTGGTAAAGAAAAAGTAAACCATGTCAAAGCTACACATCCTATATTTAAAGGTTTTTTCAACTTGTATATTTTCCTGTAAGTTTCTGCAAGATATCGTTCTTTTATAGGTTTTTATTTCCTTCGTCCATATCATCTGTTTATGTTTTCATATATTCTTTTCTAATCTAATTACATGTGTGTTCTATACTCGCTCATGATCAAAATAAACTACTAATTGTTGATTTTATTGTCACTGATTACTTTCCTAAGCATGTAATTCATGCTTCTGAACATAATGATTGCAGGTGTTATTATTTTATCATGTTTTAAACCTTCACTATAAATAATTCTTTTTTTAATAGCTGTTGCAGTCATACCTACCAGTTTTGTGCTAACGCCCGTAAACTATTTAGGAATAATTATTAATACACATAACACATTCCAGCTGGAAAAAACATCTGCAATTCCAACAACTGTTTGCATCCCGTCCTCCGCCCAATTCAAAACTAGGCATGCTTTTGTAGTTTCTTCTAACACTTCCATAGTGTTCGATCATCTTAATTCAAATCATTTTTAATATCGTATCTTTTTTCAGTCTGAAAGTTAGATCATTTTTTGCAGAAAGTGTAGGATACAAAGATGAAGCATTTCGTACATATCACTTATTTATGTGTTTAATGATAAAATATCTGCCTTACCATACGTTACGCTATTGATGGAGCAACAATTGTGTCCGGTAAAATTGCATTTGCTAGCAGGTAGAAAATTCTAAATTCCCTCAGTGAAATTGGAATGAATAGCTTTACAACTTCCTCAATATCAAAACATCATGACAGATGGCAATTATTTGGTTTATTTTTCTTTAGCATTTACCAATATTTCATATGTCTTCTTTAATTGTTGCTAGTCTTTCTTTTCCAACTATTTTACAGTTCAGATGTTACCGGTGATCATTTTTCATCCATCCTTTTCAACTCATATTCAGTGAAAATTGTACGGGCTAACCAATTGTGCGTTCGATTTGCAATATATATATATATATATATATATTTGTGTATATATATATATATATATATATATATATATATATATATATATATATATTTGTGTGTGTGTATATATATATATATATATATATATATATATATATATATATATAGTCATTTATTGCATGTGAACCTCAGATATTAACAGAATATTTTACAAATACTCATAAAAAAGGATTAAAACTTGTAATCGTCATATAATAATAAAGGATTTTGTCAATTTTGTCATATTTAACGGTTAATGATGCATTTGTCGGCAGATATGATAGAACTGCGTTCAGAGATACAAATGGAGAAGATTGTATAGTATCCCTTGGTAAAACAGAACCAGTATATTTACGTAGAAATTTGCAAAGAGGTTTTTAAAAAGCAGCTCACTATCTTAAAATGTGAAGACTCTAGTTTTTTTAAAGCATTAAGCAAGGAAGGTTTTAAAGTGTTGGTCTGAAAATCAGTCATTTGCTAACCTTGCATATAAAGGGGATGTGTTTCCTACATTAGAAGACACAGACGAAACACATCCTATACATGAACCAGAACCTAGAGTTGTGCAAAAAGTTACATATGCAACATCCTGGATGTATGTCCTTACTAGAAGAAACGATACAAAACTAATTAACTAATGGAGTAAGAAAGGAAGTTCTGATCTGAGTGAATTAATTGGTTAGTTATACGAAACTTTTTATAAGTTAATTCCAATGAAAAAGCCATATCTAAAAAATAAGAGATGCAAGATTTATGTGGTAAATATGCACACATTAGAAATGAAATAAGACAATTAGAAAATAAAATTGATGAAATATTTTGATGAAATTTACGATGAGAATCAAAGAGTACCACATTTACCTGCAGATCAAGAACAAATCGTCCCAAGATCATTTACACAAAAAGAAGAGATAGAGATCAGAGAATATAAAAGTTGTTGTAATTGCATTCTCAAAAATAGAAGCTTTTGAAGTAAAATTCAAAACTCATGAAGAAAAGATAAAAGATAATCTTTAAGAAAAAACTAAGGAAGAAACAATTGGTTGTAAAAGCAATATATTATGAAATGAAATGAAGAAAAAAAAGAATTTATAATTTCAGAATTAATTGGAAATATTAAAAATGTGAAAATAAGTTCAACCTTAGAAAACTTAAAGAAATGATACGAAGTAATGAAAGTATTAAGTCTTGCTCTGTCCATATCAAACTTAGTAAAAAGTGCAGTAACTGTTGACGGAGGATGAGCCTCAACCTCCTACTTCAAGTGAAGGATTGTTTTGACAAAATTAAAAAAGGGTTTAATAAGTATTGGTAATATTTTTTTTCTTTGTTAGCCGTGATAGCAGGAACATCATTGTCGAGAATGTTTGGTAGTGTGATAGGTTGGTTGGTTCGGAGTGCTGGACAAATTGTTTTCTTTTTTCCTTGCGAAACATGTTATTTTATTTGGTTTAGCATCAGCAGGATTGTTATTTTCATTGTTGATTAAAAGTGTAAATAAAGCAGCTGGAAAGGTTCATATCTGGACTTTTTCAGTATTTTGATGACCTATTTTAAAAAATTAAACCTATAGCAGCTCCTGTTGAAGGGCATAATTTATCTAACTGGTCTGTACTAATAGGGTAGCATTAGTTTCAAGGTGCAGTCACATGGAATATAATGAACATGGTTTAGATTGTTTCCAAACTAAGACAGAAATTAAAGTTACTAATCATAGTGGTAAATAATTGCTCTGAAATAATACGATTCCCACAAAAAAGTCACAAATATATAATGTGCTTACAATGTAGATGCACGTATTGAATTTGTAACTTGCTCCATTTTGAGGCTGAATAGTTTCAGGTAGCTCATTGAAACCTCAAAACACACACACACACACACACACACACACACACACATACATATATATATATATATATATATATATATATATATATATATATATATATATATATATATATATATAATAGCAATACATATTAACGTTCAAAACGAATAAGCAGTCACTTACCAGGCAGGCACTGTCTATAATAAATATATCTTCCAGGTTGCATATTATTGCCCATTCTGACATAGCCTGGTTTACAGCCGCAAATATTGTCGATGCAAGATGCAGATCTATCATATCCCACAAAGTTATGTTTATAGCCGTATATATAGAACGAAATGTAGCAGTCTTCATCCTTAGAACAATGAGAACCAGAGTCTGAAAATATAGGAATTCCTTATCGCTATAGAACTATAACTGTAACTACATGGCTTTAATAATATTTTACAAAGTTTATTTTACCTTACCTACATTAGAGCCATGACTAATTCAAAATAACGTGTAAATGAATGGTATGGAATTTCTTTTTTTTTAATATCGGTTTGTCTGTGGGTATTTGGCATTCTAATTTTAGCTTATTTACTAAAATATATCCTTGAAACTAAAATCACGCTAGCATCAAAACTTAGACGTCCATCTACTATATTTTGCTTTGAAAATAATATTAATCCACTATGAAACTGTTTACTATTTTAATTTTATATATTGCATGCCGGTTTGGTACATGTAAAGAGAGAGAGGGGGGGAGGGGGAGAGAGAGATTTTTTCCACCGAAGATACTTATTTACTCTAAATTATTTCAAAATATAACAGTAAAATCATTTATTAGGACAATAAAATCTATAGTATTCTTCAGCGATGCTAAATTTCAAATTAATAAATCTTTTCTCAAGTTTCCATAATATACATCAGTAAATGTAAATACACTAGAAACTTTCTCTCATCGAATATGTATTGATAGCTTTATTTGAACACACACCGACCTACAGATGCATTCAAAACTGTTTACACAATAATATTTATATTTAAAATGTGATAAATAAATGTACACATTACCTTTCTTTACTAGTTGTACTACAATCTATCATCAGTGAAGCAAATAAAGAACACAGAAATAGATCACTCTGCGGTAAGACCAAATTGTATCATACATTATATGCTAAATTTGAAAATATGTACCTCTTAAAACATTTATTTTAGTTTACATCTTTAAACGTGAGTTTCTTCCTTGCTAATTTTGGAAGAACTGGTTAGCATTGAAATAATACACAAAGTGACTTACCTGCTTTACATTTATTATGAAGTAATTCATATCGGTTTGGACAGCTGCAGTTGCTCTCGAGATTACAGTTTGATGAGTCGTCGATGCATTCATCACTACTGCAGGAAATCTCAGATTCTGTAAAGAAAAGAATTCGACATATTCGGATACGTATATATTGCGCACACGTGTGGGATTTATATGTACCAAGTATTAACAATTATCATTAGTAACTGATCTGTAACATTTATTTTTCAAATATTCAGTAGTTGGATTAATATTACTTTCTAAAATTGTGTAAGGGGAATATAACAACATATCAATCTTTCTCGAACATAATTCAGAACTCCAATACAAATGCAAATGAAGATTATTTGTTTGTGCCATCAAATATATGTTGAATTTCAATATCCTTCAAAACATCTACATTTAGTCTCACTGAACATATCCCGCTAACTCTGAAAATGTTAAGATAAGGTCGTGTATCTGGTAGCTAAAGTATGCTAAAGGGAAAACCAAAAATAAATATTCAGCAGAAATGTCATAGGTTTATTTTGGTTTTGTGCTTTGCGGCATAGCAACAGAATTAGGTTATTTAGTGCCAAGGCAACTGGTGTAACAGTAAAGTGCCTTGCCCAAGGACCCACCACGGCATCTGACCCAGGCTGCTCCGATTGTAGGATTCGAACCAGCACCCTCTCGGTCGTGAGTCCTGCACGCTAACCACTGAGCCACCGCAGCTCCCAACACTGTCATAGGAATCTAGAACATATACTCAGCCTGAACGTGTGGATTTCAAGCCATGCTACGAATACCGTAACGAATACATTAAAAGTAACAATACGCGGATTCTCCAGCTCCAGAATGCCAATATGTGTGTCCCAGTTCAAATATTAACTCTTGAAGGGTAATGTCAATAACGGTGTATGTTCAACTTCGTTACGTGGGTAAATATTTAGCTCAGTAGTGGGGTTTGGTGTTAGACCAAGTAGAGGAATGGAAGAAGTTAAGGACTTGTGAGATTTAGCAGTACACGTGATCACAATTGGCTTGAACGTTAAGGAAAAGACAACCTTAGACTGATTTTTATCACTTAATGCAACGGAAACGACAAGGTGAGGTTGGGAGGCAGCACCGAAGCATCAACGCACCCATCGAAACTCATTAGTAACATAAGGAAAATATGCATAGAAAAAGATTAGGCACTGTTTACAATGAGAGAAAATAATTACTGTTACCCACTCTTAAGAAGGATTCCATAATTTTAAAGAAATGCTAAAAAATGCTGAAACGTCTTTGAAAATTTTATTTCATGCTTCTTATTTGTGTATAAAGGGAATAACATCACATGAAATATCATTCGTTCAAGGTGATGTGAAGAAACTAATGATAAAATGTATTTTACAGATGTACGTGATAGTCAGCCATGGCAGCAAAATAGTCAGTGTGGCTGCAGTCAAAATACACATTATTCGGAGACAGTTCAATCTGAAGTTTGATCTATCAAAATTTTAAAATAAACAACCGATTGTTCGAACGAAGCTTTCTCTCCTCCTTGGAATAATAGGAAATATTATTTTCTTCACCATTAATTTCTAGTTAAGCTGAGATGTCGCATGATAACGTTCGCAAGGTAGACTATGGGTTGTTAAAATTGAGTTTTAAAAAAACTAAATATAATTTTAAAAAATAGAAAACTCCTCCTAAAGACTCATGCCCCTTGTAGCCTGACAATTATTACAACAACAACAACTTAATAATAATAATAATAATAATAATAAGAAGAAGAAGAAGAAGAAGAAGAAGAAGAAGAAAAATAAAGTTCATTTTTCTTGGCGACATTATACTTTTCTAACTAGTTTTCATTATCGGCAGTATTAAAGCGAATTAAAATACTATGAATATAATCTACAGAAGATTTTGTTAAATCTCACAACAAGAAAGCAACAGCAGACCAGAAACTATGTATCAGATATATAATTTAAGAAGCCTATTGTTACAGGAGAGACATCAATAGTTTTTAGTACATTTTGATCAATATGTTTCCTTTAAACTGTACACATATCAGTGAATAGTCTAACGTAATCTTAGTAATGTTGCTATTACAAATATGAACCCTTCTGCAGACTAAATGTGTCACTCTAAAAAGTACATGTTTGTTTAATTCAAAGTTAAAGTATTAAAGTATTACATCAGTTACGAAACTCAAAAGGAACGAAGCAATGACGAACTATATTACCAAATACCCCGTTTTGACAATTTTCGAGAAATCGACCCTTCAGTGGGCTAGAAACGAAAAGAAAAATTGTTGCACGTTTTCACCAATCCCATATCTAGTCTACAAAGTTTTAACACAATCTTCCAGCAGATGTAGGAGGAGAGGCGACGACAAGCTGAATTGTCAAAAATAACCCTCCACCTTTTTAATTTTTTCAAGAAATGTCTCCAAAACATAGACCTGATGAAAAAGTAAAATCGTATTGCCCACAAGCTTTCATTAAAATCCTCCAAGCGGTGTGGGAGGAGTAACTTTGACAAGAAAATAAGTTAAACCTTATCTTTACCAACCACATATCAAGCCTATAAAGCCTACAAAAGTTTCATTAAAATCCTCCAAGCGGTGTGGGAGGAGCCTTGATGACAAGCTGTGTTACGGACCGTCGGGCAGACAGTCAGACGGACAAGTGATGAACAAGGGCATTGACAATATACCCACTCTTCGCAAAGTGCGTGATTAAAAATAGTACCATATGTTTGATCTCAATAATAAATAATAATAATAATGATAATAATTTATTTATTTACAGACGGTTTCTGAGTTAGTATAAAACTATTCTCTCTTGAGACGTTCTGTTCCATGCACATAATATAGATACAATGATCATTTCTTATTTAATATGGAGTCTAGAGATTTATTTTTAAAAAGCACATATAAAATGTCACTGTTTTACCTTAACATGCAATTTGTTCCAAATAAAAATCCCTGAAAATTTTTAACTCTTCTTAAACTGCTCTATTTTAGGTTTTTGTAGCAAGAAACGTCCAGCTTCTACAGGTCGAAGTACACGACTTGATTATAAATGGCTAAACATGTCTTGTTGATGTTGTGGTGTAGTTTCATTGAGAGCTTTGAATACTAAAACAGTATAACTGTAATCGGTTATTTTGTCAATTTCCATCCAACATAATTTTGTGAACATGGATTCAGAAGGTGAGTCAAAAGGATTATCGAGAAGTATACATGATGTTCTTATTTGTAAGTATATATTCTGCTGTCAAGGTCTTGTGTGGAACAGTTTCCCCAAAAATTAAAACAATACTCTTGCAGTGGTTGAATATATGGATTATAATATGGCATTTTGACATCGAGAGGGACGTATTTCTTAAGCTTGGCGAGCAGTGATATTTTAGAAGAAAGCAATGTATATACATAATTAAACTTTGCACACCACTTAAAAGCTGTCAACATGAATGCCATGAAGTTTATGATTAAAAACATTTTCAATGGTTGTGTTCATAAAATGTAAATATACATGTACATTTTGTGTTGAGGATGAGAACCATTTTATAAGCTTGTCATTAAAAGTATAGTAATTATATTTGTTACAGACTAGTCCATTAATACTGCTGAACGTTTCAACAACTTGTGCTCTGATATCATATAGCCATGAAGTTTTATTGACATTTGAGCTTATTAATGTTTCACATTCTTCTGTTTCTGATATTCTCTAAATGATCTACACCAAAAACGATTTAAGTACAAAACACAAATAACAGTGTTACTTGCTTGGTTTCTATGGCAAAGGTAATACAACTGCATGGCGAACGAATGAATTAACAAATAAATAAAACAGCTGAAGCATAATAAGACTTCAAAAACATGCGGTAAAATCACAACGAATGCCAATTGTTAAGAATTAGCTCACGTAACGTTATGTCAAAATAATTGCGAAGAAAAGCGTTATCACCTGTTCTGCATGTTCCATCGATTTCAGCAAACCCTTCTTTGCAAATACATACTGAATTGTTAGAACATCTCATACTTTTACTGGCACATGGAACACGACTGCAGTTTCTACCAAGGTCTGTAAACAATATACGATATACACTTGACTGATCAATATTAATATGCAGTTAACTGTTCTGCCTTGAAGCGATACATTAGAATATTTACACACAGAATATATAAGAACTGCAAAACAAAAACAAAACACAATAGTTTATCTTTAACGAAAACAGCCTGCAAAATGTTTGAAATGTTACATATGTTTATAGATATAGCTGAAGTTTTGCTAAATATATTTATAATGGGAGTATCAGGTAAGATTGTTTAATTCTTGTGAATGAATCAGAGTTCAAGAAATTTACAAGTCGTATAATAGATGATATTTGATCTGACGATATTTCCTCTATAACACGTATGCTATGTGTTTCAGGACATCTTAACAATTCGGCCTGGAAATTTGCAGCAGCTGCAGGCTAATTGTGTTTTAAGTATTTATATTTCCTTTTAAAAGTTTCCTTCTAAGTGCTCAACTCTTCTGAGCGATTTACAGTGCGACAGTTAAGCATCATAAAAGTACATCTTTTGCAACAAGTATGGATTTAATTCATGCAAAGAGCCCAAATGACAATAATTACTTTAGTACTAAGTGTAAACATTTCAAAAATAAAATGTAACGCATTCGATTCTTACCTGGTAGGCATGTGTATCCTATCTGTCTGTAACCAGCATCGCATTTGCAGTAATAGTCGTAGGAGAAGGAGTAGTAGCTTATGTAATACATAATTTTGTAGTAGAACACGGGCTGTTTATAACATGATACATGGTCACCGTAGCATGTCAAATTAGAATAACCACAGTTCATACCCACACCTTAAAGAAACAGACAGTGAAGATTCAGTAACTGTTATATTTAAATACATTATTGCGTTCTTTACTCTAGTGCTCTGCAACAACATTCAAAATGGTGATATTTGGTGAATACTAATGTATTTCACAATTAGTTTGCTTTTAATATAGTTTATAACTATATCAAAATCTCGCAGAGTCGAAAGTATCGTAAACAGTTTCTGAAACGTACTAGTTCCTCTACAGTCTTAAAATCAACTATGTAGAAAATGAGGTTTAATCATGGAAAGAGAGAGAGAGAGAAGACATAAATTTTCATATGTGAATGTAAATGTACTGACAAAACATGTATTATCTCAGAAAATACCAACACCTCAAAGAAACATACAGTGAAGACTCATTAACTGTTTAAATTAAATATATTATTGCGTTCTTTACTCTAGTGCTCTGCTAAAACATTCTTAATTGCGGTATTTGGTGAATACTAATGTATTTCACATATTTCTAGTTCCTCTCCATTCTAAAACTCAACTATGTAGAAAATGAGGTTTATACATGGAGAGAGAGAGAGAGAGAGAGATTTTCCTCTGTTCACGTAAATCTACTGACAAAATATGTATTATCTCAAGCTTGTGTGGCAGTTGTATTTTTTGTACAATTTCACGTGTAAAACTGAACGTGCATTTAAACACGATAATGATTGCTTGAGATGCAGATGATTTAAGGAAACTGACACTGATTAAATCCAAAATGAATGACCAATGTTACGGCTTAAGCAGTTCTCAAAACTGATCTGGTGATTGTCGCCTTTGCATGTGCACCTTGGGCAAAACCTAATCTCAATCCTCCATTTGTCTCACACTAGTTTGTCAGGTGCTGGTCGTGGGTGGGTAGCGGTCGAAAACTCTTTTTTCCATATTCCAGGTTTATTTATCAATGCAAATATTGAAAACATCGTAAATTTTGAAAAACTTAAATATTCTTGATACCATGTACAATCTGGAACAGAATACAAGTTTAAAATGACATTTAGGTACCGTGTCATACCAACATATTTGCTAACGTTGTATAATTATTATTTTCAACTTCTCTTCGGTACTGTAACAAGTGAAGAGAGAGAGAGAGAGAATTTGTATCAAAATGTAAGCAGCTGTCTGGACTGACTTCGAGGAACTCTTTTTTTTCTCGTCTTCAATGCGATATTGAATTATATCGTTACGTTGAATGACTATCTAAATAATGATACATGAGTTATTTATTATTCCGCTCATATAAAGGGACGAACGGATGGATGTTGTTGTCAGTCAGGGGTCTTAAACAGAATACAATAGTAGCCATAACAAGGAAAATCACTATTTAAAGACGGGACAGAGCGAAGAACAGGTGTAAATAGTGCATGAGCTGCACCAGGTCGCTGTTTATAGATTTAGCATCCCTTGATAAATAGTCGTCGTCACTGGAAGGCTTTATTCTATCTTAACATAGCCATGAGTCTTAAACAGAATAAAATAGTAACCATTGCGAGGACAACCCCTCTTTAACACCTAGACAGAGCAGAATACTGGTGTAAATAATGCATGAGGTGCACTAACGTCCTTGTTTATGGATTTCGCGTCCCTTGATAACAGTCGCTGTCATTGGAGGGTATTTTTTTATTCAGATTAGCACTATGCACACTGTCTTCAAAATAAGGTCATCTTTATATATTTAGAATACAAGGTCACACATTTATCGAGACCCTAGCTCAGCTTTTTATAAGGATCATTATCTATCTACCACCCAAGATTTGACCAATGTAATTCTGCTTATAACTTCTCTCAAGCAGAGCACAGTTACACTTGAACGCTATCACGCATTGGCTCTATGTGTTAGCTAACCCATAAGCTTGCAGACATCTAGCCAGCGGAACCGTTTCTAGTATCCAGGTAGTGCACAAACCCCACTATTCCTAACTGCTATTTTTTTAAAACTAATATTGAGCTGCAGCTACTAAAAAACAGCTCCTATAAAAGTACGGAAAAGAGGGTTTACTGAAATGGCTGCCGCGTCTAAACCAAGGCATCAAGTTTGCTCTGACTTCATAAAGGACAAGGAAATTATATTGATCTATGTTTTTCAAAATTATCACCTAGGAAAATTGCTTGACATTGCACTCTGCGAGTCACTCTGTATGTGTGAATTTGGAGCTGGTTGCATAAACTTCGTTTGATATGAGCTTCCACTGACTTCTCAGGGCAAATGCAGGATGTCTTAATTTGTTATAGCTACTCAAAAATATCACCTTTTAAACCTCACTGATGTGTTCTAATTTTTATTCATTTTTCTATTAGGCAGATAATACATCATCGAATCAGTGTCCCTTGCATCGTAAGCGACGATATTCCATTGTACCAAGGCGCGCGCGTGTGTGTGTGTGTGTGTGTGTGTGTGTGTGTGTGTGTGTGTGTGTGTGTGTGTAGGGAAGCAAATGGGGACTGTACTTGCCGTTTACAACCCGAACATCTGCACCAAGAAGTATCGTTTGAATTGTACGATAGGCATTGCGATATGACTTGCCAACGGACTGTGGTTTGCTAACAGATTGTCTTGCTTATCTTTACCTTTGTAGTGTTAAGTCTAGACTCAGTGCTTACAAACCCGGCATTTAGGTGGACACTCGACAGATTCAACAAAAGTACGACGTCAACAAGTACCCATTGTGTCCATTTTATTTATAGTGTATTTATTGTTTACCAAAACTAGTTATACATTTTATAAATCTGTATAATTTTTAATACATTTTATAACTTTTATATTGATTTTGAGCAAGAGAAGCTTCTGTACAAATATCATAGTCTTGAGTATATTATTATTACTATAAGACGTTCAGTCTATTTCAATCATATGCTACTTAAAGTGCTGACACTTTTAAATTTTTCTTGATTAGCAGAAGATTCTCGTTATTTTGTGTGAAGAAATTCGTTTATTTGTTAAAGAGGAGCATACTCGATAAAGAGGGCATAGATTAAAAACGAAGGCGCTTTAAAAGAAAAGATTAGAATTAGAGATAAAGGTGGAAGATTGAGAAAAGAAAGAAATAGAAAGGCAAACGGAAAGAAAGAAATAGAGATAGAAAGACAAACAGAAAGGGAAAGATATAAATATAAATGAAATCAGAAAGGGAAAGAACAGAAAGGTCAAAGCAAGCAGAAAGGGAGAGGGCAGAATTAGAGCAAACGAAAATGCAGAGGAAGTAAAACAGGCGATGTTGGTAGCAGAAAGAGAAAGAATAGAACTACAGGATAGGACGTTGGAAAGGAAGTATAAACGGGCATTAGAAGTATTGAAGGTTATGAAAGCGATTCATAATGACTTTGATTCATAAAAATAAAGGGCCCTAAATGACTCAACACCCCACCCCCTTTGACGAAGATATCGATAATATAAATTGTTACCTGCACAGATCCGAGACGTACGCCACTGCACAGAAGTGGAAAGAAAATGATTGTTCACTTCACCTAAGTGCATTACTTAAAGCGTTAGACGTGTATTATCGTCATCCCACGAGTGACATGTTAGACTTTGAAAACTTGAATGAAGTGTTTTTAAAACGGTTTGAGTTGACGGAGCAAATATTTAGAAAGAAATTAAAATACAGTAAGTTTTACGGAGAGACATTTATCCAATGTGTAGGTAGGTCACGGAATTATCTGCAGCAATGGTTCGAATATGTGAAGACTGATAAAGCATATCAGGGGTTGTAAGATGTTCTTTTTTTTTTTAATAGATCAATGCTGGCAATATGTAATAATGAGTTGTACCTTGTTCATGAACGAAAGGTCGTTTACAGCTCTGAGGAAAATGACCACGCAAATGAAACTACTCCAAAGAAGCTCGAGGGGTTCCGAAAATGTGATCTCAAAGGACTATAAAGAAGATAGACAGTCTAAAGACCATGAAGCCCGGAAAAAAATGAACCATTATTGGAAGTAAGGGCGATAGTTCGAACCAAGGTAGGGAATAAGCAGTTTTACACATGCGAGGAATGGTTCATATTTCGTCCGACTGTCCGAAATGTAAAGGTATTATTCAAAAGGTAGCAGTTGTGATTGAGAGTTGAGACTGAATGGGAGTAGATTGTCGAGGCAATTATTTGGTGGTCGAGTTTTCGGTGCACAGTAGACGGCTTATGTGATGAAAAACCTAATTTATAACTTTGCAGTCGAAAATGTAGAAAGTTATAAATTTCCATCTTGGTCCGATTTTAACGTTTCTCTAGTTAACGTTATCGAGACTAGATCGCAGATGCGAGCGCGAGAACAGTCATACCATAAGCCGAGAGTTCCAGTGACCGTGACCGATATTTTACATGGTGAATTTGAACCAGGACAAAGAGTGGACCCATCCTTAGATGTGATATGAGAGATAGTTTAGGTCGCTTCGTTGAGAGGGAAATAATAGACCGAATGCTGAATTTTATTATCTTAGGGTAAATAGTGACATGCTCGACGTTTGTCAGGAGACAGTTTCAGAAGGACGGTTTACTAGAGTACTTCCAGATCAAATGCCCATAACGGACAACTCATTCAAGGGAGGTGCTCCAATCTGTTCTGCTACTCACCGGAAGAACAGATATAGTCTAACCCTAGTAGACTACGCTAGGCTAAGGCTTTACCAAGTATCAAAGCCGAGCTTGTGGCCGAGATACTTATGGATATATTCAGTAGGCTAGGAGTGCCAGACAAAATTCCTACTGTCTGTGGGGCGGAAGTAATGGCCGAAGTCAGAACAGTGTTACATATCTGACAGATCACCACAACACCGTAACACCCGATGTGTAACGGTTTAGCAGAGAAACTTAAACGGAGCGTTGAAACAAATGTTGCATCGCATGTGCGCTGAGATTCTACAGAATTGGGGCTAGTTTCGGAACCAACTTCTATTGGCGTACCATGAAGTACTGTAAGAAAGTATAGAGCCTCTTCTATTCAAGTTGCTGTATGGAAGGTTGGTTCGATGGCGTATGAGTACAGAGTTATGGTCAGTAAACGTCAAGGACGATAAAGTGAAGTCTGCCTATTTATAAATCATAGACTTGCACGAGAAGTTGGAGAACAGGTACCAGATAGCGTATGACACACTCGCGAGCTCAGGCAATCAAATGATCTGTAAATCTAGGGACAGTATTGAAATATGGTGCAACTTGAAACGCGTCGTGATGAGGTTTTCTTATATATACCTAGCAATGTAAAGGATTCTGTTCTTTTCTATTTTTCTTTTTTTTTCTTCTGTACATTCCTTGCTTTCTAAGAAGTATGACTACATTTGTCTTTGGGGAGAGGTAATTCCACAGGATGGAAAACACCAAGGTGTCCTTAAGGTTTCCTTAATACTGTAATTTCACTTGAAGATAGTATGAATCTTTGTGGTCGCTTTGTTATAACGAGGACATAATTACCCACTGTGTAAGTTTAGTTATAGTGCATTTTTCTTGCACCGAAAAAGTTGCGACGCGTACAGTCCTACTTACCTGTTTGACCGACTTTTTTCCCATGCGAATTGTACGTAGTGGTTCCTAACCCTTTTACCTAGTTCGAGCAGCTCGCTTTTATTGCATGTTTTTTGTTCGTGGTTTATTTTTATATCTGTGTATAAATGTTGGGGCGCTTTAGTATAGCTACATCTGAGATTTTAATTAGATTTCCATTCTGACAGTCAAATTTAATATCGTGTAATGCTTCCTTGATTTGACAGTATTTACTTTAATTTCAATTAGTCACATTTGCATCTTGACTGATATGTTGATGTACATCATTAATATTAGTAAAGAATGACAGTGGTTCCAGTTTATTGTAATCCTTTTTATCTGCTATTTGTTATTTGTGTACCGTATTAAAGTGAAATAGAACTTTCGCCTATATGTGTTATGTGGACCTGTTGATTTCATTGTTGGTATATGACTGGGGGTGGGAAAAGGGAGTTGCTACATTCGTTAAGTACACGAGAATGTGAAAAGTAATTTTGCCAACTATTCAGTAGGAAAATGTTGCAAATGATCTGTAGCTTGAAACAATGCTAGTGACTATCTTTTGGTCTATAGTTGTCAATGTTTCGGGTACAACTTTCTCTTCCTTATCTACGACACGTATAGCAACATGTCAGCTCGCTTCTTATAGTTAATTTATATCTACCCTAACTGCTTATTATTAAATATAAGCAGGATAGATTAAAGACTTTACAATATTTTATCATGTAAACTGGCATTATCTTTTGAAATATACATATTTATATAGTGTGTATTTAATTAAGCAAATATAACATAGAGTTTGAGTTAATGCACTCCATGGTTGGAAATAATTTTTGATGCAACATGAGGGAAATTGGCCAGTGAGCCTGATATTTAATACAGAAGCTATAGAATCATGCGAATATCTGGGTAATCGCATGCCATGTTATTAAATTTTATAATCATATCAGAAAATATACCAGAGTTTATTTATGAAAATAAAAGAAGAAAGTTTGCTTCAGTTGTAATTTGGTATGTTTCGGACAAAATGAATAGACCCTGAAACAAACATTACTTACGAGGATAGCAATATCCATTTATTTCTCCATAGCTTTCAGAACACTGGCATACTCCAGATATGCAGCTCGCACCTGAACTGCACAACCTTATACTTGAGCAGTCTTTTACCACATCTAGTATTGATAAGACACAATATATCAATCTACTTAACTACATCTCACGCAGCAAAGAAACAAAATATCAGTAAAATAACTAAAGCTTCAACCTTTTTTTTAAGATAGTTGATGAAATAAATATTTCCATACACGGGTCAGTTTAGAATCAAAATATAATTACAAATATTTCTTGAATAGTAACTCAAATAGGCCTAAGTACCTTTTTGCATCAAAATAATCAAAATAATGTTCACATATTTAAGCAAACAATGTATCAGTGAGAAATCGATTATGGACAAGTATTTATTAAATAATGGGGATAAAATGGTGATCTAGAACAAACACAAGATTAATCAACTACTGACAACATTGACGGGAAGAAATGTGTCGAATAATATAAGTTCTAATATATGGCATAGAACTACATGATTGTATACAAGTGGCAGATAGCCACATGATGGTTTAAAAGTGCCAGAGATCTATATGATGGTATAAAAATGGCAGAGAGCTACATAATGGTATAAAAGCTGCAGATAGCCACATGATGGGATTAAAGTGATTCATATGCAAGTATGGTGTCTAAACTAAATAAGCAGCAATAATTCTGTATAATTTGTGAAAGAATGAACGCGAGAATCTTCTCGTATGTCTACATATAACTTTTCATTTTACAATCTATGTTAAGTTATGTTTTCATTTAGGCGGGAAATCATTATTAATACATAAATACCTGGCACACAACTCTCAGACAATGCCTTCTGTGTGTATCCGGGCATACATTCACAAACTTTGTCACTGTTACAGAATGAATTATCGGAGAAACAGTTCCTTTCTGAACAATTAACTCCAATATCTGTAAGGAAGAAGTAACTGAACATAAGGACATCTGAAAATTGGAATTAATAGAAATAATGGATTTCAATGTAAGGTTACGTACTAACAAAAATATAGTAAAATGTCAAACGCATGGTTATAATTCTAATTCGTAAACAATTGATTAAAGCTTGACGTAGACAGTGCTTCAATAAATATCAATTAGCTTATTATTAGAACAACATTTCACAACCTTCTATTTCGTAAATTTTAAAACTACGGTTTTCAATAAAACAGGCAAGGAAGTTTATTAAAAAGACAATAACTCTTTATTCACTTCCTAAACGTACGAGCAAGACATTTCATAACAAATTGTAAAAGAATGAATATATAATTAAACTACAGTCATTGATTTGTTGTTGACAAGATCTTCAAGGGTTAGGCAAAGTCATAACATACTCTGAGTGTCCTTATGGTAATAACACTGATATGATTTTACTTATGCTTATGACGGGGATGATTTCGATGGCAATAACTTATACGATACTAATAATGCATTACCTGGCTTACAAGTTCTTGATTGATAATCATAAATAAACGAGGGTGTGCATATGCAAAAACCAAAGACGTTACTACAGGAAGCATATGCATCCAGACAAATTCCTGATCCACACGGCGCACGGTAATCTATATGAGAAGAAAAACAAACTCTGATGCAAACCTAATTAAGACATTTTAGAAATCAACTTAAAAAAACGCTTGAAACATGTGTAGATTGAATAATAATAATAATAATTATAATTATAATAATCTCGTATCATTATTATTATTATTATTATTATTATTATTATTATTATTATTACAATCATAAGTTTTAATCTTAATGCTGTTCATAAAAATGATTATTCTTAAAATATTTGTAATATTCCACAAGCAAAATTAGTAGTCTTGATCTTGGACACTATTATATTTTGTCGTCACTAAGATATTAACTTTCAATCTCATATATATTCGTATTACTATTTATGCCAAACGACATTACGTTCAAAAGACCACTTCAAATATTCAGTATAAAATTTAAAGGTTTTAGTACATTGATGTCGACCATTTTTGTTTCATTTTTATATTTGGTATAGGATATATGTCCTACAGGCTTTGCAACTATTGTTAGCTTGTGCGAATCCAAAATCGCACGCACAGTTGATGTTGGAACACCTGAATGCTGGATGATAGCAATCATCTGGACTGCAGGTGTCCGAATCTGAAAAAAAGATCAAGGACAGAACTTAACACATTTGCCAAACAATCAATACTATATATTAAGAACTATATTAAGTGACAATTGCTGTGAAATTCAACAATACGAGTACAAATCCAGACCTTCAAAAATAATGTTTGCTGTATTCCCCAGTGCAAAATCATATAGAACAAGTGTTTGATTAAGCACATCCAAATGATTACACGCTGATTGCAGTTGTTTACATGCAAACTAAACCAACTTTATCCAAATACTCCAAAGGGTACTTCTTTCTCTAACACATATTTCCAAAACATGAATCTCCTTTCAACCTTCATTTGTGATTTTTAAGTACTGCAACAATTCTCAAGCCTCTAGTCTGTTACTCTACTGTACATGTAGTTCATTTGACAAGGCTTAGTTTTTCTACGAAATCTTTCCATTTCTAGATACATTCGCAGCTATTATAAACCTAACACCAACATACCGAACACTCAAATAATTATGGTTTTTTTCCTGCTTATTTTTTATTTTTTATTTATTTTGCTTGCTTCGTTTGTTTATTTGTTTGTTTTTGTTGTTTTGTTTATTGTCTTTTTTGGTGGGGTGTTTTTATTGTTGTTTTGTTTATTGTCTTTTTCGGGGGGGGATGCTTCTTTTAATTCATTTTTAGAGAAGCCATGTTGTTATATGATGTTGGTATCACTTATAAGGGAAAACGGGAATGACGTCAGCCCATACATAATGCACAGCTACATCCGAAAGAACAAACGTGTGACAAATTAAACTGACTATTACACAGTGATAAGTAGACTTAACTAGTTTTATTAAATTTAACTATCAATATAATTAACTTACGCTCAAGCTATATATATATATATATATATATATATATATATATATACCTTTCGCACAAACACCGCTTGATAATGTGTATCCAGAGTCGCATTTACAGATCAAGTCAGTGTCACAGTACGCGTGTTCGTCTGCACACTGTTCAACTGTTCTGCATTCCGCTCCAACACCTAGTATTTACACAAAACACGAAACGAGATTGAAATCGCCCGGACAGAAATAAATTAAACATTTTATCAGGATAGAATTTAAGCACGATTAAAGAATATATGATACAATTAATAAAAAAGCAATCCATTAGGTAATAAGCTGGACGCTAGATATTGTTCACGATTTATTCATTCCTGGATTGTACTTTCTGTAGTAGAAACAGGGACAGTCAGTCGCCATCTACGCTTCCCTAGCGTAGAGTGATCCCGTTAGATTATTCTTCCGTAAAAAGCTTGGCAGTAGCAATATGACAGCCAGTGAAACCGAATGATATACAAAATAACATGCGAACTAAGGTTATACCTCAGCGGCGAAAGTGGAGTAAGAAAGTCAGAATAAATAATATAATTATATTCTTAGCTTTGCTTTGTTGAATGATGTGTGTGTGCGAGAGAGAGAGAGAGAGAGAGAGAGAGAGAGAGAGAGAGAGAGAGAGAGAGAGAGAGAGAGAGAGAGAGAGAGAGAGAGAGAGAGAGAGAGAGAAACCTGGCAAACAGAAGTTTCCACTCTGGATAAACCCGTCAGGACATACACATACAGAAATCCCTAGTCTTGTGTAGAATCTACACAAGGCGTTTCCGTGGAAGCAGTTCGTACTGGAACAGTCAGATCCTAGCACTAGAAATGATTCATATTTTCGATAATTTTAATTCCATAACATAATACCTTATGAACTAAAATAATAGTGAGCTGGTTACTGGGTAAATGATGTTGAATCTTCAACTTAATGAGGCATATATATTTTATCATAGAATTCCTGAAGTCATGTTTTTAAGGCTACATGTGTTTATTTTATCTCTCATTTATTTCTACGGTACAACACAAAACCAAAAGAAGCACTTAGATAATTACATTGAATGCTCTGTTCATAATGGTTTTGTTGCTCAAAAGATACCATATCAATTATTATCATTCCACACTTTTGCGTAGGCGATATTTTGTGATACGATCCGACGTACAGTTAGTTGGGAAGTCCGTGACTCTATCGCCACCTAGAATCGCTGCGTGGACATTTATGAGTCTTAGTAGTTTGTATGATGACATGAATCATGTGGAAGTTGGGTACTATGTTTGGATCATACATTTAGTGTACTTTGAAGGTGATTAAAAGTGCATTTACAAACATTTCTATGTCTTGTTTTTTCTATTGTTTTCTTAACTTATATATTTTTAACTAAATCAGTCCTAGGAGAAAGGTAGTTTGCTCTGCTCAAGTTGAGCAAACAGTATCATACTCTGTTATCATCACCTTGTCAAATAAATTACTGTTAATCTAAAACAAATTATCCACCAGTTCTGTAATAAGATACCTCTAATGTTAGGGCTGGTGGTACATACATTGTCTGTATAGGATGATTGTTTTGGTCATTCACATTTTCAGTGTAATTATATAAACATATGTATATATACATATGCCATATATATATATTTTCGTTATTTTGTTCCACACTGATGCCGGAAGACAAAGAAGCATGAGTTTACGCAAGGTAAATATTTCTTATTCTATATCATTGTAATAATTAAAAATATATATTTTTACATTATTATTACTTTTCTGTTTTCTTTTTACATTCTTTATTTGTATGTGTATAACAGTGCATAGCACTTGACACTTCCTAGCCTCTTTTTGCCGTATATATCGTAGTAAAGTGTCCTATATTTAAAACTAATCTGTCAGAGTAATTTAAAATTATTAAATATAATTTACATATAGTGTATTTTACAACATCCCCCATGGTAAGCATAGTACATTCAAACTGAATCTGACACTCTTCTTAACCATAATAACATTTGGACATTGGTAGTTATCATTAACTATGTTTTTATCACACAATGTCTTTAATTTATATATCTACATGTAACTTAGAAAATGTATTAAAATTCATCCGATATCATGTAAGATGCAGATCGAAAGCTTACAGAAGTACAATAAATTATATTTACTGACATTATCAAATACAAAGATCACGGAAGTCTGTAGCACTTGGATTTTTTTTAATTTTATTTTTTATTTTTATTTTATTTTATTTTTTGGAAAAAAAACTCCGAACAAACATGGAACGTCTTCAGAGAATAAACATGCCGATGCCAATATGGTAAAATTAAAACAAAAATTAAAGATGTAACGTTAAATTCTTGGGTCAGTTAAGGATAATAATCCAGAATTGTAAAGGAAACAAAAGCTGAACATTTAACTTGACATAGATCTTGTAAGCCTATAATCATAATAAAATTTTGTACAAATCAAAATTTGTGATGAAAAGATAATCTTCTAAGTCAACAAGCCAGTTCTTAGTCGTATTTTCACATAAAATCTTAAAATAAAACTTGATTTAGTTCTCCTTGATGCTAAACTCACACTAATTATAATTGCAGTTATCACGAAGTTCTTTGCAAATGAGCAAAAATTAAATTTATGCTGCATGGAACAGATATGGACAACGCTATGTGGTCCCTCCGATGGATATGGTAGTACAGTGGTGCAAATACATTAACGGTCTTCAAGTTTACCGGAAGAAAATATCAAAGATCGTATGTGCAGTTTTATTGAAGTTAGACATTAAATGTATAGTATTTTAGATCAAAAGAATTTTATTAACTCTTGAATAGAATTAAGATATCTATTTCAAACCATATTTACACTTTTACACTTTTCTCAACAAAAGATGCTTAAATATTAATAAAACCAGTTGGTGTGCATAAATTGTGATTGCATGACAGTGTTATATACAATTTTATTAGCAATAACATCAAAATGCTCTCAATGAATCCATGTTTCATGAAATGTGCCATAGTGTAGGAAGAATACGTATTCGTAAAATATATAATAGGAAGTCACTGAATTTTTTTTTACATCGTTGGATTCTTGTCAAAAATTACTCCTGAACTATGTCTGTACAAATATCCACGTTGAAAGACCTGCAGTTTTCTATCTTTGATGGAGTGTGCTACGCTCGAACTGAAGACTTTTTAAAACTACTTAAAGCCAACCATACTAGGACTATTGACAAGGAATTGCGTGTTGCGAATGTTCTGAGAGAAATACAGGGATACAAATACTCCAACAAAGTAGTAGAAGGCAAAACATATCTTACATTATCAGCAATATTACATTATTGCTTTGCTCATGAATATGACAGAACCATTTGCAAGAACATTGTAGGAACTGTGCAAAACTTTGTTTTTCAAACAGAAAGTAAAGATTGTGATAAACAATTCTAAATTTATACAAGACTTTGGCTTATGGTCGTTGGACGGCTACATAACTTTATTGTCAGAATTTAGAGTCAAAGAAGATATTCCAACCTTCTATAGTGAATACAGAACTCAGTTTTCTGCAACGGAATGAAATAAAATTTGTCTCTTTGACTATTATTGTAGTCTCAGAGATGAAGACATTTCAATTACATATGAAGATGAAGTAAAACAAAAATGGAGGTTCTATGAGGAAATAAAATCAGCTCATGGACTCAACAATGCAATTGTGACTGAGTCAAGCAGAATAATTTCCAAAATCAAGCAGAGAAAGTCGGCTCCAGAAAGACTGGATGGAGTGCACATTTTCACAGGCCAGGACCACTATGCAGAGGTAATAGAGGCTGCACTGTTGACTAAAGCCGATTTCTACTACCCTGGCCATATAAAACTGGTATCTTGTGTTGAATGTTCCCCCTATTGTGAGAACCAAACCGGTATTCATGTCTTTGTGGAAGTTAGCAGGGATTTTGATCCTGTTTCAGACGTTGCAGACCTAATGCGTTCTTTCCAAATATTGTATTATTTCGTGCTGGTGGTCTTGATAAATATAAGCATGTAACAAGTTTCAGTAGATTTCATGTTCAAGATGACATGATGCTGGGTAATCTTCAAGAACATATTGTATTTGAAAACAAAATTAATGGACATGTCTCAGCTGCACTAGATAAAGAAAGTGTATGCACTGCATGTCAGAGCACGCTTTCATGCGAACCGCTGCATTGGAAGACATATAGTTTGTTAGAAGAGTGGCATTTGGACATACCTTTATTAGTACAAATTATTCTGGAAGGCTTCATTAACCGCAAAAGCATCTGGAAGGCAAAGAATCCAGTGACATTACGGAAAACAAGCTTTTCCAACTATACCAAGCGTATGACAGATTTTTAAAAATCTTCAACAGAACACACACAGGAATCATTCAAGACAGGGATACATTGGAACTTGCAATGCATTATCACAGCATAAACAATGTGTTTGACATAACAGCTGAAGCAGGAGCAACAAGAAGCTTAAGAGAGGCAGAGAGATTGTTGAAAGCAAAAACAGAACCTGATCTGTGCTATTATAAGTCCTATATTAAGCAGTATTCAATTTTCAGTGAAACAGAAAATGGAGAGCAACATAAGATAACCAGGATAAGAGATTGTCTCCTGATCTTGATGATAGACAACCTTGTAAGATTGAAACACAAAAGTGATCCCAATTCTGGTGAAAGCAGATCACTTCAGTCGTGCACATTGCCACTCATCTTAAAGGGAATACCACGGGATGCTGCCATTGTAAGAACATGGCATGCCGCTGAATGCAGACACAAAAGTGCCTTCGTATGCAGCTGCATGAAAGAAATTGAGCTGACAAAAGATGAAGGACGAATGTGCATTCTAGAAGAATTCTCAGATGAGTCAGGCGTTAGACAGAGGCATGAGCAGTGGCAGTCATTTATACCTTGGTGGTCCAAGATTTCAGAAGTTAATAATATCACTCATTATTAGCTTAAGTTGTAATAATATTGTTATTGTATCAATCATGTTATCTTCAATTTATAAAAAGTGTCAACTATAAAAGTGAACATGAAAATTATAACTAAAACTGCATAAGTTTACCTGCAATTTAGAGGAAGGATTGATCTCCATTGTAAAAAAACTAATAAAAACTCTATCTCATTTGATTAACCGAGTTTTCAGACAAAGGGAAAAGGACATGAGTTGATATATTTATCGTTACCTCAGAAATTGATTGGAAGATGCCAGAAATGATATGCATTATTTCTTCTTCCTTAATACTTTCAAAAATAAGTGGACTGTACTGATCAACACAATTTCCTGCTAGGGATCACAAGGAGGAAGAGGGCATAACTTCTGAAATGCTACCTGTTGGTACTTCAGAAGCAAATCAAACAGAACTGAGTGATGATAGCATGCCACTTCTGGAACTTGAAGAACACCGTGTAACAATTTTATTTTTTGGGTTCCTGGGTAGTAAGTGTTATTTCCTAATTGTTTATGCCTCAAAAGTATAGAAAATGGCTATTATTCCCCACAAACTTTGCTTTTGTGACCAGGACAGTGATATTTTGAAATTTACTTATTTTCCAGAACATTCCAGATAAATTCAGTGCTGAGTAAACTTGGAATAACTTCTAGAACTTTCTAGAACTTTCCAGTAATATAAATAGTAGTATAAATACAGGGGCCTTAAGCCCACCAGTTCAGTTTAGTTCCAGTTGCCTATGTGGATACATATCTGCATTTTTCTGAGATGGCATCAAGAGGCTGCAAGCATCATGCAGACGCATTTTGCTATGTCTGTGGAAAATTTATCAAGACAAGAGCGAAAAAGTACTCCGTGGAATCATCTGCTAAGATGTGTGAGGTAAATATTTCGGCATTCCAGTCGGGGATCAACACAAACCCTGAGCACCTCATTTCACCTGCGACCACTGCAAAAAATTCTGGAACGTAAGATGGACAATTGTTGCTCGAAATTTTGCTATAAAATTTGTTAAAATTGTTAAAATTGTAAAAGTTTTTAATTTTAAAATGTTTTACAATTTTCAATGTTATTGAAAAAATATATCATATATGAAAAATGTTGCTAGAATCTCTTACACATTAGTCATGGGTGAAATAAATGTATTTTTATAGGATGGTACAAAGGGGAAAAGAGAGCCATGAAGTTCGCTATCCCAAGAATTTGGCGGGAACCCACTGACCACTCAAGCAACTGCTACTTCTGCATGGTGGACCCTTCCAAACGTCGGACTGGCAAGAATGCCTTTGCTATCACGTATCCGGACCTTCCTTCATCCATCGCCCCTGTGCCACTCTGCCATGAGCTCCCCCTACCCACTCCTCCGGAGAGAGAGCAGCCGTCTTCAGAAGTGAGCAGCAAATCAGAGAGCGAGGAAGACGTTGTAGATCCAGATGACAATTTGAGAGGTGGAGCTGAGGAGAGAAACCCATACTACCCCAACCAAAAAGACCTCAACAACTTGATTAGAGATCTTGGTCTCACCAAGTCCAATGCCGAGCTTTTAACGTCTAGGCTCAAGCAGTGGAACTTGTTGGATGAAAGTGTGCAAGTCGCAGATCAGAGGAAGGGTCATCAACCTTTTTCCAGCTTCTTCACCCGTCAAGATGGGCTCTGCTTCTGCCACAATGTGACCAGTCTGTTCGAGGCAATCGAAATCCCCTGTAACCAGAATGAGTGGCGCCTCTTCATTGACAGCTCATCCAGGAGTCTCAAAGCCGTGCTGCTCCATAATGGTAACAAGTACCCGTCTCTTCCCCTGGCTCACTCGGTGCACCTCAAAGATGATTACAACAGCATCAAGACCTTTCTGGACGCCTTGAAGTATGATGAGTAGGGCTGGGAGGTCATAGGAGACTTCAAAATGGTGGCATTCCTGATGGGTCTCCAAGGCGGTTTTACAAGTTTCCCTGCTATCTTTGCCTTTGGTACAGCAGGGACACCAAGGCGCACTAACACAGGCGGGACTGGCCATAGCGGACCGAGTTCTCTGTGGGGAGGAACAACGTTAAGTGGGAGCCACTGGTGGACCCCCGGAAGGTGCTGATGCCACCACTGCACATCAAATTGGGCCTTATGAAACAATTTGTCAGAGCTCTAGATAAGGAGTCGGCAGCCTTCAGGTACCTTCAAGACTTCTTCCCTACGCTGTCTGAGGCAAAGGTCAAAGCCGGTGTCTTCGTCGGACTACAGATAAAGAAGATGATCCTGGAGTGCAATGAATTCCCCAAGAAGCTCACTAGTAAGGAGAAAGCTGCTTGGAACAGCTTTGTCGCAGTGGTTCGGGGCTTCCTGGGCAATCACAAGGCCGAAAACTATGTGGAGCTGGTTGAGACTCTGGTGAAGAACAACTCCACAATGGGCTGTAGGATGTCCCTCAAAGTCCATATCCTTGTTGCTAATCGTGATAAATTCAAGGAGAACATGGGAGCGTACTCGGAGGAGCAAGGCGAGCGCTTCCACCAGGATATACTAGACTTTGAACGCCGCTACCAAGGACAGTATAACGAGAACATGATGGGAGACTACATTTGGGGGCTGATTCGTGAAAGTGATTTAGACTATAATCGTAAATCTCGAAAAACTACTCACTTCTAAATCTTTTGTAGTCATTTTTGTATTACTTTAGTATAAATACATGTTAATTTGGATTCTAATGTTGTTTTTTTCTGACTTTATGAGAACGAAATGACTCAAATTCGCCCGTTTTCTCATTGGAAATAGGTAAATTTCAAAATATCACTGTCCTGGTCCCAAAAGCAAAGTTTGTGGGGAATAATAGCCATTTTCTATACTTTTTAGGCATAAACAATTACGAAATAACACTTACTACCCAGGAACAAAAATTGTGTTACATAGTGGAATCATTCCTGACAATGTATCTAATCGAAAAATGCATCAGCCAAGAGTCCCTACTAGGACATACACAGCTTCATAAGCCATCATTAGAAAGGCCTAAATCCTTAGTTGATAGGGTGAAGAAAATGAAAGGAAACACCATAAATTGAACTCCTTTTAAGGCCAAAGCAGTTATAAGAAGTGAAAGACAAATGAAAGACGAGAAGCATATCAAAAAGGTGTCATCTGTGAAAAAACATATGGACTGCCTTAGTTCAGAGATGAATGCTTGTCAGGCCATTTTGAAACCAGATTGTTCAAAGTCTAAAGTAATGAAAGCAACTGGAATACAGAGAGCTATTGTATCCTTACTGGTCAATCAGCTGAAAGCATCAGAAAGTGATGTTGGTAACACAAATATGGACCTTCTGCAGGTAGGGGATGATGAATTATCACTATTAGCTGAGGCTGGTTTTGTTTTTTTACAGAGAAAGTCATACCAGCTGGCATATCGACCAACATCAAATTAGCTACTTTAGAGTTTGCAGGGGTAAAGTTCAAAGCCAAATTAATGAGTTGCAAACAGTATTTAAACTTTGTTCAGAACAGTATTTTGAAAGATCTTTTGGGACAAATTCCTGCACTGAAGCGAATAGTAGTATGTGAAGAAAAGTAAAAATTCACTCCTGAAGACTTTAAAGCTGCCACAAGAGAACAGAGAAAGAGAAAAGATACAGCCTCTATTAGTCATCTCAATGTCATTGGTGATATTATGACAGATGAACAATTCTGCCGCGAACATGTGATTGAAACCAACGAGGGAAAGCGCCTCATAAGCACCTACTTTTCGGCAAAAGTTGAAAGTCTTGACATCAAACAAAACCTAGTGTTGGACATTGACAGCGAATTACATGTACTTGTGTAATTGAAGAAAAATCTGTTTGTCTCTGCAGGAAATACACAACACCTGTAAGAGCTGTTTTCTCTTCGACTGGATTTGAGTAGTTTTCTGTCCTCCAAAACATACACCAACGTACACTGGATGTTGGATAGTGTCTCTGAGCTCCACGATGGTGATGCTGTTATACGTATTGTCTCCTCAGGAGATATAGATTCGTTAGTCATTCATTTGTTCTGTTTCACAGAGTTGGCCATGTGAATCTGATGGGAGATTAACATATCAGGTGTTTTTGATGCTACAGAAAATGGGGAAGCTTTCAGATTTTTATAACATCACAAACATTTTGACATTGTTGGAACAGGAAACGGGCGACAAGAACATTGGCATCAAGATAACTTTAGCTCTATGTTTAGGGGGTAATGACTACTTTCCCAAATTCCATGGCTTTTCGCACTGGATGATATTGAAATTATTTTTGCAGCATCCAAAGTTTCATGATAGACTTTTCAGTATTAGTTCAAGGAAAGTGGAGATGGACAATAATGTTTACATAGATTTTGTTAAAACAATGTATTGTGTAAAGGTTTATAATCCAACAAACCTGAGTTTTCAGGAGATACGGCATCTGACTATTAAATCCAAAAGAGGACAAGCAAATAAAAAATGAAGACACCCTCAGAGCTGGATGCCACCAGAAACTGCCATATCCAAGCTATGCTGTCTGATGAACTGCCAGATAAAATATCTTCAAACTGTAGATCATACATCAGCTTTGTTGCCAGACTTTATGAATGAAGGATGTCTTGTAAGGGCAGCCTCAGGAAAGATTGAGTACGATCTTGGTCCAGACAGTTATATTCGCGATGTGTATGCAACGCTTCAGATTTCCTTGGATGATCTAACAGTAAAACTGCAAAATGCAAAAGTGGTCCTCAAAAGGAAGAGAAACATTTCTGAAACCCCTCAGAAATGACAGAGAAGGAAGAAAGTGTTTACATCAACACCAAAGTAAGCGTATTGGCATGCAATCTGCTTATCATGGCAGACTAATAGAGATCAGTTCTGGTTTGCTTGTTTGTTTTTATTTGTTTTTTCATTAGTGTTATTGATTGGCAGTCTCAAATTTAATAAAACATTTTCCTGTGAATTCTCTTTAATAACTTTTATTTCAATCCAAATTAAAAACAGTTTAAATTTAAAACAGTGACTGACATTGATAAACACAAGTGTACTCAATAATCACACTATCTACCATATGCCTCTAGTCAGTCTTCCGGTGATTGTAACTCTTTAGAAAATATCAGGTTTACATGGGACACTGAACGAAATATTTGTAGTCATATTTAAAGGGTCAAATTAAATTCATGTCTGTGCAAATTCAAATATGGGCTCTATGGCAGTTATCTTCAAAAGGCGACATTTTCTTTTTTATGAATATTAATGTTTAAAGTGCTCGGGTTGAAGGCCCAATTAAAATCCCGGAAACGATCACCTAAAGGTTTAGATGTTTCTAAGTACCACTGGAGCATTATGGTCACCTACTGGTGAAAATTAAAAGTTTGTTTTTGCCACTGCTTGAGAATGACAAATGGTATTTGCAGTGAGACTCATCGTGTATTGTTATTTTCTTTGATCTCTGTGAAATTAGATTCAGAAAATACTGGAAGATTGTCTGTGCATTATTTGACCTAAATGAGTATTTTATTTTCTGAACAGTAGAATGTCGGACTAATGTCTTTTGTTTTTTTCAGGAAAAGTTTTTCCCTAGGAAAGCATGAACCAAGAGTCTAAAACACATCAGTACCAAAGACTGAATTTAATTATTGGCATGAATTCTGTTTCAAGTGCTCTGTATACGTTTAACTGTGAAACTGTGATATCAGGTTTTGTAACACTATACTCTGCTAGTAAACATTACTTTTTCTGTATATGTAAGAGAGTGGGTGAGAAAAATCCTAATCCACTGTATATGTGGGCTTTTTGCATGTTCTGATTCTTTTGTATGTATATTCACCAAATATATTTGGTTATATCACCATTCATGCATTGTAGTTTGATATTATGATTAATTGGACTGAATTGTAAAATTGCTTGTTTATTTTTTCTTAAGTTATACCCGTTCTCTTAATAATCAATTGTTTATTATACATTAATATTATAAGACATTACTGGTTATGTTTTCCGATTTAACGTCTTCTGTTTCTATCTCTAAATATTATCTGAGATAAGAAAAAAAAATAATCTCGATCATGTTTTTTTTGTTGTTCCCCTCACAGTTCATTTTGGTCAAGCCTGCCTTGGCAGAAGCTTGACTTATTGATCACTTTGGTGTCCGTGTGCGTGTCCCGGTTCCGTCCATTCATCCACACCCTATATTACAGTTAATGCTAACGTTGTTTGGATTCAGCTCAATGCTGAAGTTGTTTACTTCCTAGTTAAATGAAAAGTGGGTTCAATAAAAAGGGGACCTCTTGTTTCTTATCTCTATGAGTTTTCATTATACATGGATGCAGACTAGATGAGCTCATACTAATTATTAATGTCTGTGAGATTCTCTCTTGACCAAGGATTGTTAAGCAATTAAATTTATTAAATCTATTAATCACTGATAATACATTTCTGCAATAACTATTATCAGGACCACAATATACATTCGTCACTTTAAACTCTCTCTCTCTCTCTCTCTCTCTCTCTCTCTCTCTCTCTCTCTCTCTCTCTCTCTCTCTCTCTTTTGTACTAGAATGCCTGCACATAAACTTTCTATCCTCATGTGTGGAGGTATCTTATTACAGAATTGGTGGAGAAAAATGTTTAGATTCGTGGTACTGTGTAATGTATTTGACAAGGTGATGATAACAGAGCCTGATTCAGTTGCTCAGTTTGAGTAAAACAAACTACCTTTGTCGTAGGACTGTAAATGTTATCGAGGCAGTTATAAGAGGAAGATATTAAATTATATATAACAGGCTTAAATGTACAACATCATTATACTTGCCTTATTTATAATGCCAAAATGTAAATTACTTAATTTCCTGTTCTAAAGTACCTACTTGCTTGACAATATCCATTCTTTTCAACGTAGCCATTCAAGCATTCACAGACATAAGATGTGTATGAACATGTTGAATATTCATTGCCGCATGCATATAACTTAGAACAGTCTCTTCCGAGGGCTAAAAGTTAGAAAGAAAATAATCGAGAGTTAACACCAATATATAAAGGTTAGGTGAGGTACTAATGTAGGGCATGCATATTCATTTACATAATGTCAGTCATATAAACTGTTTTGATTAAAAGGTATATGCATCATGATGATGACGACAACAACGATGATGATGAATATTACTATTTTCATTAATTTAATTCCTGTTATCGCTGTTGTCCTCATCATTATTGTATCATGTCTTTATTAAAGAACTATAAAATGATATGCTACAAAATGTAAACTAGTTTTTAGAGCACAAAACCAATAGATTACTGCAGTGCTGTACTTATCAAATAGATAGCAAGATTCATAAAACAAGAACCAAGGTGTTTTAACGATGACAGATAGACCCAATATATTGAAAGTATATTTAAAAATCGTGAAATAGTTATAACGATATTAATTAAAGTTTTGAGAATTAATACTAAGACCAACATAGCTTCAGTAGAAAGTAATGTTATACTATTAAAGATGATATGGTCCAATATTTTACCGTTTATTCATATTAACTGATAAACGAAAACTGGGACAACTGAAAAAAGTTTTAAAATGGCACGAGCTGTCATTCTTTAACGTCTATGAAGAACAATAAGTTCCCGATTTACAGAGATATGTCACAAAATTCGATTAGCTTTTCTAGAACGATATTGATACATTACTGGGAACCGCACCAGATTATTTCGTAGAAAAGGGAAATAAATTTAACAGGAGGACTTATCCGGGTTTCTTTGCTCAAAGGAGAAAATGTCTCAACCGTTTTACTAATGTAATCTCTACAACGTTTACCATGAATGACCCAGGAATAAACTAAGATCGTTGTAAACAGCTAGCAAAATTGATATACATATACACGAGAGACAGTAGTAAGATATTTGTGATTCTGAACACTTTACAGGAAAGGAAGTTGCATTTGAAAAATCTCATATCCCTACTCGAGAACATTTCTTCCCGACTAATTTATTTTTTTTTTTTTTTTGTAAGAAGTGTACACTAAATTCTCTAATTTTATTACATATTTAATAATGATATTTTGAAATGCATCACTGGGAGGGGTATGATACCACCTGTATTTCGACAGTGATGTTATCACTTTTTGGAACTATTTTCGTTTCTAGTTGAGGAAATATATCTGCCCTTGTATGTTATTCAGACTTTGTATTTCCATACTTAGGCCTAAAGCATTTTTCTTCTTTGATTCTGTCTTTCTCGATCAGAAAGAATAAATCTTAACAAGTAAAGTCGTTTGACCCTCTTGGATACATTTATGTATGCCATCAAAAATGCCTAGAAACAACTCCAAACAACAAAACGTAGGCTTCAGGTATATCCTTTTCTTTAAAATAGTAGCTTCCCCCATGAATCTTGCAAACTATCAGTGACTGAACTTACATGAATTGTTTATATTCGGTATTCCGTGTCACCCATAAAGTATCGTATACCTGTTATCCTCTGCAATAAACGGCACAAGTTGCTAGCGAAAAACTCTTGATTAAATATAATAATAAAATTGCTTATGTAGCGATTTCGTTTCTCATCACAATCATAATCATGTTTGAAAACGGTGGAGAAATCGGGGATAGATGAGGGTTGATTGCAATGGAAATTAAGTAATAATCGAAATGAGTGTGCGGTGTCTGTTACCGTAACGGACTGCAAGATGGCCAAGGCCACACAATTCATGTCCAGAAGCAGAAATAATAAAATAAAGAACCAAAATCCTTGCAGATAAATTCACAAGCATTAAAATATTTTGTTTAAAGATGGTACGGTTTGCAATCTGTCAGATACGATCGCACTCTGATTTTTTTTTTCTTTTTTTACAGTACCTAAACCTCAACAAATGTTTATAGTATCAATCCATACAAGAAATGTTTACGAAACAAAATCTCGTTTTCGCATGAAAACAGTCCTTAATTTGATAAAATATACAATTTGAAGCATTATATGTCTGAGATAAATTTGTCCTACAATCCTTGTAAAATTTCGGAACTTTATTTTATCAGTGTCGTAATAACCTGTTAATTGCATTGGCACAAAATGTAGGAAATGATCCATGCAAATCGATGGTTTTTGCTTTTAAAAATAAATACTAAAAAGAAAAGTCTACGTCTTTTTTCAGTAGATGTAGAGATATGTTTCAGTCATCAAGTGGAAATATTTTGTATTGTCACTCTGACTTCACCATTTGTAACAATGGATTTTTTCAACTTCAGTCGTGAAATATTTCCTTATATCTACTCAAATAAATGTAATTAACCTGTATATATTTCAGAGATAAACAAGTGTTTTGTAAAGAAATGAAATTATTTTTTTTATAGATCCCGTAACTCTACCGTAGAAAATTTTCAGACCAATCATTTCAAAAATAAACCCTGTTAATAGACCAAAGTGTGTTTTCACTGCTGAACCGCTAATATTTTCATAACAACTCAAAATATTCCTCATTATAATCTTTTTGTTGTGCACTGATTAGAAAAAAAATAAGATCTACTAGAAGAATAACATATATGGCCCAAAAGAGGGTCAATAAACGTCCCCTAACTAAGCATATAACAATGGCGTGTTACTAGAGTATCGTGTCGTATGACATCACTGTCAAGACACAATGCAAATTCAGATCCTCCATGGGTTTTTCAGTCTAAAACGCACTGCATACAAATCCTATGAGAGAGAGAGAGAGTGTGTGTGTGTGTGTGTGTGTGTGTGTGTGTGTGTGTGTGTGTGTGTGTGTGTGTGTGTGTTTTGAGGGATTTTACGGTAAACTGGTTGCTGCAACTAAATTTAAGTCACTTTTTATCCATTTGTCAACAAAGTATGATCGTATTTAGCCGTATTTAAACAGTTTTAATACTGTATGGATTTATTATCATAGCTGAGAAAGACCACGAGTGATGTATATACTAAATGTAATAATGAAGCGATCAAAATGAGAATAAGCATTCAACATTTCACAACATATTAGTGGAAAATTAAATCTGAATGATGCGGAGCAGCCGTTCAGGTTCAAATTGAAAACAAAATCTGAGCTATAGAGAAGAATCACTCGATGAATTAGGCTATATTATTTTCTAGAGTCTTATTTTACTATCCTTGAACGGGGACAATATCAAGCAGTCTCTTTTATAATTGGGGATAGGATTCAGGAGTCCACTTTGTGTAATAATTTGGTTTCATATTTTACATGTATTGTTAGGTACAGCTTTTTCATCATATATTTGGTACCTTGCTGAACGGTTATTGGCTATAGTTTTCGATGTCTCATCATTGTAGATTTTAGGCTGCTACATGGTATTGGCATTTTGTTGATTTAGTTTGGCTGTTTGATACTTGTGCAGTTATTGGTGTGTTCCTATATCATTTTGAATTGTATTATCGATTGTGGGTTTCAAATGAAAATAGAGTTTTATAATGTTTAGATACAAGTTCTGACATGACCTTTAATGTCGACGTTTTGGGCTGATTAAATGGATTTGTTGTTCTATTAATCCGGTTTGGGTCATTTTGAGTTGGATCTATGTGTGTGTATTTTATTCTTTTATGGTATTTCTTCGTCAGCTATTTGGATCTAGTATTGCTACTTTGTCAAACAGTTTTCGGGTAAGTATTTTTATAGCTTTGATTTGTGACAGGCGCGTCATTTTTATATTTATTGTTTGAACTTGGATAGTAAAGTGCCGAGTGTGTTTCGTTCCACCAGAAATACAAATAATGATATTAGAGTATTTAATATTTTAGAACGTGTTAGTGAGAACTTTAGAACTGAGTCATCACAAAGCCTGTTGTGAAATAGGAGAAACTGTATAATCTGTCTGTAAAATAGAAAAACACATCCCACATGTATGCAAGGGAAGACAACCTGTAACAGATTTTTTCGCGTGGTAACAAGGGTTGCGGGTTATTCTAGAAAATTATATTTGTTGTGAAATAGGAAAGACTAGGAAATCAGTATATAAGTATAAAAAACACACAATTCGTATCCGAGGGGACACAAACTTGGTCATATTTTGGCATGCCGAACAAAAGTTGTGGGTGATTCTAGAAACTTCAACCTATTTGTGAAACAGGACAAACTAAAAAAACAAATTATAAATAATATTTTTTTTCAAAACTCGTAACATTGGCATATGGGGGGAAACAGCCGTGGTCAGCTTTTTCTGCATAGTAAACAAGAGTTAAGTGATATTCACGTATTGTGCACACAAAGTAAAATTTATTTTGTTTATATTCAGGAGTCATCTGTCATCATCATCAATAGATACCCCACCTCAACCTTCCACAACTTACTATTACCCTAATGGACGCAACGAGAAGCAGCCAGTTATTTCAACATTGTTTAGAAACTATTTGAAGTCGCATGAATGAAATTAAATAACGACAGTTTTGTTAATAATTACGAACCAGCAGTGATTGATTCCTTCTTGAAGGTACATTGGCAACCCCGCCATCACTTTTTTAGAGGAAGACAACAATACACCGTCGCCACATGTTAGACTTCTTCTTGTAATATCATGTAAAAGTAATTAGTTTAACTTGTATTAATAAAATTATGAGTTTGTGTTATATATATATATATATATATATATATATATATATATATATATATATATATATATATATATGCATATTACTCTATTCTGAGTACTTTACTCATCGGTTATCAATGTACTGATAGCAAATATACTTTTTCACCCGACTGATGATGCAGAGATATAATAATAATGTCTGCTCGTCCGTTTGCACACTGTGATTTCTGCAACACTCTATGGAGGTTAGGGGAGAGAACACCGTAACATAAACGTAGATCAATTTATTTTTACTAGGAGCCAGTATGGTCTTAAAAATGTCCAGATGAACACTTGTTCGTAAATGGCACATGTTTAGAGTAAACATCTATTAATAACCGCACCTTTCTAGAGTGAACACATGATGAATTGAAAATGACTGATTTAAATCCAAATTAATTGATAGCTCTATTCATAGCTATTAATTCAGCTGATAACAAATATAGTATTTTTTACTCAATCAAAGATGCAGAAATATAGTGATAACGTCTGTTGGTCTGTCCATAGACAATGTGGTTTCCATAACACTCTATAGGGTAGGGAATATAACAAAGTAGCATAAACAAAAACTAACTTTAGAACATTCTGGAGTCATTAGGCTTTTATGCCACGATGTGTCTTTGATGTACCATCACTGAAAGCGATGTAGACTTTTGGTACATCATAATCTTTTCAAGGGAGAAATGTTTTCCGCAGGTTCAGAACTGGTAAACAATTCATCATATCCTTTCTATTTCACAACATACCCTGTATTTTTTTTATTATGGTCTTCAAAATCTTTCAACTTTTGATGTGCGATCTTGTTCTTGCAGAGAGATAACTCTTTATTCGTAAAACCCCTATATCGTCTCCCTTTAAGTCTTCAAGTTTGTAAACTACCTGATCACTTAAAACACCTAAAATTATTTCCCTGATTTTGATAGATCCATGCTTTCTTATATCTGTTTTCTTCCTTGCCCACCTTAACTGTGGTCGTGTCTAGTGATTTGTGATAAGTGCTAATGTATCCTTAAATTAGCTTTCCAAGAGGCCAGCTAATTTTCTGGTCGCATTTTGAGTGAAATATTTCGATATTTTAGTTTCAGAGTCCCGTTAAACATTTCTATTACAGATGCTTTTCTGTCTGAATAAGATGAAAAGTACGTTAGGTTTTCCTTTTTCAAAATATATTAACTTTTTTGTTGCAAAAACTTGTCCTCATCACAATATATCTTTCCGGCTTACGCTCTTTTTAAATATACATGAAAGCATCTTTAATGTCACATCCTTCTTTTTTATTGTCAAGAAGTATTGTTTCCATCGTTGTACTTTCGTATGCTTGCAGTCAACAATATCTGCCTACCCATGATCATCCAGGTAACTAGCTTATACACTTGAGTAGGTAGATTTTAAAAAGAATTTTATTTTATCTGGCGCTCTACTGATCTGAACAAAACAACGGGTTAAAAAGCTCATCACGGAATTCGAGAGTATTTTGAGTCGTTGTGAAGATCTGGGTGGTCCAGCTCTATAGTCTACGGGCATATGGTGTATTTCTTTTCTATACGAGTGGTATAAAAATATTTCCGTATAGGGGAATAACATTTTAATAAGTTTCACTACAATCTAGGAGCCTAGAGCTGCATTTGTTTCTTAAATGAATGGACTAGAAATGTTCTCGTGCAATGGTACATAATTTAAAAGTATATTAAATCATGTTTAAAGTAGGTCAGAACTGTCGTATCTTTCTAAAAGAGATACAAATACCATATCTAATAACTGCTGAACGAACACTGGGACAAGTGTAACTATCTATTATGAGAGAAAAGTTCTGAATATTTTGTCATAACTTTGTTTTTCTTTCAACCTGTCCATAAATTTAACACCGATCAATACACAAAATAACGTTGCATGTGTAGTACGCCTGACACATGCAGATATATGTGTGTGACGTAATATAGGTAAATGACAATGGCGTAAGAATGCCGGTAAAAGAACATTTCTGCTACTGAGCAATAGCATACTGTAAAATGCTGGTGCTCGTAAGGTACTTTCTGACTGACATCAAGACAAGTTTACGTATGTAATTATCTGTCATATCCTACAATTTGGAGGTGGTTTCATTGTTTTTAAGATGATCTGGATCTGTGTAAAACGGCCCACGTTCCGGAAGCGCGCTGTCTGCGATTGGTGAACTGGAAGTGGCTGCTATGAAGGAAGCATTTGATGAAGATGCACAGTGGACAATATTTCTGTTATTATTAGCACTAATTCGTCAGCTGTTTTTAATATACTGAAGAATCCGTTGAAACTCAGAAAGGTTTGTGCAAGATGGGTCCCTCATTTGTTGACTGCCCAGCAAACCAGACTAGAGTTGAAACAACCACTCGCAAAAATTAAAAGAGTGACCAGAGACTTGAATAAGATTGCCAAAGGTGATGAAAGATGAATTAACTTTTTTTGAACTCAACTCAGGAGTAAATAAGGAATTTTGGATTGAGCAGAAACCACATATCGCTCGAATTGGTCACACTGTCAAGAGAGTTTTGCCGGTTTTTGTTTTTCTTTCAAAAAGGCCCGGTCGGCCAGGTACCTCTACCTAGCTCTGCTAGTGTCACTGGATATTTGTATGCCTCCAAAGTGTTGCCAAAATTGGTAGAGCCCTACCGCGCACCGGTACCCGAAGTATCCATCCACACCATGATATCGCACCGACCCATCAATCCGTCGTCGTGACGGACTTCCTAACGGAGCAAAGCATCACAATTTTGCCATATCCTCTATACAGTTCTGATTTAGCCTCCAAGCGTTTTTTAAACTGAATCCCATTATCAAAGATCACCTAAGAAACAGACCATTTTGAAAGCCGCCATGTTGTTGGTAGTGCAGTTTTCCAGTGTATGACCAATATACCCAAAACTGAATACGAAGTAGCATTTAATAATTGAATAATCAGACTGATATAGTGTGTACAGGCAATAGGAAGTACTTTGAGGGAATGCACTAACGTACTGTTCACTAATAAAGAACTGTGTTGTTCAGCGCAGACATATTCAGAACTTTTTAAATACCCATCGTATGTAGGGTATTTCAAACAGATTCAAAAGATGGATCAAACCGAAGCTTTTAATTTCACACTTTAAAAAGGCATTATGCGGTGAACAACTTTTATGGTGACAATGATAAACTAAATGTACTATATTTTGAAAGTGCGCTCAGATGAGAGAAAAGGAGTTCTGGAAAAGAGTTATAGAAAGTTATATTTTTCGTGAATCTACAAACTTATTAATACTGAGTTTCTTAAAATTGGAATTAAAAAATTATGTGGCTATATTATTGTGAAGCAATGCTCTTTAGCGCAAGCATTAAGAATAACATCATTTCATTGAAGTCAATTTCATCGTATAATTCAAGTAGATTTATCAACACTTGGGCGATTACAAATTGAAGATGTTGAATAACATTATGTAGAATAATTGGTAAGGTGTGCATGTAATATCAAATTCTCCCCTTTTCAATTATGTACAGTCAGTCTTATAATATATTTAATATTAGCTAGAATTCAAACGTTAATTTATTTCAAATGTTAAATATGCAACAAACAAAGTTATTAGAATGTAACAGTACACTCTTTAGAGCTGGACATCAATGCGTATATATATTCATGAAGACACATCGAATTAAACATCATCACAAGAGACAGTGACACTTATAAGTAACCATGCAGCGGATGTAATGTAGAGATGAAGTTGATTCATGTCTTTAATTGGAATTATAATTAAATGGAATAAAAAAAAGTATTCGAGATATTTCTGGCACAATATTCAACAAAGAAGTTATTAACGCCAATTTATCCGAATTAGATATAAATCAAATAAAAATAATAGTTTTATACTTAGCACAATAATATACTTCTGTTATACCATCAATGTCTGCATAAAATAATCTCTCTCTCTCTCTCTCTCTCTCTCTCTCTCTCTCTCTCTCTCTCTCTCTCTCTCTCTCTCTCTCTTGCACTAATAATTAAACTAAATTATGTCAACGGCATGATATTTGCTAACAATTTATGGCCACATTCATTTTATCACATACCATCGACACTGACTCCAGAAACTGATTAATTTCAAAAACCTTTACGTCCACCAATAAAAACGTATGTGTTTAATCAAAGCGATTGTTCAGAACAAAGTTATATGTCTTCCAAATGAATAGAGAGTATGATGCATCAAAGAAAACCGCATGTCAAAACTGGTCAAATGATTTTCCTTGTAAATGTTATTCTCCGAGCATCTATTCTCACTATGATCATGATTTAAATTAAATTTAGATTTTTTCTTTATTGATGTCATGGAACTTTAAGCACTAACCAGTTATACATTTTCTTTATTGATGTCAATAGAACTTTAAGCACTTTAACCAGTTATATATTTATTTTACAAAATGAAATCGAAGCTTCTTTGCTTTGCGATATTTACCAGGTGAAAACAGAAATGGATCTTTCATAACTTTTAATAGAATTTTGCAGCAAAGTCAGAACGGTGTAAACATTTTCTTTTTCTTGTAGGCAATATATGGATATACTATGAGCATTTATAAATTATACAGTAAACAACGTATGGGGTAATATTACGTGTGATTCCTTGATGTTTTGACCTTCACGATTTTTAAGAGTGTAACTATCAAACTCCCATGGTATCCCATATGACAGGATATTTTATTGACATACTGCAAAGTTTCTGAATCTAACTCCATGCATAAGTTATACTGAACGGCAACATTCATATTGTATGGAACTAAATCCCACTAACAGGTTTTGTATAGAAGGTAATTAACTCCGCTTGATTCCTACAGTTAAAATAAAAGAAGAGAAAGAAAAAGAATAGCCGCCACAATTGTCATCATTATCATCATCAGAAGCAGCAGAGGCCGCTATTTTTGTTCTCATTGATATATAACTAAATTTTTCTTTTACTGAAGCAATAAGTGGCCCTAGGCGATTGTATATGGTTGGGATAGATTACACGTGCCTGTATTTCAGCAGATAGTGGATAATAAATAATCCTTCAAAAACATATTATGTGTATGAAAATTACGGTTAAATTTATAATAAAATGACAATTCTACAGAACTCTATACAGTATGGATTTTTATTGTACTCTGCTTTCTTGTGCTGAAAAAGCAGAATTAGACTATATGTGTACGGTGTCTCGCTCAATACAGAGTTTTAACATCACATGAACTCAAACGATAATGATTCATAGTGTACAAACTATTGTGTACAATCCTATTAGATAACCTCAAGAATTATTTGCCATAACATTATGTTAAATTGTTAGTTCACCATTGGCTTTAAGGCCCTCACAATAGTATTTGTCTTGAAAACTCTTCAATGATTGTGCCTAATTGTAAATCCAGTCAATCTATTTATATATATATATATATATATATATATATATATATATATATATAGAGAGAGAGAGAGAGAGAGAGAGAGAGAGAGAGAGAGAGAGATTTGAAATAAAGAAACAACACAAACGCCGATAAATGTGTGCGACTAGTTTCGCATTTACTATATGCTTCTTCAGGCACAAAATGTTTTTGAAAGAAACGGATGACGTCTATATATTTATAAACAATTACGTCATTGACATAACGACATAAATGATATGTTTTATCATAAAAATATCATATGTATAACGGGTTCAGAACGATACATGAGTCTCTAATGAAAACTGATAGTGAAATTATAATGTAGAGACAAACAGTCATACATATAACTACATATTTCTATAACTAATATATATATATATATATATATATATGTAGTCCTGATGAAATTATTCCTTCTTCGACACAGTTGTTTAAAATTATTTGTTTAAAATTGTTTAAAATTAGTTGTTGAAAATTGATGGAATTATTCCTTCTTCGACACAGTTGTCTTCACAGCAGCTTTTTAAAAAACTGTGTCGAAGAAGAAATAATTCCATCAGGACTACATTTAAAACTTAAAATTTACATTGGAAACGGCGGTGAAGATTTCCAAAAATCAATTGACAACCTTTTGGATAAAGTTTCCCTGAATATGTGCGAGAGACTTGCAGAAGAACAACAGAAAAGATCACTAGACATAGGAAAGCAGATGGAAAATGCTAGAGATGAACTTAAAAAGAAACTTGACGGACATAGTCTTTTTGACTTTGATCAAGAAGTGTATGAAAAAACAGAATCTTCAAAAAATAATATACTTTTGAAGCAAAACAAAAAACTTCACAAGTTACGAGAAAATAAAGGACAAAGTCAACTAGAGAGGAAAAATGTAGAACGTTATACGATGCATAAACAACAGCAAAAACAGCAGCATTTAAACAACAAACATTCTAACAAGCATTCAAACATTCAAACAGCATCACAACAGCCGAGAAAAGAAGAACCCACCAAAAAGAAATCATCAAAACCGAAAGATAATACAACGTGGAAAAGTAAAACACTTACAGCTGCACCAAAAGCATCAACAAGCAAAACGGGAGAGGTAAAAAGGAATATGATAAATTCAAACAAGAATAGTAAAGATCGGCAAGAGCTGCAAAAAAACTGGACTCCCCAGGGCACAACAAAGAAGACGTACGCAGAAGAGGTAATCATGGGGGAATCCGAGTCAGTGACCATGACAAAAACATTGACAAACTTGGCCAAAATTATACAACAATTAATACAAAAGACTTCCCAAGACAAAAGAGCAGAAGATTCCAGAGATTTAGTTGTAGGAAACAATGGAAAAAAGAAACAAAACGGCGAAAACAAATTCAAAGAGGTAAAGAGACAGTGTTAAACCTCTCACGTTGAAAACTAACTGATAGTGAGTACATACTTCTAGGAAAAGGATTACAGTTTTGTCCCAAACTAAAATCTCATGATAAAATTAAATTAGCTGAAGAAATTTTTAATTTTTCTAGACGCCTAAAATTAAAAGAATTGTTTTATGATAAATCAGGCAACAACTCCAAGTGTGAATCAGATTCTTTCAATTCAAAGAATATGGGTTATTTCAATAAAAACAAATCATCTTTTACACCACCTAGTGAACGTGACTCCCATTTAGATTTTTACATCGAAGCTATCACACAAGAAATATTACACGAGAGTCCTCAAAAGCGACGTTATAGTAATATTTATAAGGAAGAAATGGAGTCTTTACGTAATTTAATTAATGACGAGAGTATGATTATTAAAAAGGCTGATAAATTAAACACTATTATTATTATGAATCAGGAACACTACGTTAAAGAAGTTGAACGTCAATTAAATGATGAAAAGTACTACAAAAAAGTCAACA